>CM051234.1:572425802-573025802 GCA_027917425.1 Gastrophryne carolinensis | reverse complement strand
TTGACCAATACAATTGGAAATTTGATCTTTGTCATAATGGATGTGGTCCTAAATGTGTGATTCACAGGGACCAAAAGAGGACACAAACAGGCACAGTAGTGCGAGGCCAAGCAAGGCAAACCATAGGGCCATCCCGTCATCTTGTTACTAGTGAACTTTAGATTATTTAGCAAACAGGCAAACATGCAGATTTAAGAGTACTCACCGTGGGTACGGGTCGGTGAGTCTGTGTCCCTTAGACCAGCATGTCCACCGACCGCGACCGGATGGAGAAGTCCCAGCACAATCTCCTCAGCAGGGGTAAACTCCAATTTTGTAGGAAAGCCACCTCCAGTTTTCAGGCTGAAAAGAGAAAATCGTTTGGTACTCAGAAAAGGTGCATACAGTACATCCTAAACCTTATATTTGGAGACATCATTTATTTACCTGTAATTATGCCTTTTAATTTCTTTTTGCCGTACAGCATATTTCAGATCCGAGATTTTCTTCTGAATTTGGGACACATCTTTCCTCTCTTCCCCCGCTGCATTTACTTGTCGTAGGATGGTTTCAAACAATTCCATCTTGCGCTGCTTTGTGGTGTGTTTTGATTTGCTCCCATAGAGCTCGTCATAGTATAATGTAAGGCCACTAGCCAATGCCATATTTTGATCATGGGAGAATCTCCCACTCAACTGGCCGCGGCGCAATGTGCGGCCAGATGGTTGGCTTGGCTGCTCCTCCATGTGTGCAGACACATGTGGTGACATTATGGCCTGGGGCTGGGTAGGGGAATGGCCGGATTGTTGAACTTCCAGGTGTAGATGTGGTCATGGTGGACATTCTGGGCCCTCTTGGGGGGCTATGTTCCCGGCTGGTGCCAGGTCGGGGGCTCTGTTCCCGGCTGGTGGCAGGTCGTGGGCTTCTGGCCCTGCTGCGGGGCCTGTAAGGGCTTCTGGCCCTGCTGCGGGGCCTGTAGGGGCTTCTGGCCCTGGATGGGGTTCGGGCCCTGGATGGTCTTCTGGCCCTGGATGGGGTTCGGGCCCTGTATGAGCTTCTGGCCCTGGATGGTGTTCAGGCCCTGGATGGGCTTCTGGCCCTGGATGGGGTTCGGGCCCTGGCTGGTCTTCTGGCCCTGGATGGGGTTCGGGCCCTGGATGGGGTTCGGGCCCTGTATGAGCTTCTGGCCCTGGATGGTGTTCGGGCCCTGGCTGGGCTTCTGGCCCTGGATGGGGTTCGGGCCCTGGCTGGTCTTCTGGCCCTGGATGGGGTTCGGGCCCTGGATGGGGTTCGGGCCCTGTATGAGCTTCTGGCCCTGGATGGTGTTCGGGCCCTGGATGGGCTTCTGGCCCTGGATGGGGTTCGGGCCCTGGCTGGGCTTCTGGCCCTGGATGGGGTTCGGGCCCTGGCTGGGCTTCTGGCCCTGGATGGGGTTCGGGCCCTGGATGGTCTTCTGGCCCTGGATGGGGTTCGGGCCCTGCTGCGGGGCCTGGGTTGCCGAACTGCCCTACTTGAACCCATGGGCGGTGTGGGCTCCCTTGTGCGGCCTCTTCTGGGGGCAGAGGTGGTGGGTGCTGCTGTTGGCTGCTTTTTTGCGGCAGGGGCACGTGCCTTGGGGCCCCTTTTTTGGCTTCCAGAGGGTCCAGTGTCCCTTGGTGGGGCAGAGGTAGTAGTCTGGGATCGCAGCTTTTTCCTACCTTGCTGGGACCTGGTGGTTGGGCCCTCCGAGGTCTGGCTTTGCTGTGCTCGTTTGGAGATTGCCTTTTTAGGTGCCATCTTCCACAAATGCTCAAAGAGAATGAGCTTTGGGTGCAGGGACCTTTAAATAATGAG
This sequence comes from Gastrophryne carolinensis, assembly GCA_027917425.1. Taxonomy (NCBI): domain Eukaryota; kingdom Metazoa; phylum Chordata; class Amphibia; order Anura; family Microhylidae; genus Gastrophryne; species Gastrophryne carolinensis. Next base: position 573,023,990 of record CM051234.1, on the reverse strand, counting down.
CCCAGCGTGTGACGCCTATGCGCACGACTACGCGCTCGTACGGACGTACGTTCGAGCGGAACCAGGAAACCGCTGGGGTTTCACTTATCTGCTGCCTTGAAGAAGCATAAAGATGGCGCCCACTATCTTCACCCGTCAACAGGAAGAGATCCTCATGCTGGTAAGTGCCTGCCTCTGCATTTTAATGTAATAGTCAATGATGGCCTAAATGTAAATGATGCGTTTGGAACTAGTTTGGGGTCTCTTAATGTTTAATCACTGGCTCCTCACACTTCATCCTCAAGGGCCGAGCCTGGCCACGTTTTCACCTGTCTATGCTGATGTCCTAATTAGGGAAATTGCTCAGGCTTAGCAACAGTTAATTAACCTGTGGAGTAGCGGGGCTACCTGTCAAACCTGGCGTGTCTCGGACCTTGATGCGGATGTTTGAGGAACACTGTTTTCCAAAGCCATAAAAACACAACGGGAAGCCACACACGTGGTCCCAAAGCCTAAGCATAAGCCTACATCTTGGATGTTTAAACCATCCTAACATGCCATAGATGCAGGTGGCCTGATTTTTGATGTTGGCTATTATCTGTATGTACATGGTGTGTGATACATATAACATAAGACCAGACTCTCATTCACAGTCAACGTCCTCTTTAAGGCACTCCCCAAAAATGGCTGCCACTCTAAATGTGTGTGTTAATGACATGAAATTCTCAACTTGTGATGCAACACATATGGGTCTGTGTGTAAAAGTAAAAGCTCTGTGTCCATTATGTTTTTCAGATCATGCTTCAGCGCCGGTATGACTTCGCGCCCAATGTGTGCGAAAAAAGGGACATCGCCCGGGAGATCATCGCGGAAATACACCGTGTGACTAGCACCACCTTCACTCACACCCAGATAATGCAGCATTGGTCGGACCTGAAACGTCTGCACATGCCCCGGGTGCGGAGGTTTTTTGGGATCCATTTCCCAAGTAAGTACAAAGCAATTGCATGGTATATGTTCCAAATGTATAAGTTATGCCTTTATTTATAATGACTTTTCTTTGGTAGTGTTGGAAATGGATTTCAGAATTCGCCGCACCCGGAGGCGTACAGGCCGACCAGTGCTGCATGAGTCTGCATCTGTGAGTGAAGGTGGTGGATCTCCCGGGCGACGGACCTACCCCTCCTCTGTGGCCTCCTCAGACCAGCCCCTGGACCTTACCACAGAGGAGGGGCCCAACCGCGTGGGCGTGGAGTCATACCTGGCCAGGCATGGGGAAGGCTCTGGTATGTCACTCTTCATGTATAGGCACAAAGATATACATGGCAGGCCAAAAACTAAGTTAGCCTTTATTATGTATTTGTAGAAGCTTCTGGTGCGGGTGAGATAGTGGAGGAGGAGGCAGCAGAGATGCTGGAAGTCGATCCTGGCGAAGGTGAGTGATGTCAGCCAGACTGGGAGCCAGATATGTTGGGAATAGTGACTCTATACAAGTACTAACCAAATGTCACATGTTTCTCCAGGGACTTCTTCACAGCATAGCCAGGACCAAGGGCAGCCTGTTGGCCCCAACCAGCCATCTGTCGGCCACCAACTCCGTAAGTCTCCATGCCATTATTCATATTAATGTTTTGTTAGCTAATAACACACACATAACTAAAGGCGTAGCCAATGTGTAGTTAACACTTTCATGTGGGCACTTCGTTAGCTTAAAGCGGACCCGAACTTGTATTAAGAACATAATAATTAGCCAACACACTGTACCTACAGATTAGAAACATTGAAAAACAGCCTTCAGCCATGTAATGCATGTTATTAGACTGCCAAAAACCAATATTGTGGAATATGGAATGCGCAATATTTACAGGCAGCATGGGATACAGATTGAAAAAAGTAAGGTGCTGCCATGCATTGTGGGACTGATGACCTTTCCCTCAACCCAGCTATGCTCTGGATTCCCAACGCACCACTGTAACCTACTCCCCTGTACTTTATCCAACTCTCCACTCCTCATTAAGTGTTATGCTTCAGAGTCCAGATGGCGGCGCTGTAATCCAAAAACCTCCCAAATGTACTTTGATCTGGTGCAGAATCATTTGGGATTAGTTATTGGTTTTCATTAAATAATGTTGAAGGTCCGGTTTAAGGAGTTTAAAGACTTACCTGTGGGAAATGCATTAACTTTATCCCTTGGAAGAATGACATATGTCATGCATTTACATGTATTTGATTAACCCCAAATCTATTTCCAGCATACAAACCGGTCTGGGACTCCTATTTATGTTTATTTCTCTATTGGTTACAGGGATGATCCCAAAAACATTGGCTGGAAAAAAAAAAAAAATCAAGGAGTTGGTGGCCGAGCTGCTGGCCATACAGGCGACGTTGGGGCCAACAGATGAAGAAGAGGAGGATGATTAGTGCCCTTGGTCCTGGCTACTTTAGTTAACTGTTTTTAACAGTTTGGAATTGTTCAGAATTTTTTAGTTTTTTTGTAAAAAAAAAAAAAAAAAAAAAAAAACCTATGTTTTTACCAAAAAACAAAATACAATTTTACCTATGTTTTTAACAAAAAACAAAAAACAATTTTACCTATGTTTTTAACACAAAAAAAAAAAAAAAATTCATATGTTTGTAAACCAAAAACAAAAAAGTTGGAATGTGTTTGTAAAAAACAAAAAATTAAAAAATAAGATGTTTTAAACAAAAACAAAAAAAAATAAAAATATGTTTAAAGGAAAAAAAAAAAAACAAAAAAAAATTATTTAAATAAATTATATTTTAACCCTTCATAAATGTGTCTTGTATAATATGCGCACCAAAAAAAAATTACACAAACTAGAAAAAACACCCTTAGAAACATATAGACATATGTACATTATGTGGTTTGTGTAAGTTTTAGGGTCGTCAACATGAAGTTGGATGCAAGCGCTAAGGGGTTTAGGTAAGTTTTAGGGACCGAGAAATGAAGTCGGATGCAAGCGCTAAGGGGTTTAGGTAAGTTTTAGGGACCGAGAAATGAAGTTGGATGCAGGCGCTAAGGGGTTTAGGTAAGTTTTTGGGACCGAGAAATGAAGTTGGATGCAAGCGCTAAGGGGTTTAGGTAAGTTTTAGGGACCGAGAAATGAAGTTGGATGCAGGCGCTAAGGGGTTTAGGTAAGTTTTAGGGACCGAGAAATGAAGTTGGATGCAGGCGCTAAGGGGTTTAGGTAAGTTTTAGGGACCGAGAAATGAAGTTGGATGCAAGCGCTAAGGGGTTTAGGTAAGTTTTAGGGACAGAGAAATGAAGTTGGATGCAGGCGCTAAGGGGTTTTTAGGTAAGTTTTTGGGACCGAGAAATGAAGTTGGATGCAAGCGCTAAGGGGTTTAGGTAAGTTTTAGGTACCGAGAAATGAAGTTAGATGCAGGCGCTAAGGGGTTTAGGTAAGTTTTAGGGACCGAGAAATGAAGTTGGATGCAGGCGCTAAGGGGTTTAGGTAAGTTTTAGGGACCGAGAAATGAAGTTGGATGCAAGCGCTAAGGGGTTTAGGTAAGTTTTAGGGACCGAGAAATGAAGTTGGATGCAGGCGCTAAGGGGTTTAGGTAAGTTTTAGGGACCGAGAAATGAAGTTGGATGCAGGCGCTAAGGGGTTTAGGTAAGTTTTAGGGACCGAGAAATGAAGTTGGATGCAGGCGCTAAGGGGTTTAGGTAAGTTTTAGGGACCGAGAAATGAAGTTGGATGCAAGCGCTAAGGGGTTTAGGTAAGTTTTAGGGACAGAGAAATGAAGTTGGATGCAGGCTCTAAGGGGTTTAGGTAAGTTTTTGGGACCGAGAAATGAAGTTGGATGCAAGCGCTAAGGGGTTTAGGTAAGTTTTAGGTACCGAGAAATGAAGTTGGATGCAGGCGCTAAGGGGTTTAGGTAAGTTTGAGGGACCGAGAAATGAAGTTGGATGCAGGCGCTAAGGGGTTTAGGTAAGTTTTTGGGACCGAGAAATTAAGTTGGATGCAAGCGCTAAGGGGTTTAGGTAAGTTTTAGGGACCGAGAAATGAAGTTGGATGCAGGCGCTAAGGGGTTTAGGTAAGTTTTAGGGACCGAGAAATGAAGTTGGATGCAGGCGCTAAGGGGTTTAGGTAAGTTTTAGGGACCGAGAAATGAAGTTGGATGCAAGCGCTAAGGGGTTTAGGTAAGTTTTAGGGACAGAGAAATGAAGTTGGATGCAGGCGCTAAGGGGTTTAGGTAAGTTTTAGGGACAGAGAAATGAAGTTGGATGCAGGCGCTAAGGAGTTTAGGTAAGTTTTTTGGGACCGAGAAATGAAGTTGGATGCAAGCGCTAAGGGGTTTGGTAAGTTTTAGGTACCGAGAAATGAAGTTGGATGCAGGCGCTAAGGGGTTTAGGTAAGTTTCTGGTTGAAGGTGCGCATGCGCAAGATCTTATAAACATACGAACGCACGAATCTAAGAGGCCTAAAACCAATGAAAACCAGAGGCAAACGCAAGTAATTGGAAGAGGTGGACGATGGAAGCAGCAGAAACAACAGGCTGCCGCCGCAACAGGTGAGCACATGAACGTGATTTTTACGATTGACAACTGACTGAGGCAAGTTCGGGAGATATCATACGGACGGACGTATATTTTAGGATAGAAACGTATTTGCTTATTGAATCACTCGCAAGTTCATACGAACGCACGAGCGGACGTGAAAAATAGGATGATCGTGACCCAAATCCAAGCTGTTACATGTTTCTTTGAATCAACCCAATTATCTGGCTAAAGTGCACTTTTTTATTTTGCACATGGTTATGGGTTTTTCCTAGCAATTTGGGGGCATTTAGCTGCTTGAGATTGGTTTATTTTTCCCTAATAGAAGAAAAGGTGCATGAATCCCACATATTTGGGCACAGTTGCCAGAATTGCACCTTTAAATAACCGGGCACTCTTTTGGGCAGTATGAATGCTGGTGAGACTTACACCTGTTTTTTCTTCTTTGCAACTCCTTTCTACTTATAGTAGAAAGAAAATGTTTTACATTTAGGAAGAAAGCTGTATTCAAAATATTTCTAAACAAAAAATTCATGTGACTTTTTCAGTAATTGAAGAACCTCCTCCTCCTGAAGATATTATGTATACAGGTAAGTCCACTTACTAAGATGGAAGAACCACTATGGACAGGCACAGCCTAAAATAAAGGAAATTAGGGTGCAGGCCCAAAGGGGTGTATAGGCAATTAGGATGCAAATGCCCTAGAGACGCCCCCAAAGAAACCCCCCTATGGATGGCTGCACACCATTGAATTAGTGAGCCATTACTAAAAGTTACTGTTTATTGTTAAATTTAAAAACTGACAAGAATGTGCTTCCGTAACAAAATATTATATGATCTATGCAACAAACAAAAAATATTACAAGACTGAATTAAAAAGCATGAAACACTACAATAAGACCAAAGCTGTGTGAGGTTTATAAAGCAGCTAGTATTCAATAGGGTCAAAAAGGTATAATTTATATAGATCAGATGGGTGAGACTTGGGAGTGTTGTACAATAGTAACAAGCCAACTTATGGAAATACCCATGTTAGGCTTATTACAAGGGGATTATTTCCTCCAATTTAAATATAAAAAGAATAAAGGCACTTTTTTAAACTTAAAATATTTACATGGCACATCCCAACCAAGAAAAATAGACAGACAGAAATAGATAGAGTCTGGTTTGTGAAATGTGTCATTCTGCGCCATTTTGCATCATTTTGCTGACATTAGCATCCACCTTTCAGTTTTTTTATGCAGTTATATTTCCATAAGTGTGCATTGAATGACGCTGCAAGTCTGTTCTTAAAGAGAAAGTCCACTTTAAATCTTTGAAAGTGTATATTTTTGGTGCCAAATGGATGCCCCCAAGGTGCTGAACTGGTTATGTTAGACAGCCTGCATTGTGTGGAGAAACAATATCACATGGGTACACTACAGCCATGCTGATCTGAACATCAATGCAGCCAGCTAGAGAAGGACTTTATCTCCTTCTAACATTCCAACAATCTCTCTATGGGGTCGATTCAAAGCCTGGTGGCAAAACTCAAACATTTTTTAAATGCAGGTCTGCTTCGGGGGGTTATATATATTTTCACGTTAAAACGTGTATTAGTTGGCTAATGGGAAACTCTGCCATTATGTACAACTGTATCACTGTCATCAAGAAACAGAGCTGATAGATTTAATCTTAATCTGTTTGAAATGAAATAAATCAGCAAAACTCTGGTATAATTTAACATTAAGCTGAGCCTGAACAGCAGCTTATGTCTTGGCTCTAATTCCATTCCTTCACAAATTGGCCTAGAGCTTCTCAGAGTAAAATCTTGTCAGGTTTATTGCACCTTTTTTACATTTTGCTGGCTAGAGTTGGTGATCTTTACAATTGAGATATATACTCTGTTTCCCCGAAAATAAGAACTATCCCTTAAATAAACCCTATTAAGATTTTTTAAGCATTTTTTGGTAATGAGTGAAATATAAGCCCTACCCTAAAAATAAGCCCCATTTATAATTCATTCATTCAAGTTACACAGGTAAGCTTGTCTTTCAAGAGTGAAATGTCTGATCTTGCTGGGTCTACCCCAGCCTGGCGCCATGCTGGGCACATGGCCGAATCCCCCCACTGCCAGTCAGCTGTGTGCACGTACTGTACTGGAGCTACTGTACTGCCGCCACCACTCTGCCAGCTGGCTATAAAACATCCCCCTGAAAATAAGCACTAGCACCTATTTTTGTAGCAAAAAAACATTAAATAAAACCTGTTTTAATTTTGGGGAAACAGATGTTATTGTACAGTTTATTAGGTTTTAATAACAATAAATAAGTGCACTTCAACATTTTTTTTTATTTTAGACGCAAGGTCTCTCGACTTACCTACATGTAAGGAAAAGCTTATTTGTGTTTGTTAGATGCCTATAATATGGTTGGGAACAGTGGATATACAGTATATGAAAAGGAATAAGTATACCGTAGCTCTGAAGTGTGTTAGGGTTTATAGGAGGAATGTTCTACCCTTACCTAAACAATATATTCCTTCTTTCCCAATTAACTTACTACTTAATTAACATTAAATGACATTAAAATACTGGGAGGCCGATTCATTAATAGTGGCAGGTAGCGACAGTTGAGCGACTGCGGCAGTATTTTCACAGCGCCCGCTAGTAGTCGCTGTGCTTGGCCATTGTTCGGTTGTTGATAGCGACTGAGTCGGTGTGCAGTAATGTTGAATACGGGGTGACGAGTCGCTATTTGACAGGTTCCGCGATGTATGGGTGCGCATGATAGCGACTGGTCAGAGCGACCGGCTCCCACCATATTTATCAAAAAATCACGCTCAAAAAATTCTCGCGCTGTGAAATGCATGTTTAAACCCCAGAGCGCTGGCGGCGATGTGTTAAAAGTAGTTTTTTAACCCCCAAAAACCATATTTTTGGAAGCCAAAAAAAAAAATTTTTTTAAAGAATTTAGTAATATGAATACAATAATATCAGACCTGTAATATCAATTCTGCACAAATTTTTTTTTTTTTCCTTAAAAAAATTATATAACATGGCAGAAGTGGTCACAGAATTTTTCACATTTAAAAAAAAAAAAAAAACATTAATAACAATTAATTATGAATATTTAAAGATTGTTCCATTGAAATGCATTGGAGAGCGCCAGGTAGCGAGAGGTCATACCTGTCGCTGTTCAAGGTCGGACGCTGGCGCTGTGGGCTGAGGCTGGAATAATGATGAATGAGTGGCTATCTGGCGCTATCTCAGTCGCTAAGCAGGATCGGCTTGATAAATGTGTGATTGTGGTGGGGAGCCGGCGTTCTCGTGGTGGTGCCCATCATTACCGGTCGCTCACCAGTCGCTACCTGTCGCTATTCCTTCATAAATAAGGGCCTAATTGTCTATATTACATGTTTCAAACTGAAGGCCCTCCAAGCCTGTTTATGTGGCCCTCTGACAGGTACTAGACTGTGGTGGTTGGGTGGGGCCCCTTCTAACAGGCCTGGTCACTTCATGGCTTCTGAAACCGGCTGCATGTTCATGTGTCTGTGTGACGTGCTGCCGAATGATGCGCTGGTAAACTCCTTAAAATAGAATCAAAGAAAAACTGTATTCAAAATAATTCTAAAAATATATTCATGTGTTTTTCTTTCAGTAATTGAAAATACTTTTCTAATAGGAGATAATATTCACAATACTGGTAAGTCTACTTACTAGGTTGGTCTGGTAAGTTAATCTGTGTCTAGAAGCAACAGTAGCGCAGCAATAAACTTGCAATATACAACCTTGTTATTAAATAAATAGATTAAGTGACTTATGTGTCATATCAATGCTCCATTCCTGATTCCAATTGCCATTGGCACTGCTGCAGCCAGTTTCAGCAACCTGTATTAAGGGTGGGATGAAGCTGTACATATGACTGTCAGGTATATTCCTCCCTGTGTCAATGTAGCAATGAATCAAGGCATTTTGGCTTGTAACTTTCTTAAAGGGGACCAAAATGCACAAAGACCGGCCCAGAGATCTATTAGATTCCCGGGCCCATTGATTACCTCCCCCACAGCATCCAAAATTGGGATACCCCCTTCTTTTCCAGGACAGGGGTAAATACATGAGCTGCGGCCTCATTTCTGCTATCCTTCTAGCATTTCCCTCTGGCATTTGTGAATGAATCAGTGCATTAGACGAGCTCCTGGACATACGGTCTCGAGCTATCCGATGATCTGGGGATCTGCGCTGATTGGACAAGTGGTCGCACATGCATCGTAGGACTAGGAAGAGGTGAGTTTGTTCGGATGACCTGGGATGTTCCACACAGGTGCCCCGGGGGCAAGGACCAAAACCCAGGATAGTCAAAATCCTGGGTTTTGCTCCACTTTGAAGACATTTTACTGGCTTTCAGAATGGCTTACCACAAAGGGGCCCATTGAGACCTAATAGGATAGGATTCAAGTTCCAGTGTGCATGAATCCCACATTTTGCCAGGACTGCACCTGAAAAGAACAGAGCACACTTTGAGCACTATAAATACCAGTGAGACTAACACCTGTTTTTTTTTTTTTTTTTTTGCAAACCTCCTCCTACTTATAGTAGAGAGAAATATTTTATCCATTTATCCATGTAGAAAAAAAGAAAAAAAGAACTGTATTAAAATAATATTCATGTGTTTGAAGACATTTTTCTAGCAGAAGCTAATATTCGGTATACTTATTAGGATGGTTTGATAAGTTGACCTGTGTCTAGAAGCAACAATACCGCAGTAATACATTTGCAATATACAACTTTGTTATTAAATAAATGTGGTCTAGGTTAGTGACTCACATGTCATATCAATGCTCCATTCCTGATTCCATTTGCCATTGGCACTGCTGCAGCCAGTTTCAGCAACCTGTATTGAGGGTGGGATGAAGCTGTACATATGACTGGCAGGTATATTCTTCTTCCCTTTGTCAATGTAGCAATGAATCAAGGCATCTTGGCCTTTAACTTTCTTAAAGACATTTTACTGGCTTTTTCAATTCAGAATGACTTGACAAACATCACCAGCATTATATAGCAGTAAAGTATTATCTGTTCCCATATTCATCATGACTCCAGGGAGTTAATATTTGACCACGATTGCATGTTACAGATATGCACCCACAATTTTTGGTTAAATACATACGTTTCTTAATGATATTTATTAGAGATGAACGAGTTTGAGGAAATTTGGATTTGAATAATTCAGCAAGCATCCCCTAAAGTAAAGACAAGCACTTTTCAAAAGTTCAGTTCCAAAAAGGTTTGGTTTGGTTCAAACTAGTTTGGGACGAACTTTCATCCAAAACACATGGAAAACTATAACTGACGGGACCCTAAAAGTCCTTTATAACACTCTGAAGTCACCCAAGGCTCTAAAAAACATGTGACTAATTAGTATTTGAATTGGCTTTGGCTAATTAGCATACGATTCACCCGCAGCCTAATTAGCATTTCAATAGGCAGCGGCTGTCTTTGATAGTTCTGTGATTGTGTAGGGCTGGCAGTAGCAGGAAAGCCCTCAAAAACTTATCCTATTGGGGCATTTTGCCCCAATTAGCACTTTTATTAGGATGATATATACTTATTGCACATGGTCACTTTACATGTAAGTTTTTGCACATGGTCACTTTATATAGGGTTTATATGTGGTTTATTAGGGCTTTAATATTTGTATTTGTAATATTTGGGCAGATATGTTTATTAGTTTTGGATTGAGGGGTTTGACATTATTTATTCATATGCTTTGAGTGGCCGCATGTACTATGTATTTATTGATGTGTTTATACCAATATTATTGTGATTTCATATATCCTACAAATCTTACATAATCATTGGTGCTGTGTAGGTCCTGGGTCTGTTTTTTACTTGTAATTTAAAAAAAATGTGTTATTGTGTTTTTTGTGTTTTATATTGTGTGATGGCCTAGTCTAGATAAGAAAGATTTGTGTGATACATATTAACCGGCTGAGTGCCCTGCTTCAAGTTGGACTCCTTGGTTAGGGTGTTCTTTAGTGGTTACTATCCTATTTTAACGGCAGTAGCAGCGGGATTGGCATCTTGACAATTTAGTTAAAGAAGACGAAACAATGTCTCTTTTTTTTTTTACAAGCCTTAATAAATGTGCCCATTTTGTGTATCTTGACATAGACCTGCGGTTGTGTAGGCCTAGTAGTAGCAGAGGGTTGCAGCGGAGGAGCTGTTGGTGATAGTAGTGGGTTGTGTAGGCCTAGTAGTAGCAGAGGGTAGCAGTGAAGGTGCTGTTGATGGTAGTAGTGGCATTAGCAGTACTGAAAGACTAGGCAGAGGGAGAGGAGACCTGTGGTGGTGTGTATGGCTGGCAGTAGTGTGCAAGCCCCCAAAATATGATCCCATTTTTACGACTGTAGCAGTAGGATTGGCATATTGACAACTTAGTTGAAGAAGACCAAACAATGGCTTTTTTTTACAAGCCTTGATAAATGTACCTATTTTAGCCTAACCCTAACCCTTAAAATTCCCCCAAAAAATGGGGTCCCCCCCCGGGAGGAGGGACCCTGTGTAATTTTTGGGGGGGATTTTTAAGGGTTAGGGTTAGCCTAACCCTAACCCTTAAAATTCCCCCCCCAAAAATGGGAGGGGGGACCCTATGTCATTTTTTTTTTTTAATTAACCCCTTATGCTCTGTCGCCCAGCAGCAATAAAAGGCTTCCAGCAGCAGGAGAGCAGAAGCCAGAGTGATCAGCGTGGGACACAGTGCTCCAGGATGGATGGGAGGTAAGTATAAAAAACAAAAAAAAACAAAAACAAATAAAATATTTTTTCTCCATGTGTCTGTGTGTTTTTTACTTCAAACCCCTTGTGAACTGGTAAGGGGTCCATGAGACCCCTATACCAGTTCACAAGGCTGGGGGCTGGCAAGTCACCTGCAACTAACCAAAAAGTATTGAGAATACACTAAAAAAAGGCCAAACAAGACATTTCATGTTGAAGCCCAAACAATGTATAATTTTCCTGGAAAATCCCTGGAAATCCTTTCAAAAATCACAGTTGAACATGTGTAGTGCAAAATAGTGAAACATGGTCTGGCAACAGAGGGTGACAAAAGCTGCAGGTAGGCTGGCAGCGAAAGGGTTAATTGCTGAGGCACCACGGACCCCAACTTAGAGAGGGACTGTGCGTGCACACTTAAAACAAATCTGCCCCCCCCCCCCAAAAAACTTTCAAAAAATGCGAGGGGCTGGCCGAAGCATGTATGTGAGGGCATAATATTTGTACTGCCCCACACCAAGATGGAAAAAGTGTCAGAAGAAACTGATCTGGGTAGGGTACCTAAAGCGGTGCTCTACCTGATGGAACGGCATGTTGAAAACATCACAGAACAAGGTAAAATAAAATATGCAAGCCGAATAACAACATATTCTTATCTAATATATCTAATTAATATCATTGCTTTGGAAGATAAATGGGCAGCCATATGCAAATAACAAATGTGTACCACATTCAATATCATAAGATTGTATGGTGCACTGGGCCTGTACACAGACACACATTCACTGAAAAGACAGACACAGTGCAGGAACAAAAATACAGAAAGAAGCACTTATAAATTGAATGCCTTTTATAAGCAGCATTTAGTAAAACGCTTAAAACAGAAGAAATACAATTTAAAAATAAAATTTCAGGTTATTCTTTGTTCGATAAAAATTGTATCTAACAAAAATACCAAAAGAAATACCAAAAAAAAAATATAAAAATGAATCTGCAGGTACCTGCAGCGGGAACAGATTAAACATGGGAAAACTTTATTCTTTATTTATTTAATTTTTTTTCTTTCTGTGGTTATTTGGAATACTTTCCCTACCCCATTTTGTGCAGAGCATTTTGTGCAGAGCTTCCTGATTTGCCCTCTAACACCCATAACAAAATTAATAATTTAATTGTTTTACCGTAATTTATTTATGTATTTCTTAATTTTTTTGTTTTCTGTTATTATTTTGAGTACTTTCCCTACCCCATTTTGTGCAGGGCAATCGCCCTGGTGTCTCCCCAACTTGCAGGCCTCTAGCCCTTGTCACCCCCATTTTATAGCCATTTTTAGGGCCCCAAGTTCGGGCCCCTATTGACTTCAATGAGGTTAGGGGACCCGAAACGAACTTTTGCAGCAAGTTGGGCCAAACTTGTCGAACCCGAACATCGGGTTAGCCCATCCCTAGTCATAAAGAATCATTGAAACAATATATGCAGTTGTTAAATACTAGTTTAAATATTAGTTGTGCCTACAATCAAGATTTCAAAGAGATCCAATTCTTAGATATAGTTGTATACAAAGAAAATCATCAATTAAAGACTAAGACATTTCAAGCCAACTGATCGAAACAGTTACATTCCCCTCAGCAGTTGCCACTATCTAAAAGGGATTGACCCTATTCCCATGTAACAAATGACCAGAGTGAAACGGAACTGTACTGATGATGATAATGAGTATCTATCAAAAGCCAAGAAGTTTGCTGATAGAGGTTACAACAGTAACAAGCCTGATTAAATATTTTAAGAGGTTAAGGAAAATGTGAACTCACACCAGACCCTGGAGAAAACACAAAGAAACAAAAAAAATAAAGAACCTGTGTTGGGCTTCATTACTCAATATAACTGCCAACATACAGATTGAAGCTTTTGTGAAAAGCCATTGGTCTCATGGCAGATGACACCTTGAATCATATCATTCCAAAAAGGCCACAACTTATCTACAAAAAAAACACCAAATTTTACTCAAAAGATGATGCACAGCTATGTGCCTCGACAGAATGTGCATTAAAAGAAAGAAGAATTAAAGGGCTTCATAGCATGTAAAAATTGCAAGGGCTGCAGTATTTGTCACCAAAATGTGACCAAAAGAACACATTTTGGGACATGTGATAATGAAGAATAATATAAAATTAAACCCAAATGTGTAGTATATGCCCTGAAATGTCCCTGCCAGTTGCTATATATAGGTCACACCAAGAGATAATTTAAAACTAGACTATAAGACTAACCACAATATTAAAATGGGACATCCCATGTGCCTACAATTCTATATAATAGACTAGACCAACACTGGAGAGGGGGTAACTGGATAAGACAGCTTTCCCCAAACGTCCTACAGGATGCCTTTGCAGAGTAGCCCACAATTTAAAAAAAAATGTGTGGGGTCCCCCCACCTAAGCATTAGAAAACCGGCAAACCAAGCATAGGGGCTTGTAATTCCAGGCCTCAAGGGCCACCCAGCCGGCCCTGGCCCTGACAATATATATGCTATAGGCCACAGGGTTATCTGCAAAACTATGCCCATTGGTAGTGCGGGTACTGTAGTATGAACTGGTATCGGGGTCATAACGTTTGATAAAAAATTACTTTATTAATCTTAATTAACTTATACTTACCTTCCCCCTCTAGGCTCCCATGCAGGCTCCTTTAAATGTATGCTGCCAGGGCACCTGGCGCACCTTTAGCAAGGAGGGGAACACAGATTCCCCTCTGTTCATCCTGGCTCCTGGTCGGGAGACTCCATGATGAGCCACTGGGGAGCAGCTTTTATTTTAAGAGACAGGACCTCTCTGAAATGTCTCTGATGCCGCTTATGACATCACAAAAGGGGAGGACTTAGAGGGGTGGCACAATTCCCTCTAGGTCCCTCCTCTTCTGTGACATCAGCAATGATTCCATGGAGATTCCATAGTAGCTTCCAAGTATAAAAGCTGGCTCCCCCGGCCCTCACTTCAGTCCATCAATGGGTAGTGAGGATGAAAAAAGGGGGAACCTATGTTCATCCAAATGGCAGTGCAGCCATCAGTTACTGCTGGCCCGCACCGCCACATCTACATGCTGGAGGGGGTCTGGAAGAGCCCCAAAGAAGGAAGAGAAGACGGTGAGGGACAAAGAAGCCACGCTGGGCTGGTGGAAGACAGCGCCTGGTGGGGGAATGCTAGAAGGCCAGATCAGAGACCTACAGTGGGTGTTCTGGTGGTATCCAGGGCCTTTTTTTAGCTGGTGTACCTCTTCACTCCCTCCACTCTTGGAAAAGATAAGCTGAAAGTAGCACCAAGTGCCAACCATTCTACACTAAACTGGTCAAGAAGAACTTTTTCATGTGGAAGTGGTAATTCTGGCAGCAAAATGTCAGACACTGGCTGTTATGGATTGGCATAGACAGGGATCCAGGAATTATCTGGACCAAGAGTAAAGAAGTAATATCAGGAAAGGTTTACCGAAGGACCTGGAAGGATTATTTCTGTTGGTATAAAATGATAGGGTTTCCCTTTGATCCCTTTGACTAGTCTGTGTAGCCTCTTTCAAGAGGATTTTGATGCAGGAGTGACCATGAAAAAAGGATAGGTACCAAAATTATATTTTCTCTTCCAGTTACACTTGGCTGAAACTGACATGGATTAAGAATAAGTTAGTTATTAAGGTAAAATAGTCAAATAATACTATAACCATTTAATCAGTCATTCCAACCTTGTAACTTACGAAGGGGATGAAACCCCTCTTTAGCTTCTGATATTGTGAAACAGAGGTATCATTGTAGTCAGTGTAGTTTATGGACCTCAACCAATTAAATAAGGGCCCCAAACACTAAGGGGTTTATTTAAGAAACGCTAAGGCCATGTAGCGACACGTAGCAGCAGGTGTTTTTTGTAAATGCCACCAGCAAGTCAATATTTATGATGTAAGAAATGTTTAGCGCCTTTCCTAGTACCATGTAGTGTTCCATGTATCAAGAGTACAGACGCTGTGTTCCGTACAGCACCACATTACATCAGATCCTATACCATAGAGACAATTGGGGAGGGGAAATGGGAAGGGAGCCCTGACATATTTAAACAATCAAAGTAAGACAGACTTGATCTGTTGATTCAGGCCATATAGGCCATACCATGGCTCCCAGGTCTTAGTGAAGTAAGGGACCAAGTCAGACAACATTGATCCTATTTTGGGTGTTGGTATCACATGGGTGAGGGGACAGGCGGGGAAAGGTTATATACCTAGGGGTGCAGATGCCGGGGTAGAGCAAGCAAACACCAAGTGTGCAAGAATCCAGTCCAAAGCAGATTTAGAGTGTAGGCTTACTGAGCCCTGGGTCTAAGCACAGATGACATACAATGCTGATCCACCAGCTGCAAGGGCTGGCTAGCATATAAAGGGAAGGCCCTGTTAAACACAGGAGCAGGCTAATCGCCAGTACCTCTGCAGAAGAGGTTCACCTGCAGCACAGCATGGGGGAAAGGCCAGGAAATAGAACCAACAAAGGCTAATACAGGGCAATGGTAGGCAACTATATTGCGGAGGAACCCTGGACCTCACATATAAGGCTCGATTCAGAGACACATTCGTCTGCACTTCCGTAGCTGTCTGTGAAAGTTTTAGTGGGTTTTTGTCATTTTTTTGCTTTTTTTCGTTTGTTTTTCATTCTTACGAACGTTCGGGAAAATGCGTATATGCGCTTTCGATGAATGAAAGCAAATCGGAACATTTCCGTTAGTTCGGATCATTTTCCAAACAAAATCTGATATTTTTCGTTCGTTCAGATAACTTACGTTGTTGGGATGGGCTTGCGTCTGATTCGGAGAGCTGATTTCAGACGGCCCACCACCCTATAAATCCGTTTCATTTCCAATCCACTTACGGGACTTTGAGGGCTCAGATTGCTATTGTTGAACATGTTTTGCGGCTATGTGGAGGAGTCTGCGCGCCTTTAGCACCAAGGCATTGCATGTATCAGCATGGCCGAGGCCATAAATTGCATAGCAATGCATACCTGAATCAATACATTTCATGTATGCCTTATCGAAGCATTTTAATGCTGACCTTAATTAGTCCTTAGCATGTAAACCTTTATTTGCCCACACATCCATATAATTGCTATGTCCTTTGTGAATTATATTTGGATTGTTGAACTTGAATCTTAATTTGTTGTAGGAGTTATTGTTTTAGTTGGTTACCTTTGCTTTGTGTAATTATTTTATATTTGTTTGCAGGAACTGCAAGATGTGCCACTCGCACAACATACAAGCAGTGTTTGGTCCAGCTATGCGATTCCTCAGTGTTCTTGCAGGGCATCCAGGGTCGTCCCATGATGCTTATATATTGCAGAGCTCTGGCTTATTTCGTCAGTTTGAGTCAGGAGAATTATCTGGTGGATGGCTCCTGGGTAAGTTTACTCACATTCCATCAATCCTTTGTCACTGTATGGCAATGAATATAGTTGATGACTCATGACTTAATCTATGGCTGTTTTTAGCCCTTGATGACATGTTAAACAATATTGTAGCTTAGAATGTGTATGTTATGTTAGTATTTTTAAATTCTTTCAGGGGATTCTGGCTATCCACTCCTGCCCTTACTCCTGATGCCCGTTTTTTGCCTGCAGAATGCGGGCCAGGGGTTCTCTAATCGGGCACTATGCAAAACCCGGGCCGTGGTGGCGAGGGCCCTCTGGCTTTTGAAGTCCAGATTTAGGTGTTTGGACCATACGGGGGGGGGGGGGGGGGTGGGGCACTGCAGTATGACCCCAACAAGGTTATACCAATAATTTAATTTACGTATTTTAACACAGACCACACGTGCTAGAGTGGCACAACTGAGTGTCAGGGTCCTTCAGTTGGTGGGCGAGATGCAGGAGCTGCGTGACTCGTTGGGGACCACAGATGAAGAATAATGTTCCGTGGCCTGCCATTGCTATGTATTTTTTATAGTTGTCAAAATTTGAAATTTTCAACATTTTTTAAGATTTTATATTTTATGATGGAATAAAAAAAAATGTTTCAGTGTAATTTCATTTACAAAATACATTAACACAAAACTAATGGGCCTAGAAATATTTAAAGATGAATATTCACATGACCGAGAAGTGATTTTGGTAAGTTTTAGGGAACTAAAATGAAAGAAGAACCTAACCGCGAAGTGATTTGGGTGAGCTTTAAGGGTCCAAAAGGGAAGATGGAGGATAGTGCTAAGTGATTTAGCTAAACATTGTAGTAGAAGTGAAGGTGGCAAATATGTAAGCGAGCACTTTAATGAGTAAAGTTTGTAGTGCGTAGGCGCAAGATCGTAAGGATTTGCATCTGGACGAATATTTATTGAAAAAGGGAAACAGAATCTAACAGGAAACGTAAAGGATTCATGGGAGGATACGATGGGAAAAGGGCACAAATGAAAGCCTACATTGTAACATGTGAAAATGAAATGGAAAAGTCACGCTGGAAAATGACATCCTCGTATTCGTAATCTGCCGTACGAACGGACGGAAACTTTACAGAAGGATTGCAATGCATGCATAGAATCGCTTGCACACTCATACGAGAGCGTAAACATTTCCAAAAAAAAACAGATCGGCACTAAAACGAAAGTATTTTTTTTGCTCTCTGAATCGAGCCAATAGTCTGACAGCAGTACATTTGAACATCATAAAACAAAATTGGGTGTTTGCAAGTTCTGCTGGATCTCTATTGAGGAGTAGCTTCAAAAGGGCTCTTCTTAAATGTCCGCCCCAAAGTGGAGTAAGGGGGTTATTTAAGAAGGGATAGCGTCAGGTAGTGCGCTGTACGCAAAACCACATTTAAGAAAGCGATTCTGGTTAGTGACTCGACTCCATGAAGTACCTGTCACTCTGTAGTGCTCTCCCAAACATTTCAATGGGGCTTCATTATTTGTGTATAAACAGCGTGTTTGGCAATTGAAATCGTTTTTTTTTTTTTTTGCTAAAATCATTAGCTGGCTGCAAAAAAACATTTTATTCATTTTTTTGACTTTTTATATTTTTATGCAGAATTGTCATTATAGGTTTGGCACTAAAGTGTTATTGTCCCAGTGTTATAACAATGTCATTCCATGTGTTTTCGCTTTGTTACTGGTGGATATGTGTTCAAAAACAGACTTTAATCACAGCGTCTGGTGCTCTATGCTACAGCGCCCAGCTTTAGATCACCGACGCTCTGTGTGTCTAGTGTTCTGTTAAATATGGTGTGGAGCTGGCGCTACCTCTCGCTCGCTGCAGTGCTATACTGTTATTACAGTGCCCAATACACGCTTACAGCGTCTACTAGTGGTCGCTCTAAGCGCCGCTATACAGACACTCATCTGGCAATACCTGGCGTTAGTAGTGAATCAGCCTCTAAATCAATTAGTAAGCCGTGTCCACAAGGAGTGAACCTTTATACAATCCCATCATATGTGACGGAATTAACAGTCTGTATTGCATCCTCGAAAACACTTTGAGTGGTCATTCTGAACGAATCTTGCCAGTTTAGCAGTGACCATATACCGCCTATGAAGAAACTTCAGATTAGCCTGAAATACCCCCCGCACTAATGGATGATCTTAGTTGAGTTTTCCCAAATTTGCTCCCAGTCTTCATCCTCTAGGCCAGAGGTACTTAATCACTTCTTGTAAAGGTTCATATAAAGGCATCAGGTAAAAGGTGAAGGTCCAGACGGAGGGCTGTCACGGGCGGGGGGTTGGGATAGTTATAAATCAGCACACTGGGAGAGGGGATATAAATTCCCCAGGCTAAACAAGGCTAAATAAAGAGGCTGTTTGTACCTTGCAATGCCACTTCCCGCTCATGCAGTACTTCATATTGCAATGCTAGGTGCCAGGGAGCTATGACACTGGCAGGAAGACTAGGTACTACAGTGCCGATCAAGGGGGCAGCTCTGAGCACGGCAACATAGAAGCAACTGAGTGCAGGGCTGTCAGGGCAGGGGTCCGTAAATCTGGCGCCAAGGTCCGCATTTGGACCCTGGTCAGCCAGTTGAGTACAAATGCTCTAGGCCCTGCCCCATGTCCGCCTCCCATTTATGTGTATAAGGGCCTTATTCATGAAGGGATAGCAACAGGTAGTGGCTGTTAAGCGACAGGTATCGGCATGAGAACGCCAGCCACAGCACGCAATTCCACATTTATGGAGCCGATTGTGTTGAGCGACTGGGATAATGCCATGTAGCATATGATTCATCATTATCCCAGCCTCAACATACAGCGCCGGCGTTCAAACTTTCAGAGCGCCACGTCTTACCTCTCTCTATCTGTCGCTCTCCCATGCATTTCAATGGACAATCCTCAAATCCCATTCCTCATCCCATTTTTTAATTTTTTTATTTTTTTTATATTACAAATGTTTCAGACATTTCTCCTGACCCACATTTTTGTTTATTTTTTTTTTTGGTAAAATGTATTTACTTGTCTGCCAGTAAATGTCACATCCCTCCAACAATGTAATTCCAGTGTTTTTCGCTTGCTCAATGTTGTTCATGTGTCTAAAAAATCACTTTAATCACACAGCGTCTGGCACTCTATCCCACAGCGACAGAGAAAAATCATGTTGAATATGGTGTAGAGCGCCGAGGGCCAGTCGCTCTGACCAGTCGCTACCTGTCGCTGCATGTTGCGCTGTACTTTTTTTTTTTATTCTTTATTTAGTTTTCAAATGTGGTACAGTAAGTATCAGAAATACAGGTTGTACAGGGTATATATAGAGATGACATAAAGGCAAGAGTGGCATAGATCCATCATATACAAATACAAATCTATCCCCCCATTCTTATGGCTACAGAGCTTTTCCAAAGGTTTTTCATTTCTAAAATGGCCCAGAAGATCTAGGATTCTGCGGGGGACTTAGTGGAGTCCCTCCACCATCACCCGCCTCCCCCGAGGTTCTGACTTCTATTTGCTTGCGCTGTACTTTTGATACATGTGTTGTAGGCTTTTCTGTTACCTTTTTCCTGCAACGCCTAGCGTCGCTGTTACTGAATAAGCAGCAGTCTTAGATGGGCTGTTATGAGCGTATCAGCATTAACTGGTAAACCTTGTTAAAGTTACAATTAAACCATTATTAGTTTTAAACTTAAACACATTGTTACACTTAACATAATAGAAGCATTAGAAGTTGTTCCAAGCTATTAATGTTGTAAAACAATGTTGTAATAAACATGCACCTATCTATATATATAGACATGTATACACATGTAAACTTAGTATATATGCATTCAAGTAGATTCCCAAATGTTAGATTATAATCCTAGGATTTATTTTGACATTTTGAAAAATAACATTAGCTGTCTTCATTTAAAAATAAAGATAATCCAATGAATAAATTAATCTTGTGGTCTTTCCACTGCTGTTGTATTAATTGATCTAACAACTACAAGGTTTGGTCCTGGCGATCTATAGAGCGGTTAATTTAATTGAGGATTTCAGCCTGTGGTTGCTGCCTCAGTTCTTGGACTTCTTGCCTCAGTTCCTGGATTTGTTGTTGGTACACCAGCTATTGTGTTTCCAACGCCGCAATGCGCTCCTCCAGTCTAGCACGTGGCTGCTGGTGACTGTAGGCCTCCAACATGCGGCTCCCTAATTCAAAGAGTTCCACACTTGTGGGTACACCCCGTGTGGATTGTTGGGTAATGCTCTATAATAAAAAGAGAAAATACAATTAATGTCTGTATTTTGCATATACACATATGGAATCAACATCTTTTGTTATTGTAACATGTACCATATGTGCAGGCTCGGTAGGCTGAGCACATGGCACTTGGGAGGAGTCCACATCCAGGTTTTCCATCAAGGTTTTCTGCTAAGATAAAAGTGCGGTGTATGTTACATGTTTTTTTATATAAATACATTTATATTTTCACAAACCTGATTCCACATTTCTACGTTACCTGAGTGTGGTCCTCCCCATATAGGTCAGGTGTCTGGCTGCCAGGAAGGGGCAAATCATCATTCGATAATGGCAGCAACATCACATATGCTAAAGTAACAATATTATTTATATTAATGCAAGGGTTTTTTGACACTGCGTTAAGTTACCCTCATAATATTTTTGGAATCTAACCTTGATTGTCAACTTCAATTCACACACCCATAACATTTGTGATGAGTATTATTCAAAGTTACCAAATTCATTATATCTTAACACACATTGTGTGCTCACAGATCATTTGTACATTATTAGACGCACATACCCGCCACATCGGAGATGCCAAGACTTAATTCATCACTGGAATTTACACTTGCCCTACAAATACATGGATAATACCTAATGTACCGTATTTTTCGCCCTATAAGACGCACTTATTTTTCCCCAAAAGTGGGGGAAAAATGTCAGTGCGCCTTATCGGGCGAATGTAAAAAAAAAAAAAAAAAAAATTAAAAAAAAAAAAAAAAAACTCACCCGTCCCCGGCGCTCCCGCGTTGTCTGGCACACTGCGAGAGGCCAGAGGAGCGGCGGGGGCTCTGTCCCGGCCCCGCCGCTGCGATCGCTGTCTTTTCAGGCAGCGATGACAGCGGCGGGGCCAGAGACAGAGCCCCCGCCGCTCCTCCATCTGCTCCTCCACACGCGAGCACGAAGGTCCCGGCAGTGGGTGGGCGTGGCCTGCACCGGCGCAGGCCACGCCCACCCGCTGCCCGGACCTTCGTGATCGCATGTGGAGAAGCAGATGGAGGAGCGGCAGGGGCTCTGTCTCTGGCCCCGCCGCTGTCATCGCTGCCTGAAAAGACAGCGATCGCAGCGGCGGGGCCGGGACAGAGCCAGCTCGTGAATGGGGTGGGCGTGGCCTGCGTCGACGCTGCGGCGCAGGCCACGCCCACCCCATTCACGGAGCCGGCCGCTCAGCGCAGTGGTGTCAGCGGACAGGTGAGTTTAACTTTTTTTTTTTTTATTACTATGGCGCCTGCCTATACTAACGGGGGGAGGGGGGTGGGAATGGGGGGATGGGGATGCCACACAGCCTAAGGGGATTGGGGGGATGGGGATGCCACACAGCATTTGGGAATGGGGGGAGGGGGATGCCACACAGCATTTGGGAATGGGGGGATGGGGATGCCACACAGCCTAAGGGGATTGGGGGGATGGGGATGCCACACAGCCTATGGGAATGGGGGGATGGGGATGCCACACAGCCTATGGGAATGGGGGGATGGGGATGCCACACAGCCTAAGGGGATTGGGGGGATGGGGATGCCACACAGCATTTGGGAATGGGGGGATGGGGATGCCACACAGCCTAAGGGGATTGGGGGGATGGGGATGCCACACAGCATTTGGGAATGGGGGGATGGGGATGCCACACAGCCTAAGGGGATTGGGGGGATGGGGATGCCACACAGCATTTGGGAATGGGGGGATGGGGATGCCACACAGCCTAAGGGGATTGGGGGGATGGGGATGCCACACAGCATTTGGGAATGGGGGGATGGGGATGCCACACAGCCTAAGGGGATTGGGGGGATGGGGATGCCACACAGCCTATGGGAATGGGGGGAGGGGGATGCCACACAGCATTTGGGAATGGGGGGATGGGGATGCCACACAGCATTTGGGAATGGGGGGATGGGGATGCCACACAGCCTAAGGGGATTGGGGGGATGGGGATGCCACACAGCATTTGGGAATGGGGGGATGGGGATGCCACACAGCATTTGGGAATGGGGGGAGGGGGATGCCACACAGCATTTGGGAATGGGGGGATGGGGATGCCACACAGCCTAAGGGGATTGGGGGGATGGGGATGCCACACAGCATTTGGGAATGGGGGGATGGGGATGCCACACAGCCTAAGGGGATTGGGGGGATGGGGATGCCACACAGCATTTGGGAATGGGGGGATGGGGATGCCACACAGCCTAAGGGGATTGGGGGGATGGGGATGCCACACAGCCTATGGGAATGGGGGGAGGGGGATGCCACACAGCATTTGGGAATGGGGGGATGGGGATGCCACACAGCATTTGGGAATGGGGGGATGGGGATGCCACACAGCCTAAGGGGATTGGGGGGATGGGGATGCCACACAGCATTTGGGAATGGGGGGATGGGGATGCCACACAGCATTTGGGAATGGGGGGAGGGGGATGCCACACAGCATTTGGGAATGGGGGGATGGGGATGCCACACAGCCTAAGGGGATTGGGGGGATGGGGATGCCACACAGCATTTGGGAATGGGGGGATGGGGATGCCACACAGCCTAAGGGGATTGGGGGGATGGGGATGCCACACAGCATTTGGGAATGGGGGGATGGGGATGCCACACAGCCTAAGGGGATTGGGGGGATGGGGATGCCACACAGCCTATGGGAATGGGGGAGGGGTATGCCACACAGCCTATGGAAATGGGGGGAGGGGGATGCCACACAGCCTATGGGAATGGGGGGAGGGGGATGCCACACAGCCTATGGGAATGGGGGGAGGGGTATGCCACACAGCCTATGGGAATGGGGGGAGGGGGATGCCACACAGCCTATGGGAATGGGGGGAGGGGGATGCCACACAGCCTATGGGAATGGGGGGAGGGGTATGCCACACAGCCTATGGGAATGGGGGGAGGGGGATGCCTCACAGCCAATGGGAATGGGGGGAGAGGTGGATGCCACACAGCCTATGGGAATGTGGGGAGAGGGATGCCACACAGCCTATACTAATGGGGGGAGAGGGGGATGCCACACAGCCAATAGGTATATGGGGAATGGAAGGGGGGGATGCCACACTGGATATATGGGGAATGGGATGGGGGCATGCTACACTGTCTATGGAATGGGGGCATCCCACACGGCCTATGGGAATTGGATAGGGGAATGACACTGTCTGTAATGGTGCGTTTTTGATTGAAAATTTTTTTTTCTTATTTTCTTCCCCCAAATCCTAGGTGCGTCTTATGGGCAGGTGCGTCTTATAGGGCGAAAAATACGGTAAATAGGCCTCAGTCATGTAAGGTTCTAACACACCATTTTAATTATCTAAGAAATCACATGCTTACCCTCATCCCTAGCAGGCTCGCTTTGAAAGGCCCTTTCAGGACCAGCACTTCCTGTATTCGGGCCTAATTAAATGAAACATAAATGCTATTAGTTTAAGGTTTACTAGTAGTGCTTCCATTACTTAGAAAGAATTAGTCAAACATAATTCATACCTGTAATTTGCCTTATCATTAGTTTTCTCAAGTAACATTTTTAGCCATTTGCTCTTACTCATAATCTAAAACACTGCTTTAAATATGAGTTTGCATGTTTAAAATATAAATAATCAGAGTGTGCAAATATTTAAATCCAACATCTATAAAGGATACAGTATGCTTTGGACTACACACCAACAGTGTCCTGTAGGCCTGCAACACAGGAGGTGGGGTCCAAAGATGGAGTTGGGTTTTGGCCTACAAATCAGTAGCAGTAACTTGTTGTTGTAGATTATGCCTGAAGAAGAAGCTTGAACAGCTTTGAAAGCTTGCATTTTCAATCTAAATGAGTTAGCCAATAAATGGTATTACCTTAACCTTGGATTTCCAGCCTACAAATCAAAAACAGAATACATCTGAATCCAGAAACATTTTTTCTTTTTACCAAACCTAAAATAATGCATCCACCTCAGACTCATCAGAATCATCATGTGCCACTAATATTAAAAATAAATAATGTTAAAACCACATATATATAATATGATACTTGCCATGAGCTAAATTTTGGTTTAGAATGAGGTTAGATACAAATATGGGTCAACATTATTATTCAAAAACATTAACAATGTATTTGTACAATAACCTCACCCCAGCCTGTGGTGTCATCCCCAGACATCCACACCCTGCAGTCGACAAAGAGGGATCTTGCACTTCAACATCTCCTCATATGGCCTGTATTTGCTCTTTGGAACCTACTTTCTCCCACTATCCACCAGAAGGTCAGACTCCATCTTTTTCATAAGGGCCCTTTTTTTTTTTAATTTAAAACTTTTACCTATGATTGGACCATAGATGTATCTGCGACCAGATCGGCACAACAACGCTATTAATGATACACTAGGCGTTTCCACTACACCTGCGGTAAGCTAATTACATACCGGAGACAGCTATGAAACGCATGAGACAGAAAAGCGTACCATACATTTGTATAAGTTAAGTATAAATAAGGCTAACATTATTCATTATTATCTTTTAACGCTGTGGCAAAGGCTGTAGTGTTTGCTGCATGTCTCTATGACATAGTTACCAGGAACTGGCTGTCTGTGTATCTTTATTACTGTCTGTTGTTGATTTGTGGCATCAGTGCTGCTTCTTTGTGAGCTTCTTTTTTATGACATCTGCAAATATTGTGTAGGATACAGCAACTGAGGATTGTTTTGGGGACCATTTGTGGAGTGTGCAGCAAATCCCCTCTTGGCTGTGGGAAACTTGGAAAGCATACTTTCAGCAGGCTGATGCTTGTTTCCACTATACATCTTGTTTTGTGTGGAGCTGCATTTGTGTGGGTGCAAGAGGAGTTTGATTGCTTGTTTGTGTTGATTGGTTGTGTGTGTGGGTAGATTGCATATTTTTAGTTTTTGGAGTGCCTGATTTATGGCCAGTGAGTGTGATGTGGATGTTGGGGTTATGTTTGGGGTATGGATGTGTTGTTGTGGCAGCACAGAGGAAGGGCAGGAGCCAAGGGAAGAGGGTGCTGTGAGGCTTAGGGAACCCAGATCCTTTGGTATTCGCCTCTCTGTATGGGATTTAAGTGACGAGCAGATCAGAAGCAGATTTCGTCTGAATTGTGCAGCACTACAGTCCTTATATGATCAGATAAAGACCAAAATCGATCCATCCACCAGATGCACCTAATCCATCCCTGGCATTGTTTGCCTATGTGCCATGCTAAATATATTGGCACAGAGCAATTTTCAGGCAACCGCAGCCCTCCTCAGCGAGATCAGCCAGGCTACAATGAGCCGTATCTTTTGCAAGGTAGTGCTGGCTATTTGCGACCTTATCCCAGTATATACACCTTTCCTGAGGATGAGGAGGAGGTTGCCAAAATAAAACATGCGTTTTACCGCATGGGAGGGATACTTAATGTGCTAGGGTGCGTGGATGTTACACATATCCCTTTCCACCCTCCCTGTGCACAGGAACTGCACTATAAGAAATCAGAAGCAATTCCATTTAATGAATGTAAAGGTGGTATGTGACCCAGACATGAAGCTGAGGGCCGTGGCTTCCCGGGCTCATGCCATGATTCGTGCTGATGATGTGCTCCACCAATCAGTCCTATGCCAGAAGTTTGAAAATAATGAAATGCCACCTGGATGGCTACTGGGTAATTAATAATCATATACAGAATAACAATCACATTATAAAATTAGCTCTATTTGCAGATGTTTTTTTATACCTACTGGTATAGCTAAATTTCTAATTGCTGATTTTTACTTTAATTTTTTCACAGCGGACAAGGGATATGGGCAGAAATCATGGTTGATGACACCCATGAGAAACCCACAGACATCAGCCCAAGAACGATACAATGCAGCAGATCGCAAAACAAGATGTATTGTGGAAAGAACCATCGGCCTACTGAAAGCACGCTTTCTCTGTTTGGCACGCCCAGGAGGAGAGATGTTGTACAGTCCACAAAAGGTCTCCAAAATAATCCTAGCCTGCTGTGTCCTACACAACATTTGCATTTGCCACAGAATCGAAGCCCCGGAAGAAACAGCACTGGTGCCAGAAGTACCCAACATGGCCGCAGACAGTAATGAGGATACCCAGACTGGCTTTGAACGTCAGGAAACCATGATTTCAGCATTCTTTGCGGTAAGTGATCTAAGCAGATATATACTACAACTACATTAGAACAGGGGATAATTGAATTACTAAACAACATCACTTTGGTGTTTTAAATTATCGGCAAAAATATTAAAATATAACACTTTTGTCTCCATTACAGGCACCATGAAGATTTTTTCGACTTATGGCTCAAATGGACACTGAGCAAAAAAATGTCTTTATTATATGTTTAAATAAACCAAACAATAATTTTTTGTTCTAATATCTTGTGACGTGTTATTTTGCTTATGTGGTTTCACATTTCTAACCATTACAGATTGGTTTAAACACAACAGCATAGAAACGCTCAGGTGCTGTATTGAATGAGGTGTAACAACTCTACAGCGCCTCTAATGCAAACATCACATTTAACATTGGCAGAGTGATTACTACAAACTGCCAGTAGCGACTGCGGCGCTCTGTAATAGCGATTGACGGCTGATCGGGGTGCCCACTAGCGGACGATTATAGCGCTGCTGTACAGTCGCTCATCTGTCGCTACCTGCCGCTAGTAATGAATCAGCCTGTAAGATGGCAGGAGTCAGGAGTGAGGAAGGGAATCATAACTTTTTATAATATTCCTGAACAGACAAGCTTTTAAATAATTTTTATTTACTATTTTATGACTTGCTATTATTATTTTATTTCCATTCCTTTAATCATGAGATATGAGATCTGCACGTTTGTGAATGCATGTGTAAGTAGTAAGAGCCCACATCTGAAAATCCACTAACTAGGAGCAGTTTCTTTGTTACTTTCTGTTGTCAGTCTTCTGTAACCCACATGAATATTAGGAGAAAAATATTTTATCCTTTCTGTCTTTTATTTTTTAGAATCTCCTCAACCTCTCCGAAATATTTCTGCTGAAGCCAAAAATTATCTTACAAGTTCATGTATGAGTATGACCATATTTCTACCTTTAATTTATATTGTGGTATTCTTTGTGTCTCTCCCTCTAAATGTTGTGGCTATTATTATTTTCCTATTGAAACTGAAAGTCAGGACACCAGCAGCCGTCTTCATGCTGAACCTTGCAATTGCTGACGTGTTCTTTGTTATGATGCTGCCATTTAACATTATTTACAGATTCTCTGGAAATAACTGGTTTATTGGAGAAGCAATGTGTCGTTGTGTTATTGCATTATTTTATTGCAACATGTACTGTTCCATCTTGCTGATGACAGGTATAAGTGTTGATAGGTTGCTGGCTATAGTTTATCCAATGCAGTCCCGTTCATGGCGCACAGTTAACAGAGCCTGGATCAGCTGTCTTACTGCCTGGGTGGTGTCCTTAGCTGGTGCTTTGCCCCTTATGATGAATGACTTAACAGCTGAAGTCCATGGATTGGAAATCACTACATGTTATGATACTCTAAACAGACAAACATTTCAAGAATTTTTTATTTACTATTTTATGACTTGCATTATTATTTTATTTTTAATTCCTTCAATCATTACAGTTGCTTGTTACATTGCAATAATCAGAAATTTAAGTGCATCAAAGGGTGAAAACCTGTTTGATAAGTCTCGAGCTGTTGTCCTGAGTGTGATTGTACTTTGTGAGTTTGTCGTATGTTTTGGTCCAACCAATGTCATTTTCTTCATGTATTGTTTGTCGTTCTTTATGACAGTCAACGAGTCTCTGTATCTCGCCTACTTTCTTTGTGTCAGCATCAGTACTATAAGTTGCTGCCTTGACCCACTTATTTATTACTATGTGTCTCCAGAGTGTAAGAGATATATGTTTAGCGTGCTTTGTTGTAAAAAAGATGAAGGATTAGGCGGACAATCACCTTTATGTACACAAAAACCATGTACAAAACAAAGCCTTTCTTAGGAAACCTACAGTATCTTTAAACTAGTATCTGTTTATACTTAATGTTCAAACAATGAAAGAGTGACCCTGCACCACCACAGTATACAAATGGGTGTGAAGTGCCGAACAGGTGCCCCTACACCAAAACGAGTCAACTAACAAAATGCTGTGGCCCCACAAAGTGGGCAATACTCAAAGTCAGCACCAATCACCCCAATAAATCACATGATAATCAAATTAAATTATCTCCATGAATTTATTGGATTAAAACATGACAAATGACATATAGCTATCCTATCCACATTAGTGCAAAGCCACATATATAAACATCTAATCCTACAACAAATAAGGGCTGGAGTGGCCCTTCAACATATAGGGATCAATTCAGAAACCTCATCATTTTCAGTTAATGCTAAATTTAAGAGGGTAATTCAGCCCCAGGTGTAAAAAATGTTACTTTAAGGGAAAAAACGTTATATATCCATCTGGTGCTGAATCATCCCTAAGGTAGTCAATGAAAGTAAAGGCAGTTTTCTCTCCCAAAAATAGCACATGTGTAAGGATAGTGCACCTGTGATTTACCTATCAGCATGCTGTCTCCAAGATTCTTATATTCATGTGGCTCTGTGTTGCTGAAGTAGGAGTGGATTTCCTGGCCCTAAATAAAGCCCTTTAGTATAGCTTCTGGGTATAAATCCCAGAAGCCTTCCACTATCAAGGGTAAGCACCCCCACCATCACAACTCCACCACTGCCACTCCACCACCGATCTGTGCTTAGATAAACATAAGTTATGCCCAGAGAACAGAGCACACTCAAAATGAACCTTGCTTCACTAACTAGCATGACCTCCATTGAGTGAATAATTATGGGTTTTTTTTCCATCAAGGGATAGCAGCAGGTAGGGCCTTGTAGCGGCAGGAAGCGTCTGGTGAACGCTGGGTGCTGTACGCCATACCACATTTATGAAAGCGATTCTGGTGAGCGACTCTAACAGCACCATGTAGCGTATGATTCATTATTACAGGCGGCTCAGTGTATAGTGCCAGCGCTCTAGCTTCCAGAGTGCCAGGTATTACCTGTCTCTCTCCCATACATTTCAATGGGCGTTCCTTTTCTTCTGTTTAAACAGGGTTTTTATTTTTTTATTTTTTTTTCTCTCAAATAATTGTGTGACCTCTTATGCAGAATTGTCATTACAGGTCTGGCACTAAAGTATTAATGTCACAATGTTACAATGTCATTCCATGTGTTTTCACTTGGTTACTGGTGAATATGTGTACAAAACAAACTTTAAGAGCGCCGACGCTGTATGTTTTTTGTTGAATATGGTCGCTGAGAGTCGGTCGCACTGAGCTGGCGCTACCTTTTGCTCGCTTTACTGGTGTTAGAACGCCCAACATACATCTCATTCATCAATGCCGGCCAGGTTACTACAGCGACTGAGGCGCCCTGTTACAGCGCCCGATAGCCGATCACAGCGTCTACTAGCAGTTGCTCTAACTGCTGCTATACAGATGCTCATCTGCCGATACCTGGCGCTAGTAATGAATCAGCCTCTATGTTGATGCTGAAAAGTACCAAGAAGCAATGTACCCTTTTTATGTTTTACCTGCACACTTGTATTGCCGTTGTGCCTCCATCTTTAGGCCCTGCCAGTATCAATCACATTCATCCTAAAAATGTGTCTCCTAACTCTCCTAGCTCATTCAAAAAGGCCAGGCATGGGTGGAGGTGAGCGGCAATGAGGGCTCCGGGAAAATGTGAGTGTCATGGGGCATCCGGGGGTTTTACACAGCTGGGCATCCCAATTCGGGATGCCCCAAGAAGTGTTACTCAGACTGCCCTTAAGACTTTTAGACTTCAGGGCCTTCCAAGTTCCGCTTTAAACCGGACCTTCACCATGACTTATTGAAAAGCCCTAACCCCAAAACGATTCCCAAGCATCTAAAATTAATATATTTAAGTTTCTAGTCACTTACTTATTATTCTTACCGCCACTGGGCTGCAATTCTGTTCAGGACTTTAGGATACGGGCGTCGCCATCTTGACTCAGAAGCATCACACATACTGAGGAGAGGAGAGTGGGATAAAGTACAGGGGGCAGGTTATAGCTGTGCTTTGCTCAGACAGAGGTCAGGAAAAGTCAGCAATGCCAGAATGCAGAGCAGCACAGTCAGAAGGCACTTCCTGTTTGCAGGCTGCTTGATGTTCCATGAGCCGCCATCTTGGATGTTTAAAGGCTCATAACATGCAGTAGATGCAGGTAGGATGATTTTTAATATGAGCAATCTGTATGTACAGGGTGTGGGAAACATATAAGATAGACTCTTATTCAGAGTGAAGGACCGCTTTAAGAGTTCAGTAAGTAAAGCTGAGCATTTGCTTAGTTTCCATCATAGATCTTTGGACACTTCCCCCGAACCTCTTGGGAATAAACCTAACTTATTTACTTAATTTACCAAACTGTTTATTTGATTTGTATTATTTGCGTATTGTAGATATTATCTTTGCCAATTACATATTGTGCTATTTTTTAGTCTAATTGTATTGGAAAGATCTATTGCTTTTACAGCTAGTTTAATCTTGGCAGGTTCATTTGTTTGTTTTTGTACATGTAATAAAGGTTATTTGTATTATTTTCCTGCATATGCTGTGTATACTTACAGTAAAATCCCTTTGTCATGAATGATACTGAGATGCAGAGATCGCGCTTGGGTCATACAGACCAGTCAGAAGAATAGACACTAGTTAAAGAGGAACATCAGATCTTTTTTGATGGAAACAAAGGAGGGTTGGCAGCCGCTCTGACCATTTTATAACTAACCTGGGAGGTGCATGTGAGCAGAGCAATAAGGATACAAAAGTCTTAAAGGAGCCACAGCACTCAAACCAGTTAGCTTGCTAACCAACCTACAATCTGTCTCTAAATCTGGTCACACACATCTGCAGAAGTATGCTAAGCTGCACCACCGTGCCAAGGTGCCTCTATGGGTGCAGTCCTAACTCTAATCTATGAGAGCCCCATTTGGGACATACAATGCAAGAGATAAATTGGGAGCAGGCTTACCTGAGGTTGCCCTAAATCTCAAGAGCAAGCCATGGGGTGGAAGGGTCGAAGACCTTGCAATACTTTAACCAAGTTTAAAGACAGATTGTAGGTTGGTGCGCAAGATCTTGCGTGAGACCTTGCACATGCGCAAGAGGGTTGCTGAGTGCAATGTGACTGGAAAGGTACGTTTTAGTATTCAGATGCTCAACTGGAGGGGTAGAGGAGGTTGTCAAGCCAGGTTTGGGTTGTTTTTATTAACTCCCCAGACCTACAATGTTCCTCTTTAAAAAGCCCCCCCACCTCTCCTTGCAGCTAGTAGCTCCTAGTTTGAAACAAGAGACGCAAAGGAAGGTCACTCCAGAGGAAACAAAAATGTCACCCAGGATCAGGTTTATTTCGCCATTTACATACATAATAGGATTTCATTGTGGCAGGAAGGCTACATAAATGCAGCAGTTTGTGTTCCAACACTTAAAGCGGACCAAAACCCCCCAAAAACTCAATCTATTTAGCTCCCCCACCCCAGGGACATTATTACTGTTTGGATATTTGCTGTCCTCAGTGCTGCTTGGTATTCCTGTTATAGTGATTTTCATTTTCTTTGGTTAGGCCATTGTTTTTGGACAGGAGTTTATTGTTCTTAAACCGGACCTTCACCATGATTTATTGAAAAGCCCAAACCCTTAAAAAACTATTCCCCAGCATCTAAAGTTAATATAATTTAAGTTTTTAGTCACTTATTATTCTTTCCCCCACTGGGCTGCAACTCTGTTCAGGACTTTAGCATACGGGCGCCGCCATCTTGACTCAGAAGCATCACACTTACTGAGGAGAGGAGAGTGGGATAAAGTACAGGGGGGCGGGTTATAGCTGTGCTTTGCTCAGACAGAGCAGAGCTGGGGTCAGGAAAAGGTCAGCAATCCCAGAATGCAGAGCAGCACAGTCAGAAGGCACTTCCTGTTTGCAGGCTGCCTGACGTTCCATGAGCCGCCATCTTGGATGTTTAAAGGCTCATAACATGCAGTAGATGCAGGTAGGATGATTTTTAATGTGGGCAATCTGTATGTACAGGGTGTGGGAAATATATAAGATAGACTCTTATTCAGAGTGAAGGTCCGCTTTAACTAGCTATTTAAGTCTCCCTCCTCCTGCCCCAGCAATCTCATGCTGGGAGAAATTACAGCCTATTTAAGGAAGAAAGATAAACACCAAGAGAAGATTTCATTTTCCCTTAATTTTCGCCCAATATTTCCTATAAAGTAAAAATTGTTTGTGTGTATTTCTATCCAATTCATCACTGGAACAGTGAGGGGAGTTGATGCATGTTGGTGGGGCAGCATGGGGTATATAGGGGGTAGGACCCCCAAAAGGCATAAGGCTGCATAGGGTACTCATCCCACAGCACATCCCAGTGCTGGCAGGTCATCCCGGCTTGGTCCACATTCCTCATGTGCTCCAGCTTTTCACATCCATCCCGGCTTGTGTTGATGAGGTTTGGAAGGGGCCAGGGTAGTTTTGGGGTGTGGAAAGAGGGAATGTAACATATCTGCAAGCGAGAGGTCTCCAAAATCTTCAGATGTTACACAGATTTTTCACATTACAGTATATTCAATCCATGTGTACAAAACTAATTAAGCATCAATTCATGATGCACTTCTGGGATTTTATTCCCTTAGTGTTTACTAGCAAATGGGAACTCGTGTGAACTCGTAAACAAAATATGTGCATATGCTGGCACATGCATTATTAACATGCATGGATATCACCCTGCTAACTGCGGGAATGTACATATTTTTCCTGTGGTGTAATGCAATTTATTCTTTTTTCCTTGGTTTTTCCTTTTTTTTCTTTTAAATGGGGAAAATGCCAGCTATGTGAATTCTATGTAGCTGGCACTTAAGTGCCAGAAAGAAGGAGTGGTAAAGAAAGAAATAAAGAATAGAAGGGATGACAGAAAGAAGGAAAAGAAAGAATGAGAAATAAAGAAAGCAACAAAGGAATGCCAGCACAAAAAAAAGAAATGAAAGAAAGAAAAAAAATCATCACAGAAAGTAAAGAAGGAATGCCAAAGGAAAAGGAGAAAGAAGCAATAACATAAAGAAAAGAAAAAGAAAAGAAGGAATGACACAGAAAGAGAGAAAAATGGGGAGAAATAAAGAAAAGAAGGAATGACAAAGTAATTAAAAAAGGAATGAGAAAGAAATTAAGGAATGACAAAGAAGGAAAGAAGGGATGACAAAGGAAGAAATGAAGCAATGACCCAGAAAGAAAGAAAGAAAAAAAAGGAATGCAAAAGAAAGAAAGAAAGAAAGAAAATAAGGAATGTGAAAAAAAAGAAAATCCAGCTCTCAAGTCCACAGCTGCTATGCAGAGCCCCACTGGTGTCAGTGGAGGACTTTGGTGATCAGGTTGGTGTTATTATTTTAGTTCACAAATTAGGCTTATCCTGGGGGGGAAATGGGTGGTAGCTGGAGGGGTTAGAATAATCTTAGACTAGGGGCTTGATTCAACAAACATAGAAAAAATTAGTTTTGGTCGGAAAATTGGATCGCATGCAAAAAACTTAAGTAACTTCGAGTGATTTAAGAAAGCGGACGAATTAAATTTGTCCAGTGGAAAAATTTACGTTTCTATATGAATATGGCTTTAGTAAGCTGAAAATCGTAAATCTCTGAAAGTGTCTCTGGTGCTGTCAAGACCCCAATGGTGCATTCGTTTTCTACATTACACACAGCTTCAGAATGATCAGATGACGTCCCCATGTAATATATCTCAGGTGACAATTGTTTTTTAATGCACTTGTGCAACTAGTCTTTTTGTTATGAAGGATCATATTCATTCATGTAATGCTAGATAAGCAATTAGTAATAGATCAAGGAAACTGGACTCACTGTTTTCTTTTGCTCCACATGTTTTGTTATTCATCCTACTATTAGGAAAGGCAGCTGGATGACTTGTGAAATGTGTTGAAGAAAAAAAACTCTATTGCAGTTGCATAGATTTATTCCTACAGATATGCAGGAGTTAACGTATTTATTTATATTTTAACTGTTTCAAATAACATGAAAAAAATACCATTTTGTGATTACTCACCTGTAAAATGGGTATTATAAGTATGTCTCACACCCTGCTTCGGAATGATTAATAACACGTGGGTTATAGTCCAGTAGAGGGCGAACTTCTGCATAGATGACTAGAAAAAGAGAGGTCCCTCCCAGTCCATAAATACCTGGGACCTCCCACACATTCCCCAGTATAAGAAAGCAGTAAGGGGACCAGAAAGAGCCAATAAAATCTATGATAAAAAATTTTCACCAAAAAGAGGATCCAAGATACAACTCAGGGTGGGATGAAGCGGGGTGTGTGACATACTTATAATACCCATTTTACAGGTGAGTAATCACAAAATGGTATTATTCCAAGTATGTCTCACACCCTGCTTCGGAATGATTAATTACACGTGGGACATCCAATAGCAGTGTCCAAAAAGGGTGGGGATCCCAACATGCAATAATGCACAAATTAAACCACTGCGGCTTGCAGAACTTTCCGGCCAAAAAACAGCATCCGCTGAGGCCCGCACATCAACCTTATAAAACTTGGAAAAAGTATGAACAGAAGACCAAGTAGCAGCCTTACAAACTTGTTCAACAGAAGCTTGGTGCTGAAACGCTCAGGAAGCCCCAACAGCACGAGTAGAATGAGCAGTGATCTGGAAAGGGGGATCCCTCCCCTTAGCAGAATAGACCCTAATAACGGCCTGACTAATCCATTTACTAATGGTAGACTTGACGGGCGCCAAACCCTTCTTGGGCCCAGAGGGCACCACAAAAAAAGGCGTTCGTCTTCCGGAATGGTGAAGTAACCACCAGATAGTACTTTACACATCTAACAACGTCCAGAGAGTGCAAAGCCCTCTCCTTGCCATTGCTAGGTTTAGGACACCATGAAGGAAGCACAATGTCCTGATCGAGGCGAAAGGCAGAGACAACCTTTGGCAAGAAGTCTGGTTTAAACGGAAAACCACCTTGTCCTGATGTCTCTCAAAGTAGGGGGCCTGAATGGACAGAGCCACCAACTCAGAAACACGTCGAACAGAGTTGATAGCCACCAAAAAGGCAACTTTTAAGGTGAAAATGAATAGAGCAGAATCCTGCACTGGTCCAAAAGGAGGACCCTGAAGGGCAGACAACACCAAATTCAAATCCCAAACAGGTAACATGGGTTTGCGAAGAGGGCGCACATGAGTGACCCCCTGAAAAAAAGGTCTTAACCAAAGGATGAAGAGTGAAAGATCTCTAAAAGAAAACCTCCAGAGCGAACACATGCCCCTTAAGAGTGCTAAGCTGAAAACCCATGTCCAGACCATGCTGAAGAAACTCCAAAATCCGAGGAATGGAAAACACCCGACAAGGAAAAGACCTAGCCTCACACCAATCAGTGTAGGTCCGCCAGGTCCTGTAGTAGATAATAGAGGAAGATTTCTTCCTAGCCCTGACAAGAGTCTGGACAACGGCTTCAGACAAACCCTTTTCCTTTAAGATAAAGGTTTCAGCAGCCACGCCGTCAAAGCCAGCGTTTGTAAATTGGGGTAACAAAGCTGACCTTGTGTGATCAGATCCGGAACCAGAGGCAGCCTGAATTGATCGACCACCAGCCAGACGACGTCTGCGAACCACGCCTGTCTTTGCCACCTTGGGGCCACCAGGATCGCTGGCACACCCTCTTGAGCCAGCTTGCGTACCACCTTGCCCACCATGGGAAAGGGAGGAAACAGATACAGGAGACCGAGCTCCCGCCAGGACAGAGACATGGCATCCACTGCCAGAACCAGAGGGTCCTGGGACAGAGACACAAATGCCGGAAGCTTGTGATTGTGACGAGAGGCAAACAGATCCACCTCAGGACTCCCCCACCTGCGACAGAGGGATAGAAATACTATGTTGCTGAGGGACCATTCCCCCCCGGCTAGAGGTCCTTCTGCTCAGAGAGTCCGCTTCCAGGTTCTCCACCCCTGGAATGTAGACTGCCGAGATGCGCGGAACATTGCTCTCGGCCCAAGCAAGAATCATAGACACCTCCCGGAGGGCACTCCGGCTGCGAGTCCCTCCTTGGTGATTAATGTAAGCGACCGCTGTCCGAATGTCGGAGCGAACCTGAACTGGTAAGCCCTGAAGGTGATGTGTCAGGTGCGACAGCACCAACCGAACCGCCCTCAGCTCCAGAATGTTGATGGGGATACGGGCCTCCTGAGGACCCCACAGCCCCTGGAACTGACGTTCCCTCCAGAAGCCTCCCCAGCCTGACAAACTGGCATCCGTCTCCCAACAGGGCGCAAGAAAGGACCTGCCCCCCAGAAGATTCCTCTGGTCCATCCACCACTGGAAGGACCGCCGGACAAGAGGGGACAGAACACAAGTCTGATCCAGGGACAGAGGACATTTGTCCCAAAAACATAGAAGATGGAGCTGAAAGGGTCTCATGTGAAACTGAGCAAATGGCACTGCCTCGAAGCAAGCCACCATCAAACCTACCAGCCTCATGCAATGCCTGATGGACGGACGAGGGCTGGACAGAAGAAAACGAATAAGAGCCTGAAGAACATCCACCTTCGGCTGGGGTAGGAATACCCTGGTCTGAATGGTATCCAGAGTCATGCCCAGGAACGAAGCCACCCTTGACGGGGACAGAGAGGACTTGGGGTAATTGATTACCCACCCGGACCTTTCCAGCGTTGTCACCACCGCTCTGGTGTCCAGCTCCGCCTGGTGGAGAGAGGATGACGTAATGAGAAGGACGTCCAGGTAAGGCAAGATACGAATGCCCGGCTCTGAGAAGGGCCATCACACCCGCCAAAACCTTGGTGAACACCCTGGGCGCCGAAGTCAGCCCGAAGGGAAGAGCCACAAACTGGAAGTGCTGGTTGTCTACCACGAACCTGAGGAACCTTTGGTGTCCCGGGAAGACCGGCACATGAAGGTAAGAGTCCTTGATGTCTATTGAGGTCATAAAGTCCCCCGGGCGAAGGGAGTAGACCGCAGAGTCTCCATGCCAAATTTCTTGGTTTTGAGGAACCGGTTGAGAAACTTTAAATCCAAAATGTGCCTTATGGATCCATCCTTGTTGGGCACCGTAAAGAGGTTGGAGTAGTAACCCTGACCTCTCCCTATGGGGGGAACCGTAGAAACGACCCCTGTATCCCGAAGGTTTTGCACCACCAGGAAAAGTCCCTGTGCGGCCCGAGGGTCCGCAGGAACCCGAGACCTGAGGAATCTGGGAGGAGGCCGGTATGCGAAC
Organism: Gastrophryne carolinensis; assembly: GCA_027917425.1. Lineage (NCBI taxonomy): Eukaryota > Metazoa > Chordata > Amphibia > Anura > Microhylidae > Gastrophryne > Gastrophryne carolinensis. The sequence goes on along the minus strand of CM051234.1, from coordinate 572,985,739 downwards.
TCCAGCTTGTACCCAGAGGAGACCACCTCCAGGATCCAGTTGTCTGTGACCTCCAGAGTCCAGACCTGGGCAAAGAGCCGCAGCCGTCCCCCCCACCCGTGAGGGTGAGGGCGCCCCCTCAATGCTGACTGGGCTTGGCAGCGGCTTTAGGTTTAGCACCCCAGGAAGTCCCGGGTCGGGCGCGTCCTCCGCCCCTACCCCAGGAATCTCCTCTGAACGCAGGGAAGGAAATTCCTCTGCTCGTCCGAGAACCACGAAAGGAGGGATTGAATGAGCCTGAACCCCGAAAGGGCCGGCGCTGCTTTTTGCACTGAGGTAACTCACCTCCTTTCGCCACCGAGTCTAATTTATCACCAAACAGGCGCAGACCCATGAAGGGTAGCCCTGTGAGCGCCTCCTTTGCAGCGATATCGGCCGCCCATTGGCACAACCAGACCGATCGGCGTATAGCAACAAGCAATGCCAAGGTCCTGCTACACATACGGATAGTATCATCCAAGACTGAAAAGACAATGCAATGAACATCTCACAATGCGTCAATGCTGTAAATTCCTCACTGGAAGGATTCAGTTGGGAACCATCCAACAGGCCCGACCCGGGACTTCCTGGGGTGCTAAACCTAAAGCCGCTGCCAAGCCCAGTCAGCATTGACGGGGCGCCCTCACCCTCACGGGTGGGGGGGATGGCTGCGGCTCTTTGCCCAGGTCTGGACTCTGGAGGTCACAGACAACTGGATCCTGCAGGTGGTCTCCTCTGGGTACAAGCTACTAGAGCTGATTAATGCTCTAGTAGCCATGGCCGTGAGAGCAGAGGCACAAACCAGGCGCAAGGCCGAACCCACACCGGCAAAGGCATGCAAAGCCATTTGGTCGAGCCGTCAGTCCTCACTATCCTTCAAGGTAGTGGAATCCGGGAAATGCATAACCGACGTACTGGACAATCCCAGTACTGAAATGTCGACCTCTGGGGGAGTCGACCAACGCTTAACAACATCAACAGGGAAGGGATACTTCCTATCCCACCCCTTGAGGGATACCAGGGAGCTGGCTAGGCTTATCCCATTCTTCAAGGATCAGATTGTTAACATGTTTCTGATCCGGGAACTCCAAACGAGGTTTGGCAGTCCCAAAAAATTCCCCCCGTTGTGGAGGGGCCCCCGCAGAAGGGGAAATAGCAAGCACCTCAAAAATACTGGTCAGGAGTCTGGGGGTATCCACGGTATCCCCTCGCTCCGTATCGGCATCAGCATCCAGGTACTGCTGATCGTCAGAGCCTTCAGATTCTGAAAACAATTCCCCTTCCTCAAGCGGGGAATAATAAGACCAAACAAAAGAGTCATAATCAAAGGCCGGAGCAGCGGGCGCCAAATGCTGTCTCTTAGCTGGGGCCTTCCTGGCCGCAGAACTAGCAATCATTTTCTCAATGTTGGTCAGTCTAGCACAGACATCGGATTGCGACTCCCCGCTAATGACAACGTCACTTGGGGTCAAAGCCAGGTGTGGGGGTGTAGGTGATGAGGCCAGCGGAGCCGACCCGGCCGCACGGGGTCCGGATTGACGCGCAATGGCCTGCTGTGCACATGGTGCACAAATTTGCACATTGTCTCCCACAAGGGATACCCCACAGACCACACACTGCCGGGGTTGCCCCGAAGGGATCCCGAGCCCGGTATCCTGGGAAGCCTCCATATGGTGATTTTTTATGGTAGTCGCAATGACCAATGGGAATTACGCTAAAAGCTACCCGGGATGCCCCTTAGCGTCCGTTAGTGGGAAGATTTGGCAATAACAAAGGGAACCCCAATTTGAAACAAGGGGCCTAAAAGGACTGGGAGAAGCCCCTTTTTTATTAAGGTACGGTAGTCCCACCTGGAAGACACAATTAAGGAACCCTTAAGTAAAGGCATTCATTCTTAATAAAAAGCCATAAACACAGTATAACACAAAATACAAACCCGGAGCTAAGAAAACCCAAGGGTTAAAAAGTATCCCCCAGCGCTAGTGGTCATTAATCAAGGCATGAATAACAGTATAAAATAAAACCAAAACCCCGCAGGGCACTCACAGCGACCGTAGGGATAATGGCGTCTCATAGGGCCAGTCCTAGGAGGAAGGGCGGGCCAGCGTGGATCGCGCGCCGCGTGTGGCCCCGCCCCCTCCATACCCGGGAAGAGAAGGCGGCTCCCTGCCAAAGGCAGAGGCTGCAGCAGAGCGCCAGAGGAGGGGGGTGGCCGCAACAAGCGCGCCGAGCGCCCAGCCCCGCCCCCTCCCCTGACTGGAAAATGATGAGGAGGCCGTGCTCCCAGCCATGCTGAGGAGCCGGCAAAGGAGACCGACCCGCCGCCGCTGTAAACAGCGGGCGTGCAGGCCGGCATACCAAAGCACCAGTGCCCCAAAACACACACACAAACTGCCACTCACAATACACCCACGCTGGCAGAGCCAGCAAGTGAAGCACACACAGCACACAAGAAAAAAACAACAATAAAGGTCAAAATGGAGGGTAAAGCCCCCCCCCCCCACTAACCGGGAACGGGGAGTAATGGAGGGGATCCCCAAGCTACCCAAGTTATATAGCGATGGTAATAAACGGACAGGGCATCCCACACCAGGATCACCAACCTGGCAGCCGCCTACCACCTCACGGAGGAGCATGGCTCCTATGCAGTACACCTCTAAGGTGTACCCTACCCTCGCCCAGACCCACAGCCAAGGCTGGGAGGCATAGGGACTTAAAAACAACATGGTCCGGGTGGAAATAGGAAAAAATTGGCCGGGTGTGCACCCGGCTTACCTGAAAAGGAAAGAGATAGCCATCTTCTTGACTTGCTTCGCCGTCTGCAGAGACTTATCTGGGGAATGTGTGGGAGGTCCCAGGTATTTATGGACTGGGAGGGGCTTCTTTTTTTCTAGTCATCTCTGCAGAAGTTTGCCCTCTACTGGACTATAACCCACGTGTTATTAATCATTCCGAAGCAGGGTGTGAGACTTGGAATAATATGGCTTTCCTCCAGATTACCAGAATGGTGCACCAGGCATAGTAAGCCCAAGGTCAAAAAGCCAAACAGCCTGCCCATGTCAACTTTCCAGCCACAGAACTTTTTAGCCAAGGTTTAGCACTTTTCCTGGGGTGTCAGCTTTAATATTTTATTAAAACAGTAATTTAAACATCTAAAATTAACTAATAAAGAGATGTATTGAGTAATAGATCAAGGCAACCGGCAACTTGTGAAACGTATCAAAGTAAATAAAAAACTATTGCAGTTGCCTAGATTTATTCCTGAAAACCTACTGGAGTTAAATCTTTATTTATTTATTTGTTTTCACTGTTTCAATAAAAATGAAAACAGATTACCAGGCTAGTGCACCAGTCTGGTCCTGGCAGCTCACTAACCACTTTAGTGTTTGGCAGAGATTGGGTGCTCTACCTGGGGTATCGCTAGTTTTAAATTAAAACAGTCATACACATATTAAGGGGGTTATTTAAGAAAGGATAGCGTCAGGTAGTGTGAACACTGGGCGCTGAATGAGAAACCACATTTAGGAAAGCGAATCTGGTGAGCGCCTCTAACAGCGCCATGTAGTGTCGCATGTGTTATCACAGGCGACTCAGTGTATAGCGCCGGCGCTCTAGGTTCAAGAGCGTCACATACTGCCTTTCGCTCAGTGTCGCTCTCCATACATTCCAGTGGGCTTTCATTTGGTTGTGTTAAAATAGCGTGTTTGGCATTTCCTTTTTTGTTCAAATCATTGTGTGACTTCTCCTGGCTGCAAACACTTGAATTTTATATTTTGTCATTACAGGTCTGGCACTAAAGTGTCATTGTCACATTGTTTAAATGTAATCCCTCGCTTTTTTAGTGGTGTATAGCGTCTGGCGCGCTATGTGACAGTGCCCAGCTTTAGAGTGCCGACGTTGTGTGTGTAGTTCTTTCTTAAGTATGGTGTTAAGTGCTGAGTGTCGGACGCACTTAGCTGGCACTACCTCTCGCTCGCTGCAGTGTTATACTGTCGTTAGAGTGCCCACCACACATCACATTCATCAATGCCGGCCAGGTTACTACAGCAACCGCAATGCTAGGTACAGCGCCCGATACCCACTTACAGCGTCTACTAGCGGTCGCTCTACGCACCACTATACAGACACTCAATGCTGATATGTGGCGCTAGTAGTAAATCAGCCTCTAAGTTAATTCTGCATGTCTTTTAACTATAAATCTTTATTGAGGCTTACCGGAATTGACAAGGAACACAGTATTTAACATTTTAACAAACATGAGCTTGAATAATTGTAGATACAGCACGTCAAGGTGGAGCAAGATACATCTTTTGTTCTGCAGACATGATCAACTCGGGCCTCTACACACTGCTTCCCCCATCTGTGTCAAGCTTCCTTTCCGGCAGCCAGCCTTTTTATTTGACCCGCATGTCTTACACAGATAAAAAAAAAAAACATGCGGGCAGTTGCTGACTCAGCTTTTTTGGAGAAAAAAAAAACCATAAGGGAATGTGTATCTCGGCCCAGCTGTAAATAATTCTTTCAGAATAGTAGTCAAAACATTGCTGAATCACATTAGTTTTTTACAATTATACATTTACGTTGTATTTTTTTTACTTTAGACTATTTTTTTCACTTCATAAGAGGCGACAAGTAAAAAAAATGAGTGTAGAAAATTAAGCATTTTTTTTTCTTTGTTAAATAACAAGAATTTGAAAAAGCTAAAACTGTAGTATTTTTTTTCTCAAAAAACAGACTAATTTCTTGTTACAAACTTTGTTGAATTAAGCCCTTCCTCTTTAAAGTCCTATATAATAATAAATCACCAAGTCTAAGCACATCTCTGAGGATTGCAAAGCATGTAAAACAGTCTCATGTTCTGAGAATTTTCCCAGACTAAGAAAAATCTTTGATAACTGGCTCTGGCTGCATTGCAGAGTATGTACTGATGAAGCTCCAGAGAGATGAAGCCCGGTATGCTGCTCTCTCTGCTTTTATTAGCTGTGGCCAGCTTCTGCTGCTGAACACAAGGTAAGACATATAGGCCCTGGATTATTGGAGCGTTTCCTGGCTGTGCTGGTAGTAGTCACTAATCTAATATTGCCATAGAACACTCACACACCATAGTAATTCCATATTAACTACTTCATGAGGTCCGAGTGTAGGTCAGCCAGCGTACCTCCTTTTTTCCACTCTTATGGAACACAAGGCAAGATTATGAAGCCTATTATTAGATTTGCAGTGTGCTGAGATTTTTTTTAAATCTATTTTTTTATTTTACAGTGTGCACAAAAGTCCACTTACCCCTGCATTCTCTTTACTGTCTTCATGATACTGTGTGCAATGGCTTGCGGAGGCACCTTATAAAATTCAAGATCCAGAAACCAGCAGCACAAGATAACATATACATCTATTATTTCAATAGACAAAGCCGACATTTTGGGGGTGTGCAGAACACCATTTTTTAAGACACAAGTTAAAATATCTGTATACAAGGGAAGGTTTTGTAACGGTAGTATTGGGGTTAACCAGCAGTAATCACGGTCAGCTTTAATTGGAATCCCAAGTATGTTGCGGTGTCAATTTATCTCAAGCAATGTCACAGCACACATGTGTGGTAGCTGAGGGCAAGGGTTAATGGGACCGCAGCATGGGGAGCTGACAAGGTGGTATATCTGCAGACAGATACTCAACGGCAAAAAGGATAAGCAAAAACATCAGCTTGTTTTATTGTTGCAGGGTCATGAAAAGAAAGTTTTAATGCTTTAATCCACTTCAAGGTCAAATACACAGTTCCCAGGCCAAATAAACTTGCATCACTTGTGTAAAAGCAAATGCAGGCACAATTGCTTTATAAGGAATTGAAAGGGTTTAATAGGCTTGTGTCCATCAAGCATAAAACACAGGTACTCTTGCTTATTAGTTGCAGCATAGGGGCCAGGCAGTATTGTATTTCCCAATTAACAGTAGGACTTTTTTGGGCAGCCACCACCCCACTTTGAACTGAGCACCCCCTCATAGTGGAGACCAGACTGGGACAAGGAAATGCCCAATGTCCGCAGAGGATCCGTCGGGCTGCCAGCGATTAAAACACACAGGGAACCTCTACTCTATAGCATCCAAGCCCAGACCATTCCCCAACCAAGGACTCCTCCCTTACACAACAGTCACTGCAGGGCAGGGACCTCAGAAAGGGACAGCCACACCTTACCGGAGTCTCAGGCACAGAGGCTTCCTCCTCATGGCCTGTCGGTCCCTTAGGATCCTCTCTGCTCCTAGAGGGTGCCTCCTCTGTCACATCCATGTCAGGACCCCCCTGGGCTCTTCCCGTCAGGCCCTTCTTCAATCGGTGTGGAATTCTTCTTACTCTCTCTCTCTCTGCAACTCAGCTTCACTACAGCCATGTCCTCCTACTCGCTTCCAACTTCACCCAGGCCTTGTCTCTGAAGTAGCCCCACCAGACATCCTACGCCGGAGGCTACACCAGTCTTCCCTTTAGCAGGGTTTGGACGATCTCCATGTCTGTCCCACTGTCTTCCCCTTATGAAACTTCTTCTTAATACATTGCAGCCTGAGGTTTTCCCTCCAAAAAGCTCCCAACCAATCTTAGTAGTTTCCTGTTGTTCTCCAAATGTATCTTATGTCACTTGGCTCATCCTAAAGGGTGACTCTCAGCTATAATTCTGAGCTTGAATAGAATTCTGCTTCTCTCATATGCAGTTTTATACCCCCATCTAGTGACCAAATTGGGAATAGCAATATATTTTAGATTTTACTGGACAATTGGCACATAAACCCCTTTTGGAGCTCACAGATGTGTGAATGTGTTTTTTGATTCTACCACAGTTTAAATAACACCCGACACCCCCAGTTTCCCACCTGACCCTACTGATGAATTCACTGATGTCAGTCACTATTTAAGTGAAAGCATGTGACATGTTTTATGCAGTATCTAAGGGCCGTAGCCTTTACTTTATTTGGCTGCTGGGTCTGCATCCCACTCCCATCCGGGCGGGGGGCGGTGATAGAATCCCTAAATCAGGAAACCAATCACTCCCTCATATTAATGCTGCTCTGGATGGCTACCACAGAGGTCAATCATTGCACTGGAACTGGAAAAACCTCTGTCTGTGCAGTCTGTGCAGGGCCAGTATGGATATGTCAGACCAAGCAGACCCAGCCCACCCACTGCACAGCCCTCGCACCACTGCATAGTGCCGCTAGTATAGTTGCTGAGACAGTGGCTTGGGCCAATATGGAGCAAATCCCTGTCAAGGGCAGACCTGATCACCTGACAGGCTGACACAACTGGATGTTAACATCAGTGCAGCATTTTATACCTGGACCATGGTCCATTAACGTGAAAGCAATTTGTTAATCTTACTAATACCTATATATTAGTACATATCCTAGAACTGGACACCCAATCTCAAAGGGCTCAGGGCAAGAGTCAAAGGAGGACTGGGGGGCAGGGAGCAGTTATACCAACAAACAGTGTCTGGCGCTCCATATACAGATACGCACACACACAGCTCTAGTTCCAGCTGGGGGCGAATGTGGTCTGTGTGCAGCTGGTGTCCATTTTTTTCTATGAATGCTGGCCAGACATAGTCCACTCCCACCCACCAATACCTGGCCTGTGGGAGCACAGTCTTTTCCTTTACCGGACCCCCCACATTCGATCCATAAGATGCACCAACATTTCCCCCCCACTTTTGAAACAACATTAACTTCCAGGGGCGCTGGTGGTCATGTGTTTCCTGTAAATATATGGCATTTTGGGAGGAGCAGTTGTTTCATTAAAAGAGCACTAGTCAAGAAACCATTTCGCAGCAAATGGCAAGCAAATATGAAACTGTTGGCAACCATTCAGATTTGATGTGCAAGCCCACTTGGCAAACCTGATTGGTAACCGGCAGTCACCTGGCAGAAATAGTATGAATTAAGAAGTTGGCTTACGCTTTAAGCCAAGTTGTGGTGAAAAGCTTCCAAAAAGTCAACTCGCATATCCCAGAGCTCCTGTGCTGCAGGCTGGGCTGCCACACCACTGGAGGCCAGAAGGTGGAGGAGCGGTGGGCCCTGTCCCTGCCTCTGCTTTTTCCAGCTGGGTAACTTGGCAAACACCTGGCTCCGTGCAGCAGGTGGGCGTGGCCTGCGCTGATTCCTATGGGGAATGGAAGAGAGGGAGTGCCACAGTGCTTATAGGGAAACGGAGGGGGGAATGCCACACTGCTTATGTGGAATGGGAGGGGGGAGGATGCCACACTGCCAATGGGAAATGGGAGGGGGAATGCCACACTGCTTATGGGGAATGGGAGGGGGAATGCCACAGTGTCTATATGAAATAGTAGGAGGGGAATGCCACACTGTCTATGGGAAATGGGAGGGGGGTCCCACACTGCTTATATGGAATGGGAGGGGTGACTATGGCACACTGTCTATGGGGAATGGGAAGGGGGATGCCACACTGGGAATGGGGGAGGGGATGTCACACTGGGAATGGGAGAGGGGATGTCACACTGGGAATGGGAGAGGGGATGTCACACTGGGAATGGGGGAGGGGATGTCACACTGGGAATGGGAGAAGGGATGTCACACTGGGAATGGGAGAGGGGATGTCACACTGGTTTTAGGGAATGGGAGGGGGAGATGCCACACTGCTTATAGGGAATGGGATGGTGGATGCCACACTCCTTATAGGGAATAGGAGGAGAGGAATGCAACATTGCCTATGGGAAATAGGAGGGGTGATGCCACACTGCTTATAGGGAATGGAAGGGGGGGGTGGGGGGATGCCACACTGCTTATAGGGAATGGAAAGGGGGATTCTACCCCTCCTAGGGGGAATGAGATGTGGGAATGCCTATGGGGATTGGGAGGGGGATGCCACTGTGACTGAAATTAGGGGATTCTCCACCTTGCCTATTTTTGGGTTTACAACATTTGGTTGAGAATATATTTTTCTAATTTTCCTCCTCCAAATTCTAGGTAATTATTAAAGTATGGTAATTATTTGGTCTTGGATGCCTTCTACTGTACTTGCATTCTCAACACCGCCTAGTACCAGCACCCCCTGCCCCACACAGAGGTTATAAAATATCAATGTGGGGGGGGCTGCTGGGTGCCCGATGGGTGGCATTTATTGTGGGCACCCAGGTCTGGACCCCATGGCAGCCCTTCATGTATCCCTAACAGTCACTTAAAAGATCATCATTGAAAACCTGTTTAAATGAAATGCTGTTATATGATGATTTCAACATTTTTATAACGCTGACCATAAAAATAATTAATAAACTTGTGAGTGGGGGGTGGAGATTGATCTGCATTCATATGGGGAGTCACTAATGGATGTGTGTGTGCACAGAATAGGGGCTGGCAGACTGATTTTTGCATGTGGGGGGGGGGGGTGACTAATGTACTGATGTGCTTTACATGCATAATATGCTTAAAATATCATTTAAATTAAAGTGGACCAACACCCAGGGTGGATTGTCCCAGGAATCTATAAGATTTCCAGGCCGAACCGATCCCTCCCTGTGGGGCATCACCCATTGGGGTGCCCCGTGGAAGTGGACCAAAACCCAGGATAGTGAAAATCCTGGGTGTTGGTCCACTTTAAAGCTCATGCTGTATCTGTTTTATTAAAGGACAACTATAATTTGCCAGCTGGTCTGGCGACGGGCTGTATGTATTTTAATAAAAGACACTTCTCTGCCTCTCAACTGATAAATCCATACTTCTACTACTGCAGCTACTGGAATGTTACATTGAGATACATAAGTCAGCTGTGTGTACTTTGCAGTAGGAGAAATTAATGGATTCATCAGCTGAGAGTCAGAGAAGTATATTTGATGAAAATACATTCAGCCCGTTGTCCGACCAGATGAAAGTTCTTCTATAATAGAATCTATATATAAAACACAAGATTTTAGACAGCATTTTTCAGTGAAAGAGAAAATGTACATGCCATCGACTATTAGATTAGAATATAAATACCACTGTATGGGAAAAACACAGTGTCTTTCCAAGGAAAAATTCCTCACATAGACTGTGCCAAACTCTTCTAGATATTGGTCATAGTGCATCTTGATGTGTAGTCAGAAAAGAGACTGGAGTATCTTGGGCCCATCAGAAAAAATCATTCTTAGGGCCCACGGAATACAGTCATATGCATAACAAGGGACTTGATCTCATAAATGTTTTTGTTGTTTTAGATCTACAGTCATTTTAAATCAGACCTACGCTGGGTTAGGCATTGCAAGGGGGTTAGTTGAGGATAGAGGTCAGTGTCTGGGGAGAGGGTTAGCTGAGGGGTTATCAGCAGTCAGGGTAGAGGATTAGATGATGGTCAGTGGTGGGGGAGGGGTGCTAGGTGAAGAAGTGGGTCAATGTCAGCAGACAGGGAGGGAATTTAGTTAGGTTACAGCAAGGGCAGAGGGTTAAGTGAGGATATGGGTCATCAGCCAGGAATGGGTGTTGTGTGAGGGGTGCATCATTGGCAAAAATACAATTTTGTGATTACTCACCTGTAAAATGGGTATTATAAGTATGTCACACACCCCGCTTCCAATATTCATGATATGTGGGTTATGGCCAGTAGAAGGCGAACTTCTGCAGAGATGACAGGAAAAAAAGAAGCCCCTCCCGGTCCATATATACCTGGGACCTCCCACACATTACCCAGTATAGGAAAGCAGTAAGGGGACCAGGAAGAGCCAATTATAAAAATCTTAATCATAAAAGGTTCGCCATATAAAGGATCCAGAATACAAAAAAGGGCGGGATGAAGCGGGGTGTGTGACATACTTATAATACCCATTTTACAGGTGAGTAATCACAAAATGGAATTATTCCAAGTATGTCACACACCCCGCTTCCAATATTCATGACATGTGGGACATCCAATAGGGTCCATCATGAGTGGGGATCCCAATACGGCAAAAAAATGCACAAATTTTAAACCACTGCAGCTTGCAGAACCCTGCGGCCAAAAACAGCATCCGCTGAGGCCCGCACATCAACCTTATAAAACTTGGAAAAAGTATGAACGGAAGACCAATTAGCAGCCTTACAAACTTGTTCAACAGAAGCCTGGTGCTGAAAGGCCCAAGAAGCCCCAACAGCATGAGTAGAATGAGCAGTGACCTTCCCCTTGGCAGTATAGGCCTCAACAATGGCCTGGCGTATCCATTTGCTAATGGTAGACTTGGCGGGCGCTAAACCTTTCCTGGGCCCGGAGGGCACCACGAACAAGGCGTCCGTCTTACGAAAAAGGAGAAGTAGTCACTAAATAGTACTTCACACAACGAACCACATCCGAAGAATACAAAACCCTCTCCTTGTCATTGCTAGGCTTAGGACACAAGGAAGGGAGAACTACATCCTGATTGAGGTGGAAGGCAGAAACCACCTTAGGAAGAAAATCTGGCTTAAAGCGAAATACCACCTTGTCCTGGTGTCTCTCAAAGTAAGGGGCCTGAATAGACAGATCCGCCAACTCAGAGACACGCCGAACAGAGGTAGTAGCCACCAAAAAGGCAACCTTTTGAGTGAGCATATAAAGTGCAACATCTTGCACTGGTTCAAAAGGAGGCCCCTGGGGGGCCGACAGAACCAAATTCAAATCCCAAACGGGCACCAAAGGCTTTCTAGGGGGCCGCACATGAGTGACCCCCTGGAAAAAGGTCTTAACCAGAGGATGCAGAGCAAAAGACCTTTGAAAGAAGACCGCCAGGGCAGAGACCTGTCCTTTCAAGGTACTATGCTGGAACCCCAGGTCCAGACCATGTTGAAGAAACTCCAAGATCCTAGGAATCGAAAATGATCTGCAAGGCAAAGCCCTAGCCTCACACCAGTCAATATAGGACTGTAGTATATGTTAGAGGAAGATCTCTTCCTAGCTCTAACAAGAGTCTGAATCACAGCCACAGACAAACCTTCCTCCCTTAAGATGGAGGTTTCAGCAGCCACGCCGTCAAAGCCAGCGTTTGTAAATTGGGGTAACGTAGTTGACCTTGAGTGATCAGATCCGAAAACAGGGGCAGCTTGTACTGATCTACCGCCAGCCTTACGACGTCTGCGAACCAAACCTTGGGTCACCAGAATTGCTGGCGCACCCTCTAGAGCCAGCTTGCGCACCACCGTGCCTATCATGGAGAAGGGGGGAAACAGGTACAGGAACCCCAGATCCCTCCAGGCAAGAGACATGGCATCCACTGCCAGGGCCAGAGGATCCTGAGACAGAGACACAAACTTTGAGAGCTTGTGATTGTGACGTGAGGCAAAGAGATCCACCTCCGGAAACCCCCACTTGTGACAGAGGGACCGGAATACCTTGTGGTTGAGAGACCATTCCCCTCGGCGAGAGGATCGCCTGCTCAGGGAGTCCTCCTCCGTGTTTTCCACTCCCGGAATGTACACTGCTGAGATGCATGGAACATTGCTCTCCGCCCATGCAAGAATCAGAGAAACTTCCCTGAGGGCACTCCTGCTGCGAGTCCCTCCTTGGCGATTGATGTAAGCTACCGCAGTTCGATTGTCTGATCGCACCTGAACCGGTAAGCCCCGTAGGTGATGCGTCAAGCATGACAGAACCAACCGAACAGCTCTCAGCTCCAAGACATTGATGGGGGTGTGAGCCTCCTGAGGACCCCAGAGCCCCTTGAACTGATGTGTCTTCCAAAAACCTCCCCAGCCTGACAGGCTGGCATCTGTGGTAACCGTCTCCCAACAAGGGGTCAGAAAGGATCTGCCCCTCATCAGATTGCTTGGTTCCAGCCACCACTGAAGGGACTGCCGAACCCGGGGAGACATCAGGAATAACTGATCCAATGACTGCGGACATCTGTCCCAGGCCAACAATAGATGGAGCTGGAGCGACCTCATGTGGAACTGAGCAAAGGGAACTGCCTCTAAGGAAGCCACCATCAATCCCACCAGTCTCATCCCTAGCCGGATAGAAGGACAAGGTTTGGACAGGAGAAGACGTATCAGATCCTGAACCATCTGCACATTGGACTGAGGTAGGAACACCATGGTCCAAATGGTATCCAGATTCAAGCCCAGAAACGAGATCTCCCTTGAGGGGGAGAGAGAAGACTTGGGATGGTTGATCATCCAGCCGAACCACTCTAGCGTCGCCACCACCAAGCTGGTGCCCAGCTCCGCCTGACTGAGAGAGGATGCCGTAATGAGAAGGTCGTCCAAATACGGCACAATGCGAATGCCCTGGGCTCCGAGAAAGACCATTATGCCCGCCAGCACCTTGGTGAACACCCTTGGTGCCGAAGTCCCGAAAGGGAGGGCCACAAACTGAAAGTGCTGATCTCCCACCACAAACCTGAGAAATCTCTGGTGTGCTGGGAAGATTGGTACATGAAGGTAAGCATCCTTGATGTCTATGGACATCATGAAATCCCCCTGACGAAGGGAATTGATGACTGAGCGCAGAGTCTCCATGCGGAACTTCTTGGTTCTGATGAACCTGTTGAGAAGCTTCAAATCCAGAATGGGTCTCATGGATCCATCCTTCTTGGGAACCGTGAAGAGGATGGAATAACAGCCTCGGCCTATCTCTGAGAAAGGCATCGGGCATATGACATCTATGACCAGAAGATTCTTTAAAGCCAACAGGAGCCCCTGCGCAGCCCGGGGATCCGAGGGCACCCGAAACCTTAGGAATCTGGGAGGAGGCCGGCACTGGAACTCCAGTTTGTACCCGGAAGAGACCACTTCCAGAGACCAGATCCATTGTGTCTATGACCTCCTGGACCCAGACCTGGAAGAAGTGCCGCAGCTGTCCCCCCACCCGCAAGGGTGAGGGCGTCCCCTCATTGCTGAGCTGTCTTGGCAGCAGGCTTAGGCTTGGAACCCCAGTTAAGGCCTGGACGTGCGCGTCCTCTGCCTCTGTTCCAGGAATCACCTCTTAAATTAGAGTAGGCAAAGCCTCTGCCTGCTCTGGCACCGCGAAAGGAAGGATTGAAGGAGCCTGCCCCCGAAAGGGGCGACGCTGCTTCTTTCACTGAGGTAACCTTCCACCTTTCGCCACTGAATCCAATTTATCCCCGAACAGCCGCGTACCCAGGAAGGGTAGCGCCGTGAGTAATTTCTTAGCCGCAATGTCAGCCACCCACTGGCCTAACCAGACCGATCGGCTAATAGCGAACTAGCAATGCCGAGGTTCTACTACACATAATAATTGTGTCCATAGCAGATAACACAAAAGTCATAAATAATTCACACCGCTTAAGGGCTGCGTATTCATCACTGGACGGGTAAGCTGAGAACCACTCAACAGATCCCTAAGAACGGACCTGGTAGCCACAGTCGCGAGCGCCGAGGCACAAACAGGCCGCAAGGCTGAACCCACACTGGCAAAAGCATGGCATGCTATCTGATCAATGCGTTTGTCCTCACCATCTTTAAGAGTGGTGGCGTCTGGAGAATGTACAACAGAGGTGTTGGACAATCCCAGAATGGGCGCCTCGACCTCGGGAGGAGACGACCAGCGCTTAACCGCGTCCACCGGAAAGGGATACTTCCTATCCCATCCCTGAGGAACACCAGAAAGCCGGCTGGGCCTCTCCCAATCCTTAAGAATCATGCTCTCAAAATGATTCTTGTTTGGAAACTCCAAGCGGGGCTTAGAAATCCCAAAGAATTCCCCCTACTGCGGAGGGGCCTCCACTGGCGGAGAAATATCCAGAACCTCAAAAAGATGGGCCAGGACTTTGGGGACATCCACAGCATCCCCCAGCGCCTGCCCGGCATCAGTATAAAAAAACTGCTGATCCTCAGCATCATATTCCTCAAAATTCCCCTCCTCAAGCGGAGAAAAATCAGACCAGTCAAGAGAGTCATAATCATCAAATTCAAGTACTGGTGCAGCCAGTGACAGATGCCTTCTCTTAGCTGGGGCCTTTCTGCCCACTGAGCTAGAAATAATTTTATACTCGATGTTGGCCAGCCTAGCACATACATCAGAGTGCGACTCCCGACTAAAGACAGTGTCACTTGGGGTATGGATAATGCGGGGTGGGGTAGATGAGACAGGCGGCACGGACCCAGACGCCTGGGACCTCGACTGCCGCGTTATGGCCTGTTGTGCACATGGTATGCAAATTAGCACATTCTCCCCTGTAAGGGGAACCCCACATCCCACACATACAGGTTGATTCAAAGAAACATGTAACAGCTTGGATTTTGCTCACGATCATCCTATTTTTTACGTCCGCTCGTGCGTTCGTATGAACTTGCGAGTGATTCAATAAGCAAATACGTTTCTATCCTAAAAGATACGTCCGTTCGTATGATATCTCCCGAACTTGCCTCAGTCAGTTGCCAATCGTAAAAATCACGTTCATGTGCTCACCTGTTGCGGCGGCAGCCTGTTTTGTCGGCGGCTTCCATCGTCCAGCTCTTCCAATTACTTGCGTTTGCCTCTGGTTTTCATTGGTTTTTGGCCTCTTAGATTCGTGCGTTCTTATGTTTATAAGATCTTGCGCATGCGCACCCTCAACCAGAAACTTACATAAACCCCGTAGCGGCTGCATCCAACTTCATTTCTCGGTCCCTCAAACTTACCTAAACCCCTTAGCGCCTGCATCCAATTTCATTTCTCGGTCCCTTAAACTTACCTAAACCCCGTAGCGCCTGCATCCAATTTCATTTCTCGGTCCCTCAAACTTACCTAAACCCCGTAGCGCCTGCATCCAACTTCATTTCTCGGTCCCTTAAACTTACCTAAACCCCTTAGCGCCTGCATCCAATTTCATTTCTCGGTCCCTCAAACTTACCTAAACCCCTTAGCGCCTGCATCCAACTTCATTTCTCGGTCCCTTAAACTTACCTAAACCCCGTAGCGCCTGCATCCAACTTCATTTCTCGCTCCCTCAAACTTACCTAAACCCCTTAGCGCCTGCATCCAATTTCATTTCTCGGTCCCTTAAACTTACCTAAACCCCGTAGCGCCTGCATCCAATTTCATTTCTCGGTCCCTCAAACTTACCTAAACCCCGTAGCGCCTGCATCCAACTTCATTTCTCGGTCCCTTAAACTTACCTAAACCCCTTAGCGGCTGCATCCAATTTCATTTCTCGGTCCCTTAAACTTACCTAAACCCCGTAGCGCCTGCATCCAATTTCATTTCTCGGTCCCTCAAACTTACCTAAACCCCGTAGCGCCTGCATCCAACTTCATTTCTCGGTCCCTTAAACTTACCTAAACCCCTTAGCGCCTGCATCCAATTTCATTTCTCGGTCCCTCAAACTTACCTAAACCCCTTAGCGCCTGCATCCAACTTCATTTCTCGGTCCCTTAAACTTACCTAAACCCCGTAGCGCCTGCATCCAACTTCATTTCTCGGTCCCTTAAACTTACCTAAACCCCGTAGCGCCTGCATCCAACTTCATTTCTCGGTCCCTTAAACTTACCTAAACCCCTTAGCGCCTGCATCCAACTTCATTTCTCGGTCCCTTAAACTTACCTAAACCCCGTAGCGCCTGCATCCAACTTCATTTCTCGCTCCCTCAAACTTACCTAAACCCCGTAGCGCCTGCATCCAATTTCATTTCTCGGTCCCTTAAACTTACCTAAACCCCGTAGCGCCTGCATCCAACTTCATTTCTCGGTCCCTTAAACTTACCTAAACCCCTTAGCGCCTGCATCCAACTTCATTTCTCGGTCCCTTAAACTTACCTAAACCCCGTAGCGCCTGCATCCAATTTCATTTCTCGGTCCCTCAAACTTACCTAAACCCCGTAGCGCCTGCATCCAACTTCATTTCTCGGTCCCTTAAACTTACCTAAACCCCTTAGCGGCTGCATCCAATTTCATTTCTCGGTCCCTCAAACTTACCTAAACCCCTTAGCGCCTGCATCCAACTTCATTTCTCGGTCCCTTAAACTTACCTAAACCCCGTAGCGCCTGCATCCAACTTCATTTCTCGGTCCCTTAAACTTACCTAAACCCCGTAGCGCCTGCATCCAACTTCATTTCTCGGTCCCTTAAACTTACCTAAACCCCTTAGCGCCTGCATCCAACTTCATTTCTCGGTCCCTTAAACTTACCTAAACCCCGTAGCGCCTGCATCCAACTTCATTTCTCGGTCCCTTAAACTTACCTAAACCCCGTAGCGCCTGCATCCAACTTCATTTCTCGGTCCCTTAAACTTACCTAAACCCCTTAGCGCCTGCATCCAACTTCATTTCTCGGTCCCTTAAACTTACCTAAACCCCGTAGCGCCTGCATCCAACTTCATTTCTCGCTCCCTCAAACTTACCTAAACCCCGTAGCGCCTGCATCCAATTTCATTTCTCGGTCCCTTAAACTTACCTAAACCCCGTAGCGCCTGCATCCAACTTCATTTCTCGGTCCCTTAAACTTACCTAAACCCCTTAGCGCCTGCATCCAACTTCATTTCTCGGTCCCTTAAACTTACCTAAACCCCGTAGCGCCTGCATCCAACTTCATTTCTCGGTCTCTAAAACTTACCTAAACCCCTTAGCGCTTGCACCCTTCTTCATGTTGACGACCCTAAAACTTACCCAAACCACATAATGTACATATGTCTATATGTTTATAAGCGTGTTTTTTCTGTTTTGTGTAATTGTTTTTGGGTGCGCATATTATAAAAGACACATTTATGAAGGCTTCAAATATAATTTATTTAAATTATTTTTTTTTTTTTTTTTTTTGGGATTTTCAAACATAGTAAAATGTTTTTTACTTTTTTTTCAAAACTTAGTAAAATTTTTTGTTTTCTTTTTTCCATAGTAAAATGTTTTTTACTTTTTTTTCCAAACTTAGTAAAATTTTTTGTTTTCTTTTTTCCATAGTAAAATGTTTTTTTTTTTATTTTTTCAAAACATAGTAAAAGGTTTTTTTCTTTTTTTTACAAACATATTAAATTTTTTTTTTTTTTTTTTTTTTCAAAACATAGTAAAATGTTTGATTTTGTTTTTTCCAAACATAGTAAACTTTTTTTTGTTTTTTTAAAAACATAGCAAATTTTTTTTTTTTTTAAAAAAAACATTAAAACGTTTCCAATAGATTAAAAAATGTTAACCGAGTTAACAAAAGTAGCCAGGACCAAGGGCACTAATCATCCTCCTCTTCTTCATCTGTTGGCCCCAACGTCGCCTGTATGGCCAGCAGCTCGGCCACCAACTCCTTCATTCTTTTTTTTTTTTCATGCACGGTTTTTGGGATAATCCCTGTAAGCAATAGAGAAATAAACATAAATAGGAGTCCCAGACCGGTTTGTATGCTGGAAATAGATTTGGGGTTAATCAAATACATGTAAATGCATGACATATGTCATTCTTCCAAGGGATAAAGTTAATGCATTTCCCACAGGTAAGTCTTTTAACTCCTGACACCGGACCTTCAACATTATTTAATGAAAACCAATAACTATTCCCAAATGATTCTGCACCAGATCAAAGTACATTTTGGAGGTTTTTGGATTACAGCGCCGCCATCTGGACTCTGAAGCATAACACTTAATGAGGAGTGGAGAGTTGGATAAAGTACAGGGGAGTAGGTTACAGTGGTGCGTTGGGAATCCCGAGCATAGCTGGGTTGAGGGAAAGGTCATCACTCACACAATGCATGGCAGCACCTTCCTTTTTTCAATCTGTATCCCATGCTGCCTGTAAATATTGTGCATTCCATATTCCCCAATATTGGTTTTGTTCAGTCTAATAACATGCATTAGATGGGTGAAGGGTGTTTTTCCATGTTTCTAATCTGTAGGTACAGTGTGATGGCTAAGTCTTTGGTTCTTAATACTAGTTAGGGTCCTCTTTAAGCTAACGAAGTGCCCACATGAAAGTGTGAACTACACATTGGCTACGCCTTTAGTTATGTGTGTGTTATTAGCTAAGCAAACATTAATATGAATAATGGCATGGAGACTTACGGAGTTGGTGGCCGACAGATGGCTGGTTGGGGCCAACAGGCTGCCCTTGGTCCTGGCTCTGCTGTGAAGAAGTCCCTGGAGAAACATGTGACATTTGGTTAGTACTTGTAGAGAGTCACTATTCCCAACATATCTGGCTCCCAGTCTGGCTGACATCACTCACCTTCGCCAGGATCGACTTCAAGCATCTCTGCTGCCTCCTCCTCCACTATCTCACCCGCTCCAGAAGCTTCTACAAATACATAATAAAGGATAACTTAGTTTTTGGCCTGCCATGTATATCTTTGTGCCTATACATGAAGAGTGACATACCAGAGCCTTCCCCATGCGTGGCCAGGTATGACTCCACGCCCACGCGCCTTGGCCCCTCCTCTGTGGTAAGGTCCAGGGGCTGGTCTGAGGAGGCCACAGAGGAGGGGTAGGTCCGTCGCCCGGGAGATCCACCACCTTCACTCACAGATGCAGAGTCATGCAGCACTGGTCGGCCTGTACGTCTCCGGGTGCGGCGAATTCTGAAATCCATTTCCAACACTACCAAAGAAAAGTCATTATAAATAAAGGCATAACTTAGACATTTGGAACATATAACATGCAATTGCTTGGTACTTACTTGGGAAATGGATCCCAAAAAACCTCCGCACCCGGGGCATGTGCAGACGCTTCAGGTCCGACCAATGCTGCATGATCTGGGTGTGAGTGAAGGTGGTGCTGGTGACACGGTGGATCTCGGCGATGATCTCCCGGGCGATGTCCCTTTTCTCGCACACATTGGGCGCGAAGTCATACCGGCGCTGAAGCATGATCTGGAAAACATAATGGACACAGAGCTTTTACTTTTACACACAGACCCATATGTGTTGCATCACAAGTTGAGTATTTAATGTCATTAACACACACATTTCGAATGGCCGCCATTTTTGGGGAGTGCCTTAAAGAGGACGTTGACTGTGATTGACAGTCTGGTCTTATGTTATATGTATCACACACCATGTACATACAGATAATAGCCAACATCAAGAATCAGGCCACCTGCATCTATGGCATGTTAGGATGTTTTAAAGATCCAAGATGTAGCCTAATGCTTAGGCTTTTGGCCCACGTGTGTGGCTTCCCGTTGTGTTTTTATGGCTTAGGAAAACAGTGTTCCGCAAACATCCGCATCAAGGTCCGAGACAGGCCAGGTTTGACAGCTCGCCCCGCTACTCCACAGGTTAATTAACTGTTGCTAAGCCGGAGCAATTGGCCGAATTAGGACATCAGCATAGACAGGTGAAAACGTGGCCAGGCTCGGCCCTTGAGGATGAAGTGTGAGGAGCCAGTGATTAAACATTAAGAGACCCCAAACTAGTTCCCAACGCATCATTTACATTTAGGCCATCATTGACTATTCTATTAAAATGCACAGGCAGCCACTTACCAGCATGAGGATCTCTTCCTGTTGACGGGTGAAGATAGTGGGCGCCATCTTTAGTCTTCTTCCAGGCAGCAGATAAGTGAAACCCCAGCGGTTTCCTGGTTCCGCACGAACGTACGTCCGTACGAGCGCGTAGTCGTGCGCATAGGCGTCAGACGCTGGGCGCATGATTTAAAGGTCCCTGCACCCAAAGCTCATTCTCTTTGAGCTTTTGGACAAAATGGCACCAAAAAAGGCAGCAGCTAAACGCGGCCAGCAAAGCCAGACCTCTGAGGGCCCAACAACCAGGTCCCAGCAACGACCGAAGAAGCTAAGGTCCCAGAAGGCCCAGAAGGCAAGTACCACCTCGGCCCCACCAAGGGACACTGGACCCTCCCTTTCCCAAAAAAGGGCCCCAAAGGCACGTGCCCCTGCGGCCAAAAAACAGGCCACAGCAGCCACCACCACCTCTGCCCCCAGAAGAGGCCGCCCAAGGGAGCCCACACCACCCATGCTTTCAAGCCGGGCACTTAGCCAACCCAGGCCCCACAGCAGTGCCCGAAGCACATCCAGCCCACACAGAAGGGCCCGAAGCCCCTCCAGCCCGCACAGAAGGGCCCGAAGCCCCTCCAGGCCGCGCAGAAGGGCCCGAAGCCCATCCAGGGCCAGAAGCCCCTACAGGGCCCGAACCCCATCCAGGGCCAGAAGAACCCCATCCAGGGCCAGAAGCCCAGCCAGGGCCAGAAGCCCCTACAGGGCCCGAACCCCATCCAGGGCCAGAAGAACCCCATCCAGGGCCAGAAGCCCAGCCAGGGCCAGAAGCCCCTACAGGCCCCGAACCCCATCCAGGGCCAGAAGAACCCCATCCAGGGCCAGAAGCCCAGCCAGGGCCAGAAGCCCCTACAGGCCCCGAACCCCATCCAGGGCCAGAAGAACCCCATCCAGGGCCAGAAGCCCAGCCAGGGCCAGAAGCCCCTACAGGGCCCGAACCCCATCCAGGGCCAGAAGAACCCCATCCAGGGCCCGAAGCCCAGCCAGGGCCAGAAGAACCCCATCCAGGGCCAGAAGCCCCTACAGGGCCCGAACCCCATCCAGGGCCAGAAGAACCCCATCCAGGGCCAGAAGCCCCTACAGGGCCCGAACCCCATCCAGGGCCAGAAGAACCCCATCCAGGGCCAGAAGCCCAGCCAGGGCCAGAAGAACCCCATCCAGGGCCAGAAGCCCCTACAGGGCCCGAACCCCATCCAGGGCCAGAAGCCCCTACAGGGCCCGAACCCCATCCAGGGCCAGAAGCCCCCGACCTGGCACCAGCCGGGAACAGAGCCCCCGACCTGGCACCAGCCGGGAACCTAGCCCCCCAAGAGGGCCCCGAATTGCAACCATGACCACATCTACACCTGGAAGTTCGGTGGCCAGCCACGCCAGAACACCCAGTCCCTTGGCCAGTCCAGTCCAGTCATTGGGAAGCCACCAATCCGGCCATTCCCCTACCCAGCCCCAGGCCATAATGTCACCACATGTGTCTGCACACATGGAGGAGCAGCCAAGCCAACCATCTGGCCGCACATTGCGCCGCGGCCAGTTGAGTGGGAGATTCTCCCATGACCAAAATATGGCATTGGCTAGTGGCCTTACATTATACTATGACGAGCTATATGGGAGCAAATCCAAACACACCACCAAGCAGCGCAAGATGGAATTGTTTGAAACCATCCTCCGACAAGTAAATGCAGCGGGGGAAGAGAGGAAAGATGTGTCCCAAATTCAGAAGAAAATCTCTGATCTGAAGTATGCTGTACGGCAAAAAGAAATTAAAAGGCATAATTACAGGTAAATAAATGTTTTCGCTAAATATAATGTTTGGGATGTGCTGTATGCCCCTTTTCTGAATACCAAACGATTTTCTCTTTTCAGCATGAAAACTGGAGGTGGCTTTCCATCTAAATTGGAGTTTACCCCTGCTGAGGAGATTGTGCTTGGACTTCTCCATCCGGTCGCGGTCGGTGGACATGCTGGTCTAAGGGACACAGACTCCCCGACCCGTACCCACGGTGAGTACTCTTAAATCTGCATGTTTGCCTGTTTGCTAAATAATCTACAGTTCACTAGTAACAAGATAACGGGATGCCCCTATGGTTTGCCTTGCTTGGCCTCGCACTACTGTGGCTGTTTGTGTCCTCTTTTGGTCCCTGGGAATCACACATTTAGGCCCACAGCCATTATGGCAAAGATCAAATGTCCAATTGTATTGTTAAAGTCATGAAGTTTCGCAAGATAAGTGAGATATTTTGAAGCAATCACAAAACACACATCATTATGTATGGCTTGCCTTTTGGTTGTGTGAGTTGTGTTTGAGTTAACTATTTAATTAGCCACCCACAAACATATGTGACCAAGAGCAGCGAGACTCAACTGGCGGCCCGGGGTCCCAATGCGGGCCTTGCCACCACATTCAAGGACCCCTGCCCAGACAGCCCTGCACTCAGTTACTTCTGTGTTGACGTGCTCAGAGCTGCCCCCTTGATCGGCCATGTAGTGGTTGGTCTCCTGCCCAATGTCATGGCTCCGTGAAACATAGCATTGCAATATGAAGTACTGCCCAGGAAGTGGCATTGCAAGGTACACAGTAACTTATTTAAATTTTCACTGGCCACAATCGTGTCCCGCTGCCCCTGCTCTGGCCCATGTGCCACAGTCCCCCCATGCCCCCCCCCCCACATAAGCCCCATACATTTGTTACAGATTGGCTCCATCCATCACATCACCATCAATACGTTAACTCCCCCCTTTAGACATCCAATCCCTGTCCCCTCAGCTCTGGCCCATCCAGCCCAGCAAGGGCAAGCAGCCTTTAGTAGTTGGCACTTTGAAAGCTCCAGCACCTCCACCAGTGTCTTTATTTTTAACTAGACACCCCCTGCGTCAGCACCATGGCCAGACATTCACCTCTCACCACATACCTTTAAATGGGCGTTTCAAACAATTGTTTGAGTACCCCGGACCTAGCGAATGGTAGGCTAAATCCAAAAATGTGCCCTGAAAGTTGGATGCTGAATGGGTACACTTCATGACTTAGAACTGAGGTCACTTAGCAGTTTGTCCGAGCCATTGCACCTCTGTAAACTTGCGTGGGTTTGAACAAAGGTCACCATTGCTCTAGAGTTGAATAATATTACAAATAGAGCTATATTTGATTACCTATCCAAAAAAAGGTTATGTGTGTGTGTTTACGTGGTATTTTTTTCTCTTCTTCAGCCCAGCATGATCCCTCAGCAAGGGTAAACTCACCCCCCAGTTTGGTTATGCCTACCAGGTCCGTACAGCATCGGAGCCCAGATCAGAGATTTTCGGTAAGTTTATTTAGTAGCATAAATACTAACAAGTGCTTAAGAATGTGTTAAACTGTTGAAATCCTAAATTGGGACGCAAACTTAGCCTTTTTTTTTTGGATATGTCCCTACAGACCCGCACACTCATGGAAGAGATCCAGGACATGGAGGAAGATGATGATGTCTCCGTACAGGGCACGTCGGATGAACTCCCCCTGGGTCCCAATTTGGAACTGCTCGATAATGTTTCTCTGGCCAATCCTCAGCAGCAGAGTGAATCTCCATCCATTGTGCTTGCACATGGGGAGACTGACACTACAGTCCCCAGTGTTCACTCTGCTGCTGAGGATTTGCAAAGCAGGCCGGTTGCTGTTGAGGGTACGACACCACGCGGCAGGGCACGCCCAAGAGCCAGGGTAATTGTGCGGCGGACTCCATTACGCCGCCCCACAATTTCCCAGGGGAGGCAGAGTGCCCTGCTTCAATTATGGACCCAACAAAGGGACTCTTATGACGCCCAGCTCGTTACAGAGCGTGAGCAAAGGCATGCCGACATGGTGAACATCCATACCAGTCTACAGGGCATCCTCGCGGAGTTGCGTACCCTCAACAGCAACGTGGCCAATTCAAGTAATGGCATCCAGTCAGCCATGGCTGAGATGACCAATATGCAGAGAAACATTGTGGAGCAGTTTCAAATTCACAATGCTGCCATGGCCCAGGCTAGGTCCCATTCCCATGGACCTCCACCTGGACCTCCACCTGGGTATTATGGGCAGCCACCCTATTAAGCCATGGGTGTGTGGGACATCTTTTCTCTTAACCCCCACTGTATTTACTTGTCCTTTGAGGTTTCAAACAATCCATTTTGTGTTGCTCTGGCAGGTTGTGTTTTGTATTTGCTCCCATATAGCTCCTTAGAGTAATGCTTAAGGCCACTAGCCAATGCCATAGGTCTATGTGGAGTTTATCTGGCCACTTATGGCTTTACCTATGTATTTGGTTGGTGCTCCTCCTGTTTGCAGACATGTTTGTGTGACATTATGGCCATGCCCAAATATCCCTGGGCACAGGCAATATTAATGACTGGACTAGGCTGGCCTTTGGACTGGGTGTCCTTGTTTGGTTGTGCCACTCACTTCCAGGTGTAGATGTGCTCGATGTTTTTTTTAATGTTATCCATTTGTTACCACAGATGTATGTGGACTGATTTCTGTTAACCACTATAATTTTTCATTTGCAAAGTAAAACAAAAATTTAACTTCCAATACTTGTGGCGTTTTTAGTGGGAAGACTTTTGTAACAGCTTGGCCTAAACCAGATAATTTTGGTTGGAAGAGGTGTAACAATGCACAGCGAAAGCTAAGGAAACTACATGAAATACATTAGGCAACAATTAAGGTCGAAATGTTTTACTTAGAGGTAATGCCACATTAGGGCAAAACAACATATGTTTCCAAAAGGATAACACACACATACAGAATGGTGAGACAGGGAAAAAAGTTAACTAAAATGCTGGCTGATCAGGTTGGCTCTAACAGATTGGCCAGACTCACTGGGGGGCCCCTCAAAATTCTCGGCTTCATCCTCGACGGCTGAAGAGGGCAGGCTGTCCACATAACGTGGGACACGTTCCAGGATGGCAAAATTGTGCAAAACAGCACATGCCATTATAATGTCGATCACTTTCTTGGGATCATATTGCAGGGCCCCCCCAGTATGGTCAAGGCAACGAAAACGTGTCTTCAGCAGACCAAAGGCCCTCTCCACAACAGCCCGGGTCTTGCGATGCGCACGGTTATACGCTTCCTGAGAGGCATCCTGGGGCCGCAGCACAGGCGTCATGAGCCAGGGTAGAAGTGGGTACCCGGAATCACCTTAAACAGAGAATTAAATGTAATCAAAATTAAAAAGGCAACACAACCAACACCAAAAAATTCACAGATATCATAATGATGTAAGGTAAAGTGTTCCCCAAAAAAAACAGGGCACATTAGGGCCCCCAAAAATTGCACTAAGGTATAACCTAAATAAAAATGGAACTTCTATATACCAATTAATTAACAAACATCTGCACGGCCAAGGGTATTTGTATTTTACATATATTTGTAGTTTTCAGACATGTTACAATTAGGATGCTGCTGAGGGCCTATCCACATTTCTCTTGAAACTACAATGTATGCATTTTAAGTCCACTTTGACATTTAACGACCAATAGTACAAAAGGGAGCCAAATGTCAAAGATCCCTAGCCACATTTCACTGGAAACTACAATGTATGCAGTTTAAGTCCACTTTGACATTTAACGACCAATAGTACAAAAGGAGCCAAATGTCAAAGATCCCTAGCCACATTTCTCTGGAAACTACAATGTATGCAGTTTAAGTCCACTTTGACATTTAACGACCAATAGTACAAAAGGAGCCAAATGTCAAAGTTCCCTAGCCACATTTCTCTGGAAACTACAATGTATGCAGTTTAAGTCCACTTTGACATTTAACGACCAATAGTACAAAAGGAGCCAAATGTCAAAGATCCCTAGCCACATTTCTCTGGAAACTACAATGTATGCAGTTTAAGTCCACTTTGACATTTAACGACCAATAGTACAAAAGGAGCCAAATGTCAAAGTTCCCTAGCCACATTTCTCTGGAAACTACAATGTATGCAGTTTAAGTCCACTTTGACATTTAACGACCAATAGTACAAAAGGAGCCAAATGTCAAAGATCCTTGGGTATAAACTCCAAACCAATATATTTAGGCACAAGGAACTTACAGACATCCTAACTAAAGGGAAAACATTCTGAAGGCCAAAGCGAGACAAGGATTTTTTGGGTAAGTTCCTAATATATGAGCCAAGAAAAAGGCAGTTGGACGCTTCTGTCAAGTTTTCCAAAACAAACAGATCAACAAATACAAGATTAATGCCACATTTAATAACACACAAATAGGACACACTTACCAAGCAGCCATGCCCCCGAAAATTCACCTGCCTCAAATCTCCGAAACAACCCAGATCGCCGGAGGATATAGGAGTCGTGGGACGATCCGGGGTAGCCGGCAAGGACACTCATAAACCGCATATCCGGACCAACCACGGCCTGGACATTAAGTGAGTGTCCCATTTTACGATTCCTTAAGGCAAAAACATACAAAAAGGGTAATTGATATTTGACCCAAAATAATAAATTAAACACAAAACATGTCTGCACTCTATTGGGAAATACTAATGAAAAGCCGAGATAAAGCAGCTACACAAATGAGGGATAAACAAATATGCTGCCGCAAAGGAAAACAGGTGACATGACACGTTGGGCAACATAATAACCAATCTCAATACCTATATATATACTCGTCGGCTGCCCTAGGTACGAGTGCCACATGTGTGCAGTCAATTGCACCAATAACGTTGGGCATGTCGGCCACATTATAAAACCCAAGCTTAATGGCGTTTCTGGCTGCCATATCATCAGGAAAATAAATATATTTTTGAGTTATGGCAGCCATGCCTTCCAAAAATTTAGATAGTGCGCGGCTCAGCGTAGGCTGTGACATCCCCACGGAGAGGGCACCCAGCCTCTGGAACGAGCCGTTCGCCAAAAATTGCAGGCAGCCAAGCATCTTGGTCATACCTGAAATTGCATGCCCCTTCCTTGTGGTGCGGGCTAACCATGGCCGCAGCTCACTATATAATTTATGGAGGGAAGCGCGATTAAGCCTGGTCAGCTCGAACAGCTCAACATCATTCATGCTATCGATGTTCATGCGACGACGCAGGGGCAATCTGCTCTCAGACATCTCGATCAACTCAATGCCAAAAAGCATAAGCCCTTGATGTGCCACAAACTCGCTCCGCTCCATCCTACTCCCGAGGCCAAATAGCTGCCGGCAAACATTTCGTAAAGCAGCTCTTTAATGGGCTTCAAAACAATTAGCAATCACCTCTCTGAATTGGGCGCAAGCCCATGTGAAGGACGTAAAAAATAGGATCGGACGCAAATAATACGATTTGGACGGGAAAAACACACGAACTAACGCAAATAATACGATTTGGACGGGAAAAACACACGAACTAACGCAAATTATACGATTCTCGTACGAAATGCGTATGTTCATATACGTCTATGCGCGAACGATCGTACGAATACGAAATGGCCAAAAAAACCAGAAAAAATGACAAACACCCACCCAAACTTACGATTCTCGATACGAAATCACTTAACTTTTGCTCTTTGAATCGAGGGGATAGTCGGGATTGTCCCAAAGGGAGCCCGAGCCAGGTATCCTGTGGAGCCTCCATATTGTGATTTTAAGGTAGTCGCAATGACCAGAGGGAATTACGCTGATAAGCTACCCGGGATGCCCCTTTAAGTCCCTAGTGGGAGGATTTAAACAGTATCCAATTTATTCCCCAGGGACCCCAGGACCGGGAGAACCCCCCTTATTTTACACTTGAAAAGGGGGGTTCTCCTGAAAGACACAATAGAAGGACCCATAAGGCGCAATCAGTACAGCAAACATACTTCATGTCAGACAAAATATCTAAATAATATATATATATTTATATATATATATACACATAAATGTCTACATAGCAAAAAACAAGAGGCCTGGGAACCTTCCCCAATGCGCTAGCAGGCTTTGATGGGGGTGAGTGACGCAGCGCAGCAAGAATAATAAAAGGAAGGGCCCAAAGGGCACTCACAAACAGGAGCAATGGCGACCGTGAGCAGCACAAACCAGAAGGGAGGGGGAAGAAGAAGATCCCGCGCCGGGCGCCCGGCCACGCCCCCCCCCTTCTATTGCTTAAATAGCAATAGAAACAATTGGCCAGGGGCAACCCGGCTACCTGCAAGGAGGAGATACAGCCATCTTCTGACTTGCTCACTGTTTGCAGAGACGAAGACTGGGGAATGTGTGGGAGGTCCCAGGTATTTATGGACTGGGAGGGGCTCCTTTTTTTCCTGTCATCTCTGCAGAAGTTTGCCCTCTACTGGCCATAACCCACATGTCATGAATATTGGAAGCGGGGTGTGTGACATACTTGGAATATACCATAAACAATCTGTGCAGTTTTGTAAAGGCTAAGAGACAAAGTAAAAAGAATGTGTCCACCATATATATTTACAGGGGTTGGACATGTGGCATATAATTATAGAATATTATATAATAAAGGACAAAATGAGATTCAGACAATCTTGCAAGTGTGGGAAGCATGCTAGAAAGTCATGAGACAATTCTCACTTCAATCAGAATAAGTGTAGTGATTTATAGCTTTTTTTTTTAATGAAAATGTCTTTTTTTATATAACTTAAAAATACCCTTACCCCAGAGCCAACTAACCTGGGCAACAGGCATAGGGGCCGGTAACACAGGACTCAGAGGCCGACCAGTCATCCCCTTGCACTGCCGGTATATCAGCCCCTATGCCCTTCAGGAATGATCCTGCCCTGGTCCTAATAATTACAAGCCCTTATTTCCTAGAACACAGGTCCTCCTTCCTTGGCATACAGACAAGGGTTGTGACCAGCTGGGGAGAATCTCCATGTGACCGAATCTCCACGTGACCAACACATCACTGGAGGTTAGAGGTATGGAGAGGCTTTCTGCAGGAAAACCCCTCCGTACCCCTCTCCCATAGTGACTTATTTGGTCACATGGAAGAGGGGGATATTCAGAGGCTCCACCACTGAGGTATAAAAGCCTTCTCCCTGGCCTGCAAATCATTACTGGCAGTTGGGATAGGAGAGGGGACCTGTGTCCAGATGGCGTCCCAGGCATAATAAATTGATGCAGCTGCCTGAAGAAGACACTTAAGGGGCCCCGGAAGAGCCCAGAAGATGGAAGGATATCTGGCGCAGGACACGGAACACTCAGACCAAAGGAGGACGTTGTCCGGTTGTATCCTGCAGGGCGGGTGGCCCTGTTGTATTGTTCTGTTCGGGAGACCTTGAACTTTTAGATTTTTTCTTGCTTGCATTTTTTTTTTATTCTGCTTTTTATAATTTTTTAGGGAAACCCTGTGCAACTAAAGAATTCATTGAGGGATGACTTCCAGAAAACTGCAGCCATGTGAACAGGCCTGGTATGCCAAGAAATCTTGAGGTGTGTAATGCCAGAGAATATATAGTTTGTGAAGGGGGGTGTCTACCAATACATATATGGTACTGTGGTAACTGGGAGAAATGGGGATTTTACACACAATAAGATTTTATTGCAACAGAGGCTGACAAATTCACTCTAGGTAGGCTAGCAGTTAAAGGGTTAAAGATAACGTAGGAACTACAGGGTCTTTTTGAAAACAGATTGAAGTTTGGGACAGGAAAACGTGTAGCCAGTGACAATGGGACAACAATAGAACTTTCCTTTAGAATAACTTCAAACAGTTGGAGAAGAAAGCCTGCAGACTATGTGCTTGAGGTTTAAAGGTAAAAGTTCTCAGGGGTTGAAGCTTAAAGGTTGGGGGAAGACATGCCCAGGCCTAAACAGTAAATCTTCCTGAAGAGCCTGTCTTGTGCTCCAGTCACTTCCTTCTGGGAAGTACACTCAGGTGATGTACGCTATGTCCTGCCCCCTTGCGAAATTTATCATTGGGAGGCAACAGTCAATGCAGCCAATAAGGCACTCCCACTGCTTCCCCATCTCTGTCCAGCTTCTCATCTCTATCCTTCTCCCCAATTTCTGAAGTGCTCTCTATCTCTGTCCTTCTCCCCCACCTCCATCCAGCTTGCCATCTCTGTCCTGCTCCTCTAGCTCCATTCTGCTCCCCATCTCTGTCCTGCTCTTCTAGCTCCATTCTGCTCCCCATCTTCATCCAGCTTCCCATCTCTGTCCTGCTCCTCCATCCTCGTCCTACATCCCATCTCTGGTCTGGATAGAAATGATGGGCCCCCGCCAGCGATCCTGTTGGTAGGACCCAAGTTGTATCACTTCTTTTGTACTGTCCCAAGAGAGCTAAATCTTCTTGCTTCTGCCTTATTGGGGACTGTACTGTGTTGGATATTTCTCTCATAAAGAGAAAAAAAATGAATTTGTTTAACGTCCATGACAGGGCTGGTTTTAAGAAGGGGCGAACCAAGGTCTCTAGCTATTAGGGGCCTATAAAAACTTGAATATGTTTAAGTGCCACTATAACATTACTTCTTATGTTATAGCCATTTACCTACCCAACTCACAGACAACCAGGTGGTCTGTAAATGGTCAGGAGTAGCTGGGCACAACAATGGGCGATCAATCTTTCAGTTAATCAAAAGCATAGTAAAGAGCACGGGCAAAGGTCAGGGGTTAAGGGTCAAAGGCGGAACATGCCGTATCCAAAATGTATTCTGGGCAGCAAACATAGGTCAGAGAGGCAAAGGTCAACAATTGTAATAGATTAGTATTGTACACCTGTGGACCCTATGGGACTAAATGCTATCAGGGCAAAGCAAAGTGGTGCAGATTTATGTGCCCAATAGTCAATCAGGGGTCATGGATAAAGTAACAGAACCTTACTGGCAATAATAAAACACAGCAGTAGCTCATTAGCTGCACACACATAGTAGGTATTTAATTTCCTATTATAAAGTCCTTTGGCAGCTGTGCCTAAACCTATAGGTGGTGCAGTGCTTCGAGAGTACTACCACACAGCGCAGAGATGTTATTGTAGCTGCATAGAGGCTAGACCAGTGGAATGCTGACCAAGCACAGTCTATGTGGGAACCCTGTTGGATGGCAGCATGGGCAAGGCAATATGGTTGGTTGGTAATATTACACCCTAACCTTTAAAAAGAGGATTCTGAACTCTGGGGGAGGGGGGTTGCTGGGGTGTTCCCTAACTTCTTTACCAAATTTTCATGGCAGTAAAAATTCAATTCAATTCATGAGAAAAAAACCTGAGAATGTAACTGTTAGTGAATCATGATATCGGAAGAAAATGAAAATGAAAGCCAATGGCACTTTTTACTACAGGTAAAAAGTTCAATACTTAAAAAAGTGCCATTGGCTTACATAGTCTTCCTATCTGGTGATGCACTAAAAGTGAAGTGCTCAGCCTTTTTACTCTTGAATTGAATTTTTTACTACCATGATTTTTTTTCTACTCTTAGTGAATCAAGGCCAATGAGTGGGAACCCAGTTCCACTTTTGACATATTCCTTTGTGTTGACCATGGGCTGGGAACTGACACTTCACAGTGATCTTGCTCTTCGTCCCTTGACTGCCTCCCCTTAAAATAAAGTGCATAGTATGTCTAGGTCCTCTTCCCCGTGTAATTTGTAGTTCCCGGTCAATCAACAGAAATAAAATGCTGAAATATTTCAGACAGATTCATGTTGACTGCCTCAGGGATTTAGACCTGCATGAAAAAGAACAACCCTGTTCATGGCTCACCACTGACTGCTCTGTGCATTAGAGAAAGAGGAGGGTTATTTGTCACTAGCAGTTGACCCATGCTGTGCCATTCACTCTACTACGGCTTCTTTATGCCATGGTCAGAAATTGTAAGCTAACTTATCTTAGTAATCAATTTGCTTCCCCCCCCCCTCCACACCTACAGTATGTCCTTTGCCGATTCCTAAGGTTTGTTAATCTCACCCTTAAATAAAGGAATGACATGAATTCCCAAACTGTGGACCTACTACACGAAGACTAGTGTAATGCTAAATGCCATAACACAAGCTTGGCCTGTGCATAAATACTGTTTTTTTTTTATACACCTAAACAAAATACCATTTTGTGAATACTCACCTGTAAAATGGGTATTATAAGTATGTCACACACCCCACTTCAAACATTAATAATTACAATAGGGTTAACGCACCGCTAGGTGGCAGCATTGCAGAGAATCTCCAAAAACTTCAACAGGCCCCTCCCGGTCTATACATACCTGGTACCTCCCAAGAACCTCCCAGTATTAGAACAGCAGTAAGACAAGGTACCAGAAACAAACAATGTAACCCTCAACGTAAAGAACTAAACTTCACCAAATAAAGAGCCAGGATACCGAAAAGGGCGGGTGAAGTGGGGTGTGTGACATACTTATAATACCCATTTTACAGGTGAGTATTCACAAAATGGTATTATTCTAAGTATGTCACACACCCCACTTCAAACATTAATAATTACAATAGGGACATCCAACAGCAGTGTCCAGAAAAGGGTGGGTATCCGAATCAGGCAATAACGCAGAAAAAACTCAAACCACTGCAGCCTGCAAAACCTTGCGGCCAAAAACAGCATCCGCTGAGGCCCGCACATCAACCTTATAGAACTTAGAAAAAGTATGAACAGAAGACCAAGTTGCAGCCTTACACACTTGTTCAACCGAAGCCTGGTGCTGAAAAGCCCAGGACGCACCAACCGCACGAGTAGAGTGAGCAGTAACGCGGAAAGGAGGATCCTTCCCTTTAGCCGAATAAGCACCAACAATGGCCTGACGAATCCATTTACTAATGGAAGATTTGGCCGGAGCCAAACCCTTCCTAGGCCCACATGGCACAACGAAAAAGGCATCAGTCTTACGAAAAGAAGACGTAGCACGTAGATAGTACCTGACACAACGTACCACATCCAAGCAGTGCAAAGCACTCTCCTTGACATTCTTAGGCTTAGGACACAAGGAAGGAAGAACAATGTCCTGGTTAAGATGAAAAGCAGAGACCACTTTAGGGAGAAAGTCTGACTTGTATCGAAAAACCACTTTGTCCTGATGATCCTCAAAATAAGGAGCCTGAATAGACAAAGCTGCCAACTCTGAAACACGCCGAACCGAAGTGATGGCCACCAGAAAGGCAACCTTCTGAGTAAGAATGGACAAAGCAACATCCCGCAAAGGCTCAAAAGGAGGAGCCTTAAGAGCAGAAAGAACCAAATTCAAATCCCACACTGGGAGCAAAGGCTTCCTAGGAGGCCGCACATGCGAAACCCCCTGGAAAAAGGTCTTGACCAAGGAATGACTAGCAAAAGACTTCTGGAAAAAAATAGACAAAGCAGAAACCTGCCCCCTCAAGGTACTCAGCTGAAGACCGGAGTCCAGCCCCGACTGAAGAAACTCCAAAATCCTAGACACAGAAAAGACCCGGCAAGGCAAAGACCTAGCCTCACACCAATCAATATAAGATCTCCAATACCTATAATAGATGGAAGAAGATCTCTTCCTGGCACTAATAAGAGTCCGAATGACCGCATCCGAAAGACCCTCCTCCCTTAAGATGGAGGTTTCAGCAGCCAAGCCGTCAAAGCCAGCGTTTGTAAACTGGGGTAACATAGATGACCCTGAGTGAGAAGATCTGGCCGAAGAGGCAGAACGAACTGATCTACGGCCAGACGAACGATGTCCGCGAACCACATAATGAAACCCCAGGTCCCTCCAGCTCAGGGTCATGGCATCCACCGCCAGAGCCAGAGGGTCCCGGGACAGGGACACAAAGGACGGAAGCTTGTGATTGTGACGAGAGGCAAACAGATCCACCTCCGGCGTCCCCCACCGGAGACAAAGCGACCGAAACACCTGGGGATGGAGAGACCACTCCCCCCGACGGGACGCACACCGGCTCAGAAAATCCGCCTCTGTGTTTTCCACTCCCGGAATGTAGACTGCCGAGATGCAAGGGACATGAGTCTCCGCCCAGACCAAAATCAGAGACACCTCCCTGTGGGCACCCAGACTGCGAGTCCCTCCTTGGTGATTGATGTAAGCAACCGCCGTCTGATTGTCTGAGCGAACCTGCACCGGCAGACCTTGTAAATGATGCGTCAAGCGAGACAGAACCAACCTGATGGCTCGCAATTCCAGAACATTGATGGGCAAGTGGGCCTCCTGAGGGTCCCACTGCCCCTGAAACCGAAGATCCTTCCAAAAACCTCCCCAGCCTGACAAACTGGCATCCGTGGTGACAGTTTCCCAAAGCGGGGTCAGAAACGACCTGCCCTTCAGAAGGTTGTCCGAGACCAACCACCACAGAAGGGACTGCCGAACCCGAGGGGACAACCGGAAGGACCGATCCAACGACCCCGGAAACCGGTTCCAAGACGCCAAAAGATGAAGTTGAAGAGTCCTCGTATGAAACAAAGGGAACTGCCTCGAACGAGGCCACCATCAACCCCACCAGTCTCATCCCCAGATGAATGGACGGATGAGGATGGGAGAGGAGCAGCTGGACCAATTCCTGAATCATCAGAACCTTGGCCTGAGGGAGAAACACTCTGTGCTGGCAGGAGTCCAACGACATCCCCAGAAAGGTCACCACCCTGGCCGGAACCAGCGAGGACTTGGGGTAATTGATCACCCAGCCGAACCTCTCCAACATAGACACCACCGTGCTGGTGTCCCCCTCTGCTTGACTGAAGGAAGGTGCCATGATGAGAAGATCGTCCAGGTAAGGCACAATGCGAATCCCCTGAGCTCTGAGCAGGGCCATCACCCCCGCCAACACCTTGGTGAACACTCTCGGAGCAGAGGTGAGGCCGAATGGAAGAGCCACAAACTGAAAGTGCCGATCCTCCACCACGAAACGAAGGAACCGCTGATGAGCTGGAAAGATCGGAACGTGCAGGTACGCATCCTTGATGTCTATGGACGTCATAAAGTCCCCCTGCCGAAGCGAACCGATCGCAGACCGCAGGGTTTCCATGCGGAACTTCCGGGGATGAATAAACCTGTTGAGAATCTTCAAATCCAGAATAGGATGGAAGGACCCGTCCTTTTTGGGAACCGTGAAGAGATTTGAGTAAAACCCGCGCCCTACCTCTGAAGAAGGAACCGGGCCAACGACAGCTAAGTCTAGAAGATTCCTCACCGCCGCCAGGAGCCCCTGCACGGTCAAAGGATCCAAAGACACCCGAGACCTGAAGAACCTTGGAGGAGGACGGTACTCGAACTCCAACTTGTAACCGGCCGAAACCACCTCCCGGATCCATCTGTCCGAGACCTCCTGGTCCCACACCCGGGAGAAAAGTTGCAACCGTCTCCCCACCCGAACGGGTGAGGGCGCCCCCTCATTGCTGGGTGGGCTTGGCAACCGGCTTGGGCTTGGCACCCCAGACGCGAGCGGGACGGCCACGGCCTCTACCCCTATTCCAACTGGCGCCCCTGGGGGCCGAGGAGCCCGCACCCCTACCGGCTCCGGCTCCCCGAAAGGACGGATTGAAGGAGACCGTCCCCCAAAAGGAACGGCGAAATTTCTTGCGCTGAGGTAACTTACCTCCCTTGGCAACAGAATCCAGCCTCTCACCAAAAAGCCTCAAACTCAAAAAGGGCAGAGCAGTGAGCGATCTTTTAGAATTAAAATCAGCCGTCCACTGTCTCAACCACACACAGCGCTGGATAGCCACCAGCAAGGCAGTAGCCCTGCCACACATCAACATTGCATCCTCTTGAGCGGCCAGGATAAAAGACAAGAAAGAATCGCAGCGCTTAAGCGCAAGGGACTCATCACTGGTGGGCTCGAGATCCACACCCAAGTCCCTGACAATAGACCTGACAGCAAAAGTCAAAAGAGCCGAAGCACAGACAGGCCTTAACACCGAACCCGCACATACAAAACCATGACGGGCAAGCTGATCAACCCGGCGATCCTCGCCGTCCCTGAGCGAAGTCGTGTCAGGGGAATGCACGACCGCCGTGTTGGACAGTCCCAAGACCGGAGTATCTACCTCAGGGGCGACAGACCAACGCTTCATCAATTCCGCCGGGAAGGGATATTTCCTATCCCAGCTAGACGGCACACCAACAAGACGTGTAGGTTGCTCCCATTGCTTGAAAACAATTTCTTCAAAATGCTGTTGGCTGGGAAACTCCAAACGCTGCTTGGACACCCCAAAAAGCTGACCCTTAGGCCTAGGAGCAACCACCGGAGGATCCAAATCCAAAACCTCAAACATCTGGGTCAGAATGGTAGAGGAATCGAGAGGGAGGCCGTCAGCCTGATCCCCCTCAGAACCCAGCAACTGCTGAACATCAGAATCTTCTTCCTCAATGAGCTCACCATCTTCAAGGGGACGATCCGACCAATCCAGATCTCCCACAACTTCCTCATCTGAATCCGGCGGAGGCGGAGACAGATGCTTCCGCTTAGCTGGAGCCTTCTGAGCGGCCATAGCAGAAAACCGCTTCTCAAGGCTGGTCAAACGGGCACATACCTCAGACTGCGAATCCCCGCCCAGGACAACGTCACACGGGGTCCGGAATAAGCGAGGGGGAGAGGGAGATGGCGCAGCTGACGAAGTGCTAGGCACCGGAGTACTGGACTGCCGTGCAATGTTCTGTTGTGCACAAGGGATACACAAAATGACATCATCTCCCTGGAGTCCCACAACCCCCGCACACCTTGGATTGTCCCGAAGAACCATTCCCGGTATCTGTGGCAGCCTCCATGTGGTGAAATTTATGGTATTCGCAGAACCCAGGGATATATGCGGTACGCGACCCGGGATGCCCCTTAATAACCTAACAATTGTCTAAAGATTGTCAAAAGATCCTGACCCAGGGGAATAGCATAAAAACCCATATATATATATATATATATATATATATATATATATATATATATATATATATATATAGTTTAATGAAAAAAACACCCCCCACAAGCCAGGTATATAAGACCGGGAGAGCCCTGCCAGACGGGATCCCAGGATCTGAAAGACACAAAAGAAGAGGGACAAGAGTCAATCCAGGCACAATAATACCTATACAAGCATACAAGCATAACATACAACCCCCCTCCCCCCCCCCCTCATTAACCATAGACAAAAGGAGATGGTTAAAATACACAACCAGCACTTTAAAAGACGTGCAGGAGCGAGGAGGCGGGAGAAGGAGGGGACGTAATACGGGGGGCCAGGCCACCAACTTTATGTGAACATCCCCCGCAAGATATCAGAAAACGCCTACCTGAGAGAGAACACAAGCGCAGAGAGGCACCGCAGAAGATGGTGGCCCGAACACCGCTCCGAGAAGTGAGGGAGGGGAAGACGAGCCCCGGGAGCGCGGGAGCCGAGAAGGCCCCGCCCCTCCGGAACAGCCAATCAGCGCGCGGTCCCGCCCCCCTGCAGCGTCAGCAGACAGAGACCGCGCTCAGCCTCCAAGACGGGACCGGCGGAGCAACCTGCCGGTCCCAAGTGCGCACACACAAACGACACACACGCTCATCACCCTCTGTTCCCCCCTGTGCAGACCGGACACGCCAGGCTACAAGCGCCGAGCACGGCGCTCAGCCACAGGCGGGACCGCGCCGCGAGGCCCCGCCCCCCCGGCTCCTGAGGGGAGAGACGCCATTCACGCCAACAGCAGTGACAAAAAAGACACACAAGGCAGATCCTTAATAAAAAATCGCCACAGTAAACAGCGCATAAGCCCTCACAATACAGCAGCGCAGCAGCCACACTCACACAACCATGTCACCGGTCCCAAAGCGCGCCACACACCCCGGAGTGTAGAATAACTAAAGTCCCAGGGCTAGGCACATCCTGACCGCTAACCTACTATTAAATGGGGGCATCCCACATCCGGATCACCACTCCGGGAATCCCGCTATGCCCCGCAATGAAGGGTCGAGCGGAGGAGCTAATCTCCTAGGCACCAAGGGTGCCGGCTACCTTTTGCCCGGCCTACAGCCGAAGCTGGGAGGCTGCCAGTAAACAGATATACTACCAAACAAGAGCCGGGCAGAAATAGACCACGGGGGGGGGGGGGGGCGGGGGGATACCCCGGCTACCTGCAAGCAGGAGACTTCTTTCTTCTGTCTTGTCGCCACCTTGCAGAGAACAACACTGGGAGGTTCTTGGGAGGTACCAGGTATGTATAGACCGGGAGGGGCCTGTTGAATTTTTGGAGATTCTCTGCAATGCTGCCACCTAGCGTTGCGTTAACCCTATTGTAATTATTAATGTTTGAAGTGGGGTGTGTGACATACTTAGAATATAGAACTTGACCTTCAATCGAGGATATAGATTGGTGACTCTTCCAAGTGTGGACCTAGTAAAATACTAAATGCCTAAACACACAGCCTGGCCGCAAACAGTGTTTTTTTGATTAAACAGAAAAACGCATCGGAAGTGAAATAATTTGAGCATGATAATATATTCAAAAGTCTTAAAGGAGCCACAGCACTCAAACCGGTTAGCTTGCTGAACAACCTACAATCTGTCTCTAAACTTGGTTAAAAACAGAGGGCTCGGTCACAAACATCTGCAGAAGTATGCTTAAGCTGCACCACCAGTGCCAAGGTGCCCCTGTAAGGTGCGGTCCTAACTCTAATCTCTGAGAGCCCCATTTGGGACATACAATGCAATAGATGAATTGGGAGCAGGCTAACCTGAGGTTGCCCTAAACCTCAAGTGCAACAGAGGGCTCGGTCACAGGTTTAGGGCAACCTCAGGTAAGCCTGCTCCCAATTTATCTATTGCATTGTGTGTCCCAAATGGGGCTCTCAGAGATTAGTTAGGACTGTACCTTACAGGGGCACCTTGGCGCTGGTGGTGCAGCTTAAGCATACTTCTGCAGATGTGTGTGACCGAGCCTCTGTTTAGAAACAGATTGTAGGTTGGTCAGCAAGCTAACTGGTTTGAGTGCTGTGGCTCCTTTAAGACTTTTGTATCCTAATTGCCCTGCTAACGTGCACCTCCCAGGTTAGTTATAAAATGGTCTGAGCGGCTGCCACCCCTCCTTTGTTTCTCATGATAATATATTCACCAGGAATAATAGTGGTCTGTATGTAGTTTTTTAATTGTGATGAGCTGGAAGTACAAGCCAGCACATGTATATGATGTCTATGGTAGTGCAAGCAAATTGCTTTACTTGTCTTTGTACTATGTTGTAGCTTGTATGTATATAGCAAAATGTTCCAGAGCAGGGTGGAGAAAGTCAATGTGTCAAAGCCCAAGATGTACCTTCCTAAAGAACTTGAATTAGCTCAAATCTGTTTAAAAACATTCCTTAAAATATTTGCCTTACGGGGGCGTGGCTTGGCGATGGCCGTGTAAGGACGCTTCTTCCCTAGCTCCGTCCAGTTCTATAGAGAAATAGCCCTTCAGAACACCCAAGTGCCCAGATCACCCCACTGACCTTATGTCCAAAAGGAGAAGATCCAGGGCGACGACCGGCGGGTCCAGGACGGGCCGCATCGAGGCCTTTTTCCAGCCCGGAACCAGCGAGGCCGGAGGTGGAGGGGACGGCAAGATGGCGGCCGTCCGC
Organism: Gastrophryne carolinensis; assembly: GCA_027917425.1. Classification (NCBI taxonomy): domain Eukaryota; kingdom Metazoa; phylum Chordata; class Amphibia; order Anura; family Microhylidae; genus Gastrophryne; species Gastrophryne carolinensis. Next base: position 572,945,925 of record CM051234.1, on the reverse strand, counting down.
ACACAAGGAGGTCCGGTGGCAGGAGAGCAGCAGACCGAGCAGCCCCCGCCTCGCCCGACATGCGAGACACAGTCTGGAGACCTGCGGGGGGAGCCCCCGATGACGCCCCGCCAGACACAGGTGGGAGGCGGCGCAGGCTCGGCAGCGGGAGCCGGGGCCCGGACAGACGAGGACGCCGGCGATGGAGAGGCAGAGAGGCGGGCTTCCTCCCCGACGTGCGATCAGCCCAGAGGCGGCAGAGCAGGTGAGCCGCGGTCCCAGCGTTCCCCCGTCCCCGCTGACATGGGAGAAGGACGGCGGGCGGCTGAGGTGATGGGGGGGGTCGGGAGCCTCAGACAAGGTGGCAGTATGGAGCCACCACTACCCCTGCAAGAACACTCATGTCGAGGGGAGGAGGGGAGACCCGCATGTGGAGCCCTGGGTCCCCTCAGAAGACAGGCTGCAGCTGTGGCACTGGAGGGGGTAGTGATCAGCCCGGAGAATCAGGCTGGCCCTCTGCATAGGTCAGATTCACAGAGGCCATGCGGGACTGAGCAGCAGCAGGGAGGCGGACTGGGCAGCAGGAGTACCAGCGAACTACCCGGTGGGGATAATTCCATGAAATTAGGGGGTGCTGGCCCCCATGATCAGCACAACACCTCTGGGTCCCGGGCGCAGCCCTGTACTGCCACCATGGAGATGCGAGACACCGGTGGGGACAGCAGGAGGCCGATCCACAGCGATCTCCGCGATGACCAAAACCACTCTGGGCTGCGCGGCGCACCTGTCCCTCGAGTTGCCGGTGATAGGGAGCCGACCCGAGACGAATTGAGCAGCGGTCCCGGCTCTCCGATGGCCCTGTCGGCCTCCCCGCACTGGCCACAAGAGTCCCCCCCACGCAGCCCCGACCTATACGACCAATGTAATTCGGGGGCGCCAGATTTCGACCAACACAGTATTAGAGCCCTCATTTCGTCATTACCCACTAGAAAAGACTTTGAAACCTTCATCAACAGAATGGAGTCCACCCTTCGCAGGGAGGTGGATGAGGTATCGAAGCAAGTGCTAGATGTGGGGACCAGGGTTACGGCCGTAGAACAAGTGCAGGACTCGGTCCAGCAGCGTCTGTTCTCCATAGAAAGAGCGCACACCGCCTTAGAAAGAGCACAGGAAGAATCAGCGCACCACATCGCCAACATACTTCTCCACCAAGACGACATGGAGAACAGAGGGAGACGCAACAATATCCGCATAAGGGGACTCCCTGAATCTCCGGAAAACGCCAATCTCTCCGAGACAGTAACTCGCATCTTCAACATGGTCTTGGACCGCCCACTGGGAGAGGCCATCGAGTTAGACAGAGTGCACAGGGCTCCTGGCCCCAGGGATCCAGACCAGCGGAGACCCCGAGACATCATCTGCCGCGTGCACTTTTACAAAGTCAAGGAAGAAATAATGAGACTCGCCTGGGTCAAGAAAGGCGTATCGTACGGGGGATCACAGGTCATCCTGTTGCCGGATCTGGCACGCCGTACGCTACAAATGAGACGGATCCTGAAACCGCTCCTGGAATGTGCAAAGCAAGCTGGCGCCACTTACAGGTGGGGTCATCCCTTCCACCTCATCATCCAGATGCGGGGCCGGACCTTCACACTCCGTTATCATTCTCAACTATCAAAGGCGTTTGAGTTTCTGGGTTCCCCCGGCGTTGACCTGGAGGACTGGCTCTCCCCCTCACTGGGCCCCACCAGAGCACAGGGGATTGGGGGACACGATCCACTACCGCGAAGAAACAGGGGGGGGCAGGCCCAGAGCGCGCAACGGCGCCAATGACTGGCAATGAACCGGACCCGGTCCGACAGGGCTGCGACGGAACTGAGGTACTTGGACACTTATCTACAGTTGTCCGATCTTGGGTGTCCCCGAGACCGGCCTAGTTGTGCAGACAGCCTTGGCCAGAGGCTGAAGAGCCTTATTGGACAGCCCTCGGGGTCAATGATGGTCGGGGCCGCCCTGGGTCCTGGGCGCCCCTGAAGCTGAACGTTCCTACGGGTTGTCGTTACTTTTGACTCGCTCCCCCTCCACTGATCAAAATGGTTTGGTTGACCGACTGACGAAACAGGGAGGGGCGGAACTATGGCCTGTCCCGCGGTGGGCTCCCCCCCCCTGCCTGGGTCTCCGGGTCGGGTCCCTGGGCCCGCCTCGTCTGACCCGGTCGGGGGCCGGGACCCCACGCGGGCGAGGGCCTAACGGCCTCTTCAAACACAGTAACTTATGTTTCCATGCACCATGGTACTCTCAATGTTTCCCACGGTTCATATGGTTAATTCATTTTTCAACGCTTTAAGTTTACTGCCTGGTCGCCTTGTTGTCAGTGAATAGGAATGGGTGCGGTGCCCTTCCCGCGGCGGGCTCTCCCCCCGGGCTGGACCTACGGGTGCGGCCCTTGGGGCGACCCCGCACCGGCGGCTGGGGGGCGACGTCCACATTGGGCTCGTCTTATCCTAAAGTATACCAAGGATTAAGTTGTTTTATATGTTTTGGATATTCAACATTTTAGCCACCCTGGCACTTAACTGTTAAAGTTTAGAAATTATTTGTGTAATGTTCTGATTGCAATGGGCTTACCTCATGGCCTGGGTTCAGATTTGGCCCAGACCTCAGGATAACCTCTCAGTATCTGGATGGAGCGCCTTGCATTGGCGGTCGCTCTTCCCACTTTCCCCACTCCATAGCCTCCTGAGCCTCCCAATAGGCATTTGGGATAAGCTCACTTGGAGGACGCGCGCGGAGCGCCTTTACTCTTAGTTTGTTTCTCTTTCTTTCTCCTTAGCCCCTAGCTCTCTCCGCTTCCTCACCCCCCCTCCTACTCTTCCCTCCTCCCCCTCACTACCTTCCCTACTCTTACCCCTACCTGACTCTGCTGAACTGAACATGTCAAGCATCACCATTTGCTCCTATAACACAAAGGGCTTAAATGTCCCGGAAAAACGATCTAAAATCCTCTCCGAACTCCACAAACACAGGGTCAAAATAGCCTTGCTACAAGAAACCCACTTTAAAGCAGGTCACATACCAACATTTAGGGACCGCCACTTCTCCTCCTGGTTCCATGCGCCAAACCCAGAAGCAAAATCGAAAGGGGTGTCCATAGCGATACATAAGTCCCTACCCCATAGGATTCTAGACTCCAGAATTGACCCCAAAGGCCGGTTTATATTTCTAAAACTAACTTTGTTCACAAAGATCTATACGGTTGTGAATGTCTACAGTCCCAACCAGGACCCAGCCTCTTATTGCTGCGCACTGTTTAAACAGCTAATTCACTTTGCGGAGGGTATCTTGGTGTGTGGGGGTGACTTCAACCTGCCTCTCAACCCGCTGATTGACACCTCCTCCGGCAGGTCTGGTGTTCCAGCCGCGGGGCTTAAAAAGTTGAAGAAACTATTGCAAGATTTGCAACTAGTGGACACCTGGCGGGCACTACATAAGAGAGACAGGGATTTCACCTTTTACTCTAACGCCAACAACTCCTATAGCCGCATTGACTATATCTTATTGAGCCATCATGCTATGGCTTGGAACCCAGAGGCGAGCATAGGAAGTATTCTATGGTCAGACCACGCTCCAATTTTCCTATCGGTGGATATACCTGGGTTGTACCCGAGCAGATGGGATTGGCGCCTAAACGATAACTTGCTCAAAGATGAGACCTGCTTAGCAGCAATACGAGAGAGTATAGCCCACTTCTTAACAGACCACCGTAGCGATGACTCACCCCTCCCTGTACAGTGGGAAGCGCTTAAATGCGTGTTGCGGGGGATCTTTATCCAACACGGTGCGAGACTCAAACGAGAAAGATCCACCCTAATAGAAAACACAATTCATCAAATTAGAACCCTGGAGCTCGAACACAAACAGCAGCCCACCAACGAGACTCTGATCAAGCTAGAAAAAGCTAGGGACGACCTTAGGAGCCTGTACAACCAAATATTCCTGCGGCACAGGGATCGGCTTAGGGGGTCATTTTATGAGCACGCCAACAAACCGGGCAAGATGTTGGCGAGATCTCTACACCCTAGGAACCCCACTACGTATATCCCCTGTATAAAAACACGAGGGGACAATGAGACCTCTAATCCAATCGACATAGCGAAGTCCTTTAGGGACTATTATAGCACCCTCTATAACCTGCCGAGGCCCGCGCCAACTGCAGCTCACCTGTCCCCCTCAGAGTCGGTTCGGGCCTATGTAGACAGAACACCCCTCCCCAAAATCCCACAGGAGATCGTGCAGTCCCTTGAGGCTCCTTTTGGAACACAGGAGGTGGAGGAGGCCATACAACGCTCCCCGGTGGGCAGGAGCCCAGGACCCGATGGTTACACCCCTAGGTTCTATAGGGTGCTGGGGCCCCTGCTGGTCCCCTTCTTGACCAGAGTTTTCAACGCGGTAGGACAGGACTCCCCCTTTGCGAAACAATCATTGGCAGCCACGATTGCGGTTATCCCCAAGCCTGGTAAGGACCCTCTCACATGTAGCAGTTATCGCCCGATCTCCCTCATCAACGTGGACATAAAAATATTTGCAAAAATAATAGCCTCGCGCCTCGGTCCAATTGTCCCTGATCTTGTTCACCTGGACCAGGTGGGATTCGTCCCGGGTAGAGAGGCACGGGACAACACGAACAAATTGTTCACACTGATATCTTACGTGCAATCTCAAGGGATCCCAGCTTGCCTTCTCTCTTGTGACGCTGAGAAAGCGTTTGATAGGGTGAGCTGGGACTTTATGCATGCTTCTCTACAACAAATTGGCCTGGGACCGTCCCTCCTTGGCAAAATACTGGCCCTCTACGTCTCCCCTTCTATATATCATATGCATGGAGCATCTGGCTGTTGCCATACGAGACAATCCGGACATAAAGGGGATTGAGATAGATAATAAGCAATACAAACTGTCTTTGTATGCCGATGACCTTTTGCTCCATCTAACTTCCCCTACTATCTCTTTCCCGTCAGTACTAAAAGAATTTGAACAATTTGGGTTGGTGAGCAATTTTAAAGTAAATTATACGAAATCGGAAGCCCTTAACCTAACCCTACCGCCCGGAGAGGTAGATAGACTAAAAGCTAATTTCTCCTTTAAATGGCAGGCGGCCGCCATCAAATATCTCGGGATTCAGATCCCTAACGATCTAACTAAGATATACGATCTGAATTATGCCCCGTTGATGAATAAGACACTGAACGACCTTAAGAAATATGACAGAAAGTCCCTATCCTGGTTCGGACGAATGGGCGTGCTTAAGATGGACGTCCTGCCCCGCTTCCTATACGTGTTCCAAACAGCCCCCATAGCGCCCCCCAGCAGCTTCTTTAAAATCCTGAAGTCTGCGTTCCTCAAATTTGTTTGGGGGGTCTCTAAGCCTCGCATCCGTCACGACACTTTGTCCCGCAGCAAAGCAAAAGGTGGGGTGGGACTACCTGACTTGAAGCTATACCATGCAGCAGCGGTCCTTTTAAGGACCCTAGATTGGGCTCATCATACCTCAAGTAAGATGTGGGTCACAATTGAGAAAAAGTTGTCGCCCTTCCCACTGGTCTCTCTCCCTTGGGTAGGCCCTCAGCCTAAACGCACTCTTAGAAAATTACCCTTTTTAGCACAGCACTACTTTAGAGTATGGGACAAATTGACTTCCAAATCTCAGCTAGTCCAACGCCCGGGTCCTCTGACCCCGATTATCGGGAACCCGGACTTCACGCCCGGGATGGGGGTTTCGTCCTTCTTGGGCTGGCAGGCGGCGTCAGACCCGAGGCTACGTCACATCATGGGGGGGACGGGCCTTCTAACACTGGAAGAGATTAGGGCGCTACACCCCGGGGTGCGCGTGTCATGGTTCCTACACAGTCAACTAGCGCATTATGTATCCTCCCACCATCTGAGTGGCATGAGGGACTGCCCTTTATCCAAGTTGGAACGGCTTCTCTCCTCTGTGTCGCCCATACCCCATGCCCTCTCTGCTCTGTACCATGCCCTATTGAATGGCACGCATCCGGATCCTCCGGGGTACATGGCCAGATGGGAAAAAGAGCTAGATAGATCCTTCTCCGAGGAGGACCTTGCCAAAATATTTAGCCTGACGCATAAGTCAGCACTGGAGGGGGCGGCACAGGAGAGAGGCTTCAAGATCTTATCAAGATGGTACAGATGCCCGTCTGACATCAATAGATACGCGCCTCAGGCCTCGAGCAGTTGCTGGCGGTGCTTGACAGAAGAGGGGACCATGACCCATATCTGGTGGGGGTGCTCAGCTATCACCTCCTTCTGGGACGGGGTCCTTAGCATATATGCAGAGGCGACAGGTATCACGGTGATCAACTCACCCCAATTAACCCTCCTCTCCTTAGTGGAGGACTCCATATCGCAATACAAAAAAGGATTGCTCAGGCACTTCCTAACGGCGGCGTGGGCCGTAATACCCAGACATTGGAAGACCCGTGAAGCCCCCCCCCTTGCAGAATGGGTCGTGGAGCTAGAACGTATTAGACGCATGGAAGAGCTCATCCTTAGCGATAAGGGCCTGTCAGAGAAGTATGCCACGACCTGGGCTTGCTGGATTGACCTTCGAGACTCAGACCGTTTTCAGTCAATAATCCAGTGACCCCGGCAGTAGAGGCAACCACTCGACCAAATTCAGGCATTACAAGGTTGGATCGTGGAGGCAAAATAAACATAAAAATTTCGCTTTGGTCCAGCAGAGGACACTTCCTTTCCCCTTCCCCTTCTTCCCTCCCTCCCATTTTCCTCCCCCACTTCCCCTCTAACTTCATGTACCCCCTCTTCATCACCTCCCCTGTCCCATCCTTATGGGTAGTCTCTCTCTATTCTGTCTGCGTTCTGATTTCCGCTCTCTTTAGTTACATTCCCTTTGACAAACAGAAACAGCGCACTGGCGTTGTCCATCTATACAGACATAAATGAAACGATGTGACAAGAATTGGGGATGATGTCATATTTATTTGGAAGATTCAATGTTGTTTTCCCTTGTCCCTTCTTTTTGTTATGCTTGTTATGCTATTGTTGTAAGACACCTGCGTGTGTCTATGTTCTTTCTTTTACCCAATCTTCTGCAATAAAAACAGATTAAACTAAAATATTTGCCTTAAATGAAGTGTTACAAGCTCACATCACGCCCTGGCTCTCCACCACTAACAGCGATGTCTTGCAAATTAATTTTTGGCTAGTTTTAGGAGTACATACAAAAGTTCAGAAACGAAAGACAAAATGTACAGAATTGTCAAATTTGTACTATCTAGTGTTGAAAACAGGTAGGAGGTTTTGGAATTTAGAAGTGAATTTTTAATTTGAAAGTTGGTTGGCTGAAGGGTAGACACTTTGCTTGAGCCTGGTGCTTCAGCAGTTTGTGACCCCTAAATCATCAGCCCAAGGGGAGCAAGATTAAACAAGGCATGCCTTGGATGGGTGGGATAATAAATAGGTCTCATGTCATAAAGGTACTGTACAGCCATTAGAGAGATACCTGTTGAGTTCTTGTTATGGTAACAGTGATGTTCACTATTGTGCGCTTGTATAACTTCCTCTCCATGGATGTAAATGGTAGGGGCACACCTTAAACATCAATAACCCATAAACACTTTCAAATAAAATTAGACAAGTTTCCTGTAAAGTGGTCCAACACCAATTTGCCACTAAATAGGTGCTGGACAACACTAGGACAGGCTTGGGGGGGGGGTGGAATCCAGATGCAGCTCACCCCCTCCATGGTTACATATTCAAGCCTTACTATTCTATCCTTAAGCAGAATGTTTGTGCACATAGATCCCACATATATGTTGGCCAGGATGGTTTTGTCATGTAGTAGACTAATGGAATGGAGTATTTGGAAATACAGGAGTGTTCTGATTATGGGCAGAAAAACCTATTTTATGTTTCTATTTTATGGATCCTTGGTGGAATAGAAAAAAAATATATTTTCAGATTTGCTATTTTAAAAAAGAGAGAAAAAAATACAATTCTGTGATTACTCACCTTGTAGAATTGGTATTATAAGTATGCAGCACGTCCTGCTCCAGATAGTATTCATAACAGCTGGGATTTACCTCCACAAGAGGGCGCTTTACTGCAGAGATGGCAAAAAAGAGGCCCTTCCCGGTCCATATATACCCGGGACCTCCCACTAATTCCCCAGTATAGAAAAGCAGTAAGGGAACCAGGAAAAGCCAATAAGAAATTCAACAACGTTAACAAGGAAAACAATCACCATAAAGAGGACCCAAGAATAAGGCAATCAGAGTGGGATGGAGCAGGACGTGCTGCATACTTATAATACCAATTCTACAAGTTGAGTAATCACAGAATTGTATTATTCTAAGTATGCAGCACATCCTGCTCCAGATAGTATTCATAACAGCTGGGACATCCAATAGCAGTGTCCATAAACGGGTGGGGATCCCAAAAAGGCAACAACGCACAGTTCAAACCACTGCCTGCAGAGCCTTACGGCCAAAAACAGCATCCGCTGAGGCCCGAACATCAACCTTGTAAAACTTTGAAAAGGTATGAACAGAAGACCAAGTAGCGGCCTTACAAACTTGTTCAACAGAAGCCTGGTGCTGGAAGGCCCAGGAAGCCCCAACAGCACGGGTAGAATGAGCAGTAACACGGAAAGGAGGATCCTTCCCCCTAGTAGAATAGGCCCTAACAATAGCCTGACGAATCCATTTGCTAATAGTAGACTTAGCAGGAGCCAACCCCGTCTTGGGACCCGAGGGAACCACAAACAAGGCGTCCGTCTTTCTGAAAGGCGCAGTAGCCACCAGGTAATATTTCAAATTCCTGACAACATCCAGAGAATGCAAGGCCCTCTCCTTGGGATTACCAGGATTAGGGCACAAAGAAGGAAGCACAATGTCCTGATTGAGATGGAAGGCAGAGACAACCTTAGGCAAGAAATTAGGTTTAAAATGGAAAACCACCTTCTCCTGATGTCTCTCAAAGTAGGGGGCCTGAATAGACAGAGCCGCCAACTCAGAAACATTCCTGACAGAAGTGATAGCCACCAGAAAGGCAACCTTCAGGGTAAGGATAGACAAGGCAGCCTCATGCACAGGTTCAAATGGAGGACCCTGAAGGACAGACAACACCAAATTCAAATCCCAGACCGGTAACATGGCTTTGCGGGGAGGGCACACATGAGCGACCCCCTGGAAGAAAGTCTTGACCAGAGGATACAGAGCGAAGGACCTCTGGAAGAAAACAGCCAAGGCGGACACGTGACCCTTCAAGGTGCTGAGCTGAAAACCCAAATCCAAACCATGTTGAAGGAACTCCAGGATCCTAGGAATGGAGAACACACGACAGGGAAGGGCCCTAGACTCACACCAGTCAATGTAGGTCCGCCAGGTCCTATAGTAGATAGTAGAGGAAGATTTCTTCCTAGCCCTGACAAGAGTACGAACAACCGAATCAGACAGTCCTTCCTCCTTTAGGATGGAGGCTTCAGCAGCCAGGCCATCAAAGCCAGCGTTTGTAAATTGGGATAACAGAGCCTTCCTTGAGTGAGAAGGTCAAGAACCAAGGGTAGATTGTACTGATCCACTGCCAGCAGCACGTCGTCTGCGAACCACACCTGTCTTGGCCACCTGGGAGCCACCAGAATGGCTGGCACCCTCTCCTGCACCAACTTGCGCAGAACCCTGCTCAGAAGAGGAAACGGAGGAAAAAGGTACAGGAGACCGAGTCCCTGCCAGGGTAGCGACAGAGCATCCACCGCCAGAGCCAGAGGATCCTGGGACAGGGAGACAAATGCTGGCAGCTTATGATTGTGGCGAGAAGCAAACAGATCCACGTCCGGCATCCCCCAACGGTGACAAAGGGATAGGAAAACCTCGCTGTTGAGGGACCATTCCCCCCAGCGAGAGGCCCCCCTGCTCAGGGAATCCGCCTCCAGATTCTCCGCTCCCGAAATATAAACTGCTGAGATGCACGGGACATTGTCCCCGGCCCAGGACAGAATCAACGACACTCTTGCTCCGAGTCCCTTCCTGATGATTGATATAGGCGACCGCCGTCTGGTTATTGGAGTGAACCTGTACCGGCCGGCCCTGAAGATGAGGAGTCAACTGCGCCAGCACCAACCGAACCGCCCTCAGCTCCAGGACGTTGATAGGAGCATGAGCCTCCTGAGGGCCCCACAGCCCCTGGAATTGAAGGGCTCTCCAGTAACCCCCCCAACCTGACAGACTGGCATCCGTAGTGACCGTCTCCCAACATGGTGTCAGAAATGATCTGCCCCCCAGAAGATTCCTCGAATCCAGCCACGACAGGAGGGACCGCCGGATCAGAGGAGAGAGAACAAAGGCCTGATCCAGAGACAGGGGACACTTGAAAGGAGCTGGAGATGGAGCTGAAGGGGTCTCATGTGAAATTGAGCGTAAGGGACTGCCTCGAAGCAGGCCACCATCTGTCCCACCAATTGCATCTCTTGCCTGATGGTAGGATGAGGACTGGACAGCAGGAAATGAACCAGAGCTTGAAGAGAATCCACCTTCTGCTGAGGAAGAAAAATCCTGGCCTGAATTGTATCCAGATTTATGCCCAGGAAGGGGGTCACCCGGGACGGAGAGAGGGAGGACTTGGGATAATTGATCACCCATCCGAACGTTTCCAGGGCAGTTACCACCGTCTGGGTATCCAATTCTGCCTGCTGGGGAGAATTAGATGAAATAAGAAGGTCGTCCAGATAAGGGAGAATGCGAATGCCCCCGGCTCTGAGAAGGGCCATCACCCCCGCCAGCACCTTGGTAAACACTCTGGGGGCTGAGGTGAGACCGACGGGAAGTGCCACAAATTGGTAGTGCTGGTCCTCCATGGCGCACCTGAGGAACCGCTGATGGCCTGGGAAAACTGGCACATGAAGGTAAGCATCCTTGATGTCTATGGAAGTCATGAAGTCCCCCGGGCGCAAAGAGCTGATCGCAGAGCGCAGGGTCTCCATGCGAAAGCGTCCGGTTCTGATGAACTTGTTGAGAAGCTTTAAGTCCAGGATGGGCCTGATGGAACCACTGTGAAGAGATTGGAATAATAACCTTGACCTCTTTCCCCCGGAGGGACCGGACAGATGACCCCCATATCCAATAGGTTCTGTACAGCCAGAAATAGACCCTGAGCTGCCAGGGGGTCCAGAGGAATCCGAGACCTGAGGAATCTTGGAGGAGGCCGTGCAGCGAACTATACAACCTCCAGAATCCACCTGTCTGAGACCTGTTGCCCCCAGACATGAGCGAAGAGCTGCAGCCGTCCCCCCCACCCATAAGGGTGAGGGCGCCCCTTCATGGCTGAGCGGGCTTGATGACAGATTTGGGCTTGGATCCCCAGGAGGATCCGGGACGGGCACGGCCTCTGCCCTTGCCCCAGAAGTCTCCCCTGTGCCCCGCAAAGGAAACCCCCCTCCCTGACCTGGATCCACGAAAGGAGGGAGTAAAGGACCCTGAACCTCGAAAGGGCCGCGGTTGTCTTTTGCCTTGGGGCAACTTACCTCCCTTTGCAAAAAGGTCCAAACGGTCACCAAAAAGGCGCAGCCCCTTAAAGGGTAGCCCTGTGAGAGCCTTCTTAGCAGCACTGTCAGCTGCCCACTGGCGCAGCCAGATCTAGCGGCGAATAGAAACAACCAGAGCCGAGGTCTGCTACACATCCTAATGGAGTCATCTAAGGCAGAAAGAATATAAGCGATAAACATCTCACATTGTGATAAGGCTCTAAATTCGGCACTAGAAGGATCATCAGGGGAACCTTCCAGAAGGCCCTTGATCAACGCCCTAATAGCCACAGCAGTAATAGCGGAAGCACAGACCGGGCACAAGGCAAAAGGCGTGGGAAGCTAGCTGGTCAATACGCCGGTCCTCACCATCCTTCAAGGTAGTGGAATCAGGGGAATGCACCACAGAAGTGTTGGAAACCCCCAGCACAGGGGCATCCACTTCTGGGGGATTTGACCAACATTTGACCACATCCGATGGGAAAGGATACCTCTTATCCCATCCCTTAGGGATACCGGGGAGCCGGCTAGGCCGCTCCCATTCCTTGAGAACCAGACTATTGAAATGTGCCTGTTCTGGGAATTCCAAACGTGGTTTTGCGGTACCAAACAATTCCCCCTGCTGCTTAGGTGCCGCAGCAGGAAGAGAAATGGAAAGTACTTCAAAAATTTTAGTCAAAAGTCTATGGGTGTCATCAGCATCCCAATGCTCTGAGCCGGCATCAGCGCCAAGGCAATGCTGATCATCAGAAAATTTTGAATCAGAGAATAATTCCCCTTCCTCAAGAGGGGTATAGTCAGACAAATCAAGAAAATCTTCTGGCTCCATAGAAAAGGCCGGCACAGCAGGCGCCACGTGTCGTCTTTTAGTTGAGGCCTTACGGGCCGCAGAGCTGGCAATCAGTCTCTCAATGTTGGCCAGCCTGGTGGAAACATCAGGTTGAGACTCCCCACTAGTGTTGATTTCACTGGGAGTCATAATCAAGCGAGGGGGTGTGGGGGAAGAAATGGTGGGCGCAGACCCAGACAAATGCAGTCCAGAGTGCCGCGCAAGCGCCTGTTGGGCGCAGGGTACACAGATCCGCACATCATCGCTTACAGGGGATGCTCCGCACACCACACACAGCCGGGCTTGCCCAGATGGGACCCTCGAGCACAGTATCCTGAGAAGCTTCCATATGGTGATTTTTGGTGTCACAATGACCAATGGGAATTACGCTGTGCAGCTACCCGGGATGCCCCTAAAATGTCCGCTAGGATAGTGGGAGGATTTTAATGTTTTAGGCCTCTAATATAGTCACTAGACTAATAGAAGACACAGGACCGGGAGAAACCTCTAATCAGTTTTCCCGCCTGAAAGACATAAGAGGACAATACCCGCATTAATTAAACAGGAGTGAAAAATAATTAAATAAAAAGGGTGGGGGGCACAAGGGCAATCACAGACCCCCGAAGAGCTTGCAATCGATCCGGCAGGAGAGACAAGATGGCGCTGGAGGGCTCTGAAGGGGCTGGCCGCATGAGGAAACACAGTGCAGTGCACCCAGCGTTAAGCCACGCCCCCTCCAGGAAACGTGGGGTTACAGGCTGAAGACAGCCACCCCGCAGCCAATCAGCAGCCATCAGGTCCCTGAGTGACGCCGCAGGGTGCGCCAGTCAGTGGCGGGAAGTTCAAACTGAAGGGGAGAGAAGCAGCGCCGAGGAGAGTGCCAGCGAGACAGAATAAAGGCATTATAACACATAACAGTAATGTCAAAAATGCAAACACATTTACACTGACAGGCACTTACCCCCCCCCCCCCCCCCGAGCAGTATAATGGGAGAAGGGGGAAGTAGAAAGCCCATTAAAACATTAATAAGGCAGGGCAATAACGGACGGGGCATCCCAATTCAGGATCACCAGTAACCTGAAAACCGCCTAGCCTTTGGTGGGGGATTTGCGGTGGAGCAAGCTCCAATGAATCACCTCCAATAGGTGCTGCCTACCATCACCCGACCACGCAGCCAAGGCTGGGAGGCAAATAAAGGTGGAACGGGTGGAAATAGAACAACAGGGCCAGGGGCTGTGAAGCCTGGCTTACCTGCGAGAAGAGAAGCCATCATCTTGACCTTCGCAGCCCACTGCAGAGAAGGAACTGGGGATTTAGTGGGAGGTCCTGGGTATATATGGACCGGGAGGGGCCTCTTTTTTGCCATCTCTGCAGTAAAGCGCCCTCTTGTGGAGGTATATCCCAGCTGTTATGAATACTATCTGGAGCAGGACGTGCTGCATACTTAGAATATACAATTCTGTGATTACTCACCTGTAGAATTGTTTTTACGGTGTACAGCACGGCTTGCTTCATTTCAATTCTTTACATGTGGTTAATCCGCCACAGGTGGCGCAATCGACTGCAGGAAGACTTGTGGCCCCTCCCGGCCCATAAAAGGGCCAAAATTACCCAGAAGATACCAGTGTTTGAAAGCAGTAATGCAAGTAGCCGGGAGGCAAGGACCATGTTAGTAAAACACAGCCCACTAAAAGGAAACTCTCTCAACAAAAATCACCATAACAAGGCAAAAGAGAACAACGATAACAAGGATGGGATGAAGCAAGCCGTGCTGTACACCATAAAAACAATTCTACAGGTGAGTAATCACAGAATTGTATTTTTCCAGGTGTACAGCACAGCTTGCTTCATTTCAATTCTTTACATGTGGGACATCCAACAGCAGTGTCCAAAAAAGAAGGGTGGGATCCCCAGAGAGCAATGGCAGGCAGTTCAAGCCACTACCGTCTGAAGCACCTTGCGGCCCAAAACAGCGTCAGCTGAGGCCCTTACATCAACTTTGTAAAACTTGGAAAAAATATGAACCAAAGACCAAGTAGCGGCCTTACAAACCTGTTCAACTGAAGCCTGGTGCTGGAAGGCCCAAGAGGTACCAATAGGCCACTAGGATGGTCGGTACCCCCTCCTGGCCTGTCTTGCGCAGCACACGGCCCAACAGAGGGAAGGGAGGAAAGACATAAAGGAGTCGAAACTCCTTCCAAGGAAATGCCAGCACGTCCGTTGCCAAACCCCTCCCCAACAGGTCAGACTGGCGTCTGTGATGACAATCTCCCAGCACGGAGGCAAAAAGGACCTGCCCACTAGAAGATTCCTCGAGTCCAGCCACCATGAGAGGGACTGTCTGGCCAGAGGGGACAGAGCGAATTCCTGCTCCAAGGACTCCTTACTCCGATCCCAGATGGTCAAGAGAATCAACTGAAGGGGTCTCATGTGGAACTGAGCGAAAGGCACAGCCTCGAAGCAAGACACCATGAGACCCACCAACTGCATCCCCAGACGGATGGAGGGATGAGGGCAAGCTCGCTTGTGATATTTGGCAATATCCGCGAGACGCCTTACCTTCTTCTTAATGGCCATAGAAACAATGGCCGCAGCACAGACAGGGCGCAGACCGGTTCCCACAGAAGTGAAGGCGTGACAGGCTAGCTGATCCATGCGCCTGTCAACATGATCACGCAAGGAAGAAGTCTCAGGAGATGGCATAACAGAGGTATTGGAGAGCCCCAGAACAGGAGCATCCACTTCCGGGGGATGGGACCATAGGCAAACCAAATCAACCGAAAAGGGATACCGTCTGTCCAGACCCCTAGGCACCGACGGCAACCTATTGGGCTTCTCCCATTCCTTAAAAACCATCTTAGAAAAGTGGCCTTGTTCAGGAAAGACAAGGCGCTGTCTCTCCGGCCGAAAAAGGTCCCCCCGGGGCAACTGTCAAGGTCCTCCCGACTACACCCGGAGGAGTCGGACCCCTGGAGCAACTCACCCTCCTCAGTGGAATCTCGGCCACCGAAGGCCTCATAATCCTCATCGTCATCTGCAAAAATGGCGCGAGCCACCTCCAAAAGGGAGGCAGTTGAAGAGCCTGCGCAGCCTGTCAGCAGACCAAGGAGCGACGGCATGAGGTAAAAACTGGAACTTTACCTCAGGAAACTCTGTGAGGAGAATGGCGCCAGCCCAAGCAGCACCTCGAGGGGCGGCCGCGCCGCGATGACTCGGCCCGCCCCCCGCAGCGCACCAAGACTCCGGGTACCTAAGAGACAAAATGGCGCCCGGGACAAGGAAGACAGGTAGGGAGGGACCCCCCTCCCTTCCTCCGCTGCGGAGAGCACCCGCGCAGCGGGGAACAAGGCCAGCAACCGCCGCCCTCACAAATGAGGCTGCCCCCTGACGCCATAACGTAGAGGAGGCAAGAGGAGCAGGAGCGGGGAAGGTGAGTATATTGTGTGGTGAAAAACGTGAGAAAAACACACACAACCTAAAATGCACAATAATAAAGCATGTGGGACACATAATGAAAAGGGAAAAAGGGTGGTTCCTCCCCTCCCCCGCCTATAGGCTCACCATAGCCTATGGTCGGCTTACTCTGAGGAAAGAGTCTGCGGCCCAGAGCATAGCTCTGCCAAACGCCTGACCCTCGGCGTTCCCCTACCTGCACCTGATCCGCAGCCATGGCTGGGAGGCAAGAAGGGTCCCGGAAGCAGGTGGGAATAGGGCTTGCAGCGGCCGATGGGCTAGTAATGCCCCGCTTATCTGCATAGTCCATGTAGAGAGAGAAAGAGATCATCTTCGCAGCCAGACTGCAGGAGAAGACTGGGGTCTTCTGGGTAATTCTGGCCCTTTTATGGGCTGGGACGGGCCACAAGTCTTCCTGCAGTTGATTGCGCCACCTGTGGCGGATTACCCACATGTAAAGAATTGAAATGAAGCAAGCCCTGGAAAATGTATTATTAAACATTTCTATTTTCAAATATTTTCTACTATAATGGTTTTGCCTACAACAGTACTGTGAGGAAACTGTCTCCTTCTATGCTCAGGACTCCCAATAAGGATGGTGATACTTGGTTGTCACAAAAAGGTTGCTATCCATGTGGGTGCACAAGATGTGCCTGTTGTAGGTACATCCAAAAGACCAACAGTTTTGAATCCACACAGACGGGCAAGAGATATCTAATATCACAATTCATAAACTGTAATACTAAATGTGTAATTTATTTGGTAACATGTACTGTCTGCGCAGTACAATATGTAGGGTGTACTACCCGGATGCTTAAAAGCAGATTTATGGAACACATTTACCAAATGAAAGCACCATGCCCTAAATCCAATGTGGCGAGACATGTTTGCCAGATTCATGGTGATGACAGTGAATGTTTAAGGGTCATTGCTATAGAGAAAGTAAGGCTTAATGTTAGGGGAGGTGATATCCACAAATTGTTATTGAAGGCGGAAGCCAAATGGATAGTTAGATTGGACACACGCTCCCCGCAGGGGTTAAATGATAGATTGGACATAGCATTATTCACTGATTGATTAGTCTGAATATCCATGCTTTAACTTTTGGACGTAAAGAAGATATGTTGTTCCACCATATGGTATTTTGTTTTTATGAGATTTTCTCTTTTTATTTTAAGGTTTAGACAATAGGACCCTTTTGCCCATTTCAGGAGTTTTATCTATTTTTTTAAATCTTTTCTCCTCCCCCTACTTACCCAGTACCATCCAATAAGCTGTGAATTTTTGTACCGTCATTTTATATTGCGCGTCTTTGCACATTAATTGCAGTAGCACTTTCGATCATATAGTGGTATAACCTTTGCATATGTATTGCAGCGGCACTTTAATAACTATTGATCCAATGAGTTGAGATATTTTACGCTCTGTCATCTTGAATAATGTATTGGACAATTTTTTGCATATTTTGCAGTGTCATTTTAAATTGCATGATGATCAATAATGTTCTACCCATTTTTTTGTAGCGTCGTTTCAATAGTTATAATAACATGGTAGATTGGCTGTTTATGTGATCAGCCGTTTATGTGATTACTCCAAGTGATATAATAATTTAAATGTTATTTGCATTAATAATAAGCATATTTATCTTGATGACATTTAGTGACCATGAGGACAACAGCTCATGATCTTGCAACAGCCCTGTAAGGGGTATTTTTGTAAGAGCCATGTCTTTATTGACTTACTATATCATTATACATATGCCCATGGAGAATATGTGCACTTTTGCAATATGACCACTAGGGGCAATAGAGAGCAAGTCTCGGCGTGATTTCTATAAAAGATGACATGTGAATTTCAATTCATTTATATAGACGTCTAAATTGGAGTTTTGAATGTGGCTGAGGCATTTTCTTTATTCCATTTACATAATGAACGCGGGGACTATGAGCTTAGCTCTCTGCAACTGTGGCTATGGCTACAGGTAAACATATTAAGAGTTACTATACAGTGTACACAGCATGGTAGAGGTTATGCTATTGGTCTGATCACAGCCAATAGATGTTCTCCTCTCATTGGAGACGGAGCACAGGATAGGTGGAGGGCCTCACCAATCAGAAACAGAGACGGGGTGACGTCACGGGGCTGTTCTGGCTCGCAGCCCTGCTCAGCGTGCAGCACCTGCTCTTGTTAGGTGAGTCCCTCTTACTTAGTATAAATGAATGTGTATCTCTTGGGCAAATTGTATGACTAAGGGCTAGTAACAGCCTGAAACGCGTTACCTGGTCCCAATGGTGGAGGGGAGCACTTTCTGACTTGCAAGATGTTTGACGGCTGTGTTTGGAATTATCCTCATTTTAAGCTATGAAGTAAAAGCTAAGTTTTAACCCTTTTTAAGCTGGATATTGCAATTGTAACGGTTTGGGGAGTTTTTCAGGAGATCCTGAGGTCCGTGCTGTTTGGGTCTGAGGGTGAGCTGGTCATTGCTTGCTTATGTTTACTAAATGAGCTCCCCCTCACTAGGGCCCAGAAGCAGGCGCGGGGGAGTCGGCGAGGCCGGAGGAGCAATGTGACTGGGGCCGGCAACACTTCCCCCATCCTGATCCGCAATAACACTCTGGGCGCAGGGCACACAAACCTTGTTGCGACCGCTCAGCGGGCATGTACCTCACACAAGACAAAGCTTAGCAAGTCCAGTGGGGTTCCAAAGCCCGCTATTCCCAGAAGCCTCCATTATGGTGATTATGGTAAGAAAGACTGGTCTCAAGGCACTAAGACGGCCCAGAACCGTACAAAAAAAAAAAACCCAATTTGACTCTCAGCACCCTAACCCACAGAGCAGGAAAGGGTGGAGGGGGGGGGTGGTGTATGGACCGGGGGAACCACAAGAATCTCAATATGGGACTCTGAAAGACACAAAAGGGAACAAGATACGCGTCCCACAGTGCATGCACAGAAACACAATAATAAAGGTACCAACAAGAAAAGACCAGACTCACAGACCAAAAGGGAGGCAGTTGAAGAGCCTGCGCAGCCTGTCAGCAGACCAAGGAGCGACGGCATGAGGTAAAAACTGGAACTTTACCTCAGGAAACTCTGTGAGGAGAATGGCGCCAGCCCAAGCAGCACCTCGAGGGGCGGCCGCGCCGCGATGACTCAGCCCGCCCCCCGCAGCGCACCAAGACTCCGGGAACCTAAGAGACAAAATGGCGCCCGGGACAAGGAAGACAGGTAGGGAGGGACCCCCCTCCCTTCCTCTGCTGCGGAGAGCACCCGCGCAGCGGGGAACAAGGCCAGCAACCGCCGCCCTCACAAACGAGGCTGCCCCCCGATGCCATAACGTAGAGGAGGCAAGAGGAGCAGGAGCGGGGAAGGCGAGTATATTGTGTGGTGAAAAACGTGAGAAAAACACACACAACCTAAAATGCACAATAATAAAGCATGTGGGACACATAATGAAAAGGGGAAAAGGGTGGTTCCTCCCCTCCCCCGCCTATAGGCTCACCATAGCCTATGGTCGGCTTACTCTGAGGAAAGAGTCTGCGGCCCAGAGCATAGCTCTGCCAAACGCCTGACCCTCGGCGTTCCCCTACCTGCACCTGATCCGCAGCCATGGCTGGGAGGCAAGAAGGGTCCCGGAAGCAGGTGGGAATAGGGCTTGCAGCGGCCGATGGGCTAGTAATGCCCCGCTTATCTGCGTAGTCCATGTAGAGAGAGAAAGAGATCATCTTCGCAGCCAGACTGCAGGAGAAGACTGGGGTCTTCTGGGTAATTCTGGCCCTTTTATGGGCTGGGAGGGGCCACAAGTCTTCCTGCAGTTGATTGCGCCACCTGTGGCGGATTACCCACATGTAAAGAATTGAAATGAAGCAAGCCCTGGAAAATGTATTAAACATTTCTATTTTCAAATATTTTCTACTATAATGGTTTTGCCTACAACAGTACTGTGAGGAAACGTGTATCACATGAGCCTGCTGATGACACAGCCTATAGGATGATGCAACGCACTTTCCTAATCCTGGTCTGTTTAACCAGCCCAGAGGCCTATAATTCTAGCCAGGAGCACGGACACACTACGTTCGGTTAAGATTAAAAAGTCAGCTCAAGTTAAATATATATTTTTGATGCTATAGGTACACGCTGGGCAGAAATTACAAGCATATGATCTTGTAAAAATAATACAAATTCAGGTCTGGAAAGCAGGATACAGGTGATTACAAAACAGAGATCCAATAGAATGATAGTACCTTAATGTGTTCAGATGAGTTGGTAGGCAGACCAGCCTCCGGGGGCATAGGAAGCCTGTCCTCTATCCCCGGAATGTAAACTGCCGATATGCAGGGAACATTGATCTCTGCCCACTGAAGGAAGACGCTTCCCGGGGGCCACCCCAACTGCAAGTCCCTCCCTGGTGATAGATGTATGCAACTGCTGTTCGGTTGTCTGACCGAATCTGAACCGGCAAACCCCGCAAGATATGAGTCAGTTGGAGCAGAACAAGACGAATGGCCCGAAGTCCCAATAAATTGATTGGGGAGTGAGCCTCCAGAGGCCCCCACAACCCCTGAAACCGGTGTCTCCTCCAGATGCCCCCCCCCCCAGCCCGTAAGGCTGGCATCTGTGGTGACCAACTCCCAACAAGGGGTCAGAAATGATTTGCCGTCCCTGAGATTGCTCAAAATCAGCCGCCACTGGAGGGACTGCAGGACGAGGGGAGACAACAGACAAGTCCGATTCAAAGACAATGGGCGCTTGTCCCACTTCGCCAGGAGAAAGAGCTGAAGCGTCCTCATGTGGAACTGATCAAAAGGAACCGCTTCGAGTGTGGCCACCATCAACCCCACTAATCTCATCCCCAAGCGGATAGGCTGATGAGGATTGGACAGGAACAGATGAATTAAATCCTGAATCAGAACAATCTTGGACTGAGGAAGAAATACCCTGGCCTAAAGGGTATCCAGAATCAAGCCCAGAAAGGGAATCTCCCTTACGGGACAAAGAGGATTTGGCATGGTTTATCACCCAACCAAACCTCTCTAGTGTAGTCACCACTGTTCTGGTGTCCAGTTCCGTCTGATTGAAAGATGACGCTGTGATGAGCAAGTCGTCCAGCAATAGCACGATGCGAATGCCCTGGATCCTGAGAATAGCCATTACTCCTGGCAGGACCCTGGTAAACACTCTTGGGGATGGAGTGAGACCGAATGGAAGAGCCGCAAACTGAAAATGGTGGTCTTCTACTGTGAATCTGAGAAACCTTTGGTGAGCGGCAAAAATAGGAATGTGCAGATAAGCATCCTTGATGTCTGTGGACGTCATAAAGTCCCCCTGGCGGAGAGCATCGATCGTTGAACGCAACGACTCCATGCGGAACCTTCGGAAACGAATAAACTGATTGAGTCATCTCAGATCTAGAATAGGCCAAACAGAGCCGTCTTTTTTTTTTTGGGAACCGTAAATAGGTTGGAGTAAAACCCCAGACCTCTTTCCGCTGGAGGAACCTGGCGGATAACATCCATGTTTAAAAAGTTCGCCACAGCTGCCCGTGCGATCACCGGATCTGCGGGCATCCGAGACCTGAAAAATCTGGGAGGAGGCCGAACCTCGAATTCCAGCTTGTAACCGGAGGACACAACTTCCAGAATCCATCTGTCTGATACCTCTTGACCCAAGCCTGGAAAAAAGAATCGCAGCCGTCCCCCCACCCGTACGGGTGAGGGCGCCTCCTCATTGCTGGGCAGGCTTGGAAGTGGACTTGGGCTTAGATCCCCAACCCTGACGGCCACGTCCTCTTCCTCTGTTCCATGCAGTCCCCCTTGGGGCTGAAAAGGGCCGATCCTCTGCCCGTTCTGGAACCACGAAAGGAAGGGTTAAAAGGAAGCCGATCCCCGAAAGGAATGACGTTGCTTCTTATGCTGAGGCAATTTGCCTCCTTTAATGACAGAATCCAACTTCTCACCAAAGAGGCGTAATCCCCCAAAGGGAAGTGCTGTAAGCGACTTCTTTGCCACCGTGTCAGCCGCCCACTGGCGTAGCCAAATAGACCGCCGAATTGCAACAAGCAAGGCAGAAGTTCTGCTACACAAGACCATGAAGTCAAGAGCTTTAGGGGTGTAAAAATTCTCCCCTTCACCTTGTTCAGCGTCAATACCCACAAATTGCTGAACATCTGAAACATCAGATTCTTCAAAGAATTCTCCTTCTTCAAACGGAGATCAAAAATGCTCTCTACAATCAAGCTCCTTTGCCTCAACGGACAGAGCTAAATGTTTTCTTTTAGCTGAGGCCCTCTTGGCCACAGAGCTAGACATTTATTTTTCAATGTGAGCCAATCAGGCATATACATCAGAAAGTGACTCTCTAGCCATGACAATATCACTGGGGGTATGAACAAGACAAGGCGGTGTGGGGGAAGAGGCAGGAGCCACCTACCCTGAGGCTTGGGCCCCTTACTGCTGCACTATAACCAATTGAACACAAGATACATAAAAAAAAAATGCGTTATCCCCAACGAGGGATGCCCCACATCGCAAACGCTGCCGAGTCTGTCCCGCAGGTACTGAAAAGCCAGTATCCTGAGATGCCTCCATATGGTGTTTATTAAAATACTTAATTTTTTATAGTCGCCAAGTATATGGGATTTTTACAGCCGAAGCTACCCGGGATGCCCCTTAATAGTCCCTAGGTGGGAGGATTTTAAACAAGGACCAGGAGAAACCCCTATTAAGAGAGTTTCCCCCTGGAAGATTGAGAAAACACAATGAGCCTTATGCATATGCAAGAAAGAAATGACAGTAAATAAAAAAGATTTCCCTTTAGTATAACTAAAGGGTACTCACAGTGACCACAACGGCCCAGCGACAGCCCTGCGACCAATCGATATAAGAAAAGCCCAGCAGCAGCACCAACGCAGCAGCCAGGACCAGTGGAGGCCAGCACCAGAACAGGAACCAGCAAACCACATGTCAAACAGGAAGAGGAAGCAGAAATGCGACGCCGACTCGAAGCCCCGCCCACCACCTAGCACTGCTCAGAGAGCAGAGGGCGGGTCAGCCAAGGACAATAGCATGACATCATAGAACGGGGCCGAACGAAAAAAAAGAGAGGGAAATTTTAAAAACCCAAAACAGTTATGTCACTTTCTTATCTTTTCCCTTTAAAAAAAAAAACAAAAAAAAAAAACAACAAATGCATAGGCCAAAAGATACTCCCTAAATAAAGATTACCCCCCCCCCCATCACCCCAGCAGGGTCCAGGAGGGTCAAAAGGGGGGAAAACAATAAGCACCCAATAGGCACAAGGAGACTTAAAGGGACGGGGCATCCCATGCCGGGGGACACCAACCCGGATTCTGCCTACCCCTTATTTGAGGTCTCACGGAGGGAGCAAGCTCCCATATACACCCAAGGGTGTATCTACCTTTGCCCGAGCCCATCAGCCAAGGCTGGGAGGCATAACATACATATGACAATACAAAAATGTGGCTTCAGGCAGAAATAGAAAAAGGCCGGGAGTAACCCGGCTACCTGCAGGAAGGAGAGTCATCTTCTGAATGCTTCGCCGACTGCAGAGACGAAAAGACTGAGGAATAGTGGGAGGTCCCGGGTATTTATGGACCAGGAGGGGCTCCTTTTTCTCATGTCATCTCTGCAAGATCGCCCTCTACAGGCTGGTTACCCAAGTGTCATGAATGTTGGAAGCGGGGTGTGTGACATACTAGGAATATAACAGTTGCATAAGTGTTGCATGTTCAGTGATGCACAGTGACAGCATTCTTAATCACATGGAATATGCAAGGTCCAAAAAGAAAAGGAAGGGAATATAATACCAGTTTATTACAGGGTTTTCATTCATAGTAAACAAAAAAATACAATCTTACTGAAACAATGAAATTTATTGCATTTAAAAAATAAGGAAAATTACAGAGAGCAGATGACATATAAAAAGGCACAGACCAAACTTGTGTAACCTCTCTATTACAAAAGAAGGCTACAACATACTACAATACATTGTTCATTCCCTTGCCAAAGCACTGGTGACAGCTTCTGAACCTTAACAGCTATCATTATCCTGGTACCTCATTGCCACTTAGTATGGCCTAAAGAACATAGTATACAAGGCCCATATGTAGGCAGTAGTGCATTAATTCAGAAGTCAGGTTCATGCAATGGATCATTACAGCAAATATTTATAAATTATGTTATCTATAAGGAAAACAAATATTACAAAAATCCCCCAAAAGTTCACCTATACGCCTGACAAAATTTGCAGTTGGCACCAACTTAATAAAAAAAAATTTCCAGGTTGAATTAAAAGCTGTAATCAGCCTTTTTTGGATATTAACACCAGAGGTAAGCACTTATCATACTCAAAACACATTTACAACTTTTTAAATTTCAAAATACAATACAGTACTAAAATAGACAATAAACGTGTTCATATTTCTCCATAGTGTATTTTGTTGGTCAGTGATTTTAGAAATCTAGCAAAACTAAAAGCATTTAAATGGTTTCACATTGTAAAATCAGATTAATAAATGTGCAGTATTTGAGGTGTCCCAGTGCAACAATGCACAAAAAAATGTGCTTTTCGCACAGAAGGGGAATATGCTTCAATGGCCAAGTTCCACTGTCATTAAAGGGGTTAAAGGCACCAGAATACAAATTGATTTAGAAATTTTGGCTACTTTTGACTTTTTTTTTTTTTTAATTGAAATAGACTTTTAATTATAATATATTAAGTTAAAACATTACAAAAATAGTCATTCATTTTGTGTAAGCTGCCCCATTATTTTGCTATTGGGCAGCAGGTTATTTTCCATAAAATTTCCGGTTAAGGAGAAATATCAAAAGATTTACATTGACTTTTGCCTTATCGAAAATTTTCATTACAGCGACACCATCATACTGCATCTGTAGTAAATCCTGTAAAAGAGGAGAAGAAGAGGTATCTAGAGAGTTCAGTATCAGGAAAAAGGATTCTAACATTGTAAGCATATTAGTCCATTTCGGTTTGATGTCAAACTAGGTATAGCAAGTAAAATGCAGCATTTAAATAACAATTACATAGCTCAAAAAGTAATCAATCTCATCTGAATCCACAACCATGGCTAAAAACATTTTTCTGTAGTCCGTGACTTGTGCCCAAAGAGTCTGACTCAAGGAAAAGAGCAGGGAACATATATAATCCTAACCAGGGGTTTATTATTGTTGGATATCAGGGTTATTGGCTATCAACATACATTTCTTTTACCGTAATTCCCTTTTACAAATATTAATCTGCCACATCACTTAGAGTATTTAAGTTCTCAAGAAGTGATACTTTTTTTTTAAATCACACTTTTTGTTGACAAAAAAAATATTAAATACATACAGACTGCATTCCAGTTGTCAAGTTTATTATTACAATATTGCACCCACCATAAAATAAAAGCATAATTTAAAGCAATGTCTATCAGGGAGGTGGCAACTGTTTTCATGATTAAATAGATTCGTATACATACATAGTCCTTAGATCTTACATTTTTGGGGGGAATATAAAAAAAAGTTAAGTACCTATACTAAATAAAAGCAAAATTAAAATCCATGTAGAACACGAGAAGGCAACAGTGTTTAACGACTAAATGGATATATAAACAGAAATAGTAGAGGGCCTTTAGATAATACATTATTTTGGGGGCATATAAATAAATGTCTCTTCCAACTAAATACATATATAATTAATCAAATTAGATACAAAACAACAATTACACCATATCCAATAAAGTCCAATAAATCTTATACAGTTTTCCATATCCTAATACAAAGCTTTAAATATTGCAATATAAAAAAATAATTAAATAAATCAATCTATACATATGACAATCCCACACTAGCATAATCATTAAAGGAAACCAAGGTACTCACTTTTGATTTACAGTATTTGATTTATCAAGTTACAAAATGTAGTACCTTTGTCTTACACGTCTTGACAAAGTAATATGTCAATTGGGACACCCGCAGTGCAGGGAACGAAACCCAGGATAAGTCAAAATCCGTGGCTTGTTCTGCTTTAATAATTATAGATTATGTGGGATTGTCATATGTATATAATATCTATAGTTATACATTATGCATTGAGATATTAAAAAGCAGCTTTGTATTAGAAAATGGAAAACTGTATCATATTGGGTAGCACTTTATTGGACAGGTTGTAAATAATGTTTTTTATCTAATTTGTTTAATATAATATTTATTTAGTTGGTAGGGGCACTTATTATTTATATTCCTAAAAAATCACATTAAAAATATTTAGGAATAAATATCCTGAGACACCTAGACCAACTATTTGCATTAAAATTCATACCACTCGAAAGAAAAGAGAGCATTACAAAGTGGCAAAACCTCCAACTCAATATACTAGGTAAAGCTGCCACAATCAAGATGTTCTTCCTGCTTCATTATCTTTACTTGAAGTGATACAGGCAAAGGTAATCGTTACACAATTGAACCAGAAAAGGCAGAGATATTGGGGTTTACAGGTTCAGCCAATGACATTCTCTTTTTAATTCTGTCCCCCAATCAGCTCAGCAGAAATATATTTCAGGATTTTACTATACTTCCGATTACAACCTTAGTGGTTGGTGGTGTAACTGGTGTAATACTACGTGACCTGACAAAGGAGAACGTACATCTAGCTCCTGTATGGGGTCTACTGAATTTTCCACCTAAAAACCTAACTCTAGACATAAAAAGGTCTTATCTCTTTATTAATATGGGCCACAAAGAAAATATTAGTAATCCGCTGGGCCAACGCCTGCCCACCAGATATTATGGATCAAAACCATAAACCACACAGCTTAAAAACCAAGGCAGCACCGACTACCCACACCAATTCTGCTCAATTTATAGGACAATACCAAAATAAAAGAAAGAGCCCCTAAACACTGGCATAATCAACAGAAGCACTCTAAAGGGAGGGGGAGAGGTGAGTAAAACAATTAGCAAGTGAATTTCCTCCCCAACGAGGCAGAAAGAAGAGGAAGGACAGTGCTGGAGCAACATGAAAAGTAAGCGGTTTATTTTTTTTTATTTTATTTTCATTAGCCAATCACTTTAAATTTACATTTTATAGTGTGTGTAAAATTTTAATAAAATTGACAATTGTAATGCAGTGTGGTATTAATAATTAATTATTGGTTACAATCACCACTACAGCTGGATGATTTGGTTTTGTATACATTAATTGGGCTTTTTCATTTGTACTGGTTTGTTTAAAAAAAACAAAAGGTTTGACCAAATTGGGTTTGGCCTAAAAATCTCATTTTAAATCTGTCAATTACTGTGATGTGGCCTTTTATGTAGTGACCTGTACAAAGATGCATATTTCATTTAGACTGTACATTCACTTTAAGGTAACTGCTGACAATTCAGAGTTGAACTATTTTTGAATCTATGGGTATATTTCAGTAGCTTTTTTGATCAGCGACAACAGTACATATTTCTGCCTAATTGGTCTTGAAGGCCAGACATTACATATGTAAGTTTGCCTGCAAGGTTTACTGTATTTCTGGCCCCATGAGACGCACCTAGGATCTAGGAAAAAAAAACATATATTCGAAACAAAATGTTGTGCCCAATTACAGACAATGTGGCATTCCCCCACCCCATTCTCCATAAGCAGTGTGGCATTCCCCCCCATCTCATTCCCCTTAGGCAGTGTGGCATTCCAATTCTCCCATTCCCCATAGGCAGTGTGGCATTCCCCCTCTCATTTAACATAGGTATTGTGACATCCCCCCCCCCATTTCATAGGCAGTGTGCCATCCCCCTCCCATTCTCATAGGCAGTGTGCCATCCCCCCTCCCATTCCCATAAGCAGTGTGGCACCCCCATCCCATTCCCCATATAGGCATTCCCTGCTATCACCTTATTCAGTGTTACATTCCCCCCAACCCCCCAGAAAAAAAAGTATACTTACATGAACGCTGTCCCCGCTCTGGCTTCTGGCGCCAGAAGCCAGAGCGGGGACAGCGGGAACGAGACTCGTGTCTCTTTTGGGGAAAAATCTTATAGGGCGAAAATTACGGAATTTTATTCTAATACATTAATGGGTGATTGATTATGCTGTTTTCTGTGTGGTGGGGGTCCAAAGTTAGTAAGTTAATTTAAGTAACGCCCCATTTTTCGCCGCATGATTTAGGAACAGCGGGTCGTCTAATGAAAAGACCTTTCATATTATATTCATATTAATATTGCTGCTTTGAAAATCAAACAGGAATAATAAATATCTTGTGCATCAGGTCCCTTAGCAAATTATTTCAGGAATGTTATCAATCTATTTATTTACCTGAAAGTGTAGCTGTACTTTTTCCATTTCAACTCCAAGAAACTTTGCTTTCACTTCAAAGTCACCAACTTCATCCCCAGGAGTTATATCAAACAGGACATTTTTAAATCTGGAGGAAAAATGCACAATGAATTTGAAGTACACTACACTTCTTTTGTGACAGCCCCTGAGTCGGCGCTCAGACTCATCTGATCACGTCCCGAGCTTCTGTATTCTCGAAAAAATACAGATACTGACTGCCCCACCATCAGATACTGTGGTGCTGCCCCCCCCCCCCCACTGTTCATAAACCACTGTCCCAGATACTTTTCACCATAACTGAATTAAAAAAGGTTCCCCTGTGTAAGCCGGCTACTTCCTGTCTGGCTGTTTTGCAGTGCCATGACCAGGGAATAAAAGAAATGCTGCATCTCCTACTTCCCAGATCTTGTGCCAGAATGCATTTAGACCAGGGGTGTGAAATCAAAAACACAGTGGGCCAAAAATTTGTGGGCAAAAAAACTTGGCCAGAGTTGCGGGCAAACCTCGATATTTATTGAATAAAATGTCTATCCAACAGTGCATGCACGCAGCAAATCAGGGAGCTCGGCCCTATTTGGCTTTTCTTAGTCTTGGCTGATGAGAGCCCTTGTCGACTAAGGGTCAGTATATTCTAGATATATTGGAGAGTAGCCATGGCCCGCGCATGTGTCCCGGCAGACAGGGATGTTTTACCCGTGATCAGGGGGGTTTTAAACAACTATTTGGGAAGCCACGGATAATGAGGATCGTGACTTCAGGGCCAGCCAAATACGTGAATATTCCTCTTTAATGCAGCGTGCCACTTTCCAAGGGAATGGGGTAAGGGTTTCTGCCTTCCTTACTTTTCAAGTAACTTGGGCTGAGCTGGATCGACATCATTCTGCGTAGAGGGAGGTGGCAGCCAGCTCAGCCTGATTGGCAGTTGGCAACCACTGGGGGAAGTACTTACCTACTACATCATTATAGGGTGGGGTTTTACATCAAAGCCCTATCCTGCAATCTTGACGGGGACTAAGTGGTGCTGGGAAGCAAGCGTGCGGCCATGCGCCTGGTTTAAAAGTAGAGCCTGCAACCGTTCTGTCACTCAGAGATAACAGCTTGGGAAGGGAGGAACAGGGGATGGGGGGGGGGGCAAATCTGAAAAGACTGCGGGTCAAATTTGGCCCGTGGGCCAGTGTTTGACACGTGTGATTTAGATTCATTTTACAGTATAGGACCACTTCAAGAATTATGGGAATACAGAGGAATTATAATAGAAATTATGTACTTACTGGTTAGTCTGCAAGCCCTCGATCTCCAGAATCACGCCTTTCTCATGTAGTCTTGCTGCTGTGTATTTCAATGATAAATGTTTTAACTTTTTGCTGGTTCTCTCCTCTCCCTTCCCATCCATCCGAATAGAGCGCCTTGAATTCCTGTAAAACGCATTGGGAGGTAAAAAACATTCATATAAGATTGTAACTAAACATAATAACATTTAAGGCTGACGGCAGAAGACCTTATGTTCCATCTAGTCTACCCTTTACTTTGTATGTTCTCTTTATCTTAAAATAAATTAATGCATGTTTACATTTACTTACTGTTGATTTTTGAACTTTCTCTGCAGGAAATTTGTTCCAAGCATCTACTACTATTTCAGCAAAACAGCATTATCTAACGTTGCTCCTGATCTTCTCTCAGACTAGCATTCAGCTTGCACCCCCTTGTTCTATCATTAGGTTTCTTCCTAAAAACACTCCCCTCCTGAACCTTATTCAATCGTTTTAACATATTTAAAGGTCTCAATCATGTCCCCTCTCTCCCTTCTTTCCTCCAGACTGTACAAAGTAAGCTCTTCGCATGCAGTGGTTGTTAGATCTTGACATTTATCAAGCCAAGTATGACCAACCTTGCTTTTTTAATAAATATATATATATATATATATATATATATATATATTACTTTTCCCAACATTCTGACAAACTTGCTCTTATAAAAATACAATTCTGCGAGTACTCACCTGTAGAATTGATTTTATAGTATACAGCACGTCCTGTTTCACTAAATTCTTTATGCTTGGGATATCCCGCCACAAGGTGGCGCAGTGGACTGCAGAAAGACTTGTGGCATCTCCCGGCCCTATAAAAGGACAGGAATCTCCCACAAATTCCCAGTGTTATAAAGCAGTTAGACAAGAAGCCGGGAGAATAAAAATGAAGGAACCCCAACCAAACATTTGAACAAACCACCATACAGAGGTAACCAAGAAAAATGATAACAAGGGAGGGGTGAAACAGGACGTGCTGTATACTACAAAATCAATTCTACAGGTGAGTACTCACAGAATTGTATTTTTCCAAGTATACAGCACATCCTGTTTCACTAAATTCTTTACGCTTGGGACGTCCAAAAGCAGTGTCCGTAAAGTAGGGTGGGATCCCCAAGAACAACAGCGGGCAGTTTAAACCGGACCTTCAGCGTGATTTAATGAAAACCACAAACTATTAAAAAATGGTTCCCCAGCATCTAAAATTAATATATTTTACGTTTTTAGTCACTAACTTATTATTCTTTCCCCCACTGGGCTGCAACTCTGTTCAGGAATTTAGGATACGGGCGCCGCCATCTTGACTCAGAAGCATCACACTTACTGAGGAGAGGAGAGTGGGATAAGGAACAGGGGGGCAGGATATAGCTGTGCTTTGCTCAGGCAGAGCAGAGTTGGGGTCAGGTAAAGGTCAGCAATCCCAGAATGCAGAGCACTTCCTGTTTGCAGGCTGCCTGATAAGATGGTGGCTTCCATAAGCCGCCATCTTGGATGTTTAAAGGCTCATAACATGCAGTAGGTGCAGGTAGGATGATTTTTAATGTGGACAATCTGTATGTACAGAGTGTGGGAAACATATAAGATAGGCTCTTATTCAGAGTGAAGGTCCGCTTTAAACCACTGCCGCCTGAAGAACTTTGCGGCCAAAAGCAGCATCAGCTGAGGCCCTAACATCAACCTTGTAAAACTTGGAAAATGTATGAACAGAAGACCAAGTTGCGGCCTTACAAACTTGATCAACTGAAGCCTGGTGCTGAAAGGCCCAAGAGGCACCAATAGCACGAGTGGAATGAGCAGTAAGGCGGAAGGGAGGTTCTTTCCCCTTAGCAGAATTGGCTTGCACCACCGCCTGACGTATCCACTTGCTGATAGTGGACTTAGCCGGAAGCAAAACCTTCCTAGGTCCAGAAGGAAGAACAAAAAGAACATCAGTCTTCCTGAATGATTCAGTAGCGACCAAGTAAAACTTCAGAACCCTGACCACATTTAAAGAATGCAGAGTCCGCTCCTTGGAATTAGCAGGATTAGGACACAAGGAAGGCAAAACAATGTCCTGATTGAGATGAAAAGCAGACACAACCTTAGGCAAGAAATCAGGCTTAAACCGAAACACCACCTTGTCCTGGTGTCGCTGAAAATAAGGAGGTTTGATGGAAAGCGCCGTCAACTCGGAAAAATGCCTGACAGAAGTGATAGCCACCAAAAAGGCTACCTTAAAAGTAAAAATGGGCAAAGCGGCCTCACGAAGAGGCTCAAAGGGGCGACCCTGCAAAGCAGATAACACCAGATTCAAATCCCAAACTGGTAACATAGGCTTACGTTGCGGACGCATGTGAGAAACCCCCTGGAAAAAAGTCTTAACCAAACGGTGACTGGCAAAAGATTTTTGGAAAAAAATTGCCAGAGCTGAAACATGACCCTTGAGGGTACTAAGCTGAAGGCTCAAATCCAAACCATGTTGCAAGAACTCCAGAATCATGGGAATAGAAAACACCCGACAGGGAAGAGATCTGGACTCACACCAGGCAATGTAAGCATGCCAGACCCTGTAGTAAATAAAGGAAGATTATTTCTTCCTAGCCCTAATCATGGTAACAACAACAGAGGCAGGCAACCCCTTTTCCATCAAGATGGAGGTTTCAGCAGCCAAGCTGTCAAAGCCAGCGTTTGTAAATTGGGATGGCACAGCTGCCCCTGAGTGAGCAGGTCTGGATCCTTGGGCAGGACGTACTGATCTACTGCCAGCTGCACGATGTCTGCGAACCATACCCTTCTTGGCCAAAAGGGGGCCACCAGAATGGCTGGCACCCCTTCCTGGGCTAACTTGCGCAGCACCCTGCCCAGCAGAGGAAACGGAGGGAACCCAGAGGAGCCGAAACCCCTTCCAAGGCATTGCCAGCGCATCCGTGGCAAAGGCCAGAGGATCCTGAGACAGAGAGACAAAGAATGGAAGTTTGTGATTGTGACGTGAATTAAACAGGTCCACATCCGGCAGACCCCAGCGGTGGCACAGAGAGTGAAACACCTTGGCGCTGAGGGACCACTCCCCCAGCCGAGACATCCCCCTGCTCAGAGAGTCTGCCTTCAGGTTCTCTACTCCCGGGATGTAAACTGCCGATATGCAGGGAACATTCTCCTCCGCCCAGGACAGTATCAGAGACACTCCCTTGAGGGCTTGCTTGCTCAGAGTCCCTCCCTGATGATTGATGTAGGCAACCGCCGTCTGGTTGTCCGAGCGGATCTGAACAGCCCGACCCCGAAGGTGCGGAGTCCACTGGAAAAGAACCAACCTTATCGCCCGCAGTTCCAGAATGTTGATGGGAGCATGGGCCTCCTGAGGGCCCCACTGACCCTGGAACTTCAGAGACTTCCAAACCCCCCCCCCAACCTGTAAGACTGGCATCTGTGGTGACAGGGGGTGTAGGTGATGTAGAAGGGGGCGCAGAACTGAGCAGCGTAGCAGGTAACCCAGACTGCAGCGCAAGTACCTTCTGGGCGCAGGGCACACATACCCTGACACAGTCACTCACAGGGGATACCCCACACGTGGCACACAGCTGGGCTTGTCCCGAAGGAACCCCAAGCACATTATCCCCAGAAGCCTCCATATGGTGATTAGAGTGGGCACACAGGCCAGTATAGGGTTAAGGCTAGCAAGAGCCACCCGGGACGCCCCAAACCCCGCTAGGAAAGGTGGGAGATGAAAGGGAAGCGGGCCGGGAAAAAACCACAGTCACGTTTATCCCGCCTGAAAGACATAAGAAAACCACACATAACAATCCCATAATGTGGCGAGAGTAGCAGTAGAAATACAACCCCGAAGAGAACTCACGTACCAATAAGCCGATCACACAATCCAGGCAGGCCAGCAGTGCACCGCAGTACCGCAGGACAAGAGGAGAAGTCTCAAACCAAAATATGGCACCCGCACGGACCTTGAAGGGCGGGCTGCGGAGGAATGACGAAAAAGCCGACAACCGCAGGACCAGCCCCCCCGAAGAGCGCGAATCGCGCTCCACTTGACCCCCCAGCGCCAATGACAGCGTAGTAAGA
The DNA here is from genome assembly GCA_027917425.1 of Gastrophryne carolinensis. NCBI lineage: Eukaryota > Metazoa > Chordata > Amphibia > Anura > Microhylidae > Gastrophryne > Gastrophryne carolinensis. Next base: position 572,912,402 of record CM051234.1, on the reverse strand, counting down.
CACAAGGAGAATGTTGCCGCCAGCCGCGGAGCGCCGTACAAGCGCACCCAGGCATGTCTTAGCTAGGGGGGAGGGGGGGCAGTGGAGGGAGGGGGGAAGGCCCACAATAAGACAGGAAGGGGCATCCCACAAGGCTCACCATAAGCCTGAACCGCCTACCTGTGTAGGTGCAGGGATTGCGGTTGGAGCAGCGCTCCTCAAGCACCTGACCCTGGTGCTATCCTACCTTCACCTGAACCAGGCAGCCGAGGCTGGGAGGCAGTGGGTCCATAACGGGTGGAAATAGTCCTGCAGGGCCGCAGGCTGGTAAGCCCCACTCGCCTGCGTAAAACAGAGAGCCCTCTTCTATCTTCGCAGTCCTGACTGCAGAAGGAAACTGGGAATTTGTGGGAGGTTCCTGTCCTTTTATAGGGCCGGGAGATGCCACAAGCCTTTCTGCAGTCCACTGCGCCACCTTGTGGCGGGATATCCCAAGCGTAAAGAATTTAGTGAAACAGGACGTGCTGTATACTTGGAAAAAGGCAGGAGGCAAAAAACGTAAGCTTTACTTAAACCGGAACTACAGCATCATTAAATGAAAAGCCCAAACCTTTAATAAATTATTCCCGAGCTTTAAAAGTAATATATTTTACGTTTTTAGCAACTTACTTTTTATTCTTTCCCCCACTGGGCTTCAACTCTGTTCAGGAATCTAGTATACGGGCACCGCCATCTTGCCTCAGAGGCATCACATATTGGGGAAAGGAGAGGGGTGAAAAGTGCAGGGGGCGGGGCTATAGATGTGCTTTGCACAGACAGAGCAGAGCTGGGGTCAGGAAAAGGACAGCAATCCCAGAATGCAGAGCGGCATCGTCAGAAGACACTTCCTGTCTGCAGGAAGCCTGAGACTCCACGGGCCGCCATCTTGGATGTTAAAAGGTTAAAAAACGCAATAGGTGCAGGTAGGATGATTTTTAATGTGAGCAATCTGTATGAAGGGGGTGGGGGAAACATACAAGATAGTTTCTTATTCAGGGTGAACGTCCGCTTTAATACTTAAATAAATATAGAGGAAGAAATATAAATAAGAGGAAGAAAATTTACTGCAAGCAAAAAATCAGAAACATACTTCCTAGTTAAATTATCCAGACAGGTCTTGATATACGTGTTATAATAAGTTATCTGATCCTCAAAGAATGCAGTCTTAGAGTTTAATGCATTAAGAGTCTGCTGAAGTTTAACAAGTTCAGCTTTTCTCCGTTGACGATGCCGTCTTTGGTTTCGGATATCCTGTACAGATTAAAAAAAAGGGCTTGGTTATAAAAAGAGCTCCTAAAAGTAGGTTTAATCAAATACAATAATTTGAGAAGTAAATGGAATTTTGCAGTCAGAGCCAGAAGAATACAAAAGCAGGAGCTAGTAAAGCTTATGTGCACCATAGTATTTGTGCAATATGAGGCTTTTTTCGTACTCCCTCGACAGTGAACTTAATGCTACTGTTCCCCACAGGCTGGCTCAGTGCCAACCAAACAGAAAAATCATGTAATAGGAAAAAAACATCCAGTTGTATCTGACAATAGGTCATACAGCAAAAGATAAAAAAAGAGCTTTCACCATTTCTTTATTCTAAACAAAAGTCTTAGCAGGAATTGTGCTTTAAAGGGGAGCACAGACTGGGGTACCCTGATTTGTGGTGAAGACCCCTGGATTGCCATGGAATTCACCTTTATAGCAATCCTACAGTGCATGTGTGGACTACACCAGCATCCCTCCAGCTTATGTGCCAGGCCTGCCTGAATGGTCAGCATGGGCACACACAACTGAAGGGAAGCAGCTGTTGGGACGCCTTTCGCCCCTCCTTTATTTAACATTTTATGCCATGCTATAGAAAGCTGATTGGAGACACCAGCACACACGCAGTGGGAGCACTGGTGAGGTAAGCATACCAGCATTTCCTGGGTTTTCACAAAGGCGGCAAATTGGGATGCCCTCTAGAAAAGGAACAAAACCGGAGACATTGAAAAAGTGGAATTTTCTTACGCTTTAAATGTGATCTTTTATACCAACAGCTTGCTCATGTAGAAAATTATGTATAATATTGTGTTTATCTCATATAGGACTGAACAGTACCTAAAAAACACTAAAATGCACTAATCTGTGAAATGCCGAGTGAGATGTGTATTAAAATGGCAAACCTTGGCTATTTCATTGATAATTTCTTGATATTTGTTTTCCTCAGACACCAGGCTGGCCTGCTCCAATGTCCGCAAGTTTCTGAGAATTTTCCTTTTTTTTTGCTCCAGTGGAAGCTGTCCTTCTTCAAACACAGACTGACTTCTCTTCATTTTGTCTGGGGTTTTCGCATCAAGTACAGCTCTTTTCTCAATGATTTTTAGGTGCTCATTTTCCTAGAAGTAAATTACATTTGCATTAAAAAAATGGCTCCTACCAATGAAATCTGGAAATGATCTGCAACAATGTGCTTGCAGTGGTTGTAGGCATCTTCATAAAGCTATACTAGATGCCTGCTGTACCAATCTGGTAATTAATTACATAGATGCAACATATGTGTAGATTTGTTGGATGATTGGACTGGAATGGAATGGCACAACTTCAAAGATGTACCACAACACTTTTGCAAGGACTAAACAGAGTTAGAACATGGACAACTGCCAATCGGGAGGTGCAAAAAGCTACCGCATTCACCAATTCAAATGGCTCATTCACCCAAGAACAATCTATCTTTAAAAAGATGACTCTATGTAAAAGGTAACCTGATCTAAAGGCAGCAGATCTAATCTATTCCCATTCTGCCTCTGTCACTCATTCCTCCTACCGCACCTATTCCCAACCTGCTCCTGCTTTCACTTGCTCTAAATTACCATTGGTAAGCCCCCAAATTAAAGTCATTGCCCAGTCAAAAAAAAAGCAATTCTATGAGTACTCACCTGTAGAATTGATTTTATTCTTGCATGGCACGGCCGCTTCGGTATTCATAACAGTTGGGTTATTCCGCCACAAGGTGGCGCAGTGGTACTGCAGAAAAGCTGTGGCTTGTCCCGGCTCCCTATAAAAACGGGCTCAACCATGGAGTTCCCCAGCGTACACAAGCAGTGAGACAAGAAGCCGGGAGAGAATAAGTAAAAATGTGAAAAAGGTAAAAAAAAAACCCAAATGACTTGGAACAATCACCATAAAGAGGCAACCAAGAATAACAATAACAAGGGTGGGCCAAAGCGGGCCGTGCAAGAACAAAAACAATTCTACAGGTGAGCACTCACAGAATTGCTTTTTTCTTTTATTGCATGGCATGGCCCGCTTCGGTATTCATAACAGTTGGGACATCCAAAAGCAGTGTCCAAAGTAGGGTGGGATCCCCAAAGAGTAACGGCCAGTAGTTCAAGTCACTACCGCCTGAAGCACCTTGCGAACAAAAGCAGCATCAGCTGAGGCCTTAACATCAACCTTGTAAAACTTTGAAAAAGTATGAACAGAAGACCAAGTAGCGGCCTTGCAAACTTGTTCAACAGAAGCTTAGTGCTGAAAAGCCCAAGACGCACCAATAGCACGAGTGTAATGAGCAGTAATACTAAAGGGAGGTTCCTTTCCCTTAGCAGAATAGGCTTGAACCACCGCCTGACAGATCCACTTGCTGATAGTGGATTTAGCCAGAGGCAAACCCTTTCTAGGTCCAGAAGTGAGAACAAAAAGAGCAGAACCCTGACCACATTTAAAGAATGCAGAGTCCGCTCCTTGGAATTAGCAGGATTAGGACACAATGAAGGCAAGACAATGTCCTGATTAAGATGAAAGGCGGACACAACCTTTGGAAGAAGTCCGGCTTAAGGCGGAACACCACCTTATCCTGATGTCTCTCAAAATAAGGAGGTTTGATGGAAAGTGCCACTAGCTCAGAAACTCGCCTTACAGAAGTGATAGCCACCAGAAAGGCTACCTTAAGAGTCAGAATAGACAAGGAAGCTCCACGGATAGGCTCAAAGGGAGGCCCTTGCAGAGCAGACAACACCGGATTCAAGTCCCAGACTGGTATCAAAGGCTTACGGGGTGGACGCACATGAGAAACACCCCGAAAAAAGGTTTTAACCAATCGGTGATTGGCAAAAGATCTTTGGAAAAAAACTGCCAGAGCTGAAACATGGCCTTTTACGGTACTAAGCTGAAGGCCCTGATCCAAACCATGTTGCAAGAATTCCAGAATCCTGGGAATAGAAAACACCCGACACGGAAGAGACTTGGACTCACACCAGGCAATGTAAGCATGCCAGACCCTGTAATAGATAAAGGACGAGGACTTCTTCCTGGCCCGAATCATGGTATCAACAACAGAAGCAGGCAACCCCTTTTCCATCAATTTGGAGGTTTCAGCAGCCAAGCCGTTAAAGCCAGAGCTTGTAAATTGGGATGGCGTAACTGCCCCTGGGTGAGAAGATCTGGATCCTTGGGCAGGACGTGCCGGTCTACTGCCAACCGCACAACGTCTGCGAACCAAACTCTTCTTGGCCAACAAGGGGCCACCAGTATGGCTGGTACCCGCTCCTGGGCTATCATGCCCATGACCCTGCCCAGGAAGGGAAACGGAAGGAACAGATAGAGAAGCTGAAACTCCGTCCAAGGTATTGCCAATGCATCCGTGGCAAAGGCCAGAGGATCCTGAGACAGAGAGACAAATCTGGGAAGTTTGTGATTGTGACGCAAACAGGTCCACATCCGGCTGACCCCAGCGGTGACAGAGGGAGAGAAACACTTGGTTGTTGAGAGACCACTCCCTGCTCAGGGAGTCCGCCACCTAGTTCTCCACTCCTGGGATGTAGACTGCTGAGATGCAGGGAACATGCTGTTCTGCCCAAGACAGAATCAGGGACACTTCCTTGAAGGCTCGCTTGCTCCGAGTCCCTCCCTGATGGTTGATGTAGGCAACCGCCGTCTGGTTGTCTGAGCGAATCTGAACAGCCTGACCCAGGAGGTGAGTGGAAAGGCGAGAAAGAACCAACCTGAACACCCTAAGTTTTAGGACGTTGATGGAAGCATGGGCCTCTTGTGGGCCCCACCGACCCTGGAACCTCAGGGGCTTCCAGAAGCCTCCCCAGCCGATCAGACTGGCATCTGTGGTGACCGTTTCCCAGCACGGGGGCAGGAAGGACCTGCCCCCCAGAAGGTTCCTTGAGTCCAGCCACCATGAGAGAGACTGTCCGGCCAGGGGAGACAGAACAAATTCCTGATCCAGGGACACAGGGTCCCGATCCCAAACTGACAAGAGGTGCAACTGAAGAGGTCTCATGTGAAACTGAGCAAGGGGGGACTGCTGACTCGAAGCAGGACACCATCAGGCCCACCAACTGCATCCCCTGACGGATGGAAGGATAAGAACACGACAGCAGAGCCCGAGCCTGCCGCTAAAGACCCTCCACCTTCTGCTGAGGAAGGAACACCTAGACCTGAGAGGTATCCAGAGTCATGCCCAGGAAGGTCCTCACCAATGACGGGGACAGAGAAGACTTGGGAAAGTTGATCACCCAGCCGAAAGACTCCAGAGTGGTTGTCACCATTTGAGTGTCCCGCTCGGCCTGAGGAAAAGACTCGGCCACAATCAGGATGTCGTCCAGGTAAGGAATGATGCGGATGCCCTGGTTTCTTAGCAGAGCCATCACTCCCGCCAGCACCTTGGTGAACACCCGAGGTGCCGAGTTGATACCGAAAGGTAGAGCCACAAACTGGTAATGCTGATCTTGCAGCTCGAACCTTAGAAATCTCTGATGACCTGGAAAAATAGGCACATGAAGATAAGCATCCTTGATGTCCACAGTGGTCATGAAGTCGCCCGGGCGAAGGGTACTGACAGCAGAGCACAGCGTCTCCATGCGAAAATGCTTGAATCTGACAAATTTGTTGAGGCCCTTCAGATCCAGAATGGGCCTCAGAGAGCCGTCCTTTTTGGGGACCGTGAAAAGATTGGAATAGTACCCCTGACCTCTTTCTTGATGAGGCACCAAACAAATGACTCCGGACTCTAACAGGCAATGAACCGCCAGAAGCAACCCCTGAGCGGACAGGGGGTTTAAAGACATCCGGGATTTGATGAATCTTGAGGGGGCCAGGCTGCAAACTCTATCTTGTAACCGGAGGACACTACCTCCTGAATCTAACGGTCTGAGACATAAAGCCTCCAGACGTGAGCAAAGAGCCGAAGCCGTCCCCCCACCCGGATGGGTGAGGGCGCCCCTTCATGCCCGAGGGGGCTTAGCAGAGGGTTTGGGCTTAGGATTCCAGGAGAGACTGGGACGACCAGGGGTACTGCCACTGCCCCAAGAATCTCTGCGACCACTGGAGAGGAGGGAGCCACGGCCCTCTCTGGGAATGCAAAAGGAAGGGAGGGGGGTAGAGGACCCCCGAAAGGGCCGAAACTGCCTCCTACACTGAGGCAGCCTCCCATCCTTGGCTAGAACATCAAGCCGTTCCCCAAATAGCCGCAGCCCCACAAAGGGGAGGCTAGTGAGAGCTTTCTTAGCCGCAGCGTCAGCTGCCCACTGGCGCAACCAGACAGAGCGGCGCATAGCCACCAAGAGCGCAGAGGTCCTTCCACACAGCCGCACAGTATCATCCATAGCAGTAAGGATAAAGGCCACAAAATCAGTACAAAGTAAGAGAGTCCAATATTCCTCCCCCACACTACCAGCTGTTGTGCCATCAAGGAGACGCTTAAGCAGTTTCTTAAGGGCAATAGCAGTAAAGGCGGCAGCACATACAGGGTGCAAGCCAGCCCCCACACAGGTAAAAGCATGGCAGGCCACTTGATCCATGCGCCGGTCCTCTCCGTCCCTCAGAGTGGTAGTGTCAGGGGAAGGCATGACCGAAGTATTAGACAAGCCTAGCACGGGAGCGTCCACTTCAGGGGGAAATGACCCCCTCTTAACAAGATCAACGGGAAAGGGATACCTTTTATCCAAACCCCTGGGCACCGCAGGCAACTTGTTAGGACGTTCCCATTCTTTAAGCAACAAGGTGGTAAAATGTTCCTGCTCAGGGAACTCTAGACACTGTTTACCAGGGCGAAAAAGCTCCCCCTGCTTTCTTTTAGCTACTTCAGGGGCAGCAATGTGCAAAATTTCAAAAATATGTGACAGCATGTTATCAGTGTCCTCAGGGTACCATGATTCCTCTCCGGATGCAGACCCAGGGTCACTATTGCAACCCTCCTGCTGGTTCCCAGAGGAGTCAGAATCCTGGGAGAGCTCCCCCATCTCAAGGGGTGACAGTCACCAAGCTCATTAATCCCCACATACATCTCAGTAAAGGGAGCAGGCCTGGGATCCAGGTGTCTCTTCTTGCCAGAAGCCTTCCTAGGAACATTCCTGGCAAGCTGCTTTTCAACGTTAGCCACCCGCAGAGCCAAATCAGAATGTGCCCCCCTGTCAACATTCCCCTCACTGGGGCCCACTTGCAGGAGCGGGGGAGTAGGTGAAGCCGAGTGAGGCGCAGAGCTGGGAAGCGAAGCAGGCAAACCAGCTTGAAGCGCAAGGAAACTTTCAGCACACGGCACGCACACCGTGACACTGTTACTCACAGGGGATACCCCCACACATGGAACACAGCCGGCTTGCCCCGAAGGGCCCTCAAGCGCGCTATCCCCAGAAGCCTCCATATGGTGATTAACACAGGTGCAATAGGCCAGCAGTGGGTACAGGCTTTACACAGAAGCCACCCGGGATGCCCTCCCACGGGATGCCCCCAGAAGGTAATAAAGGGGGGATGAGGGGGAGAAAAGGAGTGAAGCCGGGAGAAACCACAACCCAATAGTATCCCGCCTGAAAGACATAAGTAAAATCACACAAGTATCCCGCAGCAAAAAACCCCAATCAATTAAAAACCCCCCAAGGGGGACTCACGGACCAAAGACACTGCAGGGACACACAGGCACAGACCGCCAGAGAAAGCAGCGCTGCAGCCAGGAAGGGAGAAATCCAGACGCGCAGCTCGTCCAAAATGGAGCCGGCAGAGGTACCTCGAGGGGCGGGCCGCGAGGTGAACGGCGCGACACGCGTCATCACCCGACGCCCCCCTGCGCTCCAGGAGCACTTGACCCTAGTGCTCTTCTACCTTCACCCGATCTGTCAGCCAAGGCTGGGAGGCAGTGAGGGTCCAGAAACAGAAGGAAATAAATTTGCAGGGCCGCAGGCTTGGTTGTCCCGCTCACCTGCGCAAGAGAGAGTGCCATCTGCCAACTTCGCAGTCCACTGCAGAGGAAACACTGGGGAACTCTATGGTTAAGCCCGTTTTTATAGGGAGCCGGGACAAGCCACAGCTTTTCTGCAGTAGAATAACCCAACTGTTATGAATACAGAGAAAATTAAGGCACGCTATACTTTTGTACCTGATGCTGTTATTCCTGTGCTGTTGATCTTACATGGTCAGCAGATGGAGTCCCATGCACACTTTCATAAGTCAATAGGTAATAGAAGCTATTATTTGAGAGGGACAAGATGTGAGTGTAGAGTTTTATTGTTTTCTTTGGCCAATTACTATAAGGGATTACTTACCTATTCCTTCTAAATTGGGCATTGAACCAGCTGGACAACGCAAAGGGGTTAACTCAAAACAAAAAATGCCCACAGGTGCCTATCTTGGTGAGGCTACACAAAGTGGCAGCTCTATGCGCAAGCCTGCCAGCCCATGAAGTTGACTGCAGGTTGGGGAATGCTGCTCAGTGTAGCCTATTCTGTGGGTGCCACTGTTAGGGTTGACGACAGGATTCCTGGCACAGGTTAGCTATTTTTGTTTGTTACCACCTGTCCTGTCCATCTGCTACTTTAGACTGGACTGCTACTTTAAAGAGGACCAAAACCCACCCTGGAGTCTATGAGACTCCAGGAAAGGCATACTCGCTTCTCCTGGGGTACCCTGATCGGGAGTGCCCCGCTGTGTGAAACCCCCAGGTCATCCGAAAACTCACCTTCGTTCTGGTGCATGCGTGAGCAGCGGCTGCATCCCTGCGATCCCTTTAGCAGGGCGTGTGCCCATGCCAGGCATTTGTGAGTGGCCAGCGCGGGCACACTCCCTGTTAGGGTAGCTGGGAACCAACGTACTTGGATCCGGCTACCATTAGACGAGCTCCTGGACCCTCGAGCGAATCTGGAAAGAGGTGAGTTCGTTCAGGCGACCTGGGGGGTTTAACACTGTGGGGCACCTCTGTTCGGGCTGCCCTGGGGGCAAGGACCAAAACCCAGGATAGTCAAAAACCTTTTACTTACAAAACACCATTCGGAAGGGGAACCTGAAGTACAGCCATTTCTGTGTCCCTGGTCCGAATGAGCTAGGCAAGAAAGGCAGGCCCTTTGTGAGATGAGATTTCCCTGCAGCACTGGAGTGCTGTGCTGATCTTGTTGTAGGTCAGTTACTTTGCAGGATCCACAAGTGGGTACGTATTTTGGCCCTTTTTCAAGCTTGCTATTACACACTGCCAGGCATTAAGGTATCAACTTGTGTATCGGTCTGCATTGATTTAAAGGAAGAGGGACCATAGATTTAGGTTGGAGGGGATCAGAAATGTCTTATGGCAACCCTGCGTCAGCCACTCCCTCCCTTTTTTATTTTGTCAAATGCTAAAAAATAGGTTTGACATAGTAAAACTGTAATACTGATTTAGGCAATTAGATTAGCGATATATGTATAGCGATTGTACTATTTCCTGCTGAATGCCCTGGCTCCACTGGACTAAATGTACAGTAACCAAAAATCTAATTTCAGCTAATTCATATACAGCAGATATAGTCTAACAGGGCTCACTGTGTAATATAATTTAATAGTGCTAATAGTGCAATAGTGGCCACTGTGTGGCAACGCACACATGGAGTGACTATACACAAGTGAATTACAAACTGGGGGGGCAGTAAAGTGCACGCGTGCCCAGAGTGGTGGGCTGCCCTAAACTCAGCGCCCGGGGAGTAATTGGGGGTTAGGTGCCTTCCTCAAGGGCACTTCAGTCATGTTCCATGGTTGAGAATCGAACCTGCCACCTTCCGGTCACAAGCCTGTTTCCCTACCTCTAGGCCATAACTGCCCCCCTCTAGGCCATAACTGCCCCCCTCTAGGCCATAACTGCCTCAATTTGCTGATTTAGATACAGAAACAATAGGTTTTGTTAATGATTGTGGTTTTCTTGTAACACATTTAGATCAATAAATCTGCCAATAAAAATTTCATTTTGATACAAATTTCATGCAATAGAAAAACCATTCCACAATGCACAAAAGGCCTTGATTCCCCTGCATTCACTGAGACTCCGCAAATCCAAGATATAAACAGTGTTTGATTAACACAATGTAGTGAATGCTGGTAGCAACCTGAAATATCCATTCCACATGCAAGGGATTTACACATTGCATACAACTAGTGAGAGAAGTTCTCTTACTTGCTGCCCTTGCTGTGAGTGTACAAGCTGGTTTGCCCTTAAATCCTGGATCTGCTAATTCTCAAATGCAGGGGGATCAATACAGTTTTTTAAAGTGGACCGTCACCCAGTGGTGATCGGTCCGGGAATCTATAAGATTCCCGGACCGATCCCCTCCCTCACCGCGGGACATCCGAGATCGGGATGTCCTGCGGTGAGGGACCCCCCCAAAACCCCCGAAAAACTCACCTCATCATCGTGCGCGCCCACCGGCCGTTTGTGAATGGCCGGTGCGGGCGCGCGCACTGTCAGAGGGGCGCGCGGGAGGCGGCGGTGGACGCGCTGTGTTGTCCGCAGCTGTCACCCGCTTGTCCGTTGGCGCTGATTGGTCAGCGCGGCCACGTGGGAGCGTGGTGAGGTGAGTTTTGGGGGCTTTCTGGGGGGTTTCACATAGCGGGGCACCCTTAACCGGGGTGCCCCCCTGAAGTGGACCAAAACCCAGGATAGTCAAAATCCTGGGTGTTGGTCCACTTTAAGCTATACTGTGCACTGTGGATTTTTTTTTATTGGACTCTTATGAGCCTGTTGAGGGACTTTTTGTTTTACTGACAGTTCAGATCGTTTGTTGGACATTGGGCAGTTAGATGTTTCAATGCTTTTCGATAGAGTTGTAAGTAACATTTTTTGTGTGCAAATTTACTTGTGCTTTAGTTTTAACAAAAAGATTGATCAAATAGAACCACAACAGACTTTCCCTTTTAGCATATAAAAAGCAAAAAGGTGCCTATAACTTTTGTGGAATAGGCTGTAACATGACAGTGCCCTTTCAGGTAACCCCCTGTCTTATATATTAGCCCTGTCTTTTTATGGGTCGCCTATTTTCCAAAAGGCAAAATAGTGGCCATAAAAGGCACAAATGGTGGACTTTTGGACTAATTTTTGTGCATTCATCTGAGTGGGAGAGAATTGGTACACCCAGTTCTTCTCTGACCCTTAACACCCTGATGAATCTTTGGCTCCTGGTCACAAAGATCTTTTACTCCCTTGAACGGACAAACGGGATCTTTAACCATATACCTGTGGGCAGCTTTCTCTGGGCATTCGTTCCTAAAGAGACTATCTAGACACATAACAAAACACTCATCTTTCTTAGCTGAAGACTGGCTTGCAGTGCAAGCATCACTGTGATCACCGTTTTTTTTTTTTTCACCAGGGAGAACACCTCTGTATAGCAGCTTGAGTAAAATTTGCACTTATTTGCATTCACTTATGGTGTAGGGAAAGAAAGCTGATGCATTTATTACTCTTATTAGCTCTTCCATGAAACACACACAAGTTATTTAAGAACCTAGTCCAATGGAGCCGGTTGATACAAGGCACAGCCATATTTACCTGTGGCATGGAGGATGGAGTTTCTAAAATTTCAATGAGCTTTTCTCCAGGCTGTGTACGGATCACATCTACAATTAACTTCTTTGTCCTGTAGAAAAACGGCATAGGTTTTTAAACAAAGATGTTCACTATTAATTGTTGGTTTTATTCATTATTTGCATCTGCAAAATACCATTTTGTGAGTACTCACCTGTAAAATGGTTATTACGAGTATGTCACACAACCCACTTCCAAATATTCATGACTCTTGGGAACCCGGCCTGTAGAGGGCGATCTTGCAGAGATGACATGGAAAAAGGAGCCCCTCCTGGTCCATAAGTACTGGGTTCCTCCCACTATTCCTCAGTCTTTTTAAAAAGCAGTGAAGAACCAGGAAGAGCAAATTATATTCAATAATTGAAAAATAGTTTGAAAATAATAATCACCATATAAAGGATCCCTTAGAACAAAAAAGGGCGGGGGAAGTGGGGTGTGTGACATACTCGTAATAACCATTTTACAGGTGAGTACTCACAAAATGGTATTATTCCTAGTATGTCACACACCCCACTTCCAAATATTCATGACACTTGTGACATCCAATAGCAGTGTCTATAGTGGGTGGGGATCTCCAAGGAATAATGCATAACTTAAATTACTGCAGCTTGCAGAATTTTGCGGCCAAAAGCAGCATCCGCTGAGGCCCGCACATCAACCTTGTAAAACTTAGAAAAAGTATGCACAGAAGACCAAGTCGCAGCCTTGCAAACTTGTTCAACAGAAGCCTGGTGCTGAAAAGCCCAGGTTAAGGTCCCAAACAGGAAGCATAGGCTTTCTGGGAGGCCGCACATGCGCGACTCCTTGGAAAAAGCTCTTAACCAAAGGATGAAGAGCAAACAACCTTTGAAAGAAAATAGCCAAGGCAGAGACTTGCCCTTTCAAAGTACTAATCTGGAATCCCATATCCAGACCTCGTTGCAGATATTCCAGAATTCTAGGAATAGAAAATACTCTACAGGGCAAAGCCCTGGATTCACACCAATCAATATAGGACCTCCAAGTCCTGTAATATATGACAGAGGAAGACTTCTTTCTAGCCCTAATAAGAGTCTGAATAACCGCATCAGAAAGACCTTCTTCTTTCAAGATGGAGACTTCAGCAGCCATGCCGTCAAAGCCAGCGTTTGTAAATTGGGGTAACAAAGTTGACCCTGAGTGATGAGATCTGGAAGAAGAGGCAGATGGAAACGATCCACTGCCAGCCTGACGTCTGCGTACCACAGATGTCTTGGCCACCTTGGCGCCACCAGAATTGCTGGCCTCCTCCAGTGCTAACTTGCGCACCACCTTGCTGATCATGGAGAATGGGGGAAACAGATATAGGAACCCCAGATCCTTCCAGGCCAGAGACATGGCATCCGCTGCCACTGCAAGAGGATCCTGGGATAGAGACACAAAAGCTGGCAGCTTGTGATTGTGGCGAGAAGCAAACAGGTCCAACCGTGGAGTCCCCCACTTGTGACAGAGCAACTGAAAGACCCTTGGATTGAGAGACCATTCTCCCTGGCGAGAACATCCCCTGCTCAGGGAGTCTGCCTCCACATTCTCTATCCCCGGAATGTAAACTGCTGATATGCAGGGAACATTGATCTCTGCCCACTGAAGGATCAGAGACACTTCCCGGAGGGCACCCCAACTGCGAGTCCCTCCCTGGTGATTGATGTATGCAACAGCTGTTCGGTTGTCTGACCGAATCTGAACTGGCAGACCCTGTAAGAAATGGGTCAGTTGAAGTAGAACAAGACGTATGGCCCGAAGCTCTAATACATTGATTGGAGAATGAGCCTCCTGAGGCCCCCACAATCCTTGGAACTGATGCTTCTTCCAGAAGCCCCCCCAGCCCACCAGGCTGGCATCCATGGTAACCAGTTCCCAACGCGGAGTCAGAAATGACTTGCCCTTCTGGAGGTTGTGCGATATTAACCACCACTGAAGGGACTGCAAAACGTGGGGAGACAATAGACAAGTCTGATTCAATGATAGTGGGCACCTGTCCCACTTTGCCAAGAGGAAGAGCTGAAGCGTCCTTATGTGAAACTAGGCAAATGGGACTGCCTCGAATGCAGCTACCATCAATCCCACAAGTCTCATCCCTAGACGGATAGACTGACGAGGGTTGGACAAGAATAGATTAATCAAGTCCTGAATCAGAACCATTTTGGACTGAAATGTATCCAGAAACAGGCCCAGGAAGGGAATTTCCCTGGACGGACAGAGAGAGGATTTGGGGTAACTTATTACCCATTCGAACCTCTCTAGCGTAGAGACCACCGTCCTGGTGTCCAACTCTGATTGTTCGAGGGAGGAGGCCGCGATAAGAAGATCGTCCAGAAAAGGCACAATGCGGATGCCCTGGACCCTGAATATAGCCATCACTCCTGCCAGCATCTTGGTAAAGACTCTTGGGGCCGAGGTAAGGCCGAATGGCAGGGCCACAAATTGATAATGCTGGTCTTCTATCGAGAACCTGAGAAATCTCTGGTGACCCGGAAAAATAGGAATGTGCAAATAAGAAAAATAGGAATGTGCAAATAAGCATCCTTGATGTCTATGGATGTCAATGGATGTCATGAAGTCCCCCTGACGGAGAGCATCGATCGTTGATCGGCAGAGACTCCATGCGGAATTTCCTGAAACGGATAAATTGATTGAGTCTCCTTAGGTCTAGGATAGGCCGAAAAGAGCCGTCCTTTTTGGGTACCGTGAATAGGTTGGAGTAAAACCCCAAACCCTTTTCCGCTGGAGGCACTAGGCAGATGACAGCCATGTTTAACAGATTCGCTACTGCTGCCCGCAGTCCCTGCGCAATTGCCGGATCTGACGGCATCCGGGACATGAAAAATCTGGGAGGAGACCGGGACTCGAATTCCAGTTTGTAACCGGAAGAGACTACTTCCTGAACCCAATTGTCTGATACCTCCTGAACCCAGACCTGGAAGAAGACCCCCGGCCGTCCCCCCACCCATAAGGGTGAGGGCGTCCCCTCATTGTTGAGCAGGCTTAGTGGCAGATTTGGGTTTGGACCCCCAATTCTGACTTGGATGGCCATGTCCCTTTCCTCTATTCCATGCATTCCCTCTAGGGGCTGAAAAGGCCGAATCTCTACCGGATCTAGACCCCCGAAAGGAAGGGTTAAAAGAGGCCACTCCACAAAAGGAACGACGTTGTTTCTTACGCTGAGGTAATTTACCTCCTTTAGAGACAGAATCCAATTTTTCTCCAAAGAGGCGCAATCCCACAAAAGGGAGCGCTGTAAGCGACTTCTTGGCTACAATATCAGCTGCCCACTGCCGCAACCATACTGACCGCCGGATGGCGACTAACAAGGCAGAGGTTCTGCTGCACATGAGCAGAGTATCATCTAAGGCAGAAAGTACAAAAGATGCAAACATCTAGGAAAATCTAAATAAAACATATCCTATTAAATAGTATAGTAAACATACATAAAAATATGTAATAAAGATTTATTTTATATATCTTTTTTTTTTTTTTTTTTTATTTGTGTGCATGGTGACAAATAAGCCCAGATAACGCCCCCCCCCCCCCCCTTTTTACCCCATCAGGGTAAAGGAGAACTAAAGGGGAGAGGATTAAATGCACCCATAAGGCACAAGGGGATTATAAAGGGAAAGGGGCATCCCATGCCGGGAACACCAACTCAGAAACCGCCTACCCACATTTGGGTCTCACGGAGGAGTAAAACTCCTGTATACACCAGAAGGTGTATGTATCCACCTTTGCCTGAACCATACAGCCAGGGCTGGGAGGCATACAATATAACCAAACAGGTTTAAAGAGTTTCAGACAGAAATAGAGAAAAAAAGGGGGCCGGGAGCAAACCCGGCTACCTGCAGCTTGAAGGAGAGTCATCTTCTGAATGCTTCGCTGACTGCAGAGATGAAAAGACTGAGGAATAGTGGGAGGAACCCAGTACTTATGGACCAGGAGGGGCTCCTTTTTCCATGTCATCTCTGCAAGATCGCCCTCTATAGGCCGGGTTCCCAAGTGTCATGAATATTTGGAAGTGGGGTGTGTGACATACTAGGAATACATAACATTTCCTAGTTTTAGATTTTCTCAGTCCAGAGCATCCCCATTGGCTTCAGTTAAATCAATGGGAGCGATCCAGACTAAGATCAGGTAAAGTGGGTCGTCTGCTCTGAGGTATTGAAGACTTTGAATATTATATAAAAATTGTTATCATGAGCATAGTGCTTACTTGATCATTAAACTTTTCATGTCTTTATCTCCACCCTCTTTTAAATCAAACTTGCTTGTCAGCGTAAGGGAGATTTCAGTCTTGGCCATCTGACCAAGTGCATTTTCTTTGTTGGGATCGCTGGAATCAATCGCTCCCTCCCCTAGGAAATAATTTTGAAACATTTTATTTATTCACACACATAAAACTAAATGTTATTAGATTAAGCTGTTCCCTGGAAAACCAAATTACTTCAAATTGACCATGTTAGGTTACAGTAACAAACAACACAAGAACAATCATGGGAAATAGACTGTGTCCTACCAAGGAAAGATTCAACATCTGGGACGGTTCCAAGATCCTCAAGTAACTCATGCAGAACATCATTGTGATCTGGTGATATGGCATCTTGATGTTCTAAAAGCAGCTACAACAGAAAAATCATCAGAACTGCAAGAGCCGTTTTATAACTTGTAAGTTAAATGAGTTAAGTTTTTTTTAAATGCAAAACAACACCATGCTAAAACATAATGACCACAATACACAGATATAAATAAAAATGAATGATTAAACAAATAGTTTCTAATAATGAGATAACAGTATCTGACCCTGTGTGGTGTTTCAGAGGTTTCTTCCATGTGAAACTGATTTCATGTACCACTCAGAATCTCAATAGGATTCAGATCCAGAATTTAACTCATGACCTGCAACTAGACTGGACTTCCAGTAATTCAGGAACCAACCCAATCGTAGCAAAAAATCTTTTGTCAATTCCATATCCTGATCTGGGGCAAAGAGGAGGAGATTTGCTAGATATGCTATGATCCAGACACCTTTGTGCCTTAGCGCAGCTAGAGGTTCCGACTAGAACTTTGGTAAATGTTCTTGGAGCAGACACCAGCCCTAAGGGTAGGCATACAAATTGGGAGTGGAGTATTTGGTCCCCCAACTTTGCTGCAGATCTCAAAAAGGCTTGTGCCGACTAGCTCTTCGGTACCTACCAATAGGTATCATTCAGGTCTATTAAGACCATGAATGACCCGGAAATCTCCCCTGGCGATTTCCACAATGCCTCAGACAGTAGCATACCTAGTCTGAGGGTAGAGCTGACCCCCCTGTTGGGTATGAGTCAGGGATAGGGGAATCTGGCCTGTCCCCTGGTCGTCTGCTTTCAGAGCCAGGGAATGGGTCAAATCCATCAGACACACAGTGACTCGGTCTTCTTACCTAAACCCTTGATTCAAGAGCTGGTAATCGGGCTCCTGCCCCAGGCAGGAACACAAAGAACTGGGGTTTGGAGGAGGAGTTAAAGCTTTTATGTATTTTGGTGCTCATGTGTTCCTACCTTGGGACGGAGCCTCAATATCACAGTGGTATGCTGCCCTAAGGATGTTTTGAGAAATAAAAAGCTCCTGTGTCTGTGTAAGAAAGAAGCAGTACGACTAACTAAACAAAAAGATAAAAAAAAGATAAAAAAATTATATATATATATATATATATATATATATATATATATATATATATATATATAATTGGTATAAGTGGTTGCCATAGTTGGCTGATTAACCTTATCATCTATCAGGTGGTCTATCTATATAGAATACATTAGTTTGTATTAGCTCAAGGCAACAGTAACTTTTAATGTATTAACAAATTGGCCACTTTCTTTACATCCTTAATGGGGTTTTTTTCCCTAACAGGGAATAGTACTAGACATACTTACCGAATGCGTGTTAATGATTTCTTCAATAGATATGTATATTACAGGCTTGCTTAATGTCACCAAATCAGAGTACTCATCAATATTAAATTTCTCCTCTGGTTCAGGAACTTCACAAGCAGACTGGAAGAATTTTCTGAATATTAGGACAAAACAGAAAAAAACGTGTCAAGTGTAGAAAAGAATACATGACACCTATAGCAGATTTAGGAGGGTCTGAATACGCTGACAAAACAATGAATGTATAATCAGAACAACTATAGAAATGGATTTCTATAGACTTAATGTGATAGTTTTTAGCTTGTGATGCTATATATGGTATGGCACGCTATGCAGGTCAAACTCCTAAGCAAAGTAGATTTTAGCACATGACCAGGACAGCACGACAAGGAGCCACTTATGTTAGGACTGGACACTAGCCAGTAATTGGAAGCATGAAGGCCAGCGGGTGTAACTGTCAAGGTACAAAGTGTAGAAGAAAAAAAATCCCCCACATAACTACCGGGGGTGCACTGGCCCATCAGAAGTAATGTCTGCACAAAAAGGCAGGAGGTAAAGAATATCCTTCACAGAGGATATTCGTAAGGTGGTTCACTTGCAGGATCACATTCTAGGGCAGACAGGTGACATGTCAATGACATGTTCATCTCTTACATTGGGCTTTGCCCTCTGGGGGCATTTGTCATTAAGAAAAACGGGCATTTGTGCCTTACATTGTCTCATCTCTAAGCTGAACGTTGTTAAACTGTGAGAATCTAAAGAGGAAAGTTTGTCCCTTAAAATAAAAAATAATTGAAAAATATGAACCTGAACTTCTGGTATGTTTGGGACAGGTAATTGTTCATGGAAGACAAATGGGTATTTTCTCCATCAAACAGTTTATTAGAAGCCGCATGCTGAAGCACTTTTGCCACAGAACCCAGGTTCCTTCTCTGATCTGAATGAATCTGGCCCCCAGCGGTCATGTCAATGATGTCAAATCCATCTGGTGCCACAATGGCTGGGTTCATGTATCGGTAATATAGAAGGTTTCCGACAATCTAAGAAAAATAAAATAAGAAAAGTTGACACGCAAAAATAGTCCTTTTTTTGTTTCTACTTGTCTACTTTAAACATTAAACCACCATTATATTTTTGCGTCTTTGCAATAATATGTACAATAAATGGCCATGGTGGATTTGTAAATTCTAGGATGCTAATGATTTAAAAAAAAAAAAAAAAAAAAAAAAAAAAAAGAAGCTTTGACCTTTCAAGTGGTCATACACTGACTGGTGATGCACTAACAGAGGGGTGCAGAAAACAAATATTCATTTATGTCAGCAAAACCCACGACCCTTGACCCTGGAATGCCATCCCCCCTCCCCTGGTGAGGTATACTCACCTACTCCAACGGCCACTCCCTCGCACCCTCGTCATGAGTTGTGAGTGGCCGACGCAGGCCCGCTCCCTGTTACAGGGTAGCAGAGATGCAGCTGCTGAAGCAGAGTCTGCAGACGAGCCTAAATGAGTTCATGTCAGTGCAATTGAGCGCGCCGATTGGATTGGAGGCAGCACATGTGCCATAGGACCGGGGAAAGGCGAATTAGAGTGGGCAACCTGTGGTTTCACAAATCGGAGTGCCCTGGGAGCAAGGACCAAAACCCAGGATAGTCAAAATTTGGGGTTTTGGTCCACTTTAGCGCTACCAGTGGTGGATATTGTATCATTCCCCAAACTACTCAGTTCTATGCAAGTAAATACTTAAAAATACAAGACACTCCTCTTTTATTTCCAGTCATTTACCCAACACCATACAACATGGAAACAGAATCTAATATATATATATATATATATATATATATATATATATATATAATATAAACCATTGTGAAAAGTGCCAATCAGCGAAAATAAATCATTTTAGAAAAAGTAATCCAGTCATAATAATAACAAATATAACGATTTAAGTAATTTTGATGATCTGTTAAAAATTAAGAGTGGTGACCAGAACAAATTTAATACACCACCAGCATTTTTTTTAGCTACTCACTGACCACATTTAGGCTGTTAGCCACTTCATTTTTTGACTGGTAAGAAATCACTATTCTTAAACATTATGGCTCAATCTAAACAGGAATCTAGTGTGACCTTCCAATTAATCTAAATTAGAACAAAAGGCTATGCAGTGTTTTTAATATGTATTATTCTTTATATCATTAGGTTCATTCATCATTGTACACCTAGCTTCCCTTCAATGTCATTTGAGTGTGAGTTAACATACTAACATTTTCCTTACTACTTCAGGATTTTTGATTGCTGTGCAGCATCTAGAACATTCATTTGATTATTATGAATCCATACATTACATTATATTACTTGAAATAGGCCTGCATACTGTTTTAATGGTACAGTTATCAGAAACATGCTAATGACAATACTGCAGCACTGACATCTACTGGCTTGAAAAAAGTACTGAGTTTAAATAAGGCTTTGTTTATAATACACACCCGCATACATATTCGCTTTTTGGTGATACCAAGAAACTACACACAAAATTAGAAAAATAATGCCACGCTTGTGTGCCCCTTTCAACATAGGTATATTTCTATACTTCTATAATGTTCATAGTGAGTACTGCAAATATACTTGCCTTTAAAAGTTCATCCTCTGTTGCATCTGGAAACTTTTCATGCAAGGAATTTTTCAGAACTTTGGCCACATATCTCATTCCGTAACTACATGAAAAGATAAATGAAAATGTGAGCCTTTAGTAACTTAATCTTATTTATGTATACACGGGGAAACCTTTCCCAAGCACCTAATATATCCCTTGTTCCATTTATTCCATTTAAATTGGACCAACACCATTACAAGTGCTCATTTGTATCCCTCACCATGGCAATTCATGGCATCCTATGGAGCTGCAGGCCACCTGCAGAGAGGAGGTGCTGTTGAGTTTCCTGCTACTATGCATTGTTGGTTATTTTAGAAGGCTAAATCCAGGCAGCAGCATAGATGGGAAGTTGGTAAAGAAAGCCTCAACATCTAGGCCCCGACCCTTCTGTGATGGCATACATGATGTAGTATAAAATAGTATAAAATCCTGCTCCCCCGACCCAAAATTCAGTCCCTTGCTGGGTAGCGAGAATGAAAGAATTGGGAACCTATGTTCCCCCTTCATCAAAGTGGCAGCACAGGGGCCACACGTGGCGCAACCTCTCATTCTAGGGTTACAGGCCTTTATGTTCGCCTGGGATGGTTGGCTTTTTTTTTTTAAATAAAAACCAAAATAAATGTTAAAAAATGCCCCGTGGTCTCTCTCACTGCTAAAATGAATGTCGGTTAAGCAGCATTCATTTTAACAATGAAAAGGGACCAACAAAAATTTGGGCAAAGTTTTTGGCTAGATGAAGGTTGTATCTAAAGAAAAAATCTGTCAAAATTAATTGGTTAAAAATGATGCCATCTCGAGCGGTTCACCTGTGCTGAGCCAGACACTCGACATATTTTGTTGCCAAGAATGGGCGAACCAAAAAATTAGTTTTTATTAAATTTTTCCCATAAAAAACAGCCTTAAATCACACAAATGCAAATGTTTTTCATTTGGAATTTACGTTTCCTAACTTGGCTTGGATGAATCGCACAAAAACAAAAGAAGGCAAAAAATGTCATGAGAAAACGGGCAAGAAAGAGGCTCTGAATCAACCTCATTGTTATATGTAGTTACTCCCTGATAGAACACTTTTATTTTAATAGATTTTATTTTTTCCCCCACTGGGCTGCAACTCTGTTCAGGACTCTAGGATACAGGCGCCACCATCTTGCCTCAGAAGCATAACATACGAAGGAGGGGAGAGGGGGCAAAAGCAAAGCTGGGGTCAGAAAAAGGACAGCAATCCCTCAGACAAAAGCCTCAGACTCCATGTGCCGACATCTTGGATGTTAAAAGGATTAGAAAATGCAGTAGATGCAGGTAGGAGGATATTAAATCTGGGAAATGTGTATATACAAGATGGGGGAAACATATAAGATAGGCTCTTATTCAGGGTGAAGATCTAGTTTATCTGGTTTTAATGCCAAATATTATTCTGGTGACTTGACCAGAGGCTTTAAATAGAAATTTCACTTTACAATGTAAAATTACAATTCTGTGATTACTCGCCTATAGAATTAGTATTATGAGTATACAGTACGTCCTGCTCCAGATATAGTACTTACTATCGGGTATTACTCCGCCAGATGGCGCTGGACTGCAGAGACATCGAAAATAGGCTCCTCCCGGCCCCTCAAATACCCGGGGACCTCCCACAAATCCCCAGCATTGAAAAACAGTTAACGAGAAGTCGGGAGATTTAAAACAACCCAAACTAGTAACTGTAACAATAACAATCACCATACAGGGGATCCAAGATAATGCAAAACCAAGGGTGGGGTGGAGCAGGACGTACTGTATACTCATAATACCAATTCTACAGGTGAGTAATCACAGAATTGTATTATTATTAGTATACAGTAAGTCCTGCTCCAGATATAGTACTTACTATCGGGACATCCAATAGCAGTGTCCATAAAGTAGGGTGGGATCCCCAAAGTTAACAGCAGACAGTTTAAACCACTTCCGCCTGCAGAACCTTTCGGCCAAAAGCAGCGTCAGCTGAGGCCCTAACATCAACCTTGTAAAACTTTGTAAAGGTATGAACAGAAGACCAAGTAGCGGCCTTGCAAACTTGTTCAACAGAAGCCTGGTGCTGAAAGGCCCAAGAAGCACCAATAGCACGAGTAGAATGAGCAGAAAGGCGGAAGGGAGGATTCTTCACAGCCTGACGGATCCATTTGCCGATAGTAAACTTGGCAGGAGCCAAACCCTTCCTAGGACCAGAAGGGACCACAAAAAGAGCATCAGTCTTTCTGAAAGGTGCAGTAGCCACCAGATAGTACTTCAGACACCTAACCACATCCAAAGAATGCAAGACTCTCTCCTTAGCATTACTAGGATTAGGGCACAATGAAGGGAGAACAATGTCCTGATTCAAATGAAAAGCAGACACTACCTTAGGCAGAAAATCTGGCTTGAAGCGAAACACCACCTTGTCCTGGTGCCTCTCATAGTAGGGGGGCTGAATGGAAAGCGCCGCCAACTCAGACACACGCCTAACAGAGGTGATAGCCAACAGAAAAACAACCTTGAAAGTAAGAATGGCCAGGGAAGCATCCTGCACAGGTTCAAAAGGAGCACCCTGCAAGGCAGACAAGACCAAGTTCAAATCCCAAACAGGTACCATAGTCGTACGTGGGGGATGCACATGAGTCACCCCCTGGAAAAAAGTCCTAATCACAGAATGCTGAGCAAAGGACTTCTGGAAGAAAACAGCCAGGGCAGAAACCTGACCTTTTAGAGTACTAAGATGGAGCCCCATCTCCAACCCATGCTGCAGGAATTCCAGAATCATGGGAATAGAGAACACATGACAGGGAAGAGAATTAAGACTAACACCAGTCAATGTAAGCACGCCAAACCCTGTAATAAATAGAAGAAGAATTCTCCCTAGCCTTAATCAAGGTATCCACAACAGAGGAAGACAGCATCTTCTCCATCAAGATGGAGGTTTCAGCAGCCAGGCCGTCAAAGCCAGAGTTTGTAAATTGGGATGGCGTAGTAAGCCCTGAGTGAGCAGATCTGGCACCACGGGAAGAGTGTACTGATCTACTGCCAGCTGCACCACGTCTGCGAACCACACTCTTCTTGGCCACTTGGGGGCCACCAGAATTACTGCCACCCCTTCCAGAGCAATCTTGAGCAGAACCCTGCCCAGCAGGGGGAATGGATGGAAGACATACAGAAACTGAAAGTCCTGCCATGACATTGCTAGAGCATCCGTGATCAAGGCCAGAGGATCCTGGGATAGGGAGACAAAGGCCGGTAGCTTGTGATTGTGACGGGACGCAAACAGATCCACATCTGGCTGGCCCCAACGGTGGCACAGAGATTGGAACACCCTGCTGCACAGGGACCATTTTCCCTGGCGAGAGGTCCCCCTGCTCAGAGAGTCTGCCAGGAGATTTTCCACCCCTGGGATGTACACAGCTGATATGCAGGGAACATTGGACTCCGCCCAGGTCAGGATCAGAGACACTTCCTGGAGGGCCCCCTTGCTCCGGGTCCCTCCCTGATGATTGATGTAGGCAACTGCCGTCTGGTTGTCCGAGCGCACCTGAACAGGCAGGCCCCGGAGTAGTCAACTGAGCCAGAACTAACCTGATCGCCCGCAGTTCCAAGACATTGATAGGTGTGTGGGCCTCCTGAGGGCCCCACCTCCCCGGAACCGCAGGGACTTCCAGAAACCCCCCCCAACCTGACAAACTGGCATCCGTGGTGACCGTCTCCCAGGAAGGGGTAAGAAAGGATCTGCCCCCCAACAGGTTCCTTGAGTCCATCCACCACGAGAGGGACCTCCTGACCTGGGGGGAGAGCACACAGACCCTGTCCAGGGACGCTGGGTCCTTGTCCCACACTGACAAGAGGTGGAGTTGCAGAGGCCTCAAGTGGAACTGAGCATAAGGGACCGCTTCGAAGCATGCCACAATCAGGCCCACCAGCTGCATCCCCTGCCTGATGGAGGGATGATGACAAGATAGCAGGAACTGGACCTGTGCAATCAGACCGTCCACCTTCTGTTGAGGAAGGAAAATCCTTGCCTGACCTGTATCCAGATTCATTCCTAGGAATGGAGTCACCAAGGAGGGGGACAGTGAAGACTTAGGGTGGTTGATCACCCATTCAAATGACTCCAGGGTGGACACCACAAGCTGAGTATCCAATTCTGCCTGATGTAGAGATTGGGAGGTGATGAGAATGTCGTCCAGATAAGGCAGTACGCGGACGCCCTGATACCTGAGCAGAGAAATCACGCCAGCCAGCACCTTGGTGAACACCCTGGGAGCTGAGGTGAGACCAAAGGGCAATGCCACAAATTGGTAGTGTTGATCCTCCAGAGCGAACCTGAGGAACCTTTGATGACCTGGAAATACAGGAATATGAAGGTAAGCATCCTTGATGTCCACAGAAGTCATGAAATCCCCCGGGCGCAGGGAACTGATGGCAGAGCGCAGAGTTTCCATGCGAAAGCGCCTCCTCCTGACAAATTTGATGGCGCCCCCCTCCTCTAGATTTCAAAGGTTGAGTGTTTAACATTCCCTGCCCCTCTTTTTTTTTAAAAAAAAAAGGGCATGTGCTTACCATGATGGTAATAGCTTATATGCATGTGTCAGGCCTCTATAAAAATAGGTTGTCTGACTCCCTCTTCAGAAGATGTAAGGTGTATACTAACATTCCAGGTAGTTGAGGTCTCATTTTAGAAAAAACAGTGGTAACTGCATTACAAGGGTGTCTTAGAGGTCAACTATAAGCAAATATTAAGTACTGCCTCTCCATAACTCTATATATTGAGCAAAGCGGGTCATATTGTATTCTCTAGTCTACGATTTTTCCTTTACACAAGAAATACATTTTTTTTTTTCATTTTCATTGCTAATTTCTATTGTGCTTGGATCCAAACGGTTGCACTTGGGTCCACCACCTGCCTATCTGCAGTTCCATCTGCATTGTGGCTACAGTATATTTACTACCTGGGTTGTTACTAGTCTCTGGTGTTAATAAAAAGTTTTTTCTTTTTTTGACAGTACATGCTACTGTCCATAACTGCAACCAGAACACAAAATTAACATAGAAAACTAAAACTTACGGTATGAGATCCAAAGATGAGAAAATAGACTGCAGAACCTTGTCAGTCACAGTACGCAAGCTTTGTATTGAGGACTCCAGTCGGTTAAGCACCTCTGGGTGAGACAGTGCCTGCTCTGTTGTGACATCATATGGCAATTTGCTGCAAAAATGCAGAAATTAAATCGCTAAAAAAATCCATGCAACAAGTAAAATATAGACAGGCAGATACTATGAATGAAACACTATTTGACTGAAGAGTACTGATGGGCTGCGTATCCCATGCAGCTGATCGTCCCTATTCCAGCAGTTAGAAACGTACCCCTACCGGAGGTCCAGACCGCTCCATCCCTCGCTCATGACCACAGCCCACGGTCACTTTGCTGTCTCCACGCATCACTCATGGCTACTGGCTGCACCAGCTCCATTGTGGCAAATGGAGTGGGGACGGCCAGTCACCGTGCAGGGGGGCAGATACTTACTCTGGAAAGTTTTAGACTATTGGTATCGGGTGAAGAGGCTGCACGGCACTTTAGATATATAGCTGTTTATTGTTTTTGTCTGGGCAGGGGCTTTCAAGTCTGACATAATATGTATTATATCCTATGTTTAACTGTTAAAATAATCATAACCTACAATTTTACACCCAATACAAATATAAATTTCGTCAGAATAACGTGACAAAATATAAGTGCAGAAATATTTTTGCCTAAAATATGCCACCCGTAATGTTCATCATTAAACAGAAAACGTACCTTGCTTCACCAGTGGCAGTTTCCAGCTGATTTACCCATGCCTTATATACTTCCACAGGACTAGTGTTAATAATAAGTGATTTGTCTTCAATGATTTCCTTAACTACGGGTGCCAACAGTTGCCGCAGGGTGTTCTGTCCCCTGGCACCTCTGTTAAAGCTTACTACCATCTTTATGACTGTTGGGTTTCCAGTTACAATATCTTGAATTTGGTCAACTTTTGACCTGCAAGTTCAAACAGAAAAACTATTTAACTCCATGTACCACCAACTATATAAAACGTACATCAATATAAAAGCATTTCAAATTCATACTTTATTTCTTCTTGCAGAGCAGTTTCAAAGAGTTTTAGCAAAAGATATTCCTCTCGTTGATTAGATGCGTAATTATATAGCGTGAAGATCACAGTGTCCATAAACTTTGTGGATTTGTTTTGAGGCATTTGGAAAATAAGCTTGGCCAAGTATGTTGGGTTGGTCTACAAAATAAAAAAAAACAGAGTTACATTGTCTAGACACTGGATCAGAATTACAAATTGCATAGCGCTCATTCTCGCTCACTACCATAGCGTCCTGCAACCAAAGCCAGAGAACATTAGTAATAGGAAGCTGGCCACCAGTTTTCTGTTTATACTTCAAGGTTGCTTGGTCAATAAGGCTGTAATCTTTAGAGCAGCAGGACCCCAGCCTACTGCCTGTTGCTGACCTCCATTGCCAAGATCGAGAATTCTTTTTTGTTTTGGGTCAATTGCTCATGACAATTTGGGTTCAACAGCAGCACGCACAATTCTCAATGAAATTGATATGGACAGTCATAGGTAAGAAGGACAAATTTGAAACGCTTAAATTGTGACAGCTTAACAAACTACTAGGTTAATTTTGATGTGTGACCAATGTTGTTGATATTGAAAATAAACCTAGCAATTTGTTAAGCTGTCACAATTTAAAACTGACCTTTACCCTGAATAAGAGCATATCTTATATGTTTCCCACACCCTGTACATACAGATTGCTCACATTAAAAATCATTCTACCTGCATCTACTGCATGTTATTAGCCTTTAAACATCCAATATGGTGGCTCGTGGAGCATCAGGCAGCCTGCAAACAGGATGTGTCTTCTGACTGTTACTTTGCATTCTGGGATTGCTGTCCTTTCCCTGACCCCAGCTCTGTGGAAAGCACAGCTATAACCCCGCCCCCTGCACTTTGTCCCACTCTCCTCTGCTCAGTATGTGTGATGCTTCTGAGTCAAGATGGCAGCGCCTGTATCCTAGAGTCCTGAACAGAGTTGCAGCCCAGTGGGGAAAAGAATAATAAGTAAGTGAATTAAAACAAAAAATATAATTTTAGATGCTGGGGAATAGTTTTTAAAGGTTTGGGCTTTTCATTAAATAATGTTGAAGGTCTGGTTTAAGTGTCGCAAATATGTCCCTGTGAAAAGAAATGGTCAACAGTCATAGGCCGCACCTATTTCAACAGGGCGTTGGGGTGCTGCAGCATATGCAACTACTTCCTGTCCTCATAGCATTGAGAAACTGTGTATCCTGGCAAGAGTCCTGGCAATGCTTAGATGTAGGGGGTAAGCCTGTTCTTTGGCTCCTATATCTGTGTAGGTCCACATTAAAGGACAACTGTAGGCTACAAAAACTCTTCTTTCATCTAGAAAACTGGCCCATTGTAGCACTGGCTGCCCGAATACCCATGTTTTTCTGTTCTATTCAGTTGGGCTCCAGGCACAACCATGTGACTGGCTTCAGTGCACACTCCTTCCCTCAATCAATGCCTCCTTTGTCAACTGGATGGAAGGGTCTGTGCCCTGACTGACAAACTTGAATATCTTCTGATCAGTGTTGCCTCAGATTAAAGCAGATTTTGACTATCCCGGGTTTTAGTCCTTGCCTCAGGGGCACCCAGATCCAGGATGCCCCGCTGTGTGAAACCCCCCAGGGCACCCAGTCTAACTCGCCTTTTCCCCCGTCCTCCAGAGCGCTTGGATCTGCTTACACCCATCTAAGGCTCACCCCCTGCCGAGTCTAGCCAAGCGTGCCGGCAGCAGCATCCCCGCTACCCTCTAACAGGGAGCATGTCTGCGACGGACATTCACAAATGCCTGGCACTGACGCACCCTCAGCTAAAGGTATAGCAGGCAGTGGCCACTACTTGTTTATGCCCAGTTGCTATAGGAGAGCGGAGGGAGCATACTGGGCGACCTGCGGGGCTTCACACAGCGGGACATCTCAAATCTGGATGCCCCGGGGGTGGAGAATCTATAAGATACCAGGGCCGTCAGCTATAGGTTTTGGGCCACTTTAAGGAGATGGCTACAGGGATGTGTCTGAAGCTCAGTTCAAGAGTTTACTTTTAATACCTCTTTTATAATGATAATGTCCATGCAGTTTATTTAATGGTTAGTGTCCTAGGGAAGGATTTATTTATTTTGACGTTTAGGGGATTTTGAGCCCATACCTGCAGCAAATAGAAGAGATGTTGGTATGCTTCTAGCTTTTTCCTCTTCTCCTTACTCAGCCCCTTTATTCCCTGTTTTTCCACTGTTAGCATCTCCTCCACTTGACCTTTGCTTTTCTTGTTTAATTTCTTGCTGTGAGACACAACATCCTGCAGAGAAATAGACAACATCCATGTTAACAATACAAGCACAAACTCAATACGGAATTTCCCATTAAAGAAATAGTTTTCAGCCAGGAAGCTCAACTATTCAGTTTCATATTATTTTCTAAATAAATGTGCCATTAAAATGTAATAGTGTTCTGAAATAATCTTCACCAGGACCTTGGGGAAGCAACATGCTACACACATATATATATATATATATATATATATATATATATATATATATATACACACACACACACACACATTATATACAATTATATATAAACTTGCATACTTCTATGACAATTGGTTGTAAAGCTTCAAAAATACAATTCTGTGAAACTCACCTGTAGAATTGTTTTTGAATACATCCAGTCCAGGCCGTCCCAGATTCATTACACTCGAGATTCCGCCACCAGGTGGCGCTGCTGCAAGATCAAAAGATGCTGCCCTCCCGGCCCCTATAAAAACAGGTGGTCCTCCATCATCCTCAGTCCAAAAGCAGTCCCAGACAAGAGGACCGGCCGGGAGGCCCAGAAACCATGTTACACCACACAGCTTCAGCTTGTACTCTCTTTAACAATAACAAGTCCGTAGACAACAATTCTTAAGAATCACCATAACAGGCAACAGGCCATAATGAGCCCAAGGGCGGAGTGGGACAGCCTGGACTGGATGTATTCAAAAACAATTCTACAGGTGAGTTTCACAGAATTGTATTTTTCACTACATCCAGTCCAGGCCGTCCCAGATTCATTACACTCGAGACATCCAAAAACAGTCTTATATGGGCGGGATCCCCAGTGCGGAACAGCACGTAGTTCATTGCACTACTGCCTGAAGCACCTTTCGGCCAAAAACAGCGTCAGCTGAGGCCCTGACATCCACCCTGTAAAACTTAGTAAAAGTATCAACAGAGGACCAAGCTGCGGCCCTACAAACTTGTTCCAACAGAAGCCTGGTGCTGAAAAACCCCGGAGGCACCAAATAGCTCTAGTAGCGTGAGTTGTGACCCGGAAAAGAGGGTTCCAGACTGAAAGATCTTGCTGTTGAGAGTCCAGCTCAGAGCTTCCGCCTCCTGATTCTCCACCCCGGGCAAGTAGACTTCCGAGATGCAGGGAACATTCTCCTCTGCCCAAAGTCAGAATCTGGGTCACCTCCTGGAGGGATCTCTTGCTCCGAGTCCAGCCTTGGTGATTAATGTAGGCGACAGCCTGCACCGGTCTCCCCCTTAGCTGGGAGGACAAGCGTAGCAGTACCAACCGAAGCGCCTTGGGGTAGTTGATCACCCAGCCAACTCCTCCAGCGTGGAAGTAGTGTCAGCGTGTCAATCTCGGTCGGGACACGTGAATGGCTATAAGACCTGCTAGCACCTTGGTGAATAACGAGGGGCTGAAGATATCCCGAACGGAAGAGCCACAAACTGGTAGTTCTGATCATCTACAGCAAACCTCAGAAACCTCTGATGTCCCTGGAATATCAGGATGTGCAGGTAAGCATCCCTGATGCCCACCGTGGTCATGAAGTCGCCAGGACGAAGCGATCTTACAGCCGATTACAGAGTTTCCATGCGAAATGCTTGACCCTGACATATCTGTGGAGACCTTTCAGGTCCAGAATGGGACGCAGAGTTCCTTTTTGGGGACCGTGAAAAGATTGGGGTAGAACCCCTGACCTCGCTCCAGCTGAGGAACCAGACAATCACCCCTAAACGCAGGAGATGCAGAACAGCCGACTCCAAGGCCTGAGCCTTTGACGGGTCTCGGGGCATCCATGAGCGGATGAACCTCGGGGGAGGCCAGGCTGCCAGCTCTATCTTGTACCAGGAGGAAACTACCCCCTGAACCCACCGGTCCGAGACACGCCGTCTCCAGACCTGAGCATACAGCTGCAGCCGTTCCCCCACCCGAAAGGGGCTTGTTAGGGGGTTTAGACTTGGACCCCCATCCGGAACTGGAGCGACCTCGGGAACCCCCTCTGCGGCAGGAAGAGGGAATCCGAAGGGTCGAGACATCTTCTTCTTCTGAGGGAGCTTCCCATCCCCTACCCGGAGATCCAGGCGTTCCCCAAAGACAGGGAACATTCTCCTCTGCCCAAGTCAGAATCTGGGTCACTTCCTGGAGGGATCTCTTGCTGCGAGTCCAGCCTTGGTGATTAATGTAGGCGACAGCCTGCACCAGTCTCCCCCTTAGCTGGGAGGACAAGTGTAGCAGTACCAACCGAAGCGCCTTCAGCTCCAACACGTTTATGGATAACCGGTTTTCCTGTGGCCCCCACTGGCCCTGGGTCTTGCGGGTCCGCCAAACGCCGTCCCAGCCCGCTAGGTTGGCATCCGTGGTGAGAGTCTCCCAGCAGGGAGTCAGAAAGGACCTGCCGACCAACAGGATCCGGGAGATCATCCACCACCCGAGGGACTGTCTGGCCGGGGGGAACAGCGCAAACTCCTGATCCAGGGATTCCTGGCTCCGATCCCAAACGGATAGCAGGTTTAACTGTAACTGCCTCGAATCACGCCACCATGAGGCCCACCATTCTCATCCCCAGGCGTACCAATGGCAGCGGACAAGCCAGCAACGCCTGCCCCTGCGTCTGAAAACCTAAGACCTTCTGTTGAGGCAGAAAAATCCTGGTCTTAACAGAGTCCGACGTCATTCCCAGAAATGACCTCACCGTGGAAGGGGAGAGAAAGACTTGGGGTAGTTGATCACCCAGCCAACTCCTCCAGCGTGGAAGTAGTGTCAGCGTGTCAATCTCGGTCGGGACACGCGACCGTGAATGGCTATAAGACCTGCTAGCACCTTGGTGAATAACGAGGGGCTGAAGATATCACGAACGGAAGAGCCTCTACAGCAAACCTCAGAAACCTCTGATGTCCCTGGAATATCAGGATGTGCAGGTAAGCGTCCCTGATGCCCACCGTGGTCATGAAGTCGCAAGGACGAAGTGATCTTATAGCCGATTACAGAGTTTCCATGCGAAATGCTTGACCCTGACATATCTGTGGAGACCTTTCAGGTCCAGAATGGGACGCAGAGTTCCGTCTTTTTGGGGACCGTGAAAAGATTGGGGTAGAACCCCTGACCTCGCTCCAGCTGAGGAACCAGACAATCACCCCTAAACGCAGGAGATGCAGAACAGCCGACTCCAAGGCCTGAGCCTTTGACGGGTCTCGGGGCATCCATGAGCGGATGAACCTCGGGGGAGGCCAGGATGCCAGCTCTATCTTGTACCAGGAGGAAACTACCCCCTGAACCCACCGGTCCGAGACACGCCGTCTCCAGACCTGAGCATACAGCTGCAGCCGTTCCCCCACCCGAAAGGGGCTTGTTAGGGGGTTTAGACTTGGACCCCCATCCGGAACTGGAGCGACCTCGGGAACCCCCTCTGCGGCAGGAAGAGGGAATCCGAAGGGTCGAGACATCTTCTTCTTCTGAGGGAGCTTCCCATCCCCTACCCGGAGATCCAGGCATTCCCCAAAGAGACGGCCTCCCACGAAGGGTAGGCTAGTGAGGGACCTTTTGGGCTGCCGCATCAGTGGCCCACTGTCTCAGCCAAAAGAGCGGAGCAATGCCACCAGCAGGGCCGAAACCCCTGGCGCCAAGACAGAGTACATCATCCATGGCTGTTGCAATAAAACCAATGAAAACCAGGCAGGATTCGGCCTCCTTGTACTCCTCCGTTCGGCCACGGTTCTTGGCCCTAGAAGAGAGTTGTCTCACCCTCCTCTTGCTGGCCACAACCACCATGGCAGAAGCACATACCGGACGGAACAGAGCACCAGTAAGGGTGAATGGATGGCACAAGAGCTGATCCATTCGCTATCAGTGGGATCACGCAGGGATGCATTGTCAGGAGACGGCATCACAGTGGTGTTAGACATCCCAGACACGGGGAGGGGGGGTCCACCTCGGAGGGCGAGACCAAGCTGTACCAGCTCTGCTGGAAAGGGATACTGTTTATCAGCACTGTCGGCACTCTGTTGGGTCTCTCCCATTCCTTAAGGACCAGACAGAAAAAAGGGGGCCTGTTCCGGAAAGACTTGCCTCGGTCTTTCAGAGCGGAACAGGGGGGGGGGGCGATATGGAGAATATCAAATCTCCTTAGCAAGCAAGCACTCTGTATCGCTGGGAAGCCATGAATCCTCAACCGAGGAAGCCCCAGAGGCACCGCCATCTCCGGCAGAAAAATTCTGCAGCAGATGGCAAATCCTCAGAAACCTCCTCCACCAATCCCAAAAATCAGGAATATCCTCATCCGAGTAGGTGGGCTCAATATGCCTGCTTCTTGCCTGCAGCCTTCTAGGGGACTACGAGGACAATCGCCGGACAATGCTGGCCAGGTGCTGCACAGTCATTTAGGGAGCCCCCGCTGGCCTCCCCTTGGCTAGGGGCATAAGGCCACCCGAGGTGGTCGGGGAGACCGACGAAGGGGACGGGCCAGGGTCGTTAGCGACCGCCCATTCAGGTCAGAGGAAAAACCTCTGGCGCAAGTGCAACAATGGTACTGAACCCACTAGGGGACTCTTGCCACACAGGGGGCAATCATGCCCGCATGGGGGCCCCAGCTCACTATCCCCTGAAGCCTCCAAATGGTGATTTTGGTAACAGGCGCAAGGCTACAAGACACTAACGGCCCAAGCCTGCGTAATTTATAATCCCCCTTAATAAAAAGAGGGACCGGGGGGAGAACAAATGACAGCCCACGATCTGCAAGACACAATAGGGACAAGGACACCAGTCACCAGTCCCATACCAGCAGATATCATATATGCATACATATATATAAACAAAAAGCAAAGCAAAAGAGGGACTCGAGATACCGATCATAGGGATCGGAAAGAGGGACACCGTCGCGCCGCAGCACACAACCGGATACCCAGGCTTGCGAACGCCACCAGGCCAGACGCGCAGGGGCACACTGCGTACGCTCCCAGCAGGGGGGAAGCAGGATAGAGGCCTAGTGAGGGGGGTGTGGCTGCGCCTACAGCACGCGCGGGCTAGGCCAGTCCCCCAAAAGGCGCGAAAAAGGCGTCCCCTCCTCCTCTGCGCAGGGCCCCCGCAACATAGCAGCCCCGTGCGCCCCCCTCATGTGGAAGCATCATGGCGCCGCCAGCACCGACACACACGGCCCCTCACAGGGTCCCAGGGGGTATGAGGGAAGGGAAAAAACGCGCGTACACACATAAGCGCGCTGCCTGCAACATACCGCTGTTCAGGACCAGCAGACAGCGCAGCACACACGGGGCAGGGGGACCACAACCTAGCGGTAGAAGTATAATCCCACCAATCAGTGCAACCAGAGGACGACTTAGAGAAATCTGTGGGCAGTGGAAGGCAGTGCAACTAGGCATTTTTCAGGGAACCTCTGTGCACAAGGCCTGGTCCGTGTCAGTGGTTCTCCCTTCAGGCTCACCATCAGCCTGCGGCTGACTACCTTTTGGTAAGGGTCTGCGGCCCAGAGCGAAGCTCTGCCGAACGTCCAGTCCCCCGGCGTTCACCCTACCGTCACAGATCCCGAGCAGCCGAAGCTGGGAGGCATAGGGGGTCCAGGATCCATTGAAATAGGCCAGGAGCGGCTGTCGGGTTAGGTAACCCCGCTCTGCTGCCATAGTTAAAAAGAGTGAGTAACATCCACGCAGCTGCATCATGCAGCAGCTGCAAGATGACAAACTTAGGATGATAGAGGACCACCTGTTTTTATGGGGGCCGGGAGGGCAGCATCTTCTGATCTTGCAGCAGCGTCACCTGGTGGCGGAATCTTGAGTGTAATGAACCTAGGACGGCCTGGACTGGATGCAGTGAAAAGAGGTGCGACAAGAATGTTAAACTGGTTTAAACTTGTCTTGAGTATGTTTATGATATATTCCAGGAACAAAAAGTTCTAAACATGAATGATCAAACCTTTTTTTCTTTAAAGCTTAATCCAAAGAACTCTCTGCATATATTACCCAGCAACCAGTGTGGGGCTTTGAAGGAGCACGAAATTGTGTAATATTAAAAATACATACAAACACATTGGCTAATGAGAGGAGGGGTCACTTATACACAAGAACTGAACAAAACTCCCACCAAGCCTGTGGTTTATTCTCCTGTCGTAGGAATAAAATTCATGGGTCACAGGTTTAGTCTATTAGGGATGACAGAGCCCGTCACCCCGGATGTCCTTTTCCTTCTATTAAAAGAAAGAAAAACAAGCCTGGCTGGATATTTCTTGATGTTGGGTGTATAAGTGACCTGCCCCCCTGCCATCAAGCAAATTTATATGAATTTTTATGACTGGGCCATTTTTCGCAATAGTGCGGCTTTAACGATGTACAGTAAGAACTGGCTTCCAATGACTGCGGCACTGTGACATACAGCTTTTTGTCTTCCAGCACAATGGAGACCCAGAGCTGCAACAGGAAAGTAAGCCAAATGGGACACTGGGGGTCAGTGGAAATTTCTCTCAATGAATTCCAGGGTGTGGAACTGAATAAGTTAGAAAGTCTATTCCCTGTCATTACACATTATAAAGGCTGGTCCTACATTTAGGTGGAGATATATATATATATATACACACAGCCTATGGTCAGTCCTACAAAGCTTCTCAAAAATTACATTTAATCATTCTGTTATGGAACAACAATTATGTTGACACAAAGGGCACTCTATATAGGGAGAGTAGTTTCTGACACAGGAGATATGGCTTACCTGTAAAGTGATCCTGTTTTTCACCAGCAAGCCTATTTTGATATCCATGATGCTCAGATCTTTCTCCAGCTGCTGATTTGACCTAATTTTTGTTACCACTTCTTCTCTTAACCTGGTCACCTCCAGCTCCTCCTGAAAGTCCAAGTCACTCTGATCCAGCAGATGGACAAACTTTCTGACCACAGTTAGTGGTGGGGTTTCTGAACAAACTGTAAATACACACTTAAAAAATTAGATTACAGTGGACATTGTTTTTATAACTTAAAGAGAAAGACCAAACTATTTGTAATGCTCCTCGCTCTGTGCTAATTTGGACTAAAAGTGGACCAAAAGAAAAGTCAAATAGTATAGCGCGCAATAAAAAACACAATTCTGTGAGATACTCACCTGTAGAATTGGTTTTTCTGGGAATCCATTCCATACACTCCTTACTCCTGGGTTTCCTCCTCCTCGCTGAGACATGTGACTGCAAGAAAGCAAACAGGTGCGACCCTCCCGGCCCATAAGTAGCAGCCGCCCCTTAATCAAATCAGTTTACTTAAACAGCAGTAAAAAATAACCTAGGACAGGCCGGGAGGCCATAACGAGTCCATGTTACTACACATCAAACTCAAAAATGACTCTCAAAAAGTACGATAACCTCTTTTTTCTTTTTTTTTTTTTTTTTAATTTTAATACAAATATATATGCCATGAATAACCAAAAAGAAAAATGGCTTTAACACCAACAGAGAAGCGTCAGACGATAACATGACCCAGAAAACGGGTGGGCCGGAGTGTATGGAATGGATTCCCAGAAAAACCAATTCTACAGGTGAGTATCTCACAGAATTGTGTTTTTTCTTCCAATCCATTCCATACACTCCTTACTCCTGGGACCTCCAAAAGCAGTGCCATCTATGGGCGGGATCCCCTGACGCAGAACAGCAGGCAGCTCATTTCACCACTGCCTGAAGAATCTTCCGACCAACAACAGCGTCAGCTGAGGCTCTAACATCTACCTTGTAAAACTTGGTGAATGTATGAACCGAAGACCAGGTGGCAGCTTTGCAGACCTGTTCCACCGAAGCTTGGTGCTGAAAAGCCCAAGAGGCACCAATGGCTCTAGTGGAATGGGCCGTGACTCGAAAGGGGGGTTCCTTCCCCTTGGCCGAGTAGGCTCTAAACACTGCCTGCCTAATCCACTTGCTAACAGTGGCTTTAGCCGGTGGGAGCCCCTTTCTGGCTCCTTCTGAAACAACAAAAAGAAGATCCGACTTGCGGAAGGCATCTGTAGCTGCCAAATAATACCTTATGGCTCTAACTACATCTAGAGAATGAAGTGCCCTTTCCTTAGCGTTAGACGGATTTGGGCACAAGGAGGGTAAAACCACCTCCTGATTAAGATGAAAAGGAGAGACAACCTTAGGCAAAAAATCTGGCTTAAACTGAAAAACCACCTTGTCCTTGTGCAACTCAAAATATGGAGATTTCATACATAAAGCGGCTAACTCCGAAACACGCCGCACAGAAGTAATTGCCACTAAAAATACTACTTTAAGTGTCAAAATGCTCACTGGAGCGTCGACCATAGGTTCAAAAGGAGCCCCCTGTAGAGCCGTCAATACCAAATTCAAATCCCATACTGGCAAAATAGACTTGCGCGGTGGACGGACGTGGGTGACTCCCTGAAAAAAAGTCTTAATGAGTCTATTACAAGCGATAGACTTCTGAAAGAAAATGGATAAGGCCGACACCTGTCCTCTCAGGGTGCTTAAACGTAGGCCCATCTCTAAACCATCCTGCAGGAATTCTAGGATCCTAGAAACCGAATACTTTCTACATGAAACCTTCCTAGCCTCACACCAGGATATAAAGGATTTCCATACTCTGTAGTAAATCATGGAAGACGATAACTTCCGAGCCTGAATCATGGTATGAATGACCTTGGCTGACAAACCTTTAGCTGCTAGGACCGAGGTTTCAATAGCCAAGCCGTCAAAGCCAGCATCTGTAAATTCGGGTGCCGAAGCGCCCCCTGAGTGAGAAGATCTGGCTCGACCGGTATGCGCCAATGGTCTACCGCCATCCTCTTTATGTCCGCAAACCAACTTCTTCTTGGCCAATGAGGAGCTACTAGAATGGTAGGTATCCCCTCTTGAATTATCTTTCTTAGAACACGACTCAGAAGTGGAAACGGGGGAAAGATGTACAGAAGTTTGAACCCTGCCCAAGGGACTGACAGGGCGTCCGTGGCTAAGGCCAGAGGGTCCCTCGACAGGGACATGAACACTGGCAGCTTGTGGTTGTGTCTGGATGCAAAGAGATCCACCCCGGGACGCCCCCAACGAAGACAAAGGGCTTGAAAAACCTACCGACTGAGAGACCATTCTCCCCAACGCAGAGTCTTCCTGCTTAGCGCGTCGGCTTCCTGGTTTACTACTCCCGGAACATAAACTGCCGAAATGCAGGGGACATTCTCCTCTGCCCACGTCAGAATCCGGCTTACCTCTTCCAGAGCACCCTTGCTCCGAGTACCCCCCTGATGATTGATATAGGCTACCGCTGTCCGATTGTCCGACTGGACCTGGACTGCTTGCCCCTTTAAGCTGGGGGTCAGATACCGGAGTACTAGCCGGATAGCTCTCAACTCCAATACATTTATGGGAAGCTGATTCTCTCTTGGTCCCCACTGACCCTGGATCTTCTGGGACTGCCAGATGCCGCCCCATCCTGAAAGACTGGCATCCGTGGCAACTATCTGCCACTGTGGCGCCAAGAAGGATCTGCCTACCGACAGATGGAGAGGGTCCATCCACCACAGGAGAGAATGCTTGGTCAAAGGGGACAGAACAAGACCTGATCCAGCCACTGCGGGGTCCGATCCCAGCTTGCTAATAAATCCCACTGAAGGGGCCTCATATGAAACTGGGCGAAAGGTACTGCCTCGAAACAGGCTACCATCAAACCTACTACCCTCATTCCCAGCCGAATAGTCGGCTGCCGGCAAACCAGAAGGCCCTTTATCTGATCCTGAATTAGCCGAGCCTTCTGCTCCGGCAAAAAAACTTTGACCTGGACAGTGTCCAGAGTCATACCCAGGAAGTTTCTTACTGACGCCGGAGTGATGTGAGACTTCGGGTAGTTGATCACCCAGCCGAATTCTTCCAGAGATGACCGAACCGTCTGTGTATCCTCTAAAATCTGCTGCTGTGAACTGGCTGAGATTAGGAGATCGTCCAAATAAGGGACGATACGTATTCCCTGGCTCCTGAAGATTGCCATTAGACCCGCCAGGACCTTGGTGAATACTCTTGGAGCCGAGGATATTCCGAACGGAAGAGCCACAAACTGAAAATGCTGATCTTCTAGGGCAAACCTCAGGAATCTCTGATGCCCTGGAAATATCGGTACATGCAGATACGCGTCCCTTATGTCTATGGAGGTCATAAGATCTCTGGGTCGTACTACTATTAAGGCAGACCTCAACGTCTCCATGCGGAAATGCTTCACGCGGATGTATTTGTTGAGATCCTTCAGATCTAAAATGGGACGAACCGACCCATCCTTCTTGGGGATTATAAAAAGGTTGGAATAAAACCTCTGACCTTCTTCCTGAAGGGGTACTCGACAAACCACCCCTTTCTGAAGGAGGTGCTGAACTGCGCACTTCAGGGCCACTAGCTTTAGCCGGTTCCGGGATGCCCCTGATCGAAGGAACCTTACGGGTGGTTTGGCTGAAAACTCGATTTTGTAATCCATCGATCCGCTACATGGCGCCTCCAGATATGAGCAAAACGCAAAAGCCGTCCCCCCACCCGCTCGGGTGAGGGCGCCCCCTCATGCTGTAGAAGATTTGGCTGGAGGTTTAGGTCTATTTCTCCAGACCCCTCCTGCCCTATTACGCGCTCTCCCTCTACCCCAAAAATCTCTTCGGGAACAAGACCGGAAAGCGCCTCTGCCCCGCCGAAATGACGAAGACCTCTGAAAAGGCCGAATCGACCTTCTCCTTTGAGGTAACTTGCCATCCTTTACCAAACCATCCAGTTTTTCACCAAAAAGCCTGTTCCCTAAAAAAGGTAAATCCGTGAGCGCCTTCTTAGCGGCGGTGTCCGCCGACCACTGCCTAAGCCACAGTGAACGGCGCAAGGCCACTAGGAGAGCAGAGGTTCTAGCCGCCAGCCTGACCGCATCCTCCATTGCAGTAATAACAAATGCATTCAGGTCCAAACAGTCCTTAAGGTCCTTGGACTCCTGGGTCAGCCTGCGAGACTTAACTCTGGCTAAATTCCTCTTCATCTTTTTCCTCGTGGCCAGAGACACAATGGCCGTGGCACAAACTGGACGAAGCAAGGAACCTATCATGGCGGGTTCTCTTAGAGTGGAATCTCTAAGAGAACCCGTAGTAGCGGATGGCATTATCGACGTGTTAGACAAGCCTGCAACCGGGGAGTCCACTTCCGGCGGATAGGACCACAATTTTATCATTTCCGCTGGAAAGGGATACCTAGAATCTAAAATCTTTGGGACTGCCGGCAGCTTATTAGGATTTTCCCATTCCTTAAAAATCATCTTAGAGAAGTGAGGCTGTTCTGGAAACACCTGCCTTTGCCTGACAGGCCTAAACAGGTCATCCCTCCTTCTCTTCGCTACCTCAGGTGGAGAAATATTCAAGGTGTCGAACACCATAGACAACAGACCCTCTGTTTCATCCATGAGAAGAGGATCTTCATCGGACGAAAACAAGATAGAATTACTATCCTCTTCTGATTGCAGCTCGCCCTCAGAAGGCAGCTGCTCCTCCAGATACTCCTCGTCCTCCTCTTCTCCAAAAGAGGCAAATAAATCCTCTTCCTCTGCAACCGGCTCCAAATGCCTTCTCTTAAAGGTGGCTTTC
The DNA here is from genome assembly GCA_027917425.1 of Gastrophryne carolinensis. Classification (NCBI taxonomy): domain Eukaryota; kingdom Metazoa; phylum Chordata; class Amphibia; order Anura; family Microhylidae; genus Gastrophryne; species Gastrophryne carolinensis. The sequence goes on along the minus strand of CM051234.1, from coordinate 572,872,037 downwards.
TTTGGAAGCACAAGAGACAACTGCCTCTCCAGACTATCCAATCTGTGAACCAACTCCGACCGCACCCCACTGCCTTCTCCCTCTTTTGGGGAAGCAGGAGGTGGACGAACCACAACGCCCTCGGCAATAGCTGGGCTAACAACCCTGTCAGTTGACCTGTTATGGTCTAAGCCGATCTTCACGGCGCAGGCGGAGCAGACCGTGCGAAAGCCGCCCAGGGCAAAGGGGCAAATCTTGCCTTGCTCAGGAGGAATGCCGTGTCGCTATCCCCCGATGCCTCCCTCATGGTGTTTTCTTTTTTTTTTTTTTTTTTTTTAACCTCCAATATATATTTTATATATAAATACAATTATATATATATATATTATTATATATATATTTTTTTTTTTTTAATGGCCAGCAGACCCAAAGGGCCCTAAGCCTGAACCAATCCCCAAAAAAGGGACCGGGAGGAGCCACAACCCTGCTTTCTACCCTTCTTCCAGTCTAAAAAATAAAAGGAGAAAAAAAGGATTAAAGAAAAATCTTAACTCTACCAGGGAAGAACTAGCAGAAATCACAATTAATAATTTTAATAAGATTAATTAAAATAAAATTGATAAACCATCAACAATCCTAATAAAAATATATACAAATATAAAAATATAAAAATATAATTAATAATTAATATGATCTAATAATAATAATAATTAATATAATTAATATAATTAATATAATTATAATATTAATATAATATAATATAATATACAACACAACCAATCAAGCAGAAAACTAAAATATCTGCGATACTTAGTATTCCAAAACAAAATACTCTTCCCTTACATATTCCCTTTTTTTTTTTTTTTTTTAACACATACACAAGATCAAAGATCTTACAAACTATAGCGAAAAAGAAAAGGATCAAAGATCCACTCACCAACGCCGTCTGTCTTCACCTGAGGAGAGAAGATCAGCCATAAGCATGAGACAATACATCCACCCAGCCCTGCTCCCACACACTCAGAGGTTTCACACCAATGCCGCCTCACAGCCCCCTCCCTACCTGCCGCCGCTGCCAGCAACCGATGCGGTATCGCGGCTGACCTGAGAAGGGGACCACAGGCCGGTCTGCCCCGCCGGAGACACTCCGGAGGCACGCCGGGGATACGCCGGTAACGCGTGTGTGGAAGGGAGAGGGAGAAAGGGCTGGGACACACGGCTGGGAGACATCACAGAGGCTGGAAGGACACAAAGCCGGGAGGACGCGAGGTGAATCGCTCCCCCCGCAGCACCAGCGCCCGCGCAATCCGGAAGGAGGGAAATGCTCCCTGTATCTCCGGTGATGCCTACCTGTACCTCGAGCGGATCCTCTCTCGCACGCAAGGCTGAGGAAGTGAAGGCTGGGAGGAAGAGATCTCCTCCCCAGAATATAGCACATGGTCTGGGTCTACGCCCAGCGTGACGTCAGCCTCGCTCTTAAAGGTACAAGACCAGAAGCAACTCTTGCAACTTTCTCTCTTTTTCAATAAAAAGTATGTATACAAGAATGACACAATGGACATTTCCTGCGCAGGGTTGTACCTCCCGGTACGCCCATTACGCATCTTTTTAAATAAACAATTAATTGTAAAAATAAAAATAAAAAAACAAACGGAAGAAGGAAGGGTTGGGTAAACATATCCTCAGCAGGTACACCAGAGAAAAACCTGCGGCTGACTTGCCTTTCAAAAGGCCTGCAGCCCAGAGTCTATCGCTCTGCAAGCGCCCCAAGACCCCGGCGCTTCACCATACCTTCACGGCCCCAAAAACAGCCAATGCTGTGGAGGCATAACAAGGGTCTTGAGGGGCCGTGGGAGTAAGGTCACGTAGCGAGCCGACAGGGTTCAGTCCCCCGCTTACCGCTAATAATCCTTGAGAGCACCTAATCTTCCACAGTCATCTTGCCACTGCAAGAAAGAAAAACTGATTTGATTAAGGGGCGGCTGCTACTTATGGGCCGGGAGGGTCGCACCTGTTTGCTTTCTTGCAGTCACATGTCTCAGCGAGGAGGAGGAAACCCAGGAGTAAGGAGTGTATGGAATGGATTGGAAGAAAAATCACCCCCACCATGGTGCAAATTTGTATAATGATGTGAGATAAACCGCTTTTCATGCCAAGATTTAGGAGGCCAGGCAAACTCACTTCCTACCTGGGCCTCTGCCAAAAGAAACTATGCCCCATGTTGTGGCACTGCACATGTGCGAGGTTTCACCACACTACTGGACCCCACAGATTACTAGGAGCTGCCTTGCCATAAGCAGAGCTCAACTATTAATGCTATTATGATGCACATCGCTGTACAAAACGAAGCAGGAGGTATCAGTCTTATCTATGTGATTTGTCTTTGGTGACATTTTCAGACTGAGATTGTAGCTGTCCAATGCTGGCTGTGGGACCTCTTAAGTGACAGAAAAATACAGTCACACTGATGCATGAGATTGGGTGACTCTCCTGCCACTCAAGATCCCAGCTTTAGCTTCTGTACAGATTGCCCGTCCCCAGTGAGTTGTTTTTGTGTGTGTCTCCAAATTGAGCTTAGCACAGGCAGTGAAAAAAATGGCTCACTCTTTTTTTTTTTTTTTTTTTTTACAGTTTGTGACATGGAGTATGTCTACGCCAATGCCATACAAACTGCTAGGTGTGAAGGGGCCCCAACTGACACAGAAACACGCAACAATACCGTATGTAGATACATTTCAATACAGCCGACAACCATAGATTTTAAGCTAAGTTAACTTCATGTGGCTTGTGGCAAAACAGGACACAAGGCTAGCTCATGTCAACAGATAAAAATAATCATATGAAGAAACAGATACTGGGCTGCTACACCTAAAGACTTGGCCTTGTAACCCATAAAACATGCTATATATGCCTTTAGCAATGAGAACTATTTTTCAAACATGTACAGTCAGGTCACTTCTATACCAAGTTAATTGTAACTGTGCTTGTGATGAGGGTTCTGAGATCACTGCTTGCACAGCAATCATAAATAAGGTACAGCCTATATGTCAGTCTACGAGTGATTGTGCTGTGATTTGGCAAGAATGATGAGCTTTATTTGTGATTGCTGAGCAATTGCCATTGCTTTAGTGTGACCATGACCTCATATTTTCTACACTTACTTAAAGTCCTGTAGTCCTCCCTGGCTTTGTTAGCCTTGAGAAATGCTTGGATTTTAATGATTTCTTTCTCCTGTGTAAGAAGCAAAGGTTGTTATTGTTCGATTATTGCAGGGCAAATGAGTAATACTTGTATAGTAGGAGGAACTAACATGATCTTTATAGAACTGCAGCCTCTTCTTGTATTCTTTTCTTGCTTTCAGCATTCGGATCCATGACTGAATCTAAAAGCAATTAAAAGATTATTTCTATTGTTTTTTGAAAACCTAAACTTACTAAAACATATTCAAAACAATGTATATAGTTACAAGCTGTATTAATTTCAATACAATTTCAATAAGGATTAAAGTTTGTCTATACATCACTGAAGCAAAACTGTTAATTTAGAGTATTTAACATAGAATTCTGTCAATAAAAAAATTAATAGAAACATAGAAGGTTGACAGCAGAAGGAGACCATACGGTCCATCTAGTCTGCCCTTATGTGTATACTGTATGTACTCTTTATCTTAGGATAGATGTGTGCTTATCCCAGGCATGTTTAAATTCAGTGACTGTTGATTTTTCAACTACCTCTGCTGGAAGTTTGTTCCAAGCATCTACTACTCTTTCTGTAAAATAATATTTTCTAACATTGCTCCTGATCTTCCCCCCGACTAGCTTCAGGTTGTGCCCCCTTGTTCTATCATTAAGTTTCTTTTTAAAAACACTTCCCTCCTGAACCTTATTCAATCCTTTCACATATTTAAAGGTCTCAATCATGTCCCCCCTCTCCCTTCTTTCCTCCAGACTGTACAAATTAAGTTCTTTAAGTCTCTCCTGATAAGTTTTAAGTTTAAGTCCTTCCACCATTTTCGTTGCCCGCCTTTGGACACGTTCTATTTGAATAATGTCTTTTTGCAGGTAAGGTCTCCAGAACTGCACACAGTATTCTAGCTGTGGCCTTACCAGGGCTCTATACAGCGGCATCACAACCTCCCTCTTCCTACTGGTGATGCCTCGAGCTATGCAGCCGAGCATCCTGCTTGCTTTTCCCACTGCCTGGCTACACTGTCCACTCATAATGCAGCATGGCAAAAATATTAAAGTGACTGTACAGGCAAAAATAATAAACAATACAATGTAGATGATTAGCACTATTCCCAGAGTTTGAAAGTTACGTCTGACGGAGATCCAGACTGTGCCATCTCTGCTCATGACCATGGCCTGTGGTGGCTTTGCTGCCTTTGCACATCAATCATGGTGACTGGCCACACCCACTCCATTCATTTTAATAGATGGGGTGCCAAGGACAGGTACGTTCCCTCTGTTTTAGGGAATGGAGCGGGTGCGCTCAGTCACCGTGACTGAAACAAGGGGGCGAGATCGTCAATGACGGTAATTTTCAAACTACCAGTAGAGGTCAATCAGTTGTGTGGGACTGTAGGAGACTGTTATTTATTTTTGTCCAGACATGTTAAAGCGGACCCTCACCTTGAATAAGAGCATATCTTATATGTTTCCCCCACCCTGTATATACAGATGGCTGACATACAAAATTATCCTACCTGCATCTACTGCATCTTATGAGCCTGTAAACATTCAAGATGGCGGCTCATGGAGCATCAGGCAGCCTGCAAACAGGAAGTGACTTCTGACTGTGTTGCTCTGCATTCTGGGATTGCTGTCCTTTCCCTGACCCCATCTCTGCTCTGTTTGTGCAAAGCACATCTATAACTCCACCCCCTGTACTTTATCCCGCTCTCCTCTCCTCAGTATGTGATGCTTCTGAGTCAAGATGGCGGCATCCGTATCCTGCAGTCCTGAACAAAGTTGCAGCCCGGTGGGGGGGGGGGGGGGGGGAAGAATAATAAGTGATTAAAAACTTAAAATATATTAATTTTAGATGCTGGGGAACAGTTTTTTAAGGGCTTGGGCTTTTCGCTAAATCATACTGAAGGGTCCGGTTTAATTTGATAAAGTCTTATCCGGGCTACCTGTCATGCCAGGCCCTTATCATTTATCCCACATCTTCAAAGCAGCTTTGAAAAGGCTACAAGCACCATCCTGTCATTGTGTTGCAGCATATTTTGGTCTTGCCTTCAGTCCCCAAAATATATTATTTAAACTGTGGAACGCTAGATGCTGCGGTTGTATATCAGGTACATCATGGCTCACAGACAGTGGTCACTTGTTTAGAATTCTATGACTCCTTTATTTTCTCTATCCCTCCAAAGTGAATTTAATTTGACTTGGATACATATTTTTAATGATAATCATGGGTTGATGGAGGGATTCAGTAATAGGGACAAGGGATATCTGTGACGATGAATTCAATACCAAAAGAATTTTGTTTTTTTACTTTATCTTCATTGTCATAGTTTATTCATGGGTCACACCTTATTAAGGAATGTGTGGGGGTGAGCATATATGGCCCAGTAAGGGTTATTATTTGGCCAGTGTGGACTTTTGTGTACCATGCTTATCACATGAACTATATGTTTGCAAATCCAGTGAACCTTACGCCAAATATATGAGATACTCCACACTACTTGGTCACGTACAACCACTGTAATCACTGAAAGTATTTTTCTTCGCTATCCATTCATTCAGCCCAGCAGGGTATTAATTTGTTGCTAAGCCATTATATATATCCATATTTTTCCAATCACCTTTGTGCAGCTGTACTACTGTGTCAATATACCAATATATTAACTTTACTATGCAGAGGATTCGAGGAGTGTGAGCGCATGGGGTGTGGGTTTGACAGCAAGATGATCCAGGGGATTTTACACAGCGGGATATCCCAAATCAGGATACCCCCAACAAACTCTGGCAAAGGTTTTGTATCCCTTTAAAGAAGGAAGATTTAAAAAAAAAAAAAAAAAGAGCATATAAATCTCCATATAAATATGCTGGATGACGAGAGGAAGGATCACTAATACACCTGGCATCAAGAAATGTCCAGCCCGACTTATTTCTTTCTTTTAATGGAAGGAAGAGGAATTCGGGGGGGGGGGGGGGTACATCCAAACCTGGTGGGACCACTGTCCCAAAAGAAAACCATCACAAGTTTGGTGGGAGTTTTATTCAGTTTGTGTGTATAAGTGACCCCTCCTCTCATTAGCCAACGTGTTTATATAGATTTTTAATATTACACAAAGTTCCGATACATCTCCTAGAAGGACAAATAGATAGAACTGTAAACAATAGTCTTGTTTCAGCCGTTTTTCCTTTACTAGACTGGCTCATGTGATTAGATTACTGAAACTTTGTTTACCCGAGAAATAATGTAATCATGGGTTGAAGGTGCTGAGGCAGGATAGGGGGGTTACAAAGAAAAAAAGCTTTGCAGCTCTGCCTGCCGATTTACTCAGGGCCTCCACACCGCACATACCTGCTGCTTGTGCTGCCCCTATGCATTAAACTACAAGGACAACATAACAATTTTATTGATTTGGTTTAGATTCATAATCAGCATCTCTTGTTCTAATCTAGACATAAGTGATGTACAATAATAACAATCAAAAAAAACCCGCGCTGGAATCTTAACAATCAATAATAATATCCAATACCCAATACAATTAATGCTGCTCCACGTGTTATAACCTCTTATCCCAGTAAAAGAGTATATATGTAGTAAATTGATATCAGAACACAGAGCATAATATAACTAGAAAAACACTTCTTATTTAACACTGGCCCTTTAAGTGGCCCTTATTGCTGTAATGGAACATTCTTCCAAATTAGATAGTACAGTTCAGATTGTGCCACCCTCTTGTTTAGATGCCACGACTCCTTAGTTTTGTAAATTCGTCGGTGTTCACAAACTTATAGCATCACCACTGTGCCCGTCACCAGTATTAGGTACTCTTACCGGCTGATAGATGGTATAAAGCTTGTAGTTTTAATTCCACTGGGATCTTTCCTTTGCATTTACTGCCAATGGAGTTACTTGAGCTGATTATGAGCCCACCATTGTGGACTGAGATACTCATAATCAGCTCAAGTAACTAGACATAAGTGATGTAAACACATGAATGCACCTTTAAATTAGACTAAGATTCATTTCTGGATCAGGTAACAAAATACCACTAATTTCATTTAATCAAACTAACTCAAAAGCTGGATAATACATTTAGAGGGCATTACCACCTCCTGCCACAGCATACCTTAACAATTCCTACAATATTTCCTTGCAGAAATTTCAGTCTGTCGGTATAGGATTTTCGTTGCTTATATCCTTTCCAAGAGGCCTGTAAGAGAATTAATAAAAAAAATGCATGTCAGTGGCACAATGTGGGTATTTTGTACACATTTTTAACATACCCCTTTTGGACCCCATAGCTTTTCTGCCCTGCGACTGATGTCTAAACCTTACTAAGATATATGGCATGCATGCTTGTCTAACAGCCCAACAGTATAAAGTGCGCTTGCATTATCAAATGATACATCTAAGCTCCAGGGTGATGCCTTCGGTCCAAAAAGTTAATCCACACAATATTTTACAGATGCCCTGCGCTGCTTCAGTTATTATTATAGTCCACATATTTCTTTTTGGAATGTTGGCCAGATTAATGTGCTCTAAATGTACATTATTGCGTGTTATACCGACTATATGAAGGTTGGGACGCATGGCTGTCTCCACCTACCACTTCTTTTCTGAGGGATACCTGTGACCAGAGATCACTCATATAAGCATAAAACGGAAAATAAACATTAGCCAGTAAAGGAAGAAGGCCAAGCCAACTATCTGGGTCTTCCTATGGTGAGGGGGCCCAGAAAAAAAGGAGAGTGCTCTTATTTCACTGGCTTTACTGCTTATATGATTGACCCCCGGTCACAGGTATCGCTCAGAAAATAAGTAGTTGGGGACAGACAGGCTTCCCAACCTTCACCTGCATGGACACCAGTCATCTGCGACATGGTGACAAATGCCCATCCCTGTGCAAATGGAGTTGGCATTCTTGAGGGACTGTGACATGGGGACAGCCCTATGTCATGAAAGCCGGTGGTGAGCCTGTACACTACAGTGCTCAATCTCAGTACCTAAAAAACTGCTGCAGAGGACACAGTTAATGTGTTTTTTTCATCTTTTGGCCAGGACAGGCCCCTTGATAAAAAAAAAAAAAAAAACTCCTACTGATACATTTCTCTAGCTCAGTTGGGTTTTAAAGTGGACCAACAACCTATCGGATCGGCCCGGGAAGATCCAATCCCTCCCCGTGGGACATCCAAAATCGGGATGCCCCGCTGTTCGAAACCCCCCAGGACGCCCAGGAACCTTACCTTGATCCCGATCCAACGGCACATGCGCAGGCGGCAGCTGCATCTCGCGCCTCTCTCGTGTCCGCGCCGGCCATTTGTGAATGGTCGATGCGGGCACGCTTCCTGTTAGAGGGAAGCGTGAGATGCGGCCGCCAGCATGCTCGGAGTTGCTGTAGTTGTATGTCGCTTGGACGCACATACCACAGCGGCTCCGAGTACGTTGACTGGACGAGGAGCAGGGTTAGGTGAGCTTTTACGAGTGAACGGGGGGGGGGGGGGGGGGGGGCTTCACATAGCGAGGCACCCCCGATCGGGGTGCCCTGGGGAAGTGGACCAAGACCCAGGATAGTCAAAATCCTGGGTGTTGGTTCACTTTAATAATTATATGTTTATTTTTATAACCACGTATTGGTGCATTGATTCAGACATGTAACATTTCCGTCATACAACAGCTAGCATACATTGAAATTTATAAAAGAATATGTAAAATACTCACCTGGAAAAGGGGGCAGTTTTAATGCGGGTCAAAACACACACGTCTGGGTCCTGGAATCTAAAAGATTCCAGACCCAGCTGCTAGCTTACCTCTGGGGCATCCTACACCACTGAACCCCCCTGGGTTGCCGGTGATCTTACCGACGCAATCTCCCCCGGCGGCCACATCACTTCGCTGTAGCTGTGCACGTTCCCGCGTCTGGTCTTTCTGAATGGAAAACATCTTGCCGGGCAGGGCAGGGCCGGCGCCAGCACAGGGCAAACCTGGGCAATTGCCAGGGACCCTGGCACCTTTAGGGGCCCACTCAGACTCACTTGGCCATAGTATTCTTTTACTGTGGACCCGAACCACCGAATGCCTGGTGCTGTGTGCAGACCTTTAATGGCTGGTCTCAGCAACAGGGGATGGTCAGCAACATGGAGAAGGTGGCATGGAATGGAGGGCAATTGAAGTGCAGAAGGTGGCGAAAACCAGGAACTGACAAGGACTGGAGGGCGATCAGCAGCAGGAGATGACCCATTTGTGGCAGCTGAACTGAAAGGTGACCTCATGTGACTCACTACTTTGGAGCCCAATCAGACTCTCTTGCCCAAGGGCCCCTACAAACCTGGAGCCGGCCCTGGTGCCGGAGATGAAGCCAGCCAGCAGCATCTCATCACAGTGGCACTTTTGAGAGAGCCAATGGGCTCTTTCAAAAGTGCCACAGGCCGTAGCTTCGGGGGTGTAAAAGCCTGATTTTTTTTTAAAACCAGGCCATGGCCGAGCCAACTGCACTATCCAGATGGTTTTGCATCCGGTTTCAATGTGGTGTGTCACCAAGGACTCTTACTGCAGCAGTAACACTTAATTGAAATAATAGAAAGCTATTTTGGTTTCCAGTACCTGTATTTTAATAACTTGGGGCTCCTGATGCTGGAGAAAAGCTTTTCTCTCCTGGAACGCCTTTCTGGTAAGGTAGCCTCTTATTTGTGCCTGCAGCAAAGTAATCAGATTTTCATTGGCCATCCACAGCTGCTCCCGGTTGTAATCGGCTGTAATTTTTCCGACAACATCCTAAAAAAACATATAATTTATTTATTTGTTACTAGATTTCATGGGACCATTTGCAGTGAAAGCATTTCTATTAATAACAGAAGAAATAAGAAACGACGAGCCAGTGTGGAAAGTAAACTACTGTATACACATGGCCTTTTCCTCCATCTGCATTCTTATTACACAACAAGCGCTCCTCAGCATCTTCCCACAATCCAACACAAAGATCCATGTAGCCAACTGTCCTTGTGTAGCGAGAAGCTCCATGGCACAACAGCAATAAATATTGCAATACCTAACATTGTAATTGTAGTTCTGGTGGACCAAACCCAACAGAACTTGTGAAATACATTTGTCCAAAGCCCCTGCCAATATACCCTTCTTAGGGTATAGAACTAGAAATGGATATTTTTGATTTTCAAATAATCCTGGAACACCTTTTTTTTTTGGGTGAGAAGCGTCCTTCGTCTGAAGATTGTTTTTGAGCATTTTTCTTAAAGGATTAAACATTTTAATATACAGTGTTCATGAATTTACTCAGTTTTGTCAATACCCTTTGGTAACATACCATCACTTTTGTTAATATTGGTGTCTATTAGTAAGTGCTACTGTAGGATGCATTATTCTTCCGAATTTCATGGGGCATGTGAATGGGACAGGACATGCATGCACCCACTACTTTTACACTATGCAGTTTCAGTTCATGTGCTTTGCAGGATGAGGTGTGAAATTGCCCATAGACGATACATTACATGACTTCTTCAGGTTCTGTGCAATGCCACAGGTGTGACCAGGTTAGAGTGACCAGGTTTTGTGCCATGGGCTTGGGCGTCTAATCACAGTGGATGTGGGGCTTGGGCAACAAGGTTATGGTGGGTAAGCCAGGTAATGGTGGGCTTCATACTGGGTGCACAACGAATCACACTAATTTATGTGCAGCATCACCTGCTCCTGTCCACTGCTGTCACATCTGTTCCTGACCAAATAGCAGCACTGGTGGCATGAACAATAGAGCAAGGAGACAACCACACACACACACACACACACACACACACACACACACACACACACACACACACACACACACACACCCCCACACTCATTCCTGGAGATGAGGAACGAGGCTCAAGTAGCATATAATTAGGTTATTTAGTCAGCATTTTGGATACACTAAAACAGATGTTGAAACATCTGAGTTTCGGGATAGAGAAACCTGCAGTGGCGGAAAGGTCAGTAACATCCATCAATAGCAAATGGGGGAAAGTGTCTGCACCATCAGGCTCATTGCCAAGTTATGTGTAGGTTTAAGTTAGCTAGTAGCCCTTCTTTTATCAGGAAGGGGGTTAATGGAATGGAAAAAGTAGCCACAAAAACATTATATATAGTTCCTTGTGCATCGTCTCTGGCAGCCAAAGATCTGGCAATCCTGTTCTTACTGATGGTTGTCATGTAGATGCCAGCCTTAGAAGAAAACACAGAAGTGAGTATGGTCTGCTGTGGCTGATGCAAGCCCACATTTAGCCTGATTGGACTGGGTCTACATAAAAGCAGACCAAAACCCACTGTGAAATACATTTGACCAAAACCCCTGCCAATAATCCCTTAGGGTATAGAACGTCTGGAACTAGAAATAGATATTTTCGCTTTTTGAATTGTCTGGGAACACTGTTTTTTATAGCTGTCCCTCTCTGTAAGATGGCAGACATCAGTCATTGCATAAGTGTGGCTATGACATCACTGCCACACACAACAATGGCAATGAATGGAGGAGACAGAGCTTTACAGCTAAAATAGGAGCCATTATCTGAGATTAGAGTAAAGCAGTAACAGTGATAATTGGCAAAAGGTTCTTTTCATGGGGGGAGCAATTCAGGGGATGCTAGTTAATAATGTGGGTTTTGGTCCGCTTTAAATGTCATCTGTAAATACAGAGCTGGCAACACATCTTACAATCTGGTAAGAACAGCCTGCACAGGACTATAAGCATATGTTTTGAGGATCTACTCAAGTACTCAAACAGGTATTCTTTTACCAGCCGCAACTATTATCTAAGGGTTAGACTTAGATCTAAAATTACATAATATATTACAGTATTTTAACATTTAAAAACAATTTCAACCACCTGAAGGTGTCCTTTACCAGTGTTCCCCAACCCTCCGCTCGAGAGTCGCCAACAGGTCATATTTTGTCAATCTCCATAGCATCTGAGCACCAATTACTTCAACTGTGCATCTGTGTGGAGATCTGCAAAATATGACCCGCTGGTGACTACTGAGGATAAGGATGGGGAACACAGGTTTACACATACACTACAGTGGATATAAAAAGTCTACACACACGTATTCAAAAACAGGCATGTAAAAAGAGCTCAGCACGGCCACTCCCTTGCAGTGAATGGAGTGGGCGTGCTAAAGGCCCTATGACTGACGGGGGTGACTCCTTACGGAGTCAGAAAGAAACCGGAGAGGCGACCTGGAAAGCGTGGACCACGCCGACTGATCAGGAGAGTTAGAGAGTTCCGGGCTACCAATGAACAGCTGCAGGGGATCCTTTCGATTTTTTTTTATTTTGGCTGGTCACTTTTGCTCATGGTAAATATTGTAGTAGTCAGACACATCTGCCATCTTTTAAGTGATTCAGATTCATCCTATATAAAGGTCAACTGATCTTGTAGGATTTTTTCGACATTTTCTTAGAATTTTACAGCAAAGCCATGGTCATATACTGTACTTGTGCCCTTCTGTCCCTAAATGCTTGATGACTTACAGACATAAACATGCCATGAGTCATCTGTGGGACAGGATACAAATACTTGACAAGATGCATCTGATGTGTTATTTTACAGAGACATTTTGCCCTTATATGTTCCACCCTAAATGTGTGTGTTAAGATATAGTGACATGTGATTGATTCCAGCTGTGTAGGAACCACATGGTCGGTGGTATATACAATAATTTCCTTGCATTGTGCAAATCTTTACAGTGAGAATGTAGGGTCATGGTCCGCAAAATATTTTTTTTCTTGAACATTATAAATTAAAAGCTGCCTATGACGATTTTATTTTTTTTTTCAAAATACTTTCTGGGTTGCTGATATACTCTTTCTGGTAAGCCATACCACAGATATTCTGAGAGACATGAACTATTAATGCGAATTTCTTGTTTTGTAAATCAATTTATTTAACACTGCTTGTATCTTAGCATAATAAATAGTCTGAGGGTTAAATATGAGCAAGAGAATGAATACATTTTTCAACTCTTCACAAAGGTTTACAGGTTTAATAATACCATTTTGTGATTACTCACCTGTAAAATGGTTATTACAAGTATGTCACACACCCCGCTTCCGAATATTCATGACACTTTGGTAACTGTCCTGTAGAGGGCGATCTTGCAGAGATGACATGAAAAAAAGGAGCCCCTCCTGACCCATAAATACCTGGGACCTCCCACCATTCCCCAGTATAAGACAGCAGTAAAGGGACCAGGAAAAGCCAAATGTAAACAGCAAAGAAAAAGGTTCACCATATAAAGGATCCCAGAAAACCAAAAAAGGGCGGGATGAAGCGGGGTGTGTGACATACTTGTAATAACCATTTTACAGGTGAGTAATCACAAAATGGTATTATTCCCAGTATGTCACACACCCGCTTCCGAATATTCATGACACTTGGGACATCCAATAGCAGTGCTCATAATGGGTGGGGATCCCAAAAAGGCAATAATGCTAACTTAAACTACTGCAGCATGCAGAACTTTGCGGCCAAAAACAGCATCCGCTGAGGCCCGCACATCAACCTTATAAAACTTGGAAAAAGTATGAACAGAAGACCAAGTAGCAGCCTTACAAACTTGTTCAACAGAAGCCTGATGCTGAAAAGCCCAAGGTGCTCCAACAGCACGAGTAGAATGAGCAGTAACATGAAAAGGGGAACCTTCCCCTTGGCAGAATAGGCCCCAACAATGGCCTGTCGAATCCATTTACTAATGGAAGACTTAGCGGGCGCTAGACCTTTCCTGGGCCCGGAGGGCACCACGAAAAAAGCGTCCGACTTACGAAAAGGAGAAGTAGCCACCAAATAATATTTCACACATCGAACCACATCCAAAGAATGTAAGGTCCTCTCCTTGTCATTACTAGGCTTAGGACACAAGGAAGGGAGAACTACATCCTGATTGAGGTGGAAGGCCGAAACCACCTTAGGAAGGAAATCCGGCTTAAAGCGGAAAACTACCTTGTCCAGGTGCCTCTCAAAGTAAGGAGCCTGAATAGACAAGGACGCCAACTCAGAGACACGCCGAACAGAGGTAATAGCCACCAAAAAGGCAACTGAGTGAGCAGAGAAAGAGCAATATCATGCACCGGCTCAAAAGGGGGCCCCTGGAGAGCAGACAGAACCAAGTTTAAATCCCAAACCGGCAGCAGGGGCTTTCTAGGAGGCCGCACATGAGTAACCCCCTGGAAAAAGGTCTTAACCAGGGGATGAAGGGCAAAAGACCTTTGAAAGAAAACCGCCAGGGCAGAAACCTGCCCCTTCAAAGTACTAAGCTGGAACCCCGAGTCCAGACCATGTTGAAGAAACTCCAGAATTCTGGGAATAGAAAACACCCTACAAGGCAAGGCCCTAGCCTCGCACCAGTTAATATAAGACCTCCAAGTCCTATAGTAGACGTTAGAGCTAGGAAGAGATCTTCCTCTAACAAGAGTCCGAACCACCGTATCAGAAAGACCTTCCTCCTTTAAGATGGAGGTTTCAGCAGCCACGCCGTCAAAGCCAGCGTTGGTAAATTGGGTTAGCGTAGCTGACCCTGGGTGATAAGATCCGGAAGAAGAAGCAGATAAAACTGATCTACTGCCAGCCGCACGACGTCTGCGAACCACACTGGTCTTGGCCACCTTGGAGCCACCAGAATTGCTGGTGCCCCTTCTAGAGTCAGCTTGCGCACCACTTTGACCACCATGGAGAAAGGGGGGGACAGGTACAGAAACCCCAGTTCCCTCCAAGCCAGGGACATGGCATCCACTGCCAGGGACAGAGGATCCTGAGACAGAGACACAAAGGCAGGAAGCTTGTGATTGTGACGAGAGGCAAAAAGATCCAACTCCGGAGTCCCCCACTTGTGACAAAGGGACTGGAATACCTTGGAACGGAGAGACCATTCTCCTCGACGAGAGGATCTCCTGCTCAGGGAATCCGCCTTCGTGTTCTCCACTCCCGGGATGTAAATGGCTGAGATGCATGGGACATTGCTCTCTGCCCAAACAAGGATCAGAGATACCTCCCTGAGGGCACTCCTGCTGCGAGTCCCTCCTTGGTGTTTGATGTAAGCGACCGCCGTCCGATTATCCGATCAGACTTGAACTGGCAATCCCTGCAATAGAAGAGTCAAGCGAGACAGAACCAACCAAATGGTCCGTAGCTCCAAAACGTTGATAGGGGTATGAGCCTCCCAAGACCCCCATAACCCCTGGAACTGATGTTCCCTCCAGAAGCCCCCCCCCAGCCCGACAGGCTGGCGTCCGTGGAGACCGTTTCCCAACAAGGGGTCAGAAAGGATCTGCCCTTCAACAGATTGCTTGACACTAGCCACCACTGAAGGGACTGCTGAGCCCGGGGAGACAGCAGACAAGACTGATCCAATGACAGCGGACACTTGCCCAAGTCGCTAGAAGATGGAGCTGAAGCGTCCTCATGTGAAACTGGGTAAAAGGGACTGCCTCGCAGGAAGCCATCATCAGACCTACCAATCTCATCCCTAGCCGGATAGACGGGCGAGGATTCGAAAGCAGAAGCCGAACCAAATCTTGGATCAGAAGAATCTTGGGCTGAGGAAGGAACACCTTGGCCTGAAAGGCATCCAGAGTCATGCCCAGAAACGAAACCTCCCTGGATGGGGAGAGGGAGGACTTGGAATAGTTGATCACCCAACCGAACCTCTCCAGCGTGGATACCACCACTGTGGTGTCTAACTCTGCTTGGCTGAGAGAGGAAGCCAAAATGAGAAGGTCGTCCAGGTATGGTACAATGCGAATACCCTGGACTCTGAGGAGGGCCATCACCCCCGCCAATACCTTGGTGAACACCCTCGGAGCAGAGGTAAGCCCGAATGGAAGGGCCACAAACTGAAAATGATGATCTTCCACCACAAACCTGAGGAATCTCTGGTGTGCCAGGAAGATAGGTACATGCAGATAAGCATCCCTGATGTCATTGAACGTCATGAAGTCCCCCTAACGAAGAGAATTGACGGCTGACCGCAAGGTTTCCATGCGAAACTTCCTGAAGCGCATAACCCGATTGAGAAGCTTCAGATCCAAAATGGATCGAACGGAGCCGTCCTTCTTGGGCACCGTGAATAGATTGGAATAGAATCCCAAGCCCCTTTCCGCGAAAGGCACTGGGCAAATGACAGCCATGTCCAGCAGATAACTTACTGCCGCCCGGAGCCCCTGTGCGGCCAGTGGATCCGAAGGCACTCGAGACCTGAAGAATCTGGGAGGCCGGATCTCGAATTCCAGCTTGTAACCGGAAGACACCACTTCCAGAATCCATTTGTCTGAGACCTCCTGGTCCCAGACCTGGAAGAAGTGCCACAGCCGTCCCCCCACCCGCAAGGGTGAGGGCGCCCCCTCATTGCTGAGCTGGCTTAGCAGCGGGCTTGGGTTTGGTACTCCAATTGTGACCTGGACGGGCACGACCTTTGCCTCTACTCCAGGAATCACCTCTGACGGTAGAGAAGGCCAAAACTCTGCCAGTTCTGGCACCACGAAAGGAAGGGTTAAAGGAGGCCGCCCCCCGAAAGGGACGACATTGCCTCTTACGCTGAGGTAACTTCCCTCCTTTCATGACAGAATCTAATCTTTCTCCAAAGAGCCGCAATCCCACAAAGGGAAGTGCTGTAAGCGACTTTTTGGCCACAAAATCAGCCGCCCACTGGCTCAACCATACCGACCGCCGAATAGCTACAAGCAAGGCCGAGGTTCTACCACACATGACCATGGTTTCATCCAAGGCGGCAAGCACAAAGGACATGAACAATTCACACCGCTTAAGGGCGGCGAACTCATCACTAGCCGGGTCAAGCCTGGAGGTACTCAACAGGTCTCTAACCACAGACCTGGTAGCCACTGCCAAAAGCGCCGAAGCACAAACAGGCCGCAAGGCTGAACCGACACTAGCAAACGTGTGGCAAGCCATCTGATCAATGCGTTTATCCTCACCATCTTTGAGAGTGGTGGAGTCAGGAGAATGCAAAATAGAAGTATTGGATAACCCGAGCACCGGGGCATCCATCTCAGGAGGGGACGACCATTGTTTTACCACGTCCACCGGAAAGGGATACTTTTTATCCCAACCTTGAGGAATACCTGGAAGCCGAGTAGGCTTCTCCCATTCCTTAAGAATAATGCCATCAAAATGCTTTTGATTTGCGAACTCCAGGCGCGGCTTGGAAGTCCCCAAAGAATTCCCCTTTTTGAGGAGCGGCCACAACAAGCACCTGTTGAAAAGTGAAACCGGCCCAGCAACAACGGCCGCAAAAACACATACAAACACACACACACAATCCACACACCTTTTCCCCCAAATAACGTAAAACAACCCACAGGAGAAAAGGCCCCCCCCCCCCCCCCAAGGGGCACAGAGGGACACGGTAGGGGGGAGAACCCACACCAATAGGTGAAAGGGTAAGAGGGACGCGGCATCCCAAGCCGGGATCACCAACCCAGACACCACCTACCCCTTTGTATGGGGTCTCACGGGGGAGCTAGCTCCCATATACACCACAAGGTGCAGCCTACCATTGCTTGGACCTTCAGCCTAGGCTGGGAGGCATACTGCTATAGTTTAAATTAAAAAAAGGTTTCAGGAAGCAATAGAAAAAAAAAGGCCGGGGGGTTACCCCAGCTACCTGCAACGAGGAGACAACCATCTTCTGACTTGCTTGCAGACTGCAGAGACGAAAGACTGGGGAATGGTGGGAGGTTCCAGGTATTTATGGGCCAGGAGGGGCTCCTTTTTTTCATGTCATCTCTGCAAGATCGGGGGGGGGCAAAATAAATCTATATTCCCAGTATGTCACACACCCCGCTTCCGAATATTCATGACACTTGGATAACTGTCCTGTAGAGGGCCAGTTATCCAAGTGTCATGAATATTCGGAAGCGGGGTGTGTGACATACTGGGAATATAGATTTATTTTGCCCCCCCCCCCCCCCCCCCGAGCTGCAATGTCTACAGGTACTCCAGCAAGGATAAGTGCTCTCGAATTTGGATGCCGCTAGGGCAAGCTTTCATCCTACCCTAAAGTCCTTTAGATTCTAGGGCCAGGAATAACCAATTTTGTTTCACAAAAAGTGAAGGACTAGAGTAAAATCACCCCAGTGGAATAGGACAGGTTTACCTCTATGCAGATTTGAGTGCCGTATCCAGTTATAAGGTGTGTTATATTGTCAGTGTCTTCGCTTGTGGTTTAGCATCATCATGTCACTAATATAGGGAAAGGGGGAAAGAGAGGCTGCGAAATGCCAGAATCTATTCACCTTTGCAAACTGCATTTAGCATTGAACTTGATACCTGGAAACCAGCACTCAAAGTTACAATACCATCTGCCAGTAATACCAATGTGTATCTGACACCAACAGGGAGAGTCAACTTGGTTTTTCTTTATTTACCAATACATCTTTTTATGAACTTTTTGGACATTAAAAATTTCTATGCAGTTTATATTTTTACTTAGAAAAAGAAAAGATCAAGATACCTGGATCTCTTCCCGGGTAAGCCAATCGGTCTTAGGAGTAACATCTTCTGGTGGAGACCAGCAGCCTTCATTCAAGTCAACATTATAATAGTAGTCATATTTATCCTTCAGTCTTATCTTTAACCATGAGCTCTCACTGGTTGCTGTGGGAATACATGTATTGATTGCAATTATAAATGATGAGCAAAAACATTTGTAGTTAGACATCAATGCACATAACACATGAAATAAACTGGACAGAGGGGGACTGACACAGTAGCTATGACATGAAAGGTCTCAGTATATGATGCTGTTTTAGGGGGTCTTCAGCGTACAACATTTGGGGGGCTGCCTGTACCACATCCTAATGGAATAAAGAATGGATCCAGGTGGCCCCAAAGCATTGGAGTATGAAATGGACTTGCATTCGTTCGAGATTCTCACATGTCAGAGGATTTATATGTATATAGTCATATATCATGGACATCTGATAATGTTACCTTCATTGGTCTTGTTTTTCTTGCTCTCTGAAAGATCCTTGTGATAAATGTCCGCACACTCTGGTAGGATTCCTTTTAAGTCAGCATTAGAAGACTGCAGAGCCTGAAGTGTAAGCTGTGCTTCATCTTTTTCTAGAGCCAGGTTAATTTCTGCCACAGCAGCTGCCACTAAGCATGATAGACAAAATATATATCAATGAAACCCAATAGAATGTCTATGAAGGATCAAATTCATTGATTATAACTCGCTTACAGCAATTTTATATAACATATACTGTGACAGACGCTCTGTCTTTTGGATGTCATCACTATTCAGTTGCCCACCGGGTCATTCACTGGCCTTTTCTTAATTAGGTCATTGTATTTTGATACTGTTACAGGCAATGTCATTGTATTTTGACTGCCATTGTGTATTGTTGATTACGTCACAGTCAATGGCATTGTCCTGATTGATTATAATTATATTACAGCCTGCTTTTGTTCTACTGATTGCGTCACCGGCAGAGTTGAGGGATTGTGTGCCCTGCTGCTATTGGTCAGTGTGGTTGTCATTGCATGGAGACTTGTGTATATAAGGCACAGTGCGGCACTAATAAAGTACACTTCACCTTCACCCTCAATACTGAGTTCTGTCTCTTATTGGGGGAAACGCTATATTACAATTCACTAGCCCTTGTAAGGGCTGTTCCTGTTTCCTCACGGACGACTCTGGAATTCCAGCAGCACCTCTTACGATTGGGAAAAGGACGTCTCGGGCGGTGAAGCCCTCCGGCGATAAGGGTTATCGCTACATATACAAATTAATTTCTTGGTTCAACAGAGGTGTATTTCTTTATACACCTACCCTTGGGTTTGTCTTAAAGGGGGGTAGGTGAGTGTGGACACCATGGGACTCGATCTTAGAGGAAGATAGGGTTTATAATACAGGACTGGGACAGATCAGCTGTTGGGGACAAAATTTATGTTTTTTCTTTTATGCCTAGACAGTGACTTTAAAGAGAAATGGAGTATAGTGAAAGGGCTGGGGGCTTTAGGAACATAAACTGTGGGCTATCCCGATTTGGGACACCCCTGAGAAAAATACTAGATCGAATTATGGTCCGCATTAAATGTCACTGTAACATTTTCCTTGTCTGTGCATTTATTTAACAGCACTACACATTTTATTTACCTGTGTTTTAATGATTTAGAGATGGCCACATCTAAACAGGTCACTTAAAGCAGACCAAAACCCGCTGAACTTGTGAAATACATTTGGCCAAAACCCCTGCTGATATGCCCTTCTTAGGGTGTATAACTAGAAATGGATATTTTCCCTATCCGAATTGTCCTGGAACATTTTTTTTGCTGTCCACCTCTGTAAGATGGCAGGGAAATAGTCATTGCATGGGCATGGCAATGACATAATTGCCACACACAGCAGTGGCAATGAATTGAGGAGGCGGAGCTTTACAGCTAAAACAGGTCATTATCTTGGATTAGAGTGAAGCAGGAGCAGTGGAAATTGGTACCCTTCACGGAGGGAGAAATTCAGGGGAAGCTAATTAAAATTGTGGAATTTGGTCCGCTTTAGATCTTTTCATTTAGGCTGCTCTGGGAAAAATGTAGGAAATTTATTTTTCCACAGGCTGAGCTAGACCAAGGATCTTAAAAGAGGGGTAAAAAAAGCCAGATAAGGAGTGGTACTGGCAATGTGTGTCTGTTTAAAGACTAATATATATATAGTTCTAGAAGTTCTTGAATCATATTGCAGATTAAATCAATTCCGTAATCTAATAGCCATTACTTCACACTGGGTGTGAACAAAGTGTGGTGAAAGAAAAAAAAAAAAAAAAAAAAAGGAACCTGTCTTGATTACGCACCTCTTAGTGATTCCTGCGTGTTCCAATTGGCATCCGTAATGCCCTTCTGTATTTCATCCAGCCAGAGGGCAGCCGATTCATCTTTGGAATCCTGGAAGAAAGTGATGCACATGTGTCATTTTATTCTCAATAATAATTTCTGAACTAGAAACCTCAGCACTTCAAATCTACTGAGTCATTTAAACAGAGATCACTATGACACATATTGCAGTGGCTTTTGTTAGTGTTTTCCACAGGTTAAATCTTCCAGTAGCAGAAAACCCCAAGATTGGTGGGATTTTGTGTATATGCAACTCCTCCACTCTCTGTAGCATGTTTATAACGATTTTTAATATTACACCATTTCACTGTTTTCACAGTAAAGCTTCTTTAAAGTGGACCAACACCCAGGGGGGATCGGCCCGGAAATCTATAAGATTCCCGGACCGATCAGATCCCTCCCCGCGGGGCATCCGAAATCGGGATGTCCCGCGGGGAGGAACCCCCCAGGAGGCCCACAATCCTCACCTTACCGGCGATCCAACGGCGCATGCGCGAGACGCGGCCGCATCTCTCGCTTCCCTCTAGCAGGGCGCGCTCCCGCGCCGGCCGTTTTGTGAATGGCCGGCGCAGGAGCGCTCCCTGTTAGAGGGAAGCGAGAGACGCGGCCAATGACAGCGCTCTGGTATGCGCGTCCAAGCAGCTTTGGACGCGCATACCAGAGCTGCTCTGAGCGCTGTCATTGGCCGGACGAGGTCACGTGGGAGCGGGGAGAGGTGAGTTTTTGCGGCGATCGGGGGGGTTTCAGACAGCGGGGCACCCCCGATCGGGGTGCCCCACCTAAGTGGACCAACACCCAGGATAGTCAAAATCCTGGGTGTTGGTCCACTTTAAAGGAAAACACCCTTTTTGTCAGGTTGTTAATGTACGGACATATTGTTTTCCTCTTCTGGAATGTAAAATAAATGTGTGTTCGGATTCTGTCCCTATACTTGTGATTTACTAATCAACATGGTTTCTGTCCTTAAATAAAGCCCTATTTTTCGACTACAAATCTCAGAATCCCTTCACTGTAACTGTGAGCTCATCAGCATCAGCTTTGGCAAAATCAAGCAGCAGCAATAACCTCCCCAAAGGAAAACACTGCCAGTAACCCTTTAGCCACAGGAACACCAGACTGCAATTCCCCCTTCTGAAGAGTTTGAATTAGAGCAAATGGGGTTAAACGGACACATTAGGGTCGATTCAGAGCCTGGTAAGAATTCTCACTTCTTTTTCTGTTTCAAGATGCTAGGAGGAGCTGAAAGGGAAGAAGAGGGGAAGAGAAGGTAAAACCTGGGGGGGCAAAGGGAAGGGTCCGAGAAGGAAATTGAAGGTGATTAGTTCAACACCTGCAAAGGATCAACGGGCCAGGCGTCACTTCTTTTTCAGGAAAGAAAACGGACATTCACTTTTATTGTCTACACCAGAGCCGATTCAGAGCCAGGTGAAAATGTGTACCTGGTAGACAATGAAAGTCAATGGCAGTTTTCACTCCTGAAAAAGAAGTGGGAATTCTTACCTGGTTTTGAATCGACCCTAGTTACCTTTATAACAGAGCTGCAAAAAAAATAGAAAAGAAACATATTTAACAGAAAGCTTGGCACCTAGAGGGCATCATTCTGGCACATAATAATGGAAACGTAAAAAAAATTGTCAAAGTGGAACTACCCTTCAAGTTTTTAAATGCGCAAGGAACAGTTACATAGCGTTCTCTTAGCAGTCAGTCTCTCTATTCAGGACATAGCCAAATGCCTTTCCATGGTAGCCAAAGAAGGTTCTTGTAGAAAAACACACACTGTAGATGTCAAATTGAACAGAATCCCCGTATTTGTATAGTGCAATTAACACTCCCTTTTTTGTTCTGCAGTCTAGCAGTTTAGTAAATATATCGCATAGGCAAGAGGATTAGTAAAGTGGATTAATATGTGGGGGCAGACTGGGGAAAAAATAAATCATCCTGGGGTTTTTCTAGCCCCCCCAAGCTCATGACCTGCCCCCAATTTGACTTCCAACCAGTCAATGACTGAGCCTTTAGCTAAGGCTATGGTATGTTAAAGTAAGCTCATTGACAGAGATTAAAATGTCCATTTGGTACCGAAGCTTTAGCATCATTGGGGCAGATAATGAGGAAGATGAGTACCCCCCCCCCCCCACAGCTACGATGTAGTGGAAGAACATGGGTTGGGATCTCTTGGGTGAGGAGTACAGTCTGGCTTTAGACTCAGGAGACAGAGGGTGACGGGGGGTGTTATTAGAGAACCAACTGCAGAGATTGAATCTCAGCGCAGGCAACAGGTGAAGCGATATATGGGGTTAGTTGCGGCACCAAGCCCAACTGGCCCTAAAGCAGTGGGAATACTCCTGGCCCTCTCTATGGACAATCGTTCCCTGACTAGGTGTTCTCTATCCTCACTTTGCAGATATGGTTATATTTCCAGGAGGTAATAAAATAAACAATTCTAAAAATCCCTAATTTTTTAAGACGATACAATTATAAATGCATAGCTACACTATACGCTACAGGAATTAGTTTAAATATCTTCTACCAATTCATATTTATGCCTCCTTTTGTAAAGTGTAAAACACTGCCACGTGTCACAGCTCACATGCCACTGTATGAAATTGATTTAGTTTGGAGCATTTAAACATTAGCATGTGTAAGCTACACCACAGTGTTTTGTAGGGCTAAAATAAAACATATGACAAATCGTCATGTTACGTGTCTAAAGGCAATTAAATGTGAAGCTTCACACTTCATAAAGGATTGGTCCCTCTCTCTCCCCTGTGACCTTTCTCTGTCTGCCAAGAGCCTACAGCAGAGGAAATTGCAGGAGTCTAAATTTGTTAAATATATAATTACTTACTGTGCAGATTCTTTTTTGCTCCTAGGGCTTTATTCAGGAAATGTTTCCTTCTACATCTGTACCAACCTGTAGCTCGGGCACCACATGTGGCCACAAATCTCTATTGTGTGGCTCGCCAGTTGTCTGCTAGCCCAAAACACTAGAGGTCTAGTAAACTGTTGAGGCTAGGTGGTTGATGCACTCACCTCTCAATGGAACAATCTACCACAGTAGAGCACTATGAATAACGTTGAGGCATACATGAAGTATCCACTGCTGATATCTAGTGGTGCCCCATCACTTTCAGTCAATGAGGTGGTCTTGTTTCTTCATGGCTGGTGGCAGAAGCCCAATCAGAATCCAATCACAGAGCACACGGACCAAATAAAAACTGAAGTGAGTCATGCTGTTGGACTGTGGAAGTTCAATACTGAAGATAAGTGTATTCTTTTTTGTGGTTGATGGCAGCAGATTATTTTTTATAAGAATGTCTTTGTACATTTGTATACTCATGCTTCCTCCTCACACCATGATGTTCCCAGCTGTTAGCATGGTGTTTTTGAGGTGAAATGCAAAAATTTTGGTCTTATCTGACCAGAAAACTTATCTCCCAGTTTTTCACAGACCTGTCTTAATGTTGTTGAGAAAACTTTAAACGTGATTCAACGTGCGTTTTCTTCAGCAATTGTTTCTTGCATAGTGAGTGTGCATGCGAGGCCATGGAGGATGAGTGCATTACTTAAAGTGGACCAACACCCAGGATTTTCACTATCCTGGGTGTTGGTCCACTTCCGCGGGGCACCCCGCTGTGTGAAACCCCCCAGAAAGCCCCTAAAATCTTACCTTATCGGCGACGGACAAGTGACCGATAAGCTTGTCCGTCGCCGATAAGGTAAGTTTTTAGGGGCTTTCTGGGGGGTTTCACACAGCGGGACATCCCGATTTTGGATGCCCCGCGGGGAGGGAGCTGATCAGCGATCAGGGGTGGGTGTTGGTCCACTTTAATGTTTTCTTTGAAACAATTGTACCTGCTGATTCCAGGTTTTTCTGTAGCTCTCCACAGGCAGTCCCTTGGCATTTGGACAACCCTTCTGATAATTCTTTACACTACGCTAAAATCTTAGACATGGCTGGCTTATGATAAAATTCCAGATTCCAGTCCCAACAGTGTTCACTTGAACCTTCAGTAGTTTAGAAATTATCTAACCAGTGTCACTCTTATGTTTTGCAACAGTAAAGCTGCAAGGGTCTTGAGAGATCTCACAGTTTTTTCCTATCATGAGAGATTTTTCATGTGGCACCTTGGTAATGAGATACCTTTTGACAGGCCATCAGTTGAACCAGCTGATACTGAATTGCACTGAATGGCAGGATTGCTTTCTAATTACTGATAGATTTTAGCTGGTGTCATCAGCTGTCATCAACTTTCCATGACCTTTTGCACCAGTCCTTCTTGATAAATATTTTTTTCCTGTGTTATTTCTATTACACAAAATTTGAATATATGAAGATATATGAATTTGAATATCTATGGTTTTGTTCTTTGCATGTGAGAATTGCATGGGATGGCGAGAATTTCACGTCAATAGCACCATTAGAAATATATATTTAATTAGATAATTGGTGACGTGTTGAATACATATTTCAACTGTTGTATAAACAAATGTTTTAAACATTTCTAAAAATTGTTTTAGTGTCAGTGATTTTACCATTACGCTTTTATGGATTTGGGTAAAAAATGTCCCTCTAAATAAGGGACAGTTGGAAGCTATGAAAGTAAAATTATTTTCTTTTCTCATAATGTTCATGGTTTATAAACGGATGCATGTGTTTTACATTGAAATTTTGGCAAACGTTCCACATCAAGCTTTTCACTATGGGAGTTACAAGGCACTTGCGAAATTTCCTCTCACAGCCTTGCCCAGTCATGTAAACGGTGATACGTCATTCCTCGTAAGGAGTGGAAGCATGTCACAGACACAGGAGATCCTGTCCTTGGTGAAGGAACACACTAAGAGCATGGAGCTACGGAGGTGGCAGCTGATTTCGTTCAGACTTCCTACAATTATTGTCTGAAGAATAAAGAGAAACCTGGAGTGTCAGAAAATGAAGCCTTTGCTACTCGCGAGTCTCTTGACAGGGACAGCACTTTGTCTAAGTGGTGAGTACGGAGGACAAATCTATATTTTATGTGGAAAAAGTCTAGAGAAAGACGACAAGAACAGGCAGCTATGCTATGGTGTCTCATTACAGGCAAATCCAGTTTTACAGAAGAATTACTGAGGTTGTATACCTGCCATTATGCATGCATAAAATGTACAGAATATACCCAGTCAGGAAGGGGGCAAATTTACAACCAATAATTAAATTACCTAATGTGTGGAGCAGATAGACTTGTGCTAAACTTGGCTTATTCCAGGGGTCAGGATGAAAAGGAGATTTCTTACATATTATAAATGTAACATTCTGCAGAGGGTTATGGGAGGAATCAGGAGCACTATAGGAAAATGATTCCCCGTCTACCACATTATACTTTAGAATGATCTTCCAGTCAAATATGATTTTATGTCCCTATTAACAATCATGGTGGGGCAGTCGAGGCCTAGAGATAGGGAATTTGCCCTGTGACCACAGGGTAGCAGGTTCGATTCCCAGACATGACTGAAGTGCCTTTGAGCAAGGCAGCTAGTCCCCAATTGTTCAGGGAAGCCCAGTGCTATGTACACTACTGCCCCTTAGTTAAATATTACCTGTGTGTAGTCACTGATATGTGTTTATTCACTGGTGTGTCCAACTGTGTGTATTCACTCTTGTATAGTCACTAATATAGCGTTTATTCATTGGTGTGTTGTTCACAATTCTGTGGGTGGGAAAAATGCTGAGGTACACAATGGCCATTATTAGCACCATCACAATTCAAATTTGATTTGGAGCTATTTCCTGTCCCCTACTGAAAGGGTTTACAATAGGAAAAGGTGAGATTCTATTTAATGCAAGGATCGGTGTAAGGTATGGTTGTGAGGAGAGTAAGGTTGGTTAGTTTAGTGTCCCTGTGAACCAGGACCCTCACTAGTAAAGATCTGCCAAGGCGGCTTGTAGGCCCAAATTATTTGAGGTTTGTGGGTTCCTTGTAATTAGTTTGTGTAGATTTATATACTGTGTCTAAGGTTTTACTCTGCCTGGGGTTTGACCAATGGTGGAACATTTTTTTTTTAATTTGAAATCATGGTTAGCAGAAAAGCGTTTTTTTTTTGTCTAGAAAGCCTGGTACTGGAAAGGCTGGTTCTATGTGCTGTAAACAGTTTATTATATACTCAACAACCTTTATCTGTAAAACAGCCAAAGACATTCCAGCATAGAACTTTATGTTTGGGCCCTTGTGACGGGACATTGGGAACCACTTCACGCTGCCTGACAATCGTGGGGCAATGGTGAAGGCAAGAATAACTGGGGTTGTCGGCAGGCATCAGCAATCAAGATCCCCCCATGCTTGTTCAAACACCCATCTTGTTAAAAACTGGCGTCCGTTCACTTTAAAAAAGTTTTTGCTGTAACCACATTGGTGAGTGATGACTTTTCTGGTTAGCAGAGCCAGGAAGTTTTCTAGCTTTCCTGCTCATAGTGGCAAGTGTGATCCCTTCTGTCTCTATACTGGAATTGCCTGTTACCACCCCAGGTACTTTTATCATATAGTCATAGTTGAACTCAATCAAGCATGACGCAGCATTGCAGAGCAGTCTGATTCAAGTGATATAGATCTATATAGATCTAGATAACATACTCAGCTAGATAATTGCTTCCAACAAAAAGGGAGTCAAGCCAGTTAAACATGTCAGAAGTAATAGAAAAATGTCAAAGGGAGAAAATCAAAATGCAGTCAGTAAACAAGCACAAGTATAAATCGGCCCAAAATATATTAAACTCTGTGTATTTGATAGCCCTATGTTCACAGAAAAGAGTTGAAGGGGATTACTAAGAATTTTGATCTCCGAAGAATTTGGGTTTGGTGTCATAGGGATCTATTGCATGCACTACTCTAACTGCAACCTTGGCCAGACTGCTGTACATGTTCAACAATCTGACATTTTACTTTTTCTAAATTAAACCCAAGGCCCATGTAGATGCAATTGGGTTTATACAGCAAACGATAGGGAAACAATCATGACAGCTATACCTCTGACAGTTCTCCCTGACACAAATGATTTACTGGTGGATGCACTTCTCTTTTGGTCAATTGAGGCAGCATGGTTGTATCTGCCCAACAGAGCCAATAAAGAATTGGGTTTAGCCCTTTCTCCAAACAAAACCATGCCAAAGTGACTTTGTCTACAGCTTATATTTAAACAAGTGTACTGCCAAAGGAGGAAACGTTCAATGCACATAACCGGTTAATAGATTGCCACAATATAAACCATTTTTAGCTTCAGCCAGATCAGAGACAGGAAATGTATGGGTGTTATTAGGATGGAAATGTGGCCAACAATTCCAAATACTGGGTTCCTTTTCCAGTGAAACCCCCTCTGGTTCCTGGACCACCCATGGTTTTGTCCAGTGGTGTAATTAAAGGTGGATGAGTCGTGGTGCATGTAAATGAGGCCCAGTCACAGTTCATTCAGCAAACATTTTCCTGTTTTAACCAAATTGAAACAAACAGCAGATTTAAAATGGTGCTTCATTTCTTTTTATATCACACGTGGATAAAACAGATAACCTGGTTGGAGGAACTACAATGTTCCACAGAAAAATAACACGTTTTGGCTAAGGTTTAAAGCAACTGGCAAGATAAAAAAGAAAAAAAATAGGTAGCTAACCTTTCCTTGAGTGGCTGGAGCGCTGTGATTCCTCCTCTGTCTCTCTCCTTAGTCAGGAAATCAGTTTCTCATTCAGCCCCCACCCCCATCAATCAACCTTCAGTGGACCAAGAATGTAAACACCCCCTTTTCCCTTCCCAGATGTGCTGACTGGCTGCCCCTCTCTGCAGATATGAAATCCCTCCCTCTTCTCTGGTCACATTATGTGCTGTCAGGCTGGAAACGCTTTTAGCCTGCAGCATCTCTCACCCCCTTTTTCTGATACTATGTGATATATGTAAACACAGTGTGCTTACATCACATCGCTGTTGCCACACCCACTGTTTCTCATTTTTATATGCATCTCCAAAGCTCTAATATTTATATTAATAATTTGAGAACTACAGGGTCCGTTCGAAAATGGACTGAATTTTGGTACAGTGCAACATGTAGCCCAAGCAATGGGATGATGCACTAAGTATACATTTAAGTAAATATTTTATTTATATATATCTTTATTTTTTCAGTCAATGAATCTGTTACTCCAAGGACTTTTCGTGGAAAATATGCTTCTGATGAGGAGAAAATACCCAATTACAGTTATGAAGATGGCAACGAATCAAGCACGCGCCATGTTCATAGCACTGCCCCAGATAAGGAGATGCTCACCATCCATAATTCTACTTTGGCCTATTTAAAAAGCTCTACAAGCACTGTGCTAATTCCAACCATATATATTATAGTCATAATAATAGGAATTCCATCCAACATCCTCATTCTACGGATGCTACATTCCAGGGTCAGGAGAGTCTGCACAGCAATATTCTACACCAATCTGGCCATATCGGATTTGGTTTTCTGTCTCATGCTGCCCTTTAAGGCTGCATATCATCTACATGGCAACAACTGGATATTTGGAGAGACAATGTGCCGGGTCATAACCATATGCTTCTATGGGAACATGTATTGCTCCATTTTGTTTATTATGTGTATTAGCATTAGCCGCTATATTGCCATCGTCCATCCTTTCATATATCGGAGTTTACCAAAGAGGACGTGTGCCACTCTCCTGTGTGTCCTTGTGTGGATTGTTGTTTTTATCTTCATGATACCTTTGCTAACAAAGCAACAGACCTATATGCTGAAAGACCTGCAGCTTGTATCATGTAATGATGTCCTTGAGAAATCTGACGACCATTTTCAATTCTATTATTTTATATCAATGGCGGTGTTTGGCTATCTCATCCCTTTTACAGTGATAACATTCTGCTATATTTCCATCATAACAACGCTGGGAACCCAAGACCAGAAACTATACATTTACCTGAAAATCACTATCTTGCTTCTGCTTATATTCTCCCTTTGCTTCACACCGAGTAATCTCATTCTCATTATTCACCAAGTCAGCTATCACTACAGTCGCAAGGATGCAATTTATGGCAGTTATCTCATCGCCTTGTGTTTCAGCAGCCTGAACAGCTGCCTAGACCCTTTTCTCTATTTCTTTATGTCGGACATAGCAAAACCATCCAAAAAATATTCTACAATTAATAAGGGCTCTAATGAGACAACCATGTAAACTTTGGAATCCTGACTGAAAAGTTAACATACTGTGACTTTTAAATGGGCAAATTCTGCCCCCTGCTGGGTATGAGACGACATTTCCAGAGAACAACACTATACAAAAAATGGAATAGGAGTTTAAACACTGAAACCGTGTAACTTCTAAAAGGGATTGTAATTATATATATCTTTAAAAAAGCACTTTAAATAAGATCCAGCAATTTATCATTTCAGATATAAATAACTGTTGGTGATCAATTTGTGCATATGATAGATGTGCAATGACTATAACCAAATTCAGTACATAAAAATATCCGCTAGCTTAGGACCAAAAAAAACAAACAATAACTTCAGCTCCTGTACTATCTTTATAGCCATCACCAGAATTTACTGTATGTTTTTGCCATTGGGGGTGGCATGCAAGGGCTCAGCCAAATATGCTATATAGGGTATAGGTCAACTTTAAAGGCAATTGGTCACCAGAAAGTTTCAAGAGGATGATGACTGCTGTGCATGCTGTCAACAGATCAGAACATTTATACTGACTTCTACTGACATTTCTACTCCAAAACCCCAACTCCACAGCCTTAATTTGAAGATTTGTAAAGGAGCTATTTAGCTTTGGTCAGATGTGGTGACAGAGGTACTATAAATACATATAAGCAAAGCCCTCTCGTTTAAACAGAGTACAAGGGTGAACTGTTTGGCTGTATAGCACCCAGGTGAACTAAGAAAGATGCTTCTAATGAAATAATCAACAGTGATTACAAAAAAGGTGGTTGTCACAAAAATGTGATATAGATAGGCTTTTCAAAAGGAGAAATATTTTCCTAAAAATAGATTATAAAAGAACCTCCAAACATCTGTCTATGCATTTGCCGGCGATCCCCTATTGCATGATGTGATGACGTTTGATAAGCCTTCTCCAGCACTTACATGACAATCCACTATGTGGCATAATTGCTCCCTTCGGCTGTGCTCACCAATGCAAGAGCTATGGGTTCACTGGGTCGAGGAGAGCATATGGGGCTTCTGTGGGTTTTCAAATGTAGCATCCCAAATCGGGATGCCTAGTGGAAATGATGTACCCTGAGCCTAAAGTCTCTAGAGCCTGGTTACATGGCATTTGGTCTGCTTCAAAGCAGAGTATCAATGGATTTTTGGTCCAATGTCTAAGGCTGCAGAAAGGGATCCTGATATGGCTGTAACTCCTCTTCATGGTCATGTATATTGGAGAACGCAGAACGCTCTGCCGCATAGCACCACATCAGGAACTAGGGAGTAAAGTGAGTAGAAATCAGCGCACAAGATGCCGGATTGTAGGCTGTGGACCAAGAGTTGTTTTAGACTTTTTGTCCAGTTTAACAGAAGGAACACAAAACCTGTCCTGCAAACTAAGAGCCACAAGCAATTTGGCATGATGAAATTATTACATAGTACCCGGTAGTTCTAATAGTGTACATAGCTGTATATCACTTATTGTATAGAAAAATAATATAAACCGGTATAACTCATTTAGGTAGCAGTTTTGTTTAAAGACAAACTTATTTTTCCTATTGTTTCCTGAAATAAATGTATAAAATTAAAAAATATATATTTATATGACATTATGCCTGTCCCCAGGAAGGGTGAATTTTTTTGCAAATTTAAAAACCTTACTACACATTCCCCTGGCAGCCCTATCCTTCTGCATAGCCTACTGTTTTTTGCTGCTCATGTGACTGCCAGAAGCCTATGAGGTTGACTGTCACTTGCAAAGAAACCACTGGAGGGATCAATGGAAATGTTAAGTAGGGAGAGTAAGTCCCTACCTGGACATTCTCCTCCTGCTGCCATAAAGCCATAACTGAGCTTCTCACTGGTATTAGTCACAGTAGTGTAGAGATGCACAAAATGGGTAGAAATAATGTCAAGAAAAGCATTGGGGATATTTTCAGTTACATTTACACAACTTTTACCACTGCTGTACTAATCTGCAAATGGATAACAAGTAGCAATACACAAATTAGGGGTCTCCATCACCAATACTGACATAGGCCTCAAAGAGGCCTAAGAGTTGAATACAATTCCCATGATAGTAAAAGAATAAATTCCAGAGCAAAAAGTATGAGAATTTCACTTTTAGTGAATCACCAGATAGGAAGACAATGAAAGTAAATGGTAGTTTCTAATACAGAGTAAAAAGGAGTAAAAATTCAATACTTCTATATTTGATGTAATAACAATTTTTGCAATAAATGTTATTGAAATTAAAAGCTTAAAAAAAAAATGCAAAACATTTTTCAGGAGTAAAAAAGTGCTGCTGACTTTCATCGTCTTCCTATCTGATGATTTTATTTAAACCATTCGTGTGTGTTTCCACTCCAGTATGCTAGTATTAAGGTTTGCTGGGCTTAAGCACTATTTTCAAAATATTCCATATATTTGTTGAAAGTGTACACAGGGTCTTCTAGATCCCTAATTAAATATGCAAATAACACTAACAAGACCAATAATAGCTTCTTGGAACTCCATGGAGTGTATCGGCATTAACCAGATAGCAACAGAATGCTGTGCATTAGCAGAGGGAAATTTTAGGATTTGTCAGCTCTCGCTGCCGTGACCAGTTCCTGTAACGCTATTGCATAGATTTACAGTTTTTATGAAAGACTGCATTTATACCACTTAATCATGTCCCCACCTTAAGGCATCTTGTGTCAAGACTAAAGTTTTTCTTCCAGAATTTTTCTTAAAGTGGCACAAGCCAGGGACCACATGACGAACAGCAGCTGTGGACATATTACCACGCAACTGCTGGTCTGGTGGATCTGATGAACCAACTACAGAATGCTAAGAAAAGTTCCCAGTAGAGGTATCGGTGGCCCCATTTCCGGCTTGCGTAACGCTGATGCACAGAAGGCCATCTCATCCTCCATGTCGCATCATTAAGAGGAAGTCCATTCATATTTTCATTTAAAGCGAAAACATTTTTTACTGTCCTGGGTTTTGTTTCGTGCCCTGGGGGCATCCAGATGTCTTATGCCCTGCTGCGTGAAACTCCCCAGTTCACCAGTAACTGCTCTGGTCCAATGAGAACCATTTGCTGTGACTATGTCATTTTGCAAAGGGCTGTGAATTTCTGCAATGAGCAGCGTGTGCGCTCCCGCCCAATTCTACCTTAATGGCTGAAGCGGGAGCACTTGCAAAGCCCTAAAATGCTGGGGATGTGGCTGCTCTCGCTCCCCACTGCATAACAGAAAGGTAAGCCGTTACCAGCGATCTGGAGGGCTACACAGCAGGGCATCCCAAAGCAGTGACGAGCCCTGGAATCTTTTATATTTCAGAGTCGGCCGCAGAGAATTATGTTACACTTGAAAATTGACCCCGGTAAAGGTTCTGGTGATTGGTCCTCCAAAACTAGGTTGATTTAATGTGTACAGATTGCTGTAAAAGATCACCATTGCAACAGTCACAATGTGGAAACGAAGTCCAACCAGTGCTGTATGCCATGTATTTTAAAGTGGACCAACACCCTCCCCTGATCGGCCCGGGAATCTATAAGATTCCCGGACCGATCAGCCCCCTGACTGCGGGGCACCCCGATTGGAGGTGTGAAACCCCCCAGAAACACCTAAATCCCTACCTGCTCCTCGATCCAGCGGCACCCGCCGCCGCCTCCCCGTGCGTCCCTCTAGCAGGACGCGCACCCGCGCCAGCCGCTTGTGAATGGCCGGCGCGGGCCCTGTAAGAGTCACACGCGGGAGGCGGCGGCGGGCGTTCTCTTGTCCGTCGCTGCATCCCGCTTGTCCGTCGGCGGGGATTGGCAGCAGCACGTGGGAGCGGGGAGAGGTGAGTTTTTGGGGCTTTCTGGGGGGTTTCACACAGCGGGGCACCCCCGATAGGGGTACCCCGCCGAAGTGGACCAAAACCCAGGATAGTAAAAATCCTGGGTGTTGGTCCACTTTAATAGGATACAATTCTGTATGGAAACAGAGTCCCAGCATAAAGAAAAGGGAAGCACCCTAATCCCTGGTCTCCTTGCAGTCTAAGGCGTGCTTCCTTTCCCAGCCTATTTTAATGGCTAGGGCGACACTACTTTGACTGTCAATTGTTTTGAGTCTGTCAAAGATGCAAGCCATTATTGTGGAATTTAGTTCCTCATATTTGTTGAGTTCTATTAAAAGTTGGGTGCATATGCTGTGCAGGGATGCTCAGTGGCGTTCCTCTACATAACAAGGCTCATTAGCCTGCAGCCTGCTAACTCACATACACCAGGAAATGTTTATATCTATAATCACTATTATTTATAAAGCACCATCATAGTCAGTGGCTCTGACAATGATACATAGTGAGAAGTGGAATATTGCAACTCAATACACAGTTTTACAACCAGACCGATTACAAAGAAAAGATTAAGCAATAAAGATCTGAAAGTGCATTTAAGGGCGGATGTAAAGTCATACTTGTTTCCTGTAAACACAAATCCGGCAGAACAGCAGGAAACTATTTATCAAAGTGACAAACCCAGATTTTGACAAACACAGTTCTTACTATACCCATAATTATTGTTCATCTACAGTATGCAGAACCGCCATCTTTGGTGGCACAGTACAAATTGGCAATTACAGACAGGGTATAACAAATACGGGATTTTCACTCTCCCGAAGTGGCCTAGGAACAAGCATCAGCCGGGGGGATGCTGGGCATGTGGAGTGGTGTGAGGAAGTTTCACAGCAGGAACAGGAGTTAAACACAGGTAATCCCACATTGTGATGGCCCCCAAAAACACACACGAAAGGGTACTCGCCTTTTGGTTCCCAGAGTGGATTGGTCTGACTCGACACTCAGAAACTTACCCCATCACTGGATCACCAGCCCGCCCCCACCTTCCCTGGGTAACCCTCCATCATTAATTTTAGGTTCACTTTAGAGAAGTAACATATATCACAACATATCATAACACATTTAAACAATGATACATGGCTTTGTTTCCCTTAGGTTTGTTACTTTTTGTCAAATTTACATATTGGTAGCACAACAAGGATGCCAGCAGGGCATTTTTTAGGAAAAAATAATCTGCCCTCTATTCACCCACCTTATGTAGCTGCTGCTGTACCAAACTGGTATGCGTCATACTGTGCCTCTACCTTAGGAGCTGACAGTGCCCCCTCCCCATAACAGATAACTGATGAGCGGTTTGTCTTATGGTCTGCAGCAGGGCAGCTTCTTGGCAAAATAGCACTTGGAATAGTGTGTAAAGGAAAAAAATCTGCCCCCTCCTCCCCATCCTATGGTGCTGTTGCTGTCCCTTACCGGTAATGGACCATGTAGTGTCTCTTCCCTAGCAGAAGCCAGTGCCCCCTCCCCTATGACAGAATGGGGAATTAGGGGCCTGTCTAATGTCCTGCACCACTAACAATGCCCTGACACCAGAATGGCTCAGATAAAGGTGCCCCGTGTCCTTGGCGATTGCCCTGCTAAACCTCTCCTAGAAACAGCCCTGGATGCCAATATATAAAATGCAATAGTGCCGTGTCATCATAGCATACCTTGCATTTCTGTGCCTTGGCTTGTTGCAGCACACAGTGGTAGTGACAGCAATTTTCTGGAACAACATCGTGAAGTTTAGCAGTCGGCGACAAAAGTGCTTGCAGAGTGTCCTCAGGAGCACCTTGTTCAAGGGCTTCATTAATTAGGCCAATTGCTATGATTCCTAAAAGAAAAGGCCAGTTATAACGATTATAAAGGAAATAATGAATTCTAGGATTGATTAAAAACAAACATACATCGGACTTGACATTCCTTCAGATGCCTAACAGCTGGCTGTCAAATTAAAGTCCTTCAGGCTAATAAAAATCACCCGTTACCCCCGCTGCTCGCAGGCACAATCCCATCTGTACTGGGGGCTGCAGTGGTCCAGTTTGTGTGCTGTTGGCTCAAGTGGCAACAGCATGCTCCATGCACAGCATAGGTAAGCATCCTTGCTGCCAGCCATGAGGTAGCAGGCTCCCTTATTAATTGGCCTCAGGGTGGGGGTCCCACAAGATCTCAGTGGTGTGCACTTGAATCTTGTGCCAAAGGCCGGTTAAGCTTTGGAGAAGATAGTGCTGCAATCTGACAGGTATGTGAGGCTAGACTGACTTTAATTCAAGAGTCTTCAAGCCACCTTCTTGAGGTCTGAAACAGGCGAGATTTTGCAGCATTCCACACTGATGCATGGGTGTAAAAATTATGGTTATAGATTTGTGTTGGCTAAGCATCAGCATGGAGAGCTTCAAAATCTGGCCTGTTTTGGTCCTTAAAGTGGACCAAAACCCTGGGTTTTGGGCCTTGTCCCCGGGGTCCCCCGATCAACTCACCTCTTTCCGATCCTACGGCGCATGCCTTTAACAGGGAGCGTGCCCATGCCGGCCATCCACAAATGGCTTGTGCTTGCACACGTCCTGCTAAAGGGATAGAAAGGATGGAGCCGCTCGCGCATGTGCCGTTGGACTGGGAATGAGTTTTTGGGCTACCTGGGGGGTTTCACAGCGATTGGGGGACCCTGGGGGGGAGCAAGTATGCCTGCCCTGGACCCCGGCTTTAAATGTACCTACATATTTTCCCACCCATGCCATATTCCTTTGCTTTCAGTCAGAAAGGAGAAAGAAAAAAAACACCTGCTGTTACGGTTTTGCAATATGGCTGGCTAAAACGGGGGGGGGGGGGGGGGGGCACAGAACAAAAAAACGGCAAAGTCAAATTCCTGGGTTTTATTCCACTTTAATGAGTGTAAATACAGTGAAAATGTATTGTGCCAAATATGGGGGTATAAAGGCCATAACAGAGAGGAAATGGCTTTATTTCAATATTTTATTACAT
Source organism: Gastrophryne carolinensis (assembly GCA_027917425.1). Lineage (NCBI taxonomy): Eukaryota > Metazoa > Chordata > Amphibia > Anura > Microhylidae > Gastrophryne > Gastrophryne carolinensis. Next base: position 572,834,968 of record CM051234.1, on the reverse strand, counting down.
TCCTTTCTAGACTTACCAGCTTGCGATGCCCCCGCAGGGTGGGTTATGGTCTTATGAAAGCCTTATGAGAGATGAATTAACTCACAGATAAAACATTTTCTGACTAAATTGATAACATTTGGTCATGTAATTTCTGTACTACAGTAGATGGTTGGTAAACGCCAATTTTCTGTTCCTGCCAGTGGCCCTGCCCCCCAGTCACAGGGTCAGTGAAAGCCCTTTTCATTTATTACAATGGAGAGGGGCATGCCTAGGCACTGTCTGCCATCCTCCTGCATTACAGGGAATGGAGGGGATGTGCCCATTCACTTAGTGACTTGAGGGGCTATGTGGAAAGCATAAAGACTCCAGGAACCTAGGAAACCAGGAGGTTGCTGAGCATAGGACCTGCCAGGATCTGCAGCAAGGGAGAAAAGGGGAGTACTTTTTTAAAATGTGATTCTAAAAGACCCTTTAACAATGCTGTTGATTGTATGTGTGTAGTATTAGTTACACCACTTAAAGGGACTGTCCATGCTAGGGGTTAATAAAAACTACAGAGATCCATAGCCAGAGTAAGGTGATATTACTAAAGCCTCAGCTCCACTCACACATATATACAAAAGGACAAACAACAGATAAAAGCAACCCCATAAAACCACTATACAACTGTGAGACAACAACTTCTCCTAGTTTTGTGCTTGTACTATTTATATTTTATTATCATTGAGTTTTAGCCACTCAATGGGAGGTTGCTTCTATGCTTCTATGCTTTAATGTTTAGCTGTCTTTGTGCGGTTTGGGACAAGTTTGATTGTCTGATTTCTCCCTTTCTGCCCTGGGCTCTGCTTTGATGGTCAGCAAATAAACATTTTTTTCCTGTGATCGAGGGCTGCCTCCAACAGCTCCCTCTCAGCTTGTGCACAAGCACAGAATTACATTCCCCCTGCTTTGCTTGGCCATGTCAAGAGAAACAAAGTAAAACGCTAAAACTCTCAGCAACAAAATCCTCTTTATAAAAACAAACACATTTGGGACATTGCCAGGTGTAGCCCTACACAATGGACCAACACTTTGCATTGCCCGCTTCAATAATCAAGACTGCCTGCCACCCTATTAGAGAAGCAGAAAGGGAATGTATATTACAATAAATAAACATTGTTTACATAGCAACAAGGGTACTTTAAAGTGATCTGTGAGCTATTTACATTCCAATAGCAGGCTCATGACTGCGTTACAATGTATCACAGCTGTTCACAATAGAAACAAATATGATACATCAACTGCACCTTGGCTATAACAATGTAACACAATATAACTCACTGGGGTGCAGACAGGCTTTTTAGAAAGTAATCTTGTTTGTTATAGTCACAGGAGAAGGAAAGATAATATGTTCCCATCGCAATATACTGTATGGCTCTGTGAGATAGGTCACCTCTGTAACCCTACTGCAATTATTTCTTTAACCCAGCACCTTACTTTCATTTTCATCTTGGACTTCACTGTTTACTGAATCTATGTAGTTCTGGATTTCATTCCAATTTAAATAACCTTGCCCTTGTGCTGCAGTTTCCTTCTTTCCAGATAACAACTTGCCAACATATCTAGAGAGAACAAAAAAAAAAAAGACTTTTTGCTTAACACGTTAAAATGAGACCTAACGAAGATATTGAGCACCCATTTTAAGAACAGAAACATTTATGTTAAAAATTCCTTAGGTTCAATATGGCAAACATCTCATTGGCATGAAAAGGACACATGAATTGCTGGAGTATAAACTAGCTTTCTGATGCAGTACAGTTTTACACTAGTAAAACAGCTGAGGGGGTAAAAATAAAATACAGCTTTATGTAACCAGACAGTAGTAAAGCATGCTGTAATTGGTTAAGAGATCACAAATACCCAAAAAACAAGAAGAGCTTTGCAACTGTAATTTGCCGGACAGGGACAGATGTGAAAACGTTCTTAATTTTACCAGCATTGCTATAGTTTTTTCAATGCAGGCATACTTTAAGGTGCAAGTCCAGTTGCCTAGTAACCCCGCCCCGCTTTCCTCCTCAGACAGGGAGGGAGGATGGGGATTTACAACAACAAAGAAAATCCTTGCCTTGCCCAATATTAATTGCAGTTTATGCGGTGCTTTGCATCTTAAAGCGATTGCACAGAGTGGCATCCCTGACTGTATTGTATTATGTGGCGCTACTTGACCATTCACTTAAATGGGTGGATGAGAGAGCGCAGGATGCAGCTCTGTGTATCCTCTATGTGTCTGCCGCAAGGGTGCTAGTTACCGCAACAGAGCATGACTGAGGTAAACATTTTCTAACCCTCTGGTTAGATCCAGCGAAGAAAGGCAGGGCGGTAAGGGGGGGGGGGTTAAAAATACTGGACATCCACTTTAAAGTGATCCTATACCTAGAAAGGTGTCACACGAAGTGACCCAAAACCATGCCCCCCTTCTGGGCTGTGTATTCACAACATGGCACCACAAGAGCGGTATGGAGCTTGCTAAATACTCCACTTTTTGAGACACTGGGAGCCGTGGTGAGTAAATACAAAGCAGCAACATTTGAGAGTTTTTGACTAAACTAGGGCCATACCCTTAATATACTCCCTGATGATCTCCTCGGGGGCAAAGCTTCCATAAATATGTACTTGGTAGAGGGTCCTGGAGAAGATTTATCCCTGAGAGTGGTGGTGGAATTTGGTAGAACAGGGATAGGTCTCCTAAACACAAATTTAATCAAAGCTAACCTAAAAAGATATGGTATATGGTCCCCACGAAAAAGATAAATCCGGAGGTATCTACGTAGTGCCAAATGGGCTGTAAGACAAGAAGGAGATATGTAGCATGTGTGGAGGCTTTTCCTGGACCCTTAACTCCATTTTTACCTTTATCCCCCTTTTCTCACTTTTCCTTTTTTCTTAAAACACGAGTCATTTTCGGAGGAAAAAGGTTATCTTTTGTTTCACTAAAGTGTTTGAAACAATAGGAAGTAAGACATGTTTTATTGTTTGTACTAAACCAATAACTACCATTCTGGTGTGTGACTGAATGAATCATCACTGGCAAGCACCGGGAAGCCATTAGGCCGACAACTGAACATCAGACTTCATCTTACTGCTCTTATGAATATTTTGCAATGGCATTAGTTTCAAAACAAGTTTTGAAGCAGTGGGCTGGGGTTAGGAGACGACTACATAAGCCACCTTTCTGGGTATAGGATCACTTTAAGAGTTTGATTAGTCAAAGCAATATCCTACAGAAGCCGATAAATGATTGAGAAATCTGGTTCAAACACTTGAAGAAATTCAAAGTAAAACTGATGGCTGCTTTATTATAAAGACTGCCTAAACTGAGCAAAACATAGTCTTCTTCAAATTACATAATCATTTTTATTTCTACAAGAGATTAGCACTGTTCTAACAATGGATATACAATACGATAAAGTAAGCAAATGCTACAGATTTTTTGGAGATTAGTCTCTCTCCAGGTTAAAAAAATATATAATGCACTTACACACCAGCCTACAGGCCTGCCAGGCTCGCGTCTTTAGCGCTGTTGGTTTCTATTGCAGAGAACAGGAGCCTGTGGGCTAGCAGGTGAGTGCCTTTTACATTTCAACTGCCTAGACTGCCTCTATAATATTATGTATTTAACAGTGAAAGTAAATGATCTGCTACACCTACCGCTGCATGTTGTCTTCTTCCAGATTATTGAGACCTATGGCCTGGCTGTTAAGGTGCCCGTTCAGAGAGCTAAAGTCACTTGTTTCAAGAGCTTGATTCACCAAAGCAACAGCCGAAAGCATCTCAACAGCAATGAACAGTTCCTCTTGAGTTAAGTGGTTCTGAGGATGTAGAATACAGCAAGTAAGATTGTGGAATTTCGCTCCCATTCTCTGTATACTAAGGTTTCAGCTGTTCACCTCCAGTGCAGTCCACCCTGTGTTCCTGTCTAATTCCCTGTCCCTATTCTTGAAAAGACTTACAGTTTATAATTCTTGCTCTGCTGTCATTGGCGTGGAGAGGGAATACATGCTACCAATTACAGATGGGCCTGAAAGCCTGTTCACAAATACTGTACTAATTGGCAAGTGGTAACTATTGCTGTTTATAGCCTTGTGAGGCAGAACAAGGAAGACAAAGTGCATCACAATTACAAGGCCGAAATTCTAATTTCTACATTGTAGTAGATAAATACACATGTAAGAATGGTTACCAGTGACGTGGAAATCACATGACACAGCTGTCCAGATTTATTAAAGCGGTCCTTCACTCTGGATAAGAGTCTATCTTATATGTTTCCCACACCCTGTACATACAGATTGCTCATGTTAAAAATCATCCTACCTGCATCTACTGCATGTTATGAGCCTTTAAACATCCAAGATGGTGGCTCATGGAACATCAGGCAGCCTGCAAACAGGAAGTGCCTTCTGACTGTGTCGCTCTGTATTCTGGGACTGCTGACCTTTTCCTGACCCCAGCTCTGCTCTGTCTGAGCAAAGCACAGCTATAACCCGCCCCCTTGTACTTCCCGCTCTCCTTTCCTCAGTAAGTGTGATGAGTCAAGATGGCGGAGCCCATATCCTAAAGTCCTTAACAGAGTTGCAGCCCAGTGGGGGAAAGAATAATAAGTGATTAAAAACGTAAAATATATTAATTTTAGATGCTGTGGAATAGTTTAAGGGTTTGGGCTTTTCAATAAATCATGGTGAAGATCCGGTTTAAGCCCAGTACGGAGAACAGTGGAATATAACTGAATCAGTACTAGTAAAGCAGTCAATTAAATGGGTGCTCTAACCAATGATACAATTTTGCACCACCTTTTCCTGGACTGCTATGAGCCAGTTTCCTTTTAAATGTCTATCTAAGGTAAGCAAGGAGCTAAAGTAGAAAGGAGTAGCTTTTGTAAAACTTCAAATCAATCAAACGGCTTAACCAACACACTCTACTTCACGCAATAAATTGCCTTAGACTATTTCATAAAAAAGACAATTCTGTGAGTACTCACCTGTAGAATTTTCCATGCATGGCACGGCCTGCTTCACTAAGTCATTACATCTGGTTATTCCGCCACAAGGTGGCGCAGTGTACTGCAGAAGAGTTGTGGCTCCTCCCGGTACCATATAAAAACGGAATCACCATAGACTTATCCAGTTTTGACAAGCAGTATTCAAGAAACCGGGAGCTAATAAAGGTCAAAAAGGTAACAAAACCCCAACTAACTTGGAACAATCACCATAAAGAGGCAACCAAGAACAACGATAACAAGGGTGGGGTGAAGCAGGCCGTGCCATGCATGGTAAAAGTACTCACAGAATTGTCTTTTTCCCATTGCATGGCACGGCCTGCTTCATGAAATCATTACATCTGGGACATCCAAAAGCAGTGTCCATAAAGTAGGGTGGGATCCCCAAAGAGTAACAGACAGTTTAAACCACCACTGCCGCCTGAAGTACCTTGCGGCCAAAAGCAGCATCAGCTGAGGCCTTAACATCAACCTTGTAAAACTTGGGAAAAATACCATTTTGTGATTACTCACCTGTAAAATGGGTATTATAAGTATGTCACACACCCCACTTCATTTACTAATTATTATTACACTTGGGTAATCTCACCGCTAGGTGGCGCACTTGCAGAGATCTCCAAAAATTCAGCAAGCCCCTCCCGGTCTATAGACACCTGGTACCTCCCATCAATTCCCCAGTGTTAAAACAGCAGTAAGACAAGGTACCAGGAATAAACAAATGTAACCCTCAACTGTAAAAAACAAAACTTCACCATATAAGGAACCAGGATACCAAAAGAGGGCGGGTGAAGTGGGGTGTGTGACATACTTATAATACCCATTTTACAGGTGAGTAATCACAAAATGGTATTATTCTAAGTATGTCACACACCCCACTTCATTTACTCATTATTATTACACTTGGGACATCCAACAGCAGTGTCCAAAATAGGGCGGGTATCCAAACCAGGCAATAACGCAAATAAAACTCAAACCACTGCAGCCTGCAGAACCTTACGGCCCAACACAGCATCCGCTGAGGCCCGCACATCAACCTTGTAAAAACTTGGAAAAGGTGTGAACCGAAGACCAGGTAGCGGCCTTACAAACTTGTTCAACCGAAGCCTGGTGCTGAAAGGCACAGGACACACCAACCGCACAAGAAGAATGAGCAGAAACGTGCAAAGGGGGGATCCTTCCCCTTGGCAGAATAGGCTCCAACAATCGCCTGACGAATCCATTTGCTTAATGGAAGACTTAGCCGGAGCCAAGCCCTTCCTAGGCCCACAGGGCACTACGAAAAGGGCATCAGTCTTACGAAAGGAAGACGTAGCACGCAAAAAGTACCTAACACAACGCACAACGTCCAAGCAGTGCAACGCACACTCCTTGTCATTCCTAGGCTTAGGACACCGAGAAGGAAAAACAATGTCCTGATTAAGATGAAAAGCAGATACCACCTTAGGAAGAAAATCTGACTTGAAACGAAGGACCACTTCGTCCTGATGCTTCTCAAAGTAGGGAGCCTGAATCGACAAGGCTGCCACTCCGAAACACGCCGAACCGAAGTGATGGCCACCAAAAAGACAACCTTCTGAGCCAAAGTGAACAAAGCAAAATCCTGCAAAGGCTCAAAAGGAGGAGCCTGTAAAGCAGAGAGCACCAAATTCAAATCCCAACCTGGGAGCAGGGCTTCCTAGGAGGCCGCAGATGCGAAACCCCCTGGAAGAAAGTCTTGACCAAAGAATGGCTAGCAAAAGACCTCTGGAAAAAAACAGACCAGGCAGACACCTGCCCCTTCAAGGTACACAGCTGGAGACCAGAATCCAGCCCTGATTGAAGGAAATCCAAAATCCGAGAAACAGAAAAGACCCGGCATGGCAAAGATCTAGCCTCACACCAATCAATATAAGATCTCCAGACCCTATAATAGATGGAAGAGGAAGACCTCTTCCTAGCACTAACGAGAGTCTGAATGACCGTATCCGAAAGACCCTCCTCCTTCAAGATGGAGGTTTCAGCAGCCAAGCCGCTAAAGCCAGCGTTGGTAAACTGGGGTAACCCAGTTGACCCTGAGTGAGCAGATCTGGCCGAAGAGGCAGATCGAACAGATCCACTGCCAGACGAACGATGTCTGCGAACCACACCCGCCCTGGCCACCTTGGAGCCACGAGAATGGCGGGAACCTCTTCCTGAACTAGCTTTCGCAGCACCCTGCCTGGCATGGGAATCGGAGGGAACAGATACAGGAACCCCAGATCCTTCCAGCTCAAGGCCATGGCATCCGCCGCCAGAGCCAGAGGGTCCCGAGACAGCGACACGAATGTCGGAAGCTTGTGAATGTGACGAGAAACAAACAGATCCACCTCCGGCGTCCTCCACCGAAGACACATGGACCGAAACACATGGGGATGGAGAGACCATTCCCCCCGGCGGGACGAGCACCGACTCAGGAAGTCCGCCTCCATGTTCTCCACTCCTGGAATGTACACTGCCGAAATGCAAGGGACATACGTCTCCGCCCAACCAGAATCAGAGACACTTCTCTGAGGGCACCCAGACTGCGAGTCCCTCCTTGGTGATTGATGTAAGCAACCGCCGTCTGAATGTCCGATCGAACCTGAACCGGCAGGCCCTGTAAATGATGCGTCAAGTGAGACAGAACCAATCTGATGGCTCGCAACTCCTGAACATTGATGGGCAAGTGGGCCTCCTGAGGGTCCCACTGCCCCTGAAACTGAAGATCCTTCCAGAAACCTCCCCATCCTGACAAGCTGGCATCCGTGGTGACAGTTTCCCAAAGCGGAGTCAGAAACGACCTGCCCTTTAAAAGATTGTCCGGGACAAACCACCACCGAAGAGACTGCCGAACTCGAGGGGACATCCGGAAGGACCGATCCAACGACCGCGGGCGCCTGTCCAAAGACGCCAAAAGATGAAGCTGCAGCGACCTCGTGTGAAACTGTGCGAAGGGAACTGCCTCGAACGAGGCCACCATCAACCCCACCAGTCTCACCCCTAGCCGAATGGACGGGTGAGGATTGGAGAGAAGAAGCTGAGCCAACTCCTGAATCAAAAGAACCTTGGCCTGAGGGAGAAACACTCTGTGCTGGCAAGAGTCCAAGGACATCCCCAGAAAGGTCACCACCCTGGCCGGGACCAGAGAGGACTTGGGGTAAATGATCACCCAGCCGAACCTCTCTAACATAGACACCACCGTGCTGGTGTCCCCTTCCGCCTGACTGAAGGAAGGAGCCATGATGAGAAGATCGTCCAGGTAAGGAACAATGCGAATCCTCTGAGCAGGGCCATCTCCCCTGCCAACACCTTGGTGAACACTCTCGGAGCCGAGGTGAGACCGAATGGAAGAGCCACAAACTGAAAGTGCCGATCCTCCACCACAAAGCGAAGCAACCGCCGATGAGCCGGAAAGATCGGAATGCGAAGGTACGCGTCCTTGATGTCTATGGACGTCATAAAGTCCCCCTGCCGAAGCGAGCCGATCGCCGACCGCAAGGTCTCCATGCGAGACCTCCGGGGACGAATAAACCTGTTGAGAGACTTCAAATCCAGAATCGGACGGAACGACCCGTCCTTCTTGGGTACGGTGAACAGATCGGAGTAATATCCCCGCCCCACCTCTGAAGGAGGGACCGGGCAAATGACCGCCAATCCACGAGATTCTGAACCGCCGCCAGGAGGCCCTGCGCAGCCACCGGGTCCAAAGGAACCCGAGACCAGAAAAACCTTGGAGGAGGGCGGGACTCGAACTCCAACTTGTAACCGGCCGACACCACCTCCCGAATCCACCTGTCCGGGACCTCCTGGTCCCATACCCGGGAGAAGAGTCGCAACCGTCCCCCCACCCGCACGGGTGAGGGCGCCCCATCATTGCTGAGCGGGCTTGGCAGCTGACTTGGGCCACGGCCTTCACCCCTAATCCAACCCGCACCCCTGGAAGCCGAGAAGCCCGCACTCCTGCCGGCTCTGGCTCCCCAAAAGGACGGATTGAAGGGGGCCGCCCCCCGAAAGGAACGGCGAAACTTCTTGCGCTGAGGCAGCCTACCTCCCTTAGCCACAGAATCCAGCTATTTACCAAAAAGCCTCAAACCCAGAAAAGGAAGAGCCGTGAGAGATCTTTTAGAATTAAAGTCAGCCGTCCACTGTCTCAACCGCACGGAGCGGCGAATAGCCACCAACAGGGCAGAAGCCCTGCCACACATCAACATAGCATCATCCTGAGCGGCCAGGATAAATGACAAGAAGGAGTCACACGCTTAAGCGCAAGAAACTCATCACCCGAGGGATCAAGATCCACACATAAATCCCTGACCATGGACCTAACCGCCAAGGCCAAAAGAGCCGGAGCACAAACAGGCCTCAAAACCGAAACCGCACAGACGAAACCATGGAGGGCCAGCTGATCAATCCGGCGATCCTCGCCATCCTTAAAATAAGTAGTGTCAGGAAAATGAACAGCCGCCAAATTAGACAGTCCCAAAACCGGAGCATCCACCTCGGGAGGGACAGACCAACTTTCAGCTAGGCGGTACCCCGACGAGCCGTGTAGGATGCTCCCACTGCTTAAAGACAACGTCCTCGAAATGCTGTTGACTGGGGAACTCCAGACACTGCTTGGAGCCCCCAAAGAGCTGGCCCTTAGGCCGAGGAGCAACCTCAGGAGGAACCAAATCCAAAACCTCAAACATTTGGGTCAAAATAGAAGGCGTATCAGGGGCAGGACCATCCACCTGGTCCCCCTCAGCACCCAGCACCTGCTGGCCCTCTGAATCATCCAATTCGTCCACAAGCTCACCCTCATCGAGGGGACGGTCCGACCAATCCAGGTCCTCAATCACTTCCTCCTCCGTGGCCGGCGGAGGCGGAGATAGGTGTTTACGCTTGGCCGTAGCCTTCTGAGCGGACATGGTGGAAAACATTTTCTCGAGGTTGGCCCACCGGGCGCACACCTCCGATTGCGAATCCCCACCCGTGACCACGTCACACGGGGTCCGGAACAGGCGAGGAGGAGAGGGAGATGGCGCGGACGATGACGTACCAGGCACCGGAGTGCTGGACTGGCGCTCAATGCTCCGCTGCGCACATGGAATGCCTACAATGACATCATCCCCCGGGAGCGGAGTCCCACAATCCCCACACAGCCTAGATTGTCCCGAAGGATCAGATCCGGAATCCCTGGCAGCCTCCATATGGTGAAATTATGGTATTCGCAAACCTAGGGATTTACGCAGTAAGCAACCCGGGATGCCCCCTTCAATAAGGTCTAGCTAAGAACTTTCACTACCCTGACCACGGGGAAACCTAATAACTTTATATATATATATATATATATATCTAAATATATACATATCTCTATAACCCAAATTTTATTCCCCCCAACAGGCCAGGAATGTAAGACCGGGAGAGCCCAACAGGAAGGGATCCCGGGATCTGGAAGACATCAATCATTCCAGGCACATGCTAACATATGTAGAAAACAACAGGCGAAATATGTGAGCAAACATATGTACAGTCATGTATATATATATAAATATATAAGCAAGCACAATCAAAAGACACCCCGGGCTCCAGAGCCTGCCATCACTCCAAAAACTGGAGTGAGAGAGGAAGAGACCAAGGGGATCATCACAGCGTGGGGCTAACAACACTCCCGCCCCACGCAACCAAACCCCACACACACAACTCCCAAATGAAGACAAAGAAGTGGGGAGACCTACCTCAAGTGTACATGACTGACAATGGCGGCCGCACAGCGCAACACAAGGGAGAGGAGGAGGAAGAAGGCCGTGTGCAACAAGAACCGCGGGAGCCGCAGGGGCCCCGCCCCCTCCCTGACGTGCTGCCAAACGCGCGAAACCGCGCATCACCAAGTGACCCGCCCCCCCAACCGCGCCGCGCGTCAGGCCCAGCGAGGGCCGCGCAGCGAACGGCCGGCGGGAAATGACAACGTGCGCACAAGCCCACACACACACACACAGAGAGAGAGAGAGAGAGAGACGCGCTCACTCTCTCTCTCTCTCTCACTCACAACCTCGCAGACACGAGCAGTACAGCAAACGCCCGCGGGGCGCGGACCCAAAACGCCACCATATCGCGGTCCCGCGGCGCTTTGCCCAGCATCCAAATCCCCAGAGGGGGAAAAAAACGGCGCCAAAGAGAGTCCCCCCCCACGTGAAACAGACCCCACAGGGCCCTGGGCCCCAAACGCACTCCCGGAACCGCCGCCAGGCATGCCAGATTACTGAAGGGGAGAGAGGGGGGGGGGGGAGCAGAGCACAAGGACCACAAGCATGCCAAGGAACACCAGGAATAAAGGCACTAACATTCCCTGACTACCACTAAAGACCAGGGGCATCCCACATCCGGATCACCACTCCGGGAATCCCGCTATGCCCCGCAATGAAGGGTCGAGCGGAGGAGCTAATCTCCTGGGCACCTAGGGTGCCAGCTACCTTTGCCCGACCTACAGCCAAGGCTGGGAGGCTGCCTGTTAACAGGGGAACACACAAAACAGGATCGGGCAGCAATAGACCATGGGGGGGGGGGGGGGGGCCGGGGTGATACCCCGGCTACCTGCAAGCAGGAGACTTCTTTCTTCTGTCTTGTCGCCATCTTGCAGAGACCAACACTGGGGAATTGATGGGAGGTACCAGGTGTCTATAGACCGGGAGGGGCTTGCTGAATTTTTGGAGATCTCTGCAAGTGCGCCACCTAGCGGTGAGATTACCCAAGTGTAATAATAATTAGTAAATGAAGTGGGGTGTGTGACATACTTAGAATAGTATGAACAGAAGACCAAGTTGCAGCCTTACTAACTTGTTCAACAGAAGCTTGGTGCTGAAAAGCCCAAGACGCACCAATAGCACGAGTGGAATGAGCAGTGACCCTAAAAGGAGGAACCTTCCCCCTGGCAGAATTGCTGATCATTGATTTAGCAGGAGGCAAACCCTTCCTAGGTCCAGCAGGAAGAACAAAAAGAGCGTCAGATTTCCTGAAAGACTCAGTAGCAACCAAATAAAACTTCAGAGCCCTTACAACATCCAAAGAGTGAAGGGTCCGCTCCTTGGAATTAGCAGGGTTAGGACACAAAGAAAGCAAAGCAATGTCCTGATTGAGATGAAAAGCAGACACAACCTTAGGCAAGAAATCCGGCTTAAGCCGAAACACCACCTTATCCTGATGCCTTTCAAAATAAGGAGGTTTGATGGAAAGCACCGCCAGCTCAGAAACTCGCCTGACAAAAGTAATGGCCACCAAAAAGGCCACCTTAAGAGTCAGAATGGGCAAAGCAGCCCGATGGATAGGCTCAAAGGGAGGACCCTGCAGAGCAGACAACACCAGATTCAGGTCCCAAACCGGTAGCATAGGCTTATGTGGCGGACACTCATGAGTATCTCCCTGGAAAAAAGTCTTAACCAACTAGTAATCGGCAAAGGATCTTTGAAAAAAAATAGCCGGAGCTGACACCTGTCCCTTGAAGGTACTAAGTTGAAGGACCGAATCCAAACCATGTAAGCATGCCAGATCCTGTAGTAAATAAAAGACGAGAATCATGGCATCAAGAACAGAAGCCGGCAAACCCTTATCCATCAAGATGGAGGTTTCAGCAGCCAAGCCGTTAAAGCCAGCGTTTGTAAATTGGGATGGCACAGGTGTCCCTGAGTGAGCAGATCTGGATCCTTGGGCAGGGCATACTGATCTACTGCCAACTGCACGACGTCTGTGAACCACACCCTCCTTGGCCAACAGGGGGCCACCAGAATGGCTGGTACCCCTTCCTATCTTACGCAGCACCCTGTCCAGCAGAGGGAATGGAGGGAACACATAGAGGAGCCGAAATTCCGTCCAAGGCAGAAGGCCATCCGTGGCGAAGGCCAGAGGGTCCTGTGACAGGGAGACAAACCTGGGAAGCTTGTGATTGTGGCGGGACGCAAACAGGTCCACATCCGGCTGACCCCAACGGTGACACAAGGAGTGAAAAATCTTGTTGCTGAGGGGCCATTCCCCCAGCCGAGACGTCCGTGCTCAGGGAGTCTGCCTCCTGGTTCTCCACTCCCGGAATGTAAACCGCCGAGATGCAGGGGACATTCTCTTCTGCCCCAGACAGTATCAGAAACACGTCCTTGAGGGCTCGCTTGCTCCGAGTCTCTCCCTGATGATTGACTTAACCGCCGTCTGGTTGTCCGAGCGGATGTTGATAGGGATGTGGGCCTCCTGAGGGCCCCACAGCCCCTGGAATTTTAGAGAGTTCCAGAAGCCCCCCCAACTTGTCAGACTGGCATCCGTGGTGACTGTCTCCCAGCAAGGGGCCAGAAAAGATCTGCCCGCCAACAGGTTCCTTGAGTCCAGCCACCACGAGAGGGACCGCCTGACCAGAGGGGACAGAGCAAACTCCTGATCCAGGGACACAGGGTCCTTGTCCCATACTGACAGGAGGTGGAGTTGAAGAGGTCTCATGTGAAACTGGGCATAAGGTACCGCCTCGAAGCAAGACACCATCAGGCCCACTAGCTGCATGCCCTGCCTGATGGAAGCATGAGGGCAAGACAGAAGGAACTGAGCTTGCGCTTGCAGACTGTCCACCTTCTGCTGAGGAAGAAAAATCCTGGCCTGAGCTGTATCCAGATTCATGCCCAGAAATGACGTCACCAAGGAGGGAGACAGGGAAGATTTGGCGTGGTTGATCACCCAGCTGAATGACTCCAGTGTGGCCACTACCCGCTGAGTATCCAGCTCTGCCTGTTGGAAGGACTGAGAAGTGATGAGAATGTTGTCCAAATAAGGAAGAATGCGAATGCCCTGAGATCTCAGCAGAGCCATCACTCCCACCAGCACCTTGGTGAATACCCTGGGACCCGAAGTGAGGCCAAAAGGCAATGCCACAAATTGATAGTGCCGATCCTGCAGAGCGAACCTGAGGAATCTCTGATGACCTGGAAAGATTGGAATATGAAGGTAAGCATACTTGATGTCCACAGAGGTCATGAAGTCCCCTGGGCGTAATGAAGTCACAGCTGAGCGCAGAGTCTCCATGCGAAAGTGCCGGACCTTGACAAATTTGTTGAGAAGCTTTAAATCCAGGATGGGTCTGACGGACCCATCTCTTTTGGGCACAGTGAAAAGGTTGGAATAATAGCCTTCGCCCCTTTCCCTGAAGGGCACCTGGCAGATGACACCCAACTCCAGAAGGTTTTGCACAGAATCAGACCCTGAGCTGACAGGGGGTTTTGAGCCCTCCGAGATCTGATGAATCTTGGGGGCGGCCAGGCTGCAAACTCTATCTTGTAACCGGAGGACACTACCTCCTGAATCCACTGGTCTGAGACATGACGCCTCCAGACGTGAGCAAAGACCCGAAGCCGCCCCCCCACCCGGATGGGTGAGGGCGCCCCTTCATGCCTGAGAGGGCTTGGGGGAAGACTTGGTCTTGGAACCCCAGGAGGAGCCAGAGCGGCCACGTCCTCTACCCCTGCCCCAGAAATCTCCACGGGCCCCTGCAAAAGAGGCTCCCCTTCCCATTCTGGACCCACGGTAGGAGCGAAGAAAGGAACCTGACCCCCGAAAGGGCCGAGACTGTCATTTGCGCTGGGGTAACTTGCCTCCCTTAGCAAACAGGTCAAGGTGGTCCCCAAATAGGCGCAGTCCTTTAAAGGGAAACCCAGTGAGAACCTTCTTAGCTGCGTTGTCAGCTGCCCACTGTCGCAGCCAAACCGAGCGGCGTATAGCCACCACCAAGGCAGAAGCCCTGCCACACATTCTAATGGTATCATCCAAGGCAGAGAGGACATATGTAACAAATTCCTCACAACATATAAGAGCTCTATACTCATTACTAGCAGCATCATCAGGAGCCCCATCTAAAATGTTTCTGAGCAGGGTCTTAATAGCCACAGCCGTAATGGCAGAGGCACAAAACAGGAGCAGCGCAGTTCCCACACAGGCAAAGGCATGAGAAGCCAGCTGGTCAATGTGCCGGTCCTCACCATCCTTCAGTGTAGTAGAGTCAGGGGAATGCATGACAGAAGTGTTAGGCAACCCCAAAATTGGTACATCCACTTCGGGAGGGGATGACTATCGTTTAACCACTTCATCAGGAAAAGAATACCTCTTATCCCAACTCTTAGGCACCCCAGGGAGCCTGCTAGGATGCTCCCATTCTTTAAACACGAGGTTATTAAAGTGAGTTTGCTCAGGAAACTCCAAACGAGGCTTAGCAGTGTGAAACAACTCCCCCTGCTGCCGAGGGACGCGGCAGGAGGGAAGATAGCAAGTACTTCAAATATATGAGCCAGAATCAGTATCATCTGGAGCCCATGGGTCAGAGCCAGAATCAGCATAACCTTTAGGCTGCTCACCAGATGATTCTGAGTCAGAAAACAATTCCCCCTCTTCCAGGGGGGTATAACCAGCCAGGTCAAAAAATTCCTCAGCCTCCATAGGAAACATGGTAACACCAGGCGCCAAATGCCACCTCTTAGCAGAGGCCTTACGTGCCGTAGAGCCAGCAATCAGCTTCTCAATGCTAGCCACTCTAGTAGACAAATCAGGTTGAGACTCCCCACTGGTATTCACATCACTGGGAGTCAGATGTAAACGTGGGGGGGGGGGGGGGGTAGGTGAACCCATGGGCGCAGGCCCAGTCACAGGCAACCCTGATATCAGCACAAGCAGCTGCCGGGCGCAGGGTGCACAAACCCTGACATCGTCACTCAGAGGGGCCACCCCACACGCAGTACACAGCCGGGCTTGTCCCGAAGGAACCCCAAACACATTATCCTGTGAAGCCTCCGTATGGTGATTATTGTGGCCCAACAAGCCAGTCGGGGTTGGCGCTTAATAAGCTACCCGGGATGCCCCAATGACCCGCTAGGGAAGTGGGAGGAAATAGCACAACAGGCCTCAATAAAGTTTTGAACTAAATAGAGGGGATAGGACCTGGAGAAACCACAATTAAGTTTGACCCACCTGCAAGACATAAATAGAAAGACCCCGTAAGCGGTATGCATACAAAAAATCCAAAGATAAAACAGCCCGCAGGGGGAACTTACAGCCCGCGGTATGTAGACGCCAGCCACGCAGCAGAATGAAGCAAAATGGCGCCGAGAATACCTCGAGGGGCGGGCGGCGGATGCAGAACGTGCCATCCGCAGGGCCCGCCCCCCCCCCAAAGAGCGCAAAGCCGCCCATGTGACATACCTAAGCAATGATGGCGCAGCAGCGCCTGAGGTAATGTCGCCGCCGACCATGGAACGCCGTAAAAGCGCGTGCGGCGGCATTTTTAAAAGCAACCAGTGCAACCAATAAATTGCAGTGACAGAAAACCGAGCAACCAAGCATACCATACAATGAGTGAATGTATAAATACACCCCCCCCCCCCCGAGAACTACAAGGGAGAGCGAGGGAGGGCAGCGGCCACCTAACAGGGGCCCACCGACGGAAGGGGCGAGGGGTGATGTGCGGGAGGGGCATCCCATAAAGGCTCACCATGTGCCTATACCGCCTACACTTTGGTGGGGGATTGCGGTGGAGCAGCGCTCCTAAGCACCAGCAGTGGTGTTGACTACCATCACCCGAACCAGCGCAGCCAAGGCTGGGAGGCAAATTAAAAATGGAATGGGTGGGAATAGTCCGACAGGGCCGCAGGCTAATAAGCCCCGTTCACCTGCGAGTAGAGAGAGCCATCGTCTTGTCATCGCAGCCAAGACTGCAGAGAAGATCTGTGGAATTTGTGGGAGGTCCCTGGTATATAAGGGGCCGGGGGGGAGACTTTTTTGCTGTCTCTGCAGTCCAGCGCCATCTTGTGGATGTATAACCCAAACGTAAGGAATTATCTTTGGAGCAGGACATGCTGTATACTTAGAATAGTATCAGGTCCCTCATCCTCTTCAGGAAAGAGGGATGTCACGGGAGCTATGTGCCGCTTCTTGCCAGAGGCCTTACATGGAACAGGCCTGGCAAGCTGTCTTTAAATACTGGCCACACGCAGTGCCAGATCAGACTGTGACCCCCTGCTAGTATCTCCCTCACTGGGGGCTAAATGCAGGCGCGTTTAGGCGATGCCGAAGGGGGCGCAGAGCTGGGGAGCGAAGCGGGCAGCCCAGCCTGGCGCGCAAGGATACCTTGGGCGCACGGCACACACACCGTGACACTGTTACTCACAGGCGATACCCCACACATGGCACACAGCCGGGATTGCCCCGAAGGACCCCCAAGCACGCTATCCCCAGAAGCCTCCATATGATGATTAAGATAGACGCAATAGGCCAGCACAGGGTAAAGGCTAACAAGAGCCACCCGGGATGCCCCCCCCAGGGATGACCCCAGTAGCCAGTAAGGGAAGATGAGGGATGGTAAGAGATAGGACCGGGAGAAACCACAACCCACAGTTGTCCCGCCGGAAAGACATAAGACACATAAGTATCCCGCAGCACATGCCCTAAGGAAACAAAGCTCATGTGACCTCGCCGGCGTCATCACAGTAGAAAAAAACGGCTCACACAAATAGCGCCGCCTGCCGCGGAGCGTAGTACAAAGCGGCGAGGCGGCAAAAAACAGTTAAACACATAGTAAAAACAGATTGAAACCAGCAAAGGACACCTTCGCCGCTACCATCCACCTCCCCCCTCCCCCGAGCACACGACGGGGAGGGAGAGAGGAAGGCGAGCGAGCAGCGGCGAGAGCCCAGGCCAGGGAAGGGGGAGGGGACCCCAAAACGCCAGAACAAGTAAACAGTCCCTAAAAACACCGCGCCCCTAGTAGGCTCACCATAAAGCCTATGGCCGGCTACCCTTTGTGGTACAGGGTCTGCGGCTTGGAGCAGCGCTCCTTGAGCACTTGACCCTAGTGCTCATCTACCGTCACCCGATCCGTCAGCCGAGGCTGGGAGGCACAGAGGGTCCAGAAACGGGTGGAAATAGCCATGCAGGGCCGCAGACTTGGTTGCCCCGCTCACCTGCGCAATATAGAGAGCCATCTTCTATCTTTGCAGAATCACTGCAGAGGAAAAACTGGATAAGTCTATGGTGATTCCGTTTTTATATGGTACCGGGAGGAGCCACAACTCTTCTGCAGTACACTGCGCCACCTTGTGGCGGAATAACCAGATGTAATGATTTCGTGAAGCAGGCCATGCCATGCAATGGGAAAATAAAGCTTTATTTCAATATAAAACCATGAGTTCACGAGAAGCAACTACCGGCCTATTCACTAAGGCTGGGGTCTCCCTCTTTGTGGGGAATCCCCTAATGTCTGAAACCCCCGGAACCAGCCATAACCATTTCAGAATTGTTGTCGTAAAAGAGTGGTGGTGAGTCAGCTAGCGCCATACAATTCATTTAGCTCTGCTTGCCGCTTTTAAACAGCAAAGCAAAAGCTGAACTAAACATGAGCCAGTGATTGACTGCGGGATCGAAGGAAAGGCAAGTTTACGATTTTAGGAGACAGTGGGAAACACAAATCAGAATGCCCCAGGCAGGAGAGACAAGACCTGTGAATGCTGAAAAATACCATTTTGTGATTACTCACCTGTAAAATGGGTATTATAAGTATGTCACACACCCCGCTTCCACTATTCATGACATATGGGTTATGGTCCAGTAGAGGGCGAACTTCTGCAGAGATGAAAGCAAAAAAGAAGCCCCTCCCGGTCCATAAATACCTGGGACCTCCCACACATTCCCCAGTATATGACAGCAGTAAGGGGACCAGGAAGAGCTAATAAAACATTCTTAACAATAAAAGGTTCACCATATAAAGGATCCAGAATACTAAAGGGTGGGATGAAGCGGGGTGTGTGACATACTTGACAATAAAAGGTTCACCATATAAAGGATCCAGAATACTAAAGGGTGGGATGAAGCGGGGTGTGTGACATACTTATAATACCCATATTAAAGGTGAGTAATCACAAAATGGTATTATTCCAAGTATGTCACACACCCCGCTTCCACTATTCATGACATATGGGACATCCAATAGCAGTGTCCGTCATGGGTGGGGATCCAAATACAGCAAAAAAATGCACCAATTTAAACCACTGCAGCTTGCAGAACCTTGCGGCCAAAAACAGCATCCGCTGAGGCCCGCACTTCAACCTTATAAAACTTTTGAAAAAGTATGAACGGAAGACCAAGTAGCAGCCTTACAAACTTGTTCAACAGAAGCCTGGTGCTGAAAAGCCCAGGAAGCCCCAACAGCACGAGTAGAATGAGCAGTGATCTTAAAAGGAGGAACCCTCCCCTTAGCAGAATCGGCCCCAACAATGGCCTGGCGTATCCATTTACTAATGGTAGACTTGGCGGGTGCCAAACCTTTTCTGGGCCCGGAAGGCACCACGAACAAGGCGTCCGTCTTACGAAAAGGAGAAGTAGCAACCAAATAGTACTTCACACAACGAACCACATCCAAAGAGTGCAAAACCCTCTCCTCGTCATTGCTAGGCTTAGGACACAAGGAAGGGAGAACTACATCCTGATTGAGATGGAAAGCAGAAACCACCTTAGGAAGGAAATCTGGTTTAAAACGAAAAACCACCTTGTCCTGGTGTCTCTCAAAGTAAGGGGCCTGAATAGACAGAGCCGCCAACTCAGAGACACGCCGAACAGAGGTAATAGCCACCAAAAAGGCAACCTTTTGAGTGAGCACAGAAAGAGCCACATCCGGCATCGGTTCAAAAGGAGGCACCTGGAGGGCCGAGAGAACCAAATTTAGGTCCCAAACGGGAACCAAAGAAGGGGCCGAACATGAGTGACCCCTTGGAAAAAAGTCTTGACCAGACGATGCAAAGCAAAAGACCTTTGAAAAAAAGACAGCCAGGGCAGAAACCTGACCCTTCAAAGTACTGAGCTGGAACCCAGATCCAAACCGAAAATCCTAGGAATCGAAAACACCCAGCAAGGTAAGGCCCTAGCCTCACACCAGTCAATATAGGACCGCCAAGTCCTATAGTAAATGGTAGAGGAAGACCTCTTCCTAGCTCTAATCAAGGTTTGAATAACCGCCTCAGACAAACCTTCCTCCCTCACGATGAAGGTTTCAGCAGCCACGCCGTCAAAGCAAGCGTTTGTAAATTGGGGTAATGTAGTTGACCCTGAGAGATAAGATCCGGAAACAGGGGCAGCCTGTACTGATCTACCGCCAATCTTACGACGTCTGCGAACCAAACCTGTCTTGGCCACCTTGGGGCCACCAGAATTGCTGGTGCCCCCTCTAGAGCCAGCTTGCGCACTACCTTGCCTACCATGGAGAAGGGGGGAAACAGGTACAGAAACCCCAGATCCCTCCAGGCAAGGGACAAGGCATCCACTGCCAGGGCCAGAGGATCCTGAGACAAAAGGTTGGGAGCTTGTAATTGTGCCGAGAGGCAAAGAGATCCACCTCCAGAGTCCCCCACTTGTGACACAGGGCCCGAAATACCCTGTGGTTGAGAGACCATTCCCCTCGGCGAGAGAATCCCCTGCTCAGGGAGTCCGCCTCCGTGTTCTCCACTCCCGGAATGTACACTGCCGAGATGCAAGGAACATTGCTCTCCGCCCATGTCAGAATCAGAGAGACTTCCCTGAGGGCACTCCTGCTGCGAGTCCCTCCTTGGTGATTGATGTAAGCTACTGCAGTACGATTGTCCGAACCTGAACCGGTAAACCCTGTAGGTGAAGTGTCAGACGCGACAGAACCAAGCGGATAGCTCTGAGCTCCAAGACATTGATGGGGGTGTGAGCCTCCTGAGGACCCCACAACCCCTGGAACTGATGATCCTTCCAGAAACCTCCCCAGCCTGACAGGCTGGCACCCGTGGTAACCGTCTCCCAACAAGGGGCCAGGAACGATCTGCCCCTCATCAGATTGCTTGATTCCAGCCACCACTGAAGGGACTGCCGAACCCTGGGAGACATCAGAAATGACTGATCCAAGGACTGTGGACATCTGTCCCATTTCAGCAATAGATGGAGTTGTAGCGACCTCATGTGGAATTCGGCAAAGGGGATTGCCTCGAAGGAGGCCACCATCAAACCTACCAGAGTCATCCCTAGCCGACTAGAAGGGCGAGGATTGGTCAGGAGAACATGTATCAGATCCTGAACCCTTTGCACCTTTGGCTGAGGTAGGAACACTCTGGCCTGACTGGTATCCAGATTCATGCCCAGAAAGGAAATCTCCCTTGATGGGGAGAGAGAAGACTTGGGGCGGTTGATCACCCATCCGAACCTCTCCAGCGTCGTCGCCACCGTCCTGGTGTCCAGCTCCGCCTGGCAGAGGGAGGAAGCTGTAATAAGCAGGTCGTCCAGATATGGCACAATGCGAATGCCCTGGGCTCTGAGCAGGGCCATAATGCCCGACAGAACCTTGGTAAACACCCTCGGTGCCGAGGTCAGCCCAAACGGGAGGGCCACAAACTGAAAATGCTGATCTCCAACCACAAACCTGAGAAATCTCTGGTGTGCTGGGAAAATTGGTACATGAAGGTAAACATCCTTGATGTCTATGGACGTCATGAAATCTCCCTGACGAAGGGAACCGATGGCTGAGTGCAGAGTCTCCAAGCGGAACCTCTTGGTTCTGATGAACCTGTTGAGAAGCTTCAAATCCAGAATGGGTCTTATGGAGCCATCCCTTTTGGGAACCGTGAAAAGGTTGGAATATTAGCCCCGGCCTCTCTCTGAAAGAGGCACTGGGCATATGACCGCCATGTCCAGGAGGTTCTTTACAGCCGACAGGAGCCCCTGCGCCGCCCGAGGATCCGAAGGCACCCGAGACCTCAGGAATCTGGGAGGAGGCCGGTACTCGAATTCCAGTTTGTACCCAGATGAGACCACTTCCAATATTCACTTGTCCGTAACCTCCTGGGCCCAGACCTGGAAGAAGAGCCGCAGCCATCCCCCCACCCGTAAGGGTTAGGGCGCCTCCTCATTGCCGAGCTGGATTGGCAGCGGGCTTGGAACCCCAGGTAGAGGCTGGACGGGCACGTCCTCTACCTCTGTTCCAGGAACCCCCTCTGAAGCCAGAGTAGGCAAGACCTCTGCCTCCTCTGGCGCCGTGAAAGGAAGGACTGAAGGAGCTTGCCCCCCGAAAGGAGCGATGCTGCTTCTTACGCTGAGGTAGCTTTCCACCTTTCGCCACAGAATCCAATTTGTCTCCAAACAGCCGCGTTCCCAGGAAGTGCAGAGCTGTAAGTGATTTTTGGCCGCAATGTCAGCCGCCCACTGGCGCAGCCAGACCGATCGGCGCATGTCCACCAACACAGTTCTACTACACATGGTAATAGTGTCGTCCATAGACGACAAAACAAAATTCATGAACAATTCACACCTCTTAAGGGCTGTGAATTCAACGCTGTCCGGTTTGAGCTGGGACCAATTTAACATGTCCCTGATCTCCGACCTGGTAGCCACAGCCACTAGTGC
The DNA here is from genome assembly GCA_027917425.1 of Gastrophryne carolinensis. Taxonomy (NCBI): domain Eukaryota; kingdom Metazoa; phylum Chordata; class Amphibia; order Anura; family Microhylidae; genus Gastrophryne; species Gastrophryne carolinensis. Next base: position 572,812,554 of record CM051234.1, on the reverse strand, counting down.
CGATGCACAGACAGGCCACAAGGCTGAACCCACACTGGCAAAGGCATGGCAAGCCATCTGATCAATGTGCTTGTCCTCACCATCCTTAAGGGTAGTGGAGTCAGGATTATGTACAACGGAGGTGTTGGACAGTCCTAAGATGGGCGCATCAACCTCAGGAGGGGAAGACCAGCGCTTCACCGCGTCCACCGGAAAGGGATACTTTCTATCCCATCCCTGAGGAACACCATGAAGGCGACTCGGCTTCTCCCATTCTTTAAGAATCATGCTGTCAAAATGATCCCGATTTGGAAACTCCAAGCGGGGATTAGAGAACCCAAAGAATTCCCCCTTCTTCGGAGGGGCCTCCGCTGGTGGGGAAATACCCAGAACCTCTGATAGATGGGTGAGGACCCTGGGAGTATCCACAGCATCCCCCAGCGCCTGCCCGGCATCAGCATCAAAGAACTGCAGTTCCTCAGTCTCAGATTCCTCAAATAGTTCCCCCTCCTTGAGCAGGGAATAATCAGCCCAGTCAGGGGAGTCATAATCATCAAAATCAATTACCGGCGTAGCCGGTGACAGATGCCTTTTCTTAGCAGGGGCCTTTCTGCCCACTGAGCTAGAAATAATTTTCTCGAGGTTGGCCAGCCTAGCACATACAGCCGAGTGCGACTCCCCACTAATGACAGTGTCACTTGGGGTACAGATGACGCGGGGAGGGGTAGGAGATGAGGCGGGAGGCACAGACCCAGACGCCTGGGATCCCGACTGCCGCGTAATGGCCTGTTACGCACATGGTATGCAAATTAGTACATTCTCCCCCGTAAGGGGTACCCCACAACCCACACATAGCCGGGACTGCCCCGAAGGGAGCCCAAGCCTGGTATCCTGTGGAGCCTCCATATGGTGATTTTAAGGTAGTCGCAATGACCAGAGGGAATTATGCTGGTAAGCAACCCGGGATGCCCCTTTAAGTCCCGAGTGGGAGGATTTATAAATGCCCCAAATTACAGCTAGGGACCCTAGGACCGGGAGAACCCCCTTTTAAGCAAGGCACAGGGAGTCCTCCTGAAAGACACAAGATATGTGGCCATAAGCACATGCACACACACAGCAACAGCAAAATAAATACATGTCATAAGAAAACAATGGCAGAGAGGCCAGCGCTGCCCCAAGCGGCGACTGATGCATATTGGCCAAGTATAGCAAGAAGAGGGGGGAGCCCAGCAGGGCACTCACCCACCGCAGAAAATGGCGTCCTATTCAGCCAGCAGCGCCTGGGAGGGAGAAGAAGGGGCGGGCCAGCGCGGATCACGCGCCGCGCCCGGCCCCGCCCCCTTCCCTCCGAGTCCTGTAGTCCCCAGCAATGGGATGGGTCCTCAATGGCGCCAACAGAAGGGGGCGGGCCACGGCAACGCGCGAGCGCCCGCCCCCTCACAGAATCAGCCTGAGGGGAAGAAGCTCCCCAGACTGCAGGCAGAGCGCACAGCGCAACGTGAGTCAAGCACACACACACACACACACACACACACACACACACATATATCAAGTGAAAAATAGAAGAACAATGCCACCACCCCCCCCCCCCCCCCCCCCCCGCTGGAGGGTAACAGAGGGGACCCGGAAGGGGGAGAATCCCTCACCAAAAGGGTTTAAGGGAATTAAATGGGGACAGGGCATCCCAAACCGGGATCACCAACCTATTAAGGTGAAGGCTACCATCACCCGAACCTGGGAGGCTAGAAATGGGCTTAATGCATAAAGGTCCGGGCAGAAATAGAGCACAACATGGCCGGTTGCAAACCCGGCTTACCTGCAAGGAAGAGCAGCATACATCTTCTGACTTGCTCGCCGTCCTGCAGAGGAGGAACTGGGGAATGTGTGGGAGGTCCCAGGTATTTATGGACCGGGAGGGGCCTCTTTTTTGCTTTCATCTCTGCAGAAGTTCGCCCTCTACTGGACCATAACCCATATGTCATGAATAGTGGAAGCGGGGTGTGTGACATACTTGGAATATCCTGGGTTTTGTTACTCTTCAAAATAGGGTGGGATTTAGTAAAAGGAGGTAGTTAAGAGCACAGATTACATCGGGTAGATAGGGGATTGGAGGGAGATTTGTTGAAAAGAAAAACACCATTATATTTGCATTAAAGTGGACCATCACCCTCGGGTGATCGGCCCGGGAATCTATAAGATTCCCGGGCCGATCACCTCCCTCCCCGCGGGACATCAGAGATCGGGATGTCCCGTGGGGTGAAACCCCCCCAAAACCCCCAAACCTTAGTTTCTCCTCCCTCGCGCCCCTCTAGGCGTGCGCGCCCCCGCACCGGCCGTCTGTGAATGGCCGGCGCGGGGGCGCGCGCGTCAAGAGGGACGCGCGGGAGGCGGCGGCGGCGGAGGAGCCACGGACAAGCGGCTGTCAAATCGCTAGTCCGTCGGCGCTGGGAGCGGGGAGTTTTTAGGGTGATCGGGGGGGTTTCACACAGCGGGGCACCCCGATCGGGGGTGCCCCACCGAAGTGGACCAAGACCCAGGATAGTCAAAATCCTGGGTGTTGGTCCACTTTAAGGGATTGTATGCTCCCACTGTCCATATTGTGCCTTAAACCAGACCAACAGCCTTGCACAGATGAAAAAAGAAGAAACTTCCCAAAACTCACTTGCCCCATCTGCATGCATGATACTGAATCATTGTCCGCACCTACTGTACATTTGCTTCTGTATCCACTCAAAAATGAAAAGCCGCATTACCGATTTCCTCAATGTCGCAACAATCTAGCTATGCTGCTGCCTGGATTTAACCCACAATGCACAGCAGCAAGAAACCCAGCAGAAATTCTTTTTTGCAGGCTACCTGCAGCTCCATAGGACGCCATTAACAGGGAAATATCAACCATGGCAGGAGTTCCAAAAAGGCAAATTCATTTTTGTGTGCAGCAATCTGAATAGACATAATCAGATTCCACATTTGCTTACCGTTCACTTTAGTGGTAACTGAAGGTGCGAGTATCATGGCTCTACACAGCTAAACTCTTTACAATGATCAAGGTGACCATACATTTACATGCCATCAATATGCGTTCTCTCTATATCTTGTTATACTTGGAAAACACGCAAGAGGAAGCTTTACATACAGTAATTCTTTTTAGTCCTATCTGGTTATCAGTATCACCATTCCACCACCCACTGGGTAAATAACAATCTGATAATAAATGTGCATTTGTGTGTTATCTCCTACCACAAGACTTTGTTGCTGGAGGCTGAAGAGTTCAGTCTGGTATAAAGCCTCCGCAAAGGGATAGACAGCTGGAAGATGGGCCTCAGGAGTCTGTAGAGCTGCCAATGTTTGGGAGGAATCTTCGTTACGGATGGCATCATTTATCTTTTGCACAGCTCCTAGCGCTAGATTTTAGAACAGCAACAGAAAAAAAAAGTTAAACATCGCTTCAAAATAATATACTCACTGTGAACATCTAAACTTCAAACAAAATAAAGACCAATATCGCAAGTGATAGGTCAGGTTTTGGTCAAATCATTTACCGTCTCTCAACAAACTGATGAGAACACAAAACACAATGGTGTGCTGTTCCCCCAAAAAGTTCCTCAAAAGGATAAGTGGAGTTTAAGAAGCTGACAATGGAATTTTTGAAATTGCTGAATTGGGGGAAATATCTCCCCTAAAACTGAAAACAAAAGAACTACCTCAAATAATAATGTTGGTGTGAAATTAATTGTTGGTTTAAAATGAAATGGTGCAGTACACAGACACCTACATTTTATGGCCACATGTATTTTGAAAACCACAGGGCCTATACAATCACACATAAACTGATTATAAATTACAGAGTTCAAATCACGCATACACTCACTCCAACCCCAGTCAGCAGGCAATGTTAGTCTGTTAAAGAGCAGTGCACAAGCCCTTTAACCGCAAGGTAGTACTATCAGTGTGGCAAAGCAGAACACTGAGGAAGCCAAATGAAAGATTTGTGGTTCATACATTTAAAAGCACATGGTTAGCACTATGCCGGTTAGTAACATCATCCAATATACGCCCAGAAGTGAACAACTCACCACACACAGACACATGGCAACAAGTTTGCAACAATGATTAGTATACATGTGATGTTTAGGTGCATACTTTATAGATACTTCACCTTTTTTTTTAGATAATAGCTACTATGACAATAACACTGAGCATGATGAAGATGATTCAAGTTTGGAAACCAAGGATAAGCTACAGAATGTTTTTAGCTTACCATAATGTGAACAAAATTAAAAATGGACTTGAACATACTGAAGCAAAAATGGATTAGAGGTGAAAAGAATGAAACAAAGCAAATGAATCTGCTTTCGATACATTTCTATTGATCATTGGAGCATATAGAATGACGTCTACTCAACTAATAACTGAAAATGTAAAAACATACATGACTGTGGCCCTTACAATACATTGCTCCTTTCAGCCCATAAAGGAGAATATGGATATGACAATGAAATTGGATGCTGAATTTTAATTTATGTGTCTGAGAGTTTGTCACAAAGACAGTATAGACTCTCATCTGGTTCAGACAGATATTACACAGAAACAATGATGCAAAGCGGTTTCTGGGGCCACTAAGCCTGAATCCCAAGTCTTCTAGCATAAACAGCATTAATAAACATGAATCAAAATCCATGCAATGGCCCCCATTGGCTGTCAGAAGTAAGGTTGGACAGAAAATTGAAAAAGTTGTGGCTGGTGAATCTTTTACAAACAGGAATAATTGACTTTTTGATACATTTTGATTTTAAACAAGCCTGCTTACACTATAAAAGATCAGGTATAAGCTTTGCAGGCAGTGAATTGTTTAAAGATTATTAATAAGCCCGCATTTACATTATAAAAGGTCATAAAAGCTTTACAGGCAGTGTGACGTGTAAAGTGACAGGTATGAAAGGAGCAGTTTTATTGCATATGTGGTTGTGCTGTGAAATCCCGACACTGCAGACATACCGCTAAAAATATGTCACTCAATGAAACAAAGAAATGGTTAACTACCTGATATAATAAGACCAATCCCAACACTGCACACAGTGGTGATAGGAGCAATTGAAACACAGGGAAGGACAGTAACAGAAATTACATTTATTGATAACACTGGTGCTGTATTAATCAAGAAATCTAACATCTCTGCATGCACTGATTAATGAAGGATGACACTCGGGTGCAGGACAGACAGTCATTGCAAGGTTTACTCACTAAGCTCGTGAGACTCTGCTTCCTTATTGGCAACACTAACTTCTTTCTGTATTTCACTTTTGTCAAGACAACAGGGGACACCTGCTTTCTAGGGATCAGGAGGAAAGAAGCTTATTTTAGTTTAAGTGCTCTAAAGCTGAAAATAAAATCACGGATCTTGCCATATATACTAAAATGATAGGAGATTCAAACAATAAAGACCACCATATTATAGCAAGAGACAGAAACAAATGGCAGTCAATCAGTATTTACCGGCAGCCACGCTGAACTACAGGAAACACAGAATGCCCACTGACATACTTACCTTTCTCTAGCTATGCACATGCTACAAAACACAGTGCTGCCATGAGCCCTGCCCTCCTCTCCAAGCTAGCGTCTCTTTTGACACCTTGTTTAGGGTTCAGTCCAGCTGTCCACTGTGTACCTAAATAAGCTCACAGTATTAAAAAAAATTGTAGCATGCGGCTTGATTGGAAAGCAGTGGCCTGTAAAGTCTATGACATCTAGGCTGCATTCGCTAACCTCCTAGCCACAGCTCAACCCACGTCAAAAAATTTGCCCAACACAATGGAATATAGTATACAGACAGCCTTCATCCTTTAAGACCTAGAGAGGGTATACAGCAGAAATTCTCAGCTGAGGTCTTTTCACTCTATACAAAAGGTGAGAAGGTCTAAACATTAGATAGTGTTATAGCTTTATATAGGAGTAAAGTATTTTAGAACAATGGGCTAGGGTCCCCTTTTCATACCCCAACATGCATATAACTGACTGCATCTTTTCAGCTATTTTCAAACTGTCCCTTTATCAAAGTTTGCCAAAACTTGACTCCAGTATAGGACCCCGATGTAAATAAAGGCCAGACAGTGTCACCATTATCCATCACGTTTCTAGCCTTAAAGCGGACCTTCACCCTGAATAAGAGCATATCTTATATTTTTCCCACACCCTGCACATACAGATTGCCCACATAAAAAATCCTACCTGCGTCTACTGCATATTATGAGCCTTTAAATACCCCAGATGACGGCTCATGGAGCATCAGGCAGCCTGCAAAGTGTCTTCGGACTGCGTTGCTCTACATTCTGGGATCGCTGTCCTTTCCCTGACCCTAGCTCTGCTCTGTCTGTGCAAAGACACAGCTATAACCCCACCCCCCTGCACTTTTGCCCCCTCTCCTCAGTATGTGTCAAGATGGAGGTGCCAGTATCGTAGAGTCCTGAACAGATTGCAGCCCAGTGGGGGAAAGAATAATGACTAAAAACTTAAAATGTATTAATTTTAGATGATGGGGAATAGTTTTTAAAAGGTTTGGGCTTTTCATTAAATGATGCTGAAGGTCTGGTTTAAGTAAAACAATACAGTGCTGAATCAATTATATTGTGTTCATTTGGCGGTTACAAGTATCAACACTCCCCTGGTCTTTACAGGTAAATGTCTAAGCTTGGGCTATTAATAAAGAGTATGGGTAAACTGTCCACTTTGGACAGGACAATCCAACTTTGAGGCATTTTGTCCCACTGTCCCCACAAATGGGGTATGTCCTTCTTTGCAGATATTATGGGCATGACTGTCCCACCGAGCCTGGGACATCTCGTCAGTGGTGCTCTGGCTCATTGGCAGAATGGTGGCAGTGGAACGTATGCATCGGCTGAACGTACAGTCAATCACCAACATCCTTTTATTGGAGATAGGGGATAGGGGATAGTGGAGTTGTGCTTTGAGCTTGTGATGGGGCAGTGCCTCTTTTACTTACCCACTGAGAAGTAGCATAGAATGCTGCGGATATTTGTTCCTCAAAATCCTGCAAATAAGCCACACCCCCAAAGCACACCCCTCACCTTGTAAACTGTTCTGTGTCCCACTTTAAGCCCCCCAAAAATGGTCAGTTCAACTATAGTACAGTCAAATAGGTATATGTTACTCATATGGCAGACAGACCAGTCATTAAATAGTGGAGTGGAACAACATAGAGTACACATTTCCTAGAGCAGGGGTACTCAAGAACTTTTTGTAGAGGTCCACTCGTAGCAGTATGCCGCAAGCTGAAGGTCCGGAATCGGGGGTAAGTTAAAATCAGCGCACCAGGGGGCTATATATTCCACAAGCATAACTAAATAAAGGCTGCTTGTCCCCCCTCCAGCATTATATCTATTTGGCATTGGGGGGAAAACAAACAGCAACGTTTTTTGTTTGACCTGATGCATTGATTTTAAATGAGCAGAGCTGAGAGGAGAGGGCTGGCTGCGGCAGAGCTGGGAAAAGAGAGATGGGATGGGGCAGAGCTGGGAGAAGAGAGATGGGATGGGGCAGAGCTGGGAGAAGAGAGATGGGATGGGGCAGAGCTGGAAAAAGAGAGAGATGAATGGGAGAGAGCTGGGAGAAGAGAGAGATGAATGGGACAGAGCTGGGAGAAGAGACAGATGAATGGGACAGAGCTGGGAAAGAGAGATGGAGCGGGGAAAGGTGAGTTTTTCCAGGTGTTCGCACAGCGGGGGCATCCCGATTCAGGATGCCCCAGGGAAAAGCAGCATTCAATGAGCGCCACTCAGCCTCCTGCGATCAAAGCAGGCAGCTGAGCCAGATGCTCCTCTTTAACTCACCCCGCCCGCTGTCTTTCCTCCTGGCTTGTCCCACCAGCCCCACCCCGTCTTTCCTCCTGCCCACCAGCCCCACCATCTGTCTTTCGTCCTGCTCGCCGGCCCCGCTTGCTGTCTTTCCTTCTGGCCACCGGCCCCGCCCCTGTCTTTCGTCCTGCACGCCGGCCCCGCCCCTGTCTTTCGCCCTGCACGCCGGCCCCGCCCCTGTCTTTCGTCCTGCACGCCGGCCCCGCCCGCTGTCTTTCCTTCTGGCCGCTGGCCCCACGGTCTTCCGCCGCCCGCATCTGTCTCTGCTCCCGGCTGTGGGGTCCGGACACCTAGCGGCCGCGGTCCGCAAACAGACCGCGGTCCGCGGGTTGAATACCCCTGTCCTAGAGGTATAGCCGGATGTGTGTGCCTGACTCAAAAGCAGCAGATGATAGGTGTTTGCTCTGCATTCGCCTCTCATTTCTGAACAGTTTATTACATCTTTGGTTACTATGGTAACATGGCTGCCATAACAAAGCACAATATGCAGTAACACATTAATAGCAGGAAATAGAAACACATGCACATGGTTAGAAGACGTCACGATGAGATGAGCTGATCATATTCTACCGTGTCTCCATTACCTGCATTTTCTGGTCTTTAGCATTACTCAACTGAGTCAGGTACCAAGGAGAATTTTGTGGCTGAACTTCAAACAGACTGAGAACAGGAAGCGACAGAGCCTTTAATAATCCGGACTCATCATCCCTGTCAATGGCCTCATTAACTTGGACTAAGGCTACATTAGCTGAAAGGAAAGACATTCTTAACAAAACAAAAATCTTGTTTACACTTAAAAAATAGTGGTTATATTGGCTTGAACTGCCATTATCATCAGCAAACCTGAATCAAATAAAATGCTGTCAAATGACAGCGGGAGAGAAGAGCCAGCAACACAAGTACCATAAGATTAAATCCAGGCCTGGTCTCTGCTCTGCAGCCAGATACAGTCCTAAGTTGAGCGACCCTGCAGGCCTCCCTCCACAGGACAGAGGGGTCCCATATGCAGTAGGACGATGTGCTTCAAAGTAAAACATTTTCCCCTTTTGGCCTAAGAGCTATAAAAGGGTTGTCCTGGTAGGAAAACTAAACAATAATCACATTTAATAATGCCAGCTGATCGTGCATATTCAGGCACTTGAAAACCAACCTAATCACTCGATCTATTCAATCCTATTCGGGTCTCAACCCCAACTCCATGTCTGACACAGTGTCGGGGTTAAGGCACGATGGCACTGAACTGGGCTGAGCGAGTTTCAAAATGCTGGACTAGAAGTGATCAGCTGTCAGATCAAGCTGTCAGACTGACTAAAGGAATTAAAAGTGGGGACTGTTGCCCATAACCAGGGGTGTACATAAAATAGGGGCAGGGAAGGCAGCTGCTACCGGGCCCTTGGCAGAAGGGGGCCCAATGCAAATTTCCCTGAAGCCTGTGTGCCTGTTGCAGCAGTATGCAGTCTTAGATTGTTTCCCCATGATATAGATCACTCAGGAAATCAAGGTGTTGACATCTCTGTTTTGCCCTACGGAACCTATGGCTCTGGCTCCTCCTCATACTGTGGCGCCACCCCGAGAAGAACCAGGGCCCACTGCACTGCATATTCTCTGACTGAATGGTTCTCTTAAAAACCAAGGCTACAGTCCCCAGGTCATTTATTTAATACTGGAGGTCGTCTTGTTTTGGTGGGGACCCACTATGGCTTTTCCTATGGGGCGCTGTAAAATTTATGTAAGCCCTTGCCCACAACCCTGAACTCTGGCGACTTAAATGCCTCTACTTTAGCCTCACCATTATTTCCCTGTTTGGACTGCTCCATTAGTTAAAGAGGCCACCAGCAATGTAACTGGTTTTCTGGAGCAGAGGAACCTGAGGGAACAGGAATGCAGGGACTATCTCTTTATGAAATAACTGTCACCATAGTGCAGCAAGGAACTATTATTTCTGTTTAGTATCGGAGCCTTTTTCTGTAGCCTTGACCAACAGACATTTTTGTCTATTCTATGAAAGTACAAGATGCTTTTAACGTTGTTTGACATTTTCTGACTTCAAAATGCAATACATGACTGTGTCTGGTGTTCAAATCATCACAAGACAAAAGTTTCAGACAAAAGCAAGATTATAAAGCAGACTCAAAGCTGCAGAGAGGTTTGCGTCTATTGCTGTATGTTAAACAAAGGCTGCAGCAGAGCAGTAACATGGTCATGCAGCAATATACCCAGATAGCGTGCTGAGGCAGGTTACATCTCATTCATAAACACCTTCCGTCATTCAAAACCTAGCAGCACCTCCCATCCACGCATTACTTACTGTTGACCTTATTGATGTGTCCTTGTATCTCAGCCTGTGTAAGCAACTCTTCATAGACGTCTCTCTCTTCCTCAGAAATAGTGCTGTTCTGCAACAGCAAAACAGAAGTGAGTGACAAACTGGCACATGCAGTTTACAGGAATCTACAGGATCTACAGTAGACACTGGAAAAAATGTTCTTATGTCAGGGACAGTGCCAGTGGTTGGGTCGCATATGTCTTATTCTAGTTCGAAAAAATCTTACCAGGTGCCAAGACTGAGAACCACATGGTAATCGGCTCACTGAGGGGAAGCTGTTCCCATATCGTGCTGGTGACCGAGAGTGCCACAGGGCTCAATCTCCGCACCTTGGGAGTTGCTTTGGTTTGAAAATTTGACAAAAGTGCTGTGGGGGTGAAAACGCTAATATGACGCCTTTTCAGCCTGGACAGACACTTAAAGCCAAGGCAGATGTTAATGGTAGGTGTGCCATTTTGAACATTTTTTTGTAGACATAATATTTACCTTTATTTTAGCATTTTCCTCCTTAATTTTTTTTGCTTGCGAAAGCTCGTTATGGTACTGCTGCTCAAATCCCTCTCCAACGTTCAGCAGCAATGCATTGGGGTTCCTAAGGGCCACCATTGTCTGACTGGCTTCTCCCTTGTCCAGAGCTTCATTAATTGCAATTACTGCTGCATGCACTAAAATAAAGAAGAATAGATAACGCTGTGGAAGGCAAACAATGCTATTTAAAGAAAATATACATTTTATATACAGTTAGGTCCATAAATATCTGGACAGAGACATTTTTCTAATTTTGATTCTGTACATTACCACAATGTTTTTTGAACAAAATAATTCAGATGCAGTTGAAGTTCAGTCTTTCAGCTTTAATACAGTGGGTTAAACAAAACGATTACATAAAATGTGAGGATGTATTGATATAAAATGTGAGGAACTAAAGCGTTTTTGAAACACAATCCCTTTATTTCAGGCATTAAAAAGTAATTGGACAAGCAAATAAAATGTTAAAGTTATACTAAAGGCTAGCCCGACTGTTGTGCCATTGTCTCGGGTTACACGTTGCCTCAAATTTCAGTCCATTTTCAAAAAGACCCTGTAGTTCCTAAATTATTTGTAAAAGTTTTAGAGCATTGGAGATGCAGAGAAAAAATACAATTCTGTGAAACTCACCTGTAGAATTGTTTCTGAGTATATCCAGTCCAGGTCGTCACAGAAGTGATAACAGTTGGGTTATCCGCCACCAGGTGGCGCAGTTACTGCAAGATCCAGAGCTGTAACTCCTCCCGGCCCCCTATAAAAAGAGCTGTCTCCATAGAATTCCCAGAATGTCAAAAAGCAGTAATGAGACAGGCCGGGGGGCCAAGAAACCATGTTAACTTACATAGCTTCAGCATGTACTCTCTTCAAAAAAAAATTAAGGACAACGGTCCAATACAAAAAAGGTAATGACCATAACAGGCAAACATGAGATAATGAACAAAGGGCGGGGTGGGACGACCTGGACTGGATATACTCAAAAAAAATTCTACATGTGAGTTTCACAGAATTGTATTTTTCACTATATCCAGTCCAGGTCGTCCCAGAAGTGATAACAGTTGGGACATCCAAAAGCAGTGTCCACTTAGGGTGGGATCCCCAGTGCGGAACAGCATGTAGTTCATTTCACTACCGCCTGAAGCACCTTTCGGCCAAAAGCAGCGTCAGCTGAGGCCCTAACATCAACCTTGTAAAAACTTGGTAAAGGTATGAATAGAAGACCAAGTAGCGGCCTTACAAACTTGTTCAACAGAAGCCTGGTGCTGAAAAGCCCAGGAAGCACCAATAGGGACTCCTGCGTCCGGTCCCAACCGGTCAATAGATTCAATTGAAGAGGTCTCATGTGGAACTGGGTGAAGGGCACTGCCTCGAAGCAGGACACCATGAGGCCCACCAGCTTCATCCCCAGACGGATCGAGGGCCGCTGACAAGCCAGTAGGGCCTGCACCTGCGTCTGGAGGCCCTCCACCTTCTGCTGGCGCAGGAATACCTTGACCCGAGAGGTGTCCAACGTCATGCCCAGGAAGGACCTCACCATTGAGGGAGTGATGGAAGACTCGGGGTAATTGATTACCCATCCAAAATCCTCGAGAGTGGATAACACCGTTCGGGTGTCGCTCTCGGCCTGCTGAAGGGACTGAGCCGCAATCAGTAAATCGTCCAGATAAGGAAGAACACGAATGCCCCGATTCCTCAGGATGGCCATAATGCCTGCCAGCACCTTGGTGAACACACGGGGAGCCGAACGGCAGTGCCACAAACTGGTAATGCTGAACCCCTCCGGAGCGAACTTTAGGAACTTCTGATGTCCCTGAAAAATCGGGATGTGCAGATAAGCATCCTTGATGTCCACCGAAGTCATGAAGTCGCCGGGCCGAAGCGAGCTCACCGCAGACCGTAAGGTCTCCATGCGGAAATGCCTGACTCTGACAAACTTGTTGAGACCCTTCAGATCCAAGATAGGTTGCAGCGTTCCGTCCTTCTTGGGCACCGTGAACAAATTGGATTAGAACCTTCGCCCCGTTCCTGGCCAGGCACGGGAAAAATCACACCTGATAGCAGAAGGCTCTGAACGGCCAGCCTTAGGTCCTGTGCTGTCAAGGCGTTCCGGGAAATCCACGACGAAGAAATCTTGGGGTCGGCCAAACTGCCAGCTCTATTTTGTACCTGGAGGACACCACCTCCTGAATCCACCGATCAGAGACGTGCTATCTCCAAAGGTGAGCAAAAAGCAGCAGCCGTCCCCCCACCCGGATGGGTGAGGGCACCTCCTCATGCCTGAGAAGGCTTGGCAGAGGGTTTGGATTTAGCTCCCCAGGAAGGGTCGACCTCGAGACCTACCTCGTCCCCAGGAATCCCTACGGCCTCCTGAAAGAAAGCGCCTCTTCTTCCAGAAGGAGCGATAGGCAGATGCACCCCGAAGGGCAGTGCAGGATTCAGTCACTGAGGTAGTCTCCCAACCTCCACCGGGAGGACCAGACGCTCCCCGAATGACCTGTGCCCCACAAGGGGGATACTAGTGAGCACTGCTTGGCCGCAGCGTCAGCCGACATAGCCGCCCCCAGAAGGAGCAACGGAGCGTAACAAGCAGGGACGAGCCCTGGCGCCGAGCCGGACACGTCGTTCATGGCAAAGACAGCAGGGTAGTAATATCCACGCAAGTTTTGAAGTCCTTAACTCCTCCGCACACTTGTGAAGTTTAGTACTATCTACAAGCCGTCTCACCTTCCTCCAGATGGCTAAGGAGACAATAGCTGTGGTACACACAATAGCTGGCCCTTCATGGTAAATATTAGACCTTTCCCCAATCATAAAAAAAACTATTGGAAAAATGGGCCTGCTCAGAGAGACAACCTCTGTCTCTCAGGCCAAAATAAATCACCCCGCTTCCTCTTCACCGCTTAAGGAGGGTTAAAAAAATAAATAAATATATATATATATATATATATATGTTGGATTTGAACCTGCACTGTCAGGGAATAAAGCTCCATAAACTTATGCTCTAACCGCTGGGCCAGCCGGCTTCTAGTATCGTAAGAAGGCCCCATATCCTCGCCCGAGGAGGAGCCAGGCTCGCTGTCATAGACGACCGAATGATCCAAATGGAAAAGAATCCTGAAGCACTAGCCTTCTTCCATGAAGCCCAGACCTCCAACAAGATCATCAGCATCATCGACAACCGAGTAACCGGGCTCGAAGTGCCGCTTCTTACTCGTGGCCTTCCAGGAGCCGTGCAAGATATTGTCACTCAAACAGTCGGGACCCCCTGCTGGCTTCCCCTTCGCAGAGGGCTGAATGCAAGTGGGGGTGCTGGCGAGGCCGCAGGCAATAAGGGCCAGGGGCAGATATGCCCTATCATGCTCCAAAAATACACTCCCAGCGCAAGTTAACAAACCTTGCTAAGACCGCCCGGGGGGCTGGTACCGCGCATGGGCCAGAGCTTCACCCGCCAGATGGGGCCCCTAGCTAACTATCCCCAAGATGCCTCCATTATGGTGATTAGCAGACAAATTTAAGCAGGTTACAGAGCACTAACGGCCCAAACCGCTGATCCCTCCTGTTTAGTCCCTCTTTTCGTGATCCCTCTTACTAAAAGGGGGGTGGGGAGAGGGAGGAGGTGGGGGGGGCGAGGCCGGGAGGAACCACAGAACCACAACCACCGCTACCAGAGCCCAACCTGAACACACAAGCAGGAAGGGGGTGAGGCATCCCACAGCACATGCGCAGAAATACAGCAAGAAAAAAAATGGCCAAAAGAGACTCACGATGCCCGCGGAGCCAGGAGGAGTCCCAGCAGCACGGGGGCGCAGAAGAATCCAGATGGCGTCCGCAGCAGCCCGGAGGCCGCAGGAGAGGCCTCCCCAGCCGCGTCCAGCAGCACGGGCGATCAAGATGGCGGCCACAGATCCAGACAGCCAGCTCTCCTTGAGGGGCGGGCCAGCCCCCCTTCTCATCTTCCCCAGAGTCACAAGATGGCGGAAGCCCCCGCCGAGATAAGGCAGTGCAGCCCGCGGCGGGGCCCCCGCTCAGTCACAGCGCGTCCCGCGCCTGTCCCGGCACCCCTCTCACAGTCACAGTGGACTGGCATCCGTTAGATGGAGGAGAGCAGGAGGATGAGGCACTGGAGGGAACGAGGGAGATAAGTTAGCGCAGTAATAACAATGCAAAAGAGAAACACTCACACACAATAACAATAAAGCTTGTGGGATAATGGGCAAAAAAGGGGTCCCTGAGGTGGTTCCTCCCCCCCCTCATAGGCTCAACATTAGCCTATGGCCGGCTACTCTTTAGGGAGGGTCTGCGCCCAGAGCCTAGCTCTGCGAACGCCCGACCCTGGCGTTCTCCCTACCTTCACCTGTCCCATCAGCTGAGGCTGGGAGGCATACGTGGGTCCACGGGAACAGAGGCAATAGGGCTGCAGCAGCCGACAGTCTTAAAAATGCCCCGCTCAGCTGCCATTCCAGAGAGAGTTCCAAGACGATCCTCACAGCAGTACTGCAAGACGAATTCTGGGAATTCTATGGAGACAGCTCCTTTTATAGTGGGCCGGGAGGAGTTACAGCTCTGGATCTTGCAGTAACTGCGCCACCTGGGGGCGGATAACCCAACTTATCACTTCTGGGACAACCTGGACTGGATATAGTGAAAAATTAGAATAGTGGATGTGGCAACAGCGATGTGATGTATACACACTGAGTGAGTTACATATATCATAGTAAAAAAAAAAGTGCATTGTTGCTCCTCTAGTTACTACTGCCAGCACACAGTGTGACCAGAAAAAGGGGCTGAGAGATGTTGCAGGCAGTGTGACCAGACAGGAGGGCAGGGTTTCATAGCTGACGTTTCACAGAGGCAGCCAATCGGGATGTCTGTGGAAGGAGTGGGGGGTGTTTCTGATCTTGGTCCACTGAAGGTTGATTGAAGGACCAGGTCAGCGGGGTGGGTATTGAAAGCTGAATGAAGAAGTGATTTCCTCATTAAGGAGATGGACAGGAGAGTAAGGAAAGTGCTGGAGACACTCAATGAAAGCTAAGCTACTGATACTTATTTTTTTACTTTTGACTTGGCAATCACTTTAATTTCTAATGCTTGATTGAAATCCCTTTGTTGGTAATAACTGCCTGAAATCTTGAATCATGGACATCACCAGACGCTGTGTTTCCTCCTTTTGCTCTGCCAGGCCTTTACTGCAGCAGTTTTCAGTTGCTGTATGTTTGTGGGCCTGTCTGAGGTTTAGTCTTTAACAAGTCAAATGCGGCTCAATTGGGTTAAGATCTTGGCCATTCAAAAATATTCCACTTCTTTGCTTCAATAAACTTCTGTGTTGCTTTGGCTTTATGTTTTGGGTCATTGTCTATCTGTATTATGAAACACCGACCAATCAGTTTGGCTACAATTGGCTAGATTTGCGCACACATTAGGTCTCTGAATAGCTCAGAATTTATCCGGCTGTTTCTGTTCTGTGTCACATCATCAATAAAGACTAGTGACCCGGTGCTACTGGCAGCCATGCATGCCCAACCCATCACACTGCCACGTTTTATAGATGATGTGCTATGAGCTGTACCACACCTTTGCCAATTCTTTTTTTCTTCCTGTAATTCTGGTAGAGGTTTATCTTGGTTTCATCTGTCCAAAGAATGTTCTTCCAGAACTATGCTGTTTTTTTTTTTTATTTTCAGCAAAGTCCAATTTAGCCTTTTAATTCTTGAGGCTTATGAGTCGCTTGCACCATGCAGTGATCCATTTATAATTACTTATATGCAGTCTTCTCTTTATGGTAGATTTGGATTATTGATATGCCTACATCCTGGATTGTGGTGTTCACTTGGTTGGAAGTTGTGAGGGGGTTTCTCTTCACCATGGAAATTATTCTGCGATCACCCACGACAGTTGTCTTCTGTGGGCATCCAGGTCTTTGCATTGATGAGGTCACCAATGCTTTCTTTCTCAGGATGTACCA
Source organism: Gastrophryne carolinensis (assembly GCA_027917425.1). Classification (NCBI taxonomy): domain Eukaryota; kingdom Metazoa; phylum Chordata; class Amphibia; order Anura; family Microhylidae; genus Gastrophryne; species Gastrophryne carolinensis. The sequence continues at coordinate 572,795,891 of CM051234.1, read as the reverse complement.
AACTGGGGCCATCAATGTAAAATTGTTTTACTATGTGTGCTCCATAACTTCTAACCTATTTCAAGAATTCCAGCAGAGGGCGCCTCAAGCCCACAGACAGCGAGACTTACATTTAATAAACAGGAACGGGAATAATGAAAAAAAAAGGCCTTCAACTTTTCTTTTTGAGAAATACCTTAACAAGCTAAGCTCCAGCAACACAAGCTGAATAATTATAATACACAAGCACAATGCTCTAAAAGCACTTTTATTACTAATGAACAAAAATTTAAGCTCTCTATAAGCTGGCTGGGGGTCACCTTGTTTCTCGGGAATCATTACAATCTGGTAAGCAGACGGGGTGAGATTCTCATCACTGGTGTCCACCTAAGGCTCTGCTACCTTTGCTTTTGGACTATATATGCTCTAAGCTCTAATTTGATCAAATTTTTATATCAAAAGGACTAATGATCAAGACTAGGTTGCACCATACTGACTGAGAGGTATAACTATTGGTTAAGATAAAGCATTAATGGTGCTACATTGTATTGGATTTATACACAGATCCCACACCAACAAAATACAGGTTAGAGAGCTGTGCACATTCTGCTTCTGAAATGAGTTAAAGCTCTATGGGAGCAGCTCCAAATCATCGGTAGAGTCCGCAGTGCAGAAGCGCTGGACAGAGCCTGTAAACTTTACATTTTCAGCAGAGTGGGATCCCCGGCAAGGCTTTGGTGAGTAGAACTGTGGCATGCTGACCCCCCACAGGGCTACTATTGGCCTCCATACTGGAACAAGGGGGATGACCAGAACAACCAGGGTTTGCTTGGTCATCACAGACAAGAAGTGAGGGGGAAATTGGCACCAAGAGGCCTACAGACAGCAAGTAGCATATTGCAGTGACTGAAACTACTAAAAATATTTAGGTTAAATTTGAATTTTAAAATGGACTAAAAAACTTATCTTAATGTATTGATCCTCTTTAAAATCCCCCCTAGACCGCATGGACCCCTCCACAGTGCCTACATACTCAGCTCCATATTTACTCCCTCATCGCATGCACATGCAAAGCAGGGATACTGGCTTGCACATATGCCGTGGGAGCGATTATCTAGGTTCACTTATGCAGACACTAGAAGGTTTCCCTCTGCAGGTCTCCCAAAATGGAAAACCAACTGGCAGTCTTTTAAACTGTAGGGCAGGGTCCAAAATGATTGGGTCCTCTTTAAGCAGTTAACAGTCTGAAATTATGACCTATAGCCGCAGAAAAGGGCCCCAAGTATCACTTGTGTGCACATGTTATCTGTCAAAAATGTATATAATGGACCTTTTATATTTTATTAATAAATTAAAATTTTAATCTGTTGCAGAATCCACAAAGCCCTTAATGTAGTAACCATTAGCTCAAAATTCAGGATAGCTTTTTGATGTACATATTAACCGCAAAAAAAAAAAAATGCTTTACCTCTGCCTGCTTCATGTTACAAGTCTTAAACCGGACCTTCACCATGATTTATTGAAAAGCCCAAACCCTTAAAAAAAACGAGCATCTAAAGCTAATATATTTTAAGTTTTTAGTCACCTATTATTCTTTCCCTCACGGGCTGCAACTCTGTTCAAGACTTTAGGATATGGGTGCCACCATCTTGACTCAGAAGCATCACACTTTCTGAGGAGAGTGGGATAATGTACAGGGGGCGGGGTTATAGCTGTGCTTTGCTCAGACAGAGCAGAGCTGGGGTCAGAAAAAGGTCAGCAATCCCAGAATGCAGAGCAGCACAGTCAGAAGGCACTTCCTGTTTGCAGACTGCCTGATGTTCCATGAGCTGCCATCTTGGATGTTTAAAAGCTCATAACATGCAGTAGATGCAGGTAGGATGATTTTTAATGTGAACAATCTGTATGTGCAGGGTGTGGGAAACATACAAGATAGGCTCTTATTCAGAGTGAAGGACCACTTTAAGTCCTCCAAGATGGTGGGCCATGGAGTCGCAGGTAGGCAGAAAAATGGAAGTTCTGAGCTTGGCATTGTGGGATCACGTTCATGTGAGCGAGCCTCTGGTGCCTGTCCTTTCCAGCTCTGTTGCGCAGAATCCCTGTCACTACTTTCCTCCACATCTACATTGGGTGTGTTTACTATTCTATTGACAGTGCTTAAATCGGACCTTCAGCATCATTTAATGAAAAGCCCAAACAAAAAAACTATTCTGCAGCATTTAAAATGAATATATTTTACGTTTTTAGACTATTTCTTTCCCCCACTGGGCTGCAACTCTGTTCAGGACTCTAGGATATGGGCGCCGCCATCTTGCCTCAGAAGCATCCCATACTGAAAAGAGGAGAGTGGGGCAAAAGTTCAGGGGGCGGGTTATAGCTGTGCACAAACAGAGCAAAGCTGGGGTCAGGTCACTTCCTGTCTGCAGGCAGCCTGAGAGTCCATGGACAGCCATCTTGGATGTTTAAAGGCTCGGGATCTGTATGAAGAGGGTAGGGAAAACATACAAGATAGACTCCTATTTAGAGTGAAGGTCCGGTTTAAGATTTTAAACTCACTACGACTGCATCTATTGACTAACCATTCATTTATATCTTGAATCAGATGTGTCTTGGTTAACCAGTAATATTTCATGTATTGTAACCTCACCTGCTATTATTCTATATTTAGTTCATTTTAATTGTACATATTTTCCTTCATGTCTGGTTAGCTCGAGTGTGGCTTTTCATACTATGAACTGTCACTTAAAAATTGATTAGTAGTAATTTGTTAAAAATACAAAGCAACTATGTAAAAGCAGTGTATATGCAGAAGAGAAACGTACAGGCTGCTTCATCCACGGAAAGCTCATTTGCCAGAATCCCTCCAATCTTATTGAAGGATGGCATCTGGATCCCATACTTCTCCAGCTCTTTCCTCATGTTGCTGATCTCTTCCTCTAGAGAACAGATAGGGCTGATTAATACAGGGTTTCTTAAATCACTTCCACAGAGTTATAGCACACGTAACATTTGATATTGGATTTCACATGTCACACCCCTCATATATTATTCTGGAAACGGAGTTGTGGAGTTATATAAACACCATTACATTCCTGGAACATTCAAATAACCAGCAACAGAGGATACCGCATTTTATTTCCATGAATTCAACACACCCCATTGGGACATACATGCTGTACAGTATATTCCTAACTAGATGGCAGAGCAAAGCAAAGAGCCCACAGCCGTGCATCTGGTTATTAATTTAGAGCCTAATCATGCAACAGCAATGTAAAACAGAGACCTAGGCTTAGGCTTTATTTACACCTCAGCTCCGTGTGCATTTCATCTGCTTTTCGGGGGAGTTATGGTATGTCTGTTTTGGATGCCTTAAAGTTCTACTGCAGGTAAAGATTATTGTTACACTATTGTGTCAGGCTACATTTGGCACTGTCCTAAATTGCTTTACGTTTTTAAATCGATTCCTGTTCAGGCTCCAATGGCTGCCTGCTATGACTACCCCATGAGGCACCATGGGAGTTGGGCATAATTCCGTGGCTCTCATTGACTTGAATGGGGATGCGGGTGGTGCGGCAGCACATGCTCCCCATTGTAAACAATTAGATCCTTCTGCCGAATGACAGCAGGTGGTTCTCATTGAATGAGACCCCGCGGAGGCACCATGGGAGTTGGGCAAGGTGAGTATATATTGGTGTTTTACACAGCAGGGCATTCCGATTCGGGATCCCCCAGAGAAAAGCCAGCGGCCATGGGATCTTTGCGGGCCTGGTTCATGGGATATTTGTGGGCTGGGGCGTAGGCACCTGCTGCTATAAGACAGTCTGGGGGAGGCATCCAGAATGCTGGACCCCCCCCCCCTCCCCTGCACACACACACAACTCCCCGAACATCTTTAAACCTTACCTTATCTTCCGCTGGGAATCCAGTGCCGTGATTGGACGTCCATTGTTAAAACAAATAAAGAGGGGTCACTGGACTGCCATGCTGGAGTCCAAATGCGCCGCTTGATTCCTGGCAGAGGATCGAGGCCAAAAACGTTCTGGGGTGCTCCAGCATTCTGGATGCCCCCCAAACTGTTGTCTTATAGCGGCAGTGCCAACACCTGCACAGCTTTAACATCCCACCCAGGGCAGCTAATGTGGTCAGCACCTACATACTATCCAAAATGAATCTGTGGATTGGAGCAACTGCAAGGTTCAATTACAAGTCATGAAAGTGTGAATGGAGAAAGTCCATCACATGACGAACAAAAACATGCAAGAGGACTTTATTCCTATAGATTTAGAAAGAGCAGCAATTTTTTCTTACTCCCCAACCAGGCCCTGCTATGGTCAAAATTTCCCAGTGTCCTTATGAACATACTGTACATATGTGCATAAGCTGGTGTCTGATGCATGCTTAGTGGGTGTGTGCTGGGGACATTAGACCGTCCGCTCATTCAAAAATTATTTTTTACCCTCCTTTTGTTCTTTTCCACATTTCTTTAAACACTTTTTTTCAGCATGTGAACTACACTTTTTTTACATTTCCCCCTGGTTTTCTCTCTCTTGCATATCCCCTCTTTATTTGTTTTAACAATCCCTCATTTTCATATTTCTTTTCACATTCCTTCCATCTTGGTTTGATTTTTCTCCCATTTTTTCCTGTGTTCCCTCTTTTCCTTCATCTCTCTCCTTCACATTATTTCAGTCTCTTCTTCACTTTCCTTCCATGCCTCTTCTTATACTGTAGGTTCTCTGATGTGTGTGTGTATTTGGGGGGCACCATCCTGAAATCACCTCCCAACCTAAGGCCGGCGTTGCTTCCCCTGCTGCATCACAGAATAAGAGTGAAGGATCTTCAGGATCTTTCTCCATATTGGAGGCGCTTTCAAATCTACCCAATAGTTTGAATCAAAGACACTGGGCTCCCTGCAGATCACCAAGGACATTTGTTTAACAGTTCTTGTTTAAGCAGGAAATCCAAGGTTAAGATATTACCATTTATTGGCTAACTCAATAAGATTGAAAATGCAAGCTTTCAAAACAATTCACGCTTCTTCGTCAGGCATAGGATTTTTTAATGTTATTAAAGTGGACCATCACCCTCGGGTGATCGGCCCGGGAATCTATTAGATTCCCGGGCCGATCACCTCCCTCCCCGCGGGACATCCGAGATCGGGATGTCCCGCGGGGTGAAACCCCCCCAAACACCCTTACCTTATGTTCGGCGGCGGCCGCCCGCCGCCGCCTCCCTCGCTCCCCTCTAGGCGTGCGCGCGCCCGCTGTCTGTGAATGGCCGGCGCGGGCGCGTCAAGAGAGACGCGCGGGAGGCGGCGGAGGAGGAGCCGCTTGTCCGCGGCTGTCAAATCCCTTGTCCGTCGTCGCTGGGAGCGGAGAGAGGTGAGTTTTTAGGGTGATCGGGGGGGTTTCACACAGCGGGGCACCCCGATCGGGGGTGCCCCACCGAAGTGGACCAAGACCCAGGATAGTCAAAATCCTGGGTGTTGGTCCACTTTAAGTTAGCCAAAAAATGGCATTACCTTAACCTTGGATTTCCTGCTTACATCGATAGCGAACACTGTACTGACAGTTCTTGTGTAAAATAAAATAATTAGGGCATAAAGTCACTTTTCTACAGTACAAAAAGTTAAAGGAAAAAAACAATTCAGATTTCTTACCTGTAAAGTCTACTTTCCCCAGCAAGTCCTGAATCTGCGGGGCAATTCCAAGCTTAAACAGATACAAACTGGAATAAAATACAACAAGAGATCAATGAGTATCATAAAGCAAGAACCATACTGCAGTTCTTCAAGCACCAGCAGAACAGAAACACAGGAGGAGTGTCCTGTAAATCTGTGCCATAAAAGTGTTTAACAGATCATAGACAAATACAGATATAGGCCTCGATTCAATGAGTTGAAAAAAATTCTCATGGTAGTAAAAAATTCAATTCATGAGAAAAAAGCCTGATAATTTAAAGTGTTTGGCAAGTCAAAAGTAAAAAAATAAATATAATTAGCTTACCTTTCATTAAGTGGCTCCAGCACTCTGCTTCTTCCTCTGTCTGTCTCCTTAGCGAAGAAAATCACTTCCTCATTCAGTCCCCACCCCGCTGACCTGGTCCAATCATTCAACCTTAAGGGGACCAAGAACAGAAACACCCCCCCTCCTCTCTGCCCAGATATCCTGATTGGCTTCCTCTCTCTTCAGCTCTGAAACCCTGCCCTCATCTCTCCTCTCACAGTCATCACAGTGTGCTTACACCACATCGCTGTTGCCACACACTGTTTCTCTTCATTATTTCTATGACTTTCCAATGTGCTTTTAATGATAACTTAGGAACTCCAGGGTCTTTTTGAAAACGGATTGAAGTTTAGGACAGTGCAACGTGTAGCCAGAGACAATGGGACAACAATTGGGCTTGCCTTTAGTATAACTGTTACTGAATCACATAGGAAGACAATGAAAATCAATGGCACGTTTTACTACAGAGAAAAAGTTTAATACTTTTCTCAGGAATAAAAAATTGCCATATACTTTCATTTCTAACCTGTGATTTACTACCAGTGACATTATCAGGCTTTTTTCTAATGAATTGGATATTTACTACAATGAGAAATGTTTTCAACTCTTAGTGAATTGAGGCCACAGTGATCATCTTTACCAGTTAACTGCAGAGTTGCTGCCTGTGAGGTCATCCCAATTTGGGCATCCCGAGCTGGATGTACTGAACCATAATCCAGCTGTGCTTTTATAGTGGACCAAAACCCAGGTTATTGACTATCCTGTGTTTTGGGCCTTTTCTTCCGGGGCACCCCAATCGGGGGGGGGGGGGTGTCTGGCACAGCTGCGAAAAACCCCCCAAGACCAACTCACCTCTTCCCGGTCCTACAGCAGGTCTAAGCAGCAGTTCCAAGCACGCTGACAGCCGCATTCTGCGCTTCCCTCTAACAGGGAGCGGCCCGCACTGGCCATTCACAAATGCCTAGTGTGGGCACACGCCCTGCTAGAGGGATAGTGGGGATGCGGCTCGTGTATGCACCATTGGACCGGGAAACAAGGTAAGGGAATGGGGCGACATGGGGGGTTTCACACAGCCTGATTCTAGATGCCCTTGGGGGGGGGGGGGGAAATCGGTCGGCCCTGGAATCTTATAGATTCTCAGGCAGATCGTCGTGGGTTTTGGTCCACTTTAAATGCAGCACAGGTGGTACACACAGCAGCATCCCTTCCTCTGTGAATGTCTGTGCAGCATTTGATCACAGCTAGGCAAATGTGGGAGATCGTGGTGGGGAGGGGGTTAGGCTATCATTTTGACCGTGGGACTGGGATTGCCACTAGGAATCTGTGACCAAATGTGCTTTTGGTTTCCTTTAAAGTGGAACAAAACCCTGTTCAGCCAGCACTGGAGTCCCAAATCAGCATGCCCCCCTGTGTGAAGATCCCACCCCACAGGTCGCCTCAAAAATCACCTTTGCACTGGCTCCCACGGCTATGTAAACAATGCCAGTTGACCCTCTGGGCTGATAAGTGCTCCTGTGCCCAGCCATTCAGTTATGCTGGCGGCAGGAGCGCTCCCCAGTCCAAAGGGGACCAGGGATGAGGCAGTTTTCAATCCCTATTGTCGAAATGGAGCCATATGCCGATCATTAATATGCACAGCATATGGCGCTGGTCGGAGGAGAACCCGCGCATGTGCAGTGGGACAGGGCAAACATTCAGTTTTTGTGGGCGATTCAGGGGTGTTACACATGATACTGGAATCCCAAATCGGAATACTTCCAGAGTAAGAATCAAAACTGGGGACACTGAAAATCCAGGGTTTTGTTCCGCTTTAAAGTGGACCAAAACCAGCGGTTGGCATGTCCCGCTGTGTGAAACCCCCCAGGTCGCCCATACACTTACCTTCCGGTACAGCGGCGCATGCGCGAGCCACGTCCGCATCCCTCGCTATCCATTCAGCAGGGTGCGTGCCCGTGCCAGGCATTCGTAAATGGCCAGCGCAGACACACTCCCTGTTAGAGGGTAGTGGGGGATGTGGCCGTCAGTGCGCTCTAAGCCGTTCGCCTTAGATAAAGGGACTTCAGCGGATCCGACGAGCAGCCGTGCATGCACCATAGGACCGGGAAGAGGCGAGTTTGTTTCAGCGACCTGGGGGCTTCACACAATGGGGCATCCCCGATCAGGGAGCTCCGGGGGCAAGGACTAAAACCCAGGATAGTCAAAATCCTGAGTTCTTGTCCACTTTAACACCTTATCTGACCCCCTAATGCAAACATTTAACCTAAACCCAAAAGCAGACCAAAAGCAAAAATAGACATTTGGTCGTCTTAGTATCTTCCTGAAGGGGTATCCCAAATCAGGATTCCCCACAGTGTACTTCCCTAAGGAATCCTCCTAGCCCTATCGCCATACTCGCATGACTGGCAAGCAGGGGCTGGAAGAGCAGGGGGTGCGGAGATGCAGCTGCATAGAGAGTCTGCTCTGCACAATTCTGTATGTGATCTGCACGGGATCCTGGAAATGGGGAGCATGGCGATAGGGTAAAATATGCTGCTGAATTTGGGATGCCCCCTAAAAAAGATCTTGCCAAAAGTCAATTTTACTTTTGACTTGGTTTAAAAAACAGCTCATCTGACTCGGCATAAGTTGGACATTTCAGATATACATGTATCTACTTTTCAATGATCAATCAAGAAGAGAGCAATTGACATGGACACCTCAAAATGAGTGAATACCTTTGATAGCAAGTGACAGGCTTCATCTAAAGCTGTCTATATAACACCCTGCTTACATACAATGACCTATACATGTATTTTCTACCTTTGCTTTTTACACAGCACATGAACCCCCCCCCCCCACCTTCCACAAGGTGGCGCTGTTGTTGAGTTTAGCACCCTCTATTGTTTTTATTTTACTTTGAGCTTTGGCATTTCTCTTTTGTCACGGGGCCCATTGGAGAACGGAGAGCAGGGAACCTGGGCTGGGATTACTTGAAGTTTAAATGGTTTGATTACAAGTTTTACACAAAGAAGAGACCTTTAGCACAGAGAAGCTCAGCAAATGGGATTTCAGTTTCAACAAATTGCTCAAAAGGAACAAAGTCCTGCTGGCAGCGCTGTGCGATGCGGCACTTTGCACACATTAACTCCTGGAAGCCGGAAGATCTTAGAAAGTGTATAATACAAGATAAAAAATCTGTACTGGAGGTAACGAGATATATATATATATATATATATATATATATATATATATATATATCACCTTATGGCAATTTTCACTGCTGCCGCTTCACTCTGCTCCCTGCTAATGGCGCCTGTTTTAGCTGTAAAGCTCCGCCTCCTCCATTTGTTGTTACTAATGTATGTGGTAATGATGTCATTACCACACTTGTGCAATGACTAGTCATCTGCCATCTTACAAAAAAAAAAAAAATCAGTGTTTCAGGACAATTCAGTAAGTGAAAATATTTATTTCTAAGAAGGAAGCATCAGCAGGGGCTTGAGACAAAATGATTCAGCGGGTTTTGGTCCGCTTTAAGCCATTGTTTTCAATAGCGTCTTGGCATAGGGTGTAGGCGGCTGCATCCCCGGCTTCCGGGTGGAATGTGCGCCCCCGCACATTTGGCCTATCTGAATGGCTGGGTGTGGGAGCAGGCACAGTTGCATGGAAAGCAAGCAGGATTGCTTGCCTGCATAGCTCGAGGCATCACCAGTAGGAAGAGAGAGGTTGTGATGCCACTGTATAAAGCCCTGGTGATGTGGCAGTGGCCAGTCATCGCAGTGAGGGGCAGGGGGCTTCCGGAGGATCTGAGGGGGCTCACACAGTAGGGCATGCTGAATCTGAATGCCCCCGGGGATATAGCTGGCTGGTTCTAGAGACTTTTAGACTCCAGGGCTGGCATCAGCATTGATAGGTCCATTAAGCAGCTTTCTCAGTATCTTGGATGGCATCACAGACATAAAGAGATTTGCATGGCTCCACCTACTGCAAGGACTGATGTGTAAATCTATTATTTCTAGTGACAGGTATGTGGTGCCATGCTGCTGGCGGGTGTGCGCGGGAGGAGCCATAGGACAGACACAACCATCAGGGTAATAGTGAAGTGCTCGCACTTTTGGGTAAGAACCCCGCGATTGCCTGTGAAAAGCTGCCCATGGGCACTTTCACATTTGCTTCAGGTAATTTGAAGGTAGGACTCAATCCCTGGATAGTTCAGTGGATTTCCAGTTGGCTGAAGGATCGGTATCAGAGTGTTGTTGCTAATGGCGTGCAATCTGAACAAAGGCGAGTTACAAGCAGTGTGCTACACGGTTCTGTCCTGGGCCCCATTTGTTTTAATAGTTTTGTCAGTGAGATAGGAGAAGGCTTGGTAGGAAAAGTTTGCCTGTTTGCTGATGATACAAAGGTTAGTAATAGGGTGGACTCTCCTGGAGGTGTCTGCAACATGGAAAACGATTTAGCTTTACAGGATAAATGGTCAAAACTGTGGAAACCGGAGTTTAATATCTCTAAATTGGGTAGAAGGAATCCCTGATCTGAGTACTGTATCGGCAGTACTGTGTTAGCCAGGACTTTGGAGGAGAGTCTATTTCGGAGTGAGTCAATTTCTGAGGAGTTGAAGTCCACTTTAAGTCATTTTGATTTGTGAGGCTTTTCCAGACAGGGAGGGTGTGGGTTCTGCTTTGTGAACTTTGTTTAGTTTTGTAGACAGGATACGCCGCCAAACAAAATAAGACAAATTGAGTGAAGTCCAGGCTGCAGAGAATTTGGGACAATTGTGTGTCCGCTTGTGTTCCTCTGCAGACGTAAGCCAGACTGAGACTTCACACCTTGACGTCCTCTGTTTAATCCTTCTTTCATCTTGAAAGCACCAGGATCTCATTCTAATTGCTGGGCTTTAACTACAAAGACTCATATAGGTTTATAATAGGAAGATTAAATAACCTACTAACACCAGTGATAACTTGTTTTTTTTAATTTGCAAAGTTACAATTAAAAGTCAGTAACCCTTTATCCCATTCCATGTGTTGGGTTTGTGCCCTTTTTGCAGTCACTACATTAGACTGTAAGCTTGTAAGGATGGGGCTCTCTCTTTTTATAGCATTCACTTTGAAAGTTGTAGCATCTTGTTTGAAAAGGTTTAGGTACTGCTTGATTTACCAGGCCAAAAATTTAAGCGGACCTTCACCCTGAATAAGAGCATATCTTATATGTTTCCCCCACCTTGTACATACAAATTGCTCACATTAAAAATCATCCTACCTGCATCTATTGCATTTCAAGAGGCTTTAAACATCCAAGATGGCGGCCCATAGAGGTGCAGGCTGCCTGCAAACAGGAAGTGGCTTCTGACTGTGCCGCTCTGCATTCTGGGATTGCTGACCTTTTCCTGATCTCAGATCTGCTCTGCTAGTGCAAAGCACAGATATATACCCACTCCCCTACACTTTTGACCCCTCTCCTCTCCTCAGTATGTGATGCTACTTAGCCAAGATGGCGGCGACCGTATCCTAGAGTGGTGAACAGAGTTGCAGCCCAGTGGGTGAAAGAATAAAAAGTGACGTTAAATATATCAATTGTAGATGCTGGGGAATAGTTTATTAAGGGTTTTGACTTTTCATTATATGATGCTGAAGGTCCACTTTAAGGAGGCACATAATCCAGGAATTTGACTTTCCCAGGTTTTGTTCCGTGCCCCGGATTGGGATGCCCCGTTGTGTGACCCCCACCCCCAGTTCGCCCGGTAAAACTCACCTCTCATCGCTCCAACAGTGTATGTGCGGGCCCTTGTCCAATCAGAGCCCTTTCCCATATTTACATACTTCAGCAAAGGGCTCTGATTGCCTTCAATGCGGATCTCCAGCCTATTTAAATGGCTGGGACGGGAGCACATGCACACTGCGGGGGGTTGTGCCATCACACACTCTCCATTGTAAAAGGCGAAAGGACAGGTGAGTCATTACCGATGCCCTGGGGGGTTTTCACACAGCAGAGTATCACGATTCGGGAAAGCCAGCGGCCAACCCTAGAATCTTTTAGATTCCAGGCAGGCCACTGGTAGGTTTTGTTCCACTTTAACTCTTTGTACATTGCTACAAATGCAGGTGGTGCTATATAAATTAATAATAAAACTTGACCCTAGGTGGCTTTTAGCAATCACCCGCTGGGCATTGCAATGTAGATGCTCCTCCATCTTCTAGGAAGCCAAAATCAAAGATTGAGTTCTGTATGACAGGGACAGGAAACAGCAGTGCAGTAAAGGGTTTGTCCTACAGGAGGAGATGTGGCTTCCGCATGCGTGTGTGGTTATTCTCAGTCCTCCACTGAATGAAGCTTTGCTAGTAACAGGTGATTACCTCTCTGATGCAGGGCTCACTCATGGTACAAGGGGTGGATTAGGTTAAACCGGACCTTCATCATGATTTAATGAAAAGCCCTTAAAAAACTAATTCCCAGCATCTACAATTAATATAGTTTAAGTTTTTAGTCACTTATTATTCTTTCCCCCACCAGGTTGCAACTCTGTTCAGGACTCTAGGATACAGGAGATGACATCTTGCCTCAGAAGCATCACACACGGAGGAGAGGAGAGGGGGTAAAAGTACAGGGGGGGGGGTACGGGTTATAACTGTGCTTTGCATAGACAGAGCAGAGCTGGGGTCAGGGAAAGGACAGTAACCCCAGAATGCATAGCGACACAGTCAGAAGACACTTCCTGTTTGCATGCTGGCTGATTCTCCATGAGCCACCATCTTGGATGATTAAAGGCTCATAACATGCAGTAGATGCAGGTAGGATCATTTTTAATGTGAGCAATCTGTATGTACAGGGTGTGGGAAACATAAGAAGGTCCGCTTTAAAGTGGACCAACACCCAGGATTTTGACTATCCTGGGTGTTGGTCCACTTAGGTGGGGCACCCCGATCGGGGGTGCCCCGCTGTGTGAAACCCCCCCGATCGCCGCAAAAACTCACCTCTCCCCGCTCCCACGTGACCTCGTCCGGCCAATGACAGCGCTCAGAGCCGCTCTGGTATGCGCGTCCAAAGCCGCTTGGACGCGCATACCAGAGCGCTGTCATTGGCTGCGTCTCTCGCTTCCCTCTAACAGGGAGCGTGCCTGCGCCGGCCATTCACAAAACGGCCGGCGCGGGAGCGCGCCCTGCTAGAGGGAAGCGAGAGACGCGGCCGCGCATGCGCCGTTGGATCGCCGGTAAGGTAAGGATTGTGGGCCTCCTGGGGGGTTCCTCCCCGCGGGACATCCCGATTTCGGATGCCCCGCGTGGAGGGATCTGATCGGTCCGGGAATCTTATAGATTCCCGGGCCGATCCCCCCTGGGTGTTGGTCCACTTTAAGCTAAAATTGATCCAAAAGACTTGAAACCGCTTCTATTTCGGATGCCTCACACTCCAAAACACAAGAAACACACCCTTTCCAGGCTATACACTTACCTTACCTTGTGCATTTCATCAGCTACCTCTGCTGTGCGGCCTGCCACTGGAAAACCAATAAAAGCATTAGCCTCAGCAAGAAGGTGGACTTTCATTTTGGAGAAGATGACCAAGTGGGAACTGATGTTGGATGTCGGGGTGCAAAAAAAAAAACACTTCAGTCTTAGCAGAGCTCATATGGGTGGATGCTATGGCTGCTGCTCTGTAGATCATTGCTGTAGTATGCCCCAAAGAGGGAGACCACTGCCCGTTGATTCTTATAGACTTGAGGGGGGTGGTTGCTCCTCATAAGTTATAAAAGCATTCAGATCTATTTGAAAAATGTGGAGCCGGTGCACATTGCAATGTACCCCGATGTGCTACTGATACAGTTGTATTTGACAATGTGGATGTGGAAGTATTCTAAATATTAAAAACAAGTCAGCAGAAATGTTCCAACAGGGTTTTTATTTGCTTAGCTTTGATTAATCACACTGCTTACAATCAGTATTCTTAGGGATTTGGCTTGCGTTTCTCCACATACTGCATGGTCCTGCGACCACACAAGAGACCCCAGAATCCACATGTGTTTCTGTTTATGGGACTCAACCTCATGCAAGCCCTCCGACGCTGCATATATCAGCCGGCTCGGACTCACCATCAGGGAGAACACTGGTGAGGCCAACCACAAATCAGAAAGGATACTCATTCCAATAAGGAAATGTTATCTCCTGATTTATTGTGGAATCTATGCTGATTAAAAAGATCCTCTGTAAATCGTACAATTATCTTTGTGAGGAAGCGGACTCTGGATTACACACAGCTTGTGTGCTATGTAATCTTTCATCAACAAGTTTTAAAGTGGACTAAAACCCACCAGTGATGCCACATCATCACCACGCTGACAATCCTCTCCCTGAGAGTGAAGAAATAAATTACTTTTTTTGCCTGCCCGGACATGTTGTAAAACTTCGTTTTGGGGCATTTTATTCTCAGTCCTCAACAGTAGAAAATCACAACCCCAGGCAAGTCCAAATCCCGAGTGGGGTCATTTCCCAATCCAGCAATAGTTGGTCCTGCCACTCAAACCCCCCATATCTACTGCTAGAAAAGGAGAAAAGGCAGGATGGCAAAACCATCCAAAAGGTGCTGTCTGTAGGGAAAGGGATATTCATCAAAAAAAGAACTAGGCCGCTATTTACATGAAGCCTGCGTGTTCTCTTCATGTTTTCATGTATTCCCTCCCAGAAACCAAAAACACACTGGCAGGTTGAAGTAGCCACAGCCCTGCTCTGATGGGGGCACAAGTACAACAACTCCCCGGTCCAGCACGAGATTTATTACGCTTTTGGCCACACGGGAAGGCTTGGACACCAAAAACCGGTATGGAGGCTTGTACCCGGAAGAGACAACTTTCTGGACCCAGGCGTCAGATATGCAATCCCTCCACTCTGGTGCGCAGTGCAGCAGTCGTCCCGTTGGCGCTTGTAAGGCTCACCTTGCCGCTTGGACCAGGTGCAGGACCTTCAAAATTGCCTCTATGAGCTCATCGCCCTGATTTGTTGCATAATCTGAAGGGGTCACCGGCGCATGCACGGAGTCTGATTCCTCTCCGCTGCAGGACAACCCCCACTGACCATTGCTGAAGAGGTCCTTGCCATTGAAGCTGGAATCCTTAGAGGACTCCACCTGAATGTGCTTGCACTTAGCAGTAGCCCTCCTGTCTGGTCAGACAGAGAGCGATCCGGGATGCCCCAGGGGACCAAGGATACCAACCATACTCTCCAAATGTGCCACTCTGACGCTACTTCCTCAGGCCCGACAGGCCCCCCTGAGGGGGTAACCCGCTCAGAGGAATCCGATCTGGAAGCCGAGGGGGAAACAGGGCGGTCCAGTGGAGGTACAGAACTTGCCAATTGCATATGGCACCACAGGACTGCAGTGCAACTTGCACACAGGGGCCCCTTCGCCCAAAGCCAGTTGTGTCTGGTACATAGGACATGCAGGACCACGCTTAATTAAGGTACAAAACCCCGATCCCTCTGACATGGTAAGATGGCCGCTCTGACCACTAGTTAGTACAGCTGGCGTACTAGGCCCCACACCTCCCTGCCTGTCACCTGTGGCCTAACCTGCCCGCATTACACAGAGAGAAATAAAATCTGTAATCTGTAAAATTCACAGTCCCATCGACGGCAAGAAAAGAACTGGGAGTGTTTGGCCACAGCCTGCCCTATATAGACCGGGAATATCTTAGTTTTTCTTGTAGTCCCGGTGGGTTAACCCACATGTTGCTGATAGTGGTGCTCCGGAATGGAAGGACAAAAGACAGCGCTTGATGGAGTCAGGCGATTAGCTAGGGTTATAGGGGGTTTTGGTCCACTTTAAATGGAAGTCTCTTGTGTGCACACTTGGAAAGGTAAATGAACTGTACGTGCAAATACAAAAGGAAAACATATTTTACCCGACAGCCTGCAGGCTCAATCCCTTGCAGTCCTGCAAGCTGATCTGGCACAGTTGCACATCTGAGTGGCCACTGCTCATGTGGATGTTTAAATGGGGGTTTCCTGCTCCACATCAATAAGGGGGCCTGCCCCCTTGTGACTGGCAGCAGGGACATGAATCGAGGCAGGTCACTGAGTTCATCTTATGTACAGTTTATAGGGATACGAAATCTGGGATTTTGACTTTCCCGGCTTTGTTCCTTGCTCCCAGGCAGCCTATTTTGGGATAGGTTGCTACATAACCCCACCCCTGTCACACGGAAGCACGTCTCAGCCCAAAGATGCTGGGGATGCAGGCGGTCTCAATCACCATTGTTTACATCACAAAAGGAGCCGGCAGAAAAAAGATGAGTTTTGCTGGGACCCAGGGGGACGGCAATGGGTTGGTTCACACAATGGCCAGTGCTGGAATCTTTTCAGGGCTGGCCACGTTGGGTTCATAATACTTGCCAGCTTTGGCCAAGTACAATATCTTAAAACAGCCAGAATACTACCCCCAGTTGTCATCACAGTGCAGGTTTAATTCTGTAGTAGCTACTTTAGTAACGTAAATGTCATTTTTTTTCTTATGTGTGTCTTTTTTTACTGTAAACTCTTTGTAAACTGGGATCCATAAGACCCCTTATACCAAAAGGCTTAGGTGGTCAAAAGGCGTAGGTGGCTAGCAAGTCACTGCGACTAGTAAGCGACTTGCCATTAACCCCGAGCCCCCTCATTACCTGCCTCCCCAAAGCCTGGGGCGGTTAGAGGGCCTGGGGCCATTATGCTATGCAGGCTTGCAGGGCCAGAGACCACCAAAACTGGCCCCTGTGCCCTGTTCTACAAGCCCCCGTAGCTGGTGCGCGGGCTGGTTATGCTGGGTAAGGGTGACCTCACGCCATTTTTGGGGGGATTTTAAAGGGTTTTTAACCCCTAAAATTCCCCAAAATGTGGGTCCCCCGGGACCCTATGTCATTTAAAATAAAAAAAAACGCAATATATCTTCTTTGAGACAGAATCAAGATATATCGGGATATATCGTATCGCCATACATGTATAGTGATACGTATCGTATCGCCAGATTCTTGCCAATTCACACCCCTATGATAAAATAATGGCCTCATGGGCCAATTGCTGTTCATGATATATAGTTTGTAGACTCTTATAAGCAGGCAATTCCCTTTGATTACTGGACATCTGGGGGACGGCAATGGGTAGGTTCACACAATGGCCAGTGCTGGAATCTTTTCAGGGCTAGCCACGTTGGGTTCATGATACTTGCCAGCTTTGGCCATGTACAATACTGTGAATACAGCATTATGTCTTAAAACAGCCAGAATACTACCCTCAGTTGTCATCACAGTGCAGGTTTATGTCTGTAGTAGCTATTCTGCTTTTAACATAGCTGCAATTCTATTGTGCATGCTTTTCCCAGAAGTTTTAATACGGCAAGTGCCTCAGCTTCTGTATTATAGGCATATGCCATAAAATGATATATCCTTTTAGCTTTAAATCATGCTTTATGAATTGGCTGCATGCCTGGGATAACCGTCAGGCTGTAGAATGACCTGAGATAGATCAGATGCCTCGCTGATAACAATGCACAATGGATAAGCATCTGCTTAAACTTCAGATATGCAGGAAACCTCCACTGTGCCCTGCAGAGCCACTATTAGCTGTAACCAAAAAGCCATTTCTTCAAAGCAGAACCAAGCCAATCTTCTTTGAAAACTCACATTTTTGGACACCGACAGTTAATTAAAAAAAAAAAATAGAAGGAAAAACTGCCTGTAAAACAAACTCATCCCACTGTTTTATCCAGGATTGAATGGCAGTGTATATATCGGTAGAGAAAACGTATAAGTGAAAGGAAAAAGTTAAAGCAGACCTAGGGTCAGAAATTCGCACTCTAGAACATATGACCAGATATAATATGGAGACTCTGCACTATTTTTATAAAATGTTGGGGTTGTCCTATAGATAAACACAGATGCAGAGCTGTGGAGTTGGTAAGCCAAAATTACAACTCTTTATTATGAGGCACCATGTCTTTCATAAATAGCCAATAATTCATTTTAACACATTTTTTATGCAGGACACCAAAGAGACTGCACAGCTCCAGCTACTGTAATGTCCTCCATGACCAGGGGGATTTTCTGAGTGTATACAGTAGCTTGTCTCCACCCCACCATGTCTGAAAGAATTGCAACTAAATGTTGAGCAAGCACAGGAGAAAACTGCTAAAAATGCCAGATACAAGTAATGCAATGGCCAGAAACGGGACTGCTAATCATGTAAACACAAAGGATTATTGTTTAATATTGTTGTAACAAGTTTGCTGAAAGGTTAATACATATTGTGTTACTGTTCAGTGTTGTGCTTCTGAAAGAACTGCAGACACACCCAGTGATGAACTTCCTCTTGTCTTTAGTGAAGGAAGTTACTACTTAGCACGTGCAGTACAGTTTCAAGCATTGTAACCAAGGACCTTGGGACAGCATGAAGATGGCGAGTATAAGGCACAGGGGAAATTGAAGAACTCATTATCGATCACCACTAGAACATCCTGCTGCTGCTGACCAGTGGTTTTTTTTTTTTTATAAACAAGGGCCTTAACATAAAATATATGATTACCATTTTTAAACTTCTTATGAAAGTTACATTAATTTCACAATAATCAGTAAGATATTTTTTTTTATGCTGGAGATGGAATATTTCTACTGACTCCAACTCCAGGCAAAACTAGCTCTGACTCTGCACATAAGAATAGGAATATTGGAGTAGTCAAGTAACTTAGCATACAGGCATGTGGCCACAGCAACACAACTACAATAGGGACAGGTCGAAAATGTATTCTCACAACCATGCGCATTACCTAAAGGGTTAACAGCCTTTACCAAACCTCAAAGAGAGATTTGTTCACACTCGGACAAGATAGGGTACAACTTATTTGCTGCTCCAAAGATGCCAGATGCAGCCTGGTTCAGACCTCTGCGCTGCAGGCCAGTAAACGTCTCTCACATGTGGCATCCTAAAGCTAGCTTTGCGCATCAGGGAACTTTCTTCTTAAAAAATGTTGCCGCAACATTGGAAGCACAAAGTTGCCTCAATTATACGTTGCAGCAGTGAGATTTTTATCCATGCTGCTGGCCAAAACTACAAGCAACCACAACAAAATGAAGCAGACCTGATATGGCATTGGCCCGATCTTAGATACATCTGCAAGCTGATGACACAAGATCCATTGCCTCCAAGAATTAGTTTCCATTGCTCCGAAGCAATTGTAATTCAGGAGTGAGATTCAAATAATTCCAACTACTAAAGTAGACAAGTGGTGCTGCAAATATTTTGACATGAAATGCTTGCATACAATCCAGTAAACACTAAACCAATACTATACATAGAGACAGTGCCTTGGCCTGCTCCCTCAATAAAAAGAATTAGCCACGCACAAAGACTGGTAGGGGGGTTGGATCACAACTGACAGTGAGCGCTGAGCTCCATGCTTTAGTGGAACTCCTTATTGCATGATATGAACTGAAAACAGGAGGATATACTAAAAAAAAAAGTTTGGGAAACCCTGATATAGAAGAAATGTTTTAAATAGGCAGACCACTTTTCTCTCCAGACAGGGCATCTAATTTCTCCAGCAGAGGGTGCTGTGACCACAATAGCAGGCAGCAGTGCATCCACATGACTTACTACACATAGGGGCGAATCATAAAAGACGTGATTAAGGTCTTAAAGCGGACCTTCACCCTGAATAAGAGTCTATCTTATATGTTTCCCACACCCTGTACATACAGATTGCTCACATTAAAAATCATCCTACCTGCATCTACTGCAGGTTATGAGCCTTTAAACACCCAAGATGGCGGCTCATGGGACATCAGGTAGCCTGCAAACAGGAAATGGCTTCTGACTGTGCTGCTCTGCATTCTGGGATTGCTGACCTTTTCCTGACCCCAGCTCTGTTCTGTCTAAACAAAGCACAGCTAAAACCCACCTCCCTGTACTTTATCCCGCTCTCCTCTCCTCAGTAAGTGTGATGCTTCTGAGTCAAGATGGCGGCGCCCGTAACCTAAAGTCCTGAACAGAGTTGCAGCCCAGTGGGGGAAAGAATAATAAGTAAGTGACTAAAAACTTAAAATATATTAATTTTAGATGCTGGGGAATCGTTTTATAAGGGTTTGGGCTTTTCAATAAATCGTGGTGAAGGTCCAGTTTAAGTCACTGTACAGATCTGGTTAGTCAATTAGATTAGCAATATATGCATTCAGCTTTTCTATTGACATGGGTTACATTAGTGAACTGTAAACCCAGAATGTAAAGCCTTTATTGTGACTGCCATAATACTACTCTCTAACAGGTAACATCTGTTCACTTGCAGTCTGCGGCCTGAAAATGACATAATATGTGCCTGAAATTCCATTTATCCCAACCAAACAATCCTCCAGGTTGTGCTCTATAAGCCAGCCTTCAAAATGAATCTCAATGTTTTACCTCATTCCTCCGCACTGTGGTCATATCATGATTGTTCAGATCCTGCATAAAATTAAGTATTTATTATGGTCATAAAAGACGAAAGGAAACATGTGCAGAAGCACTTACAAGTGCTCAGGCCACTAATATGCAGAGACGTCTCCATCACAAATAAGAGTGAGGGTAAAGAAGATGGGTTTCTGTGCAGAGATGTTCCATAAACACCTCTGCTGTGAAACGGAGTAGCTATTGCTGACTATTCATTTCACAGTTCTTATCATTGACGTTCATTATGTCGTCTGGTTTGATACCGGATTCTTTTAGAGGACGTTAGGAAGAAGAAACGAAAAATAAAATGCAAACCTATTCCCGTTTTTGTCTATTAAATGATAGGATAAAATAGGGGTGTCAGACAAAATCGATTCTGTCAAATATCAGGATATTTCATTCGATAATAGTATAGTATCAATTTTTTCTTTCTAATATCGATTTTGATTTCACCCCCGCTACAGTAAAAAAAAAGTAAAAAAAAAAAACACCTGACACCTCACCTGAACCCTTGTTCGATCCGGCCAGGTCTCCTCTACCCCCCCCCCCCCCCCCCGGGCACCAATCCCCCCAGCCAGGGCTCTTTAGTCTTCAGGAGAAAGCCCGACAGGCCCTCTCCTCCTGCTTTTCTGATGGGCTTCGCCATCTTCACGACTAGCCCTGCCCCTGTGGGGCTGATAATGTCACCCTGTGGGAGCCATCCGGCTCCCGGCTCTACATCTGTCAAGAGCGGTGATCGTCGGCCAGAAAAAGAGATGGACAGGCGATCCTCTGATCCCTTGCCTCCCCCCTCCTCTGGCCGGCGATCACCGCATCGGCGAGGGACACAGAAGCTGACAATCGAAGGTGAGTAAAGTAAAAAATGCCGCTTGAGGGAGTGTACGGGTGGGGGGGGGGGGCGAGGCAGCGGAGGAGGCTTCAGCAGGGGACCAGGATGATGGATCAGGTGGCAAGTATGGCCCCTTTACCGCAAATTACCGGTGAATTGTAATACATGCACTTTACCTGCGGTGCCCATTGACTTCTATGGGGCAGTTTAGCGCAGTTGCGGGCAAAGCAGTGCATGCAACGTTTTCATGGAGAAGGACCCATTTACTTTAATCGGCTGTATTATGTTGCCGTTAGCGACTTGTAGTATTTATAGTCCCAACATGATGTAAACGGCTAGGCGTGGAAGGGGCCTAAGTCAGCCATTGCTGCAAAGAGGTGGCGCCTCTGCTGCACTGATTGGGTGACTTAGGTATTCACTTTTCTCAGTGCAGCAGCTCTGAACTTTGGAGAGTGCAGGCCATTTAAGTGATTTGGGAAATGGTTGTGGGCCACAACGGTATTCAGAATTTTGTCTTAACAAGAATTTTCTACAACAACCAGGTTACCCACTGTCTCCACAAACTCCATTAGAGAGATTGTTTACATGTCCTTCCACGACACCACCCATTACCACATTCATATGTTATAATGCCCACATGCTACTAATATACATGATAGTTGGTTTACCTCTTGGAATATATGGGTCCTGTATTTATACCTACCAATGCTAAGCCTAAAATTATACATACTATAATCAAATTATTGTGCCAGAGACTTTACCCAGGAGTGGTGGTAAACAATCAATGTTTCTTTAAGCCAATGCTGCCACCTCTATCTGCCGATGTGCCCATCTTATATCAGAGCAACCTCTCATTCTTACAGAGCCTCTATTTAGTAACTGTTACAAGCCGGTTTCATTTACCCCTTCCACTTTCCCCACAGCAGGTCAGGAGCCACATCAGATGACTTTAATGTGCCACTGGTTGAGCATGCTTGCCTTAAAACAATCAGCCCCAGGGAATCCAGATTTATGATGTCCCCCAAGCAAAGCTTTCTGGGAAGGACAAAATTGGGCATAGAGATGGACAAGAAACACCTGCAGGCTGCAGTGCCACACAGTTGTGGCAAAAATGAGGGTCTCTTGTGAGATGCAGCTCCACTAAAAGTATTTCTCTGATGATGGCTGGGCTCATTGATGGTGTGTTTGTGGTAGGCTAGGTCAGTTTAAAGGGGATTAAAACTTGTGAGTGCTAGTCCGATTTGCTGTTCTCAAGGCATCCCAATTCAGGATGACACTCTGTGTGAAACCCCTGGGGGCGCCCACATAACTCACATTTCCCAGGGCTCCCACAGAGTACTCGAGGCCTGCAGCCATATCCCTGAGTTCCCTATAGTAGTAGTATAGTAATTAGGAGTCACAGTCCAGCGCCTACGCTCAGATAGGCGCGTCTCGGTGCGTCTCAGATTAGATGGAAGCGTTTTTTTATTTTTATTTGAACTAAGCTAGCAGCATCTCCACAGGAACTTTTTTTTTTTGGTGGGGTAGTTTACAGGGTTTTGGTCTGCTTTAATGTTCATGTGAACTATGACCCACCAATGGCACAGATTTTTTAATGAAGAGGGTTTGCGTCCAGTTTAAAATTACAATACATTTGTCAACTCCTAAATGTTCTTGGTCTCAAATGGTTTTGTTTTTTCTTCTTATATACTATACTAGGCCATCTTTGGGCTTTATTTCATATTTGTACCCCAAATAAAAATATTTGAAAGGAGAGCACATAGCATGAGGTAAAGTAGACCAAAATCTTTTCTGGCTAAAAAAAAAAAAAAAAAGGAGAAGAATACAGGGCTAGCTGGTTCCCTACCCCTGTGGCATCCACATTTGTCTCACCTCGCCAGAGATCCCACATAATTTGCGTGGCTGTATCCCTGGTATCTCACCGGCAGAGGCGCGCTATTGCACCCAGCAATTAGGATAGAGCGGTGCTAGAGTGTCTCTATGCGGAGCATGTGGCATGGGACTGGCGAGAAGGTGAGTTTTTAGGCCGATCTGGGGGGGGGGAATTTAAATAGCCCCTGGGAAACAGAAATGGGTCCAATTGTTTGATTTCTGTTGTATATAGATGAATTTAAAGAAGACCACCACAAAAATGAGTTTTCCAGGGTGTTGTTTATCCCTAAAGGGGCATCCCCACGGATCGGGCAAAAACTGTTCTGGGTTCCCAAGTGGGGCGCTCAGCCAATCAGCGGCATACATTCCTATTTAGATTGTGACGTAAACAACGCCGGGGGGGGGGGGGGGGGGGGCGCGGGGAGGGTTGTTGTCCTATTTCTGCCAGCCCCATAAAGACAAAGAGAAACCCCCCCAAGAGTCTTATAGACTTGAGGGTTGTTGCTCCTCTCTGATGTCGTTTCCATCTGTATATATATTACACACACACAGATCCCTTATAAGGCTTGGTGATAAAATACCAGTAAAGTTTTTGTTAATGTCTGGGCCACTGACCACAAAATGATTTTTAATTATAAAAAATAAAAACACTTGAAGATCAAAGGAAAACTATTAATATCCTCAGTGTTTATGCGGATTCCTTACGGAAAGTAGGACTAGTGACAATTCATTGAATTTGTGAAGTCTCGGCTATTACAAATTAAAAAAGGAAGAGGTGTCCACAGAGAGGAAATGCTCTGCCAGGGCCAGGAAGTAGATAATGGAAGCCTCTAGGTAGTAGAGGTCTGCTTTACCGCTCGAGCTACTTGCGGTGACAGGAAATACAAGCCAGATGTTACAAACTTTGCTTCGTTCACTTAAACAACAATAACTGGCGTTAGGTAAATGAATTGTGCAGTGGCTTGAGGTCACACGCGGGCTGGAGACCTTTCACAGGGAGCGACAATCACAGCTGGGGAAAGTGTCTGTGTGCCGTGTGAAATCATACAAACCACTCAGATGTGTTGCTGTTGGGCGTCTTATAAAGCAGAGCAGACGACAGCCATGTGTCTGACCTAAAATAAGACCCAAACAGATGTACTGTATACACAACACAAAGGTTAGTGCAGCCGAGATTCCCACATCTGCAGCCATGATTTGTACAAAGCCAAAAACCGCATTTGGACAGCGCATCTGTTTATACTTTCCATCATCTCAACTGACCTGGGAAAGTGTACAGATTAGTGGTGCACGTTCACTTGTTATGCTCATGGAGGAGACAGCTTTGCTGTGTCACTGTTAGGATGATTCCCCCCCCCCCCCCCCCCCCACTTCCTGCACTGCTTTTATGACAGGACACTGAAGAAAGGTACTGGAGGTGTAACTAAAAAAACTCATGAGCTCCCCGTTTGGATGTTTTACTTTTCTAGCTGCTTAAGGCGGACCAAAACCCACCAAACTTGTGAAATACATTTGGCCAAAGTCCTTGCCAATACTCCCCTATTAGGGTGTAGAACTAGAAATGGATATTTTCCCTTTTCGAATTGTCCTGAAACACGGATTTATTTGCTGTCCCTCTCTGTAAGGTGGAAGGCTATCAGTCATTGCATAGGTGTGGCAAGGACATCATTGCCACACACAACAATGGCAATGAATTAAGAAGGCGGGGCTTTACAGCTAAAACAAGGGCCATTACCTGGGATTAGAGTGAAGCGGGAGCAGTGAAAATTGGCAAAAGGTAATCCTCATAGGGGGAGCAATTCAGGGGATTTGCTGAAGTTAAAAATGTGGGTTTTGGTCCGCTTTATGTGGGACAGACAATTTTCAGAGATGCACAAACTGCAGCATGACTGTGCAACAGTGGAGGACATCATCCCAACTATTCTCTTCATAAAGAGCACACTGGCAAGGGAGGTAAGAAACTTATACGGTCATTTTAGAATCTGTCAGCACAGTTTCTTAATTTAATGAGTTACTATACCCCCCACCAAAAAAAACAGCACTTACCTTCTCTTTTATGCAGCAACTTCTGCCCACCCCACCGCACGCGCCCGCCGTGGTCGCATGGACACAGGCATTACCTTAGAGGTGTGAATGAGCCCTTACCCTCCAACATGTGATGAGCAAGTTACTCAGTGGCTAATCAGCATTAACAGAAGTGTTTTGAGAAAAGACCCTTATGTCCATGGATAAAAGACAGAGCACCACAAAAGCTCAACTATTATGGAATTAGCAGAAATAGCTTGTGTATATGAATAAAAGGTCTACTTGATTTACCTTAATGCATGAATACAGTAAATGACACGCGGAATGTTTTTACGATCGTAGACATCTGTGGTCTCTGGATAAAATATCTATAAAGACAAAACAAGAAAGTCACAATATTAAGAGAAGGCTTTAAGGATGTAGATTTCCAACCAACACTTTGAAACGAACTGTGCTACCGATGCCTTGTGTGGCCCCCCCATTTGGGCCTGGGTCTCCATTGCGTTGTGTGTATAGGGTGGGGGAAACATACAAAATAGACTCTTATTCAGGGTAAAGGTCTAAGAGTGTCTTAATGGGTCACTGTAGGCAAAGTGCATAAACATTCATTAGATTACCACCTCACTCTCTCTTCCTGTCTGAATGAAACTTCTCCTGGAATTAGCAACAAGGCAAAGAGAAGTGACACACCCCTGCATCCCTTGCCATAGACCACCAATGACACATCTTGTCTGGGGGTCTATAGCTCCACCCCCATGTCAGCTTAGCCATCAGCCTGTCTCTCCCCTCTCCCCCTCCTTCCTTGCTGTGCTTAAATTGAACAGTATATATTTATTTAATTTAATAATAAAAAAATATATATATATATATATATATATATATATATATATATATATACCCACTTGCTTCAGAAGAAAGATCATAATGTGAAATTGTAAACTTTGATATCTCGGCTATTGCTTCTTTAACTTAAAGACAGTAAACAGTTTAGGACAGTGCCAAATGTAGCCCGACACAAAGCTAACAATTGCCTTTGCCTACAGGCCCTTTAAAGTGGACCAACACCCAGGATTTTGACTATATAGTCTTTGAAAGTGGTTGGCTATCTTATAAATGTAACATGTGAACCATAAATTAAAAGGGACAGTCTAAACAGGAGGAGGGAAAAAATCATGCCCCCCCCCCCCCCCTTTGTCACCCACAACATTTCTGTCCTGGTCCAGTAGTATAAAAGGTACCTGGTCCCAAGATCGAGTCCATTGGCATCCCCACTCAATCACTGGCAAGTACTGAACCCACCTGCAACATCTGAATGCTGCTGGTAAGTGTAACCACCACGAGACTTAGTTATCTGTAGGTCTTATACTATGTTTTATAGTAAAAGGTAAGTTTGGTTTTTGTCTGGCCCACTGGCTCAGACAAAGTTAGTGTTGGGTGTAAAAAGAAGAACCTGGTTGCTTGCTCTTGTATCATCAATTATTCTCTCACCTTAGGAAGTCCTATTGACTCCATCGCCCGCAACCACTGCACAGTGTTATCCGTATGCCGAAAATGTAAGCCGGACCGCTGGAAAAGAAAGAAAAATAAGTAGAATGATTAGATAATGTTTTATGGAAATGTATTAAATTGTATTGTATGAATACAATGTATGAAACTGTATTAGTAAACTGTTGCACAGTGTTAGACATCTATGTAAGCGGAAAATCAAGTTAAAGCGGTCCTTCACCCTGAATAAGAGTCTATCTTATATGTTTCCCACACCCTGTACATACAGATTGCTCACATTAAAAATCATCTTACCTGCATCTACTGCATGTTATGAGCCTTTAAACATCCAAGATGGAGGCTCATGGAACATCAGGCAGCGTGCAAACAGGAAGTGCCTTCTGACTGTGCTGCTCTGCATTCTGGGATTGCTGACCTTTTCCTAACCCCAGCTCTGCTCTGTCTGAGCAAAGCACAGCTATGACCCCGCCCCCTGCACTTTATGCCACTCTCCTCTCCTCAGTAAGTGTGATGCTTCTGAGTCAAGATGGTGGCGCCCGTATCCTAAAGTCCTGAAAAGAGTTGCAGCCCAGTGGGGGAAAGAATAATTAGTAAGTGACTAAAAACCTAAAATATATTAACTTTAGATGCTGTGGAATAGTTTTTTAAGGCTTTGGGCTTTTCAATAAATCATGGTGAAGGTCCGATTTAAAGGACTTTCACTAACTTTTCCTTCCAGACCTTGGAGCAACTGTGCCAGGGACACGGCTCTCCTGTCTTACCTGTAGTGCTGATGTGAGAAGCCAATGTGGCCTCAGTAAACACATTGGAGGGCACCAGAGGAGGCCAAGTAGCCATGCGACATTGCCAGTCAAACATCATACATACTGCGTTTTGTTTTGTTTTTATAAACATTTAGTAAAGACAAGATACACAGGATGTTTTGGGGCGTGGGCTAGGGATATTAGGGGACTACTTAAACTTCCTTTTTGGGTATAGGATCACTTGAAGGTCCTTTCACTAAGTAACAAGAAAAGGGGAGAGAAGGGTTCCAGCCACACACCCTTTTAGCCACCTTTTCACTTGCTGCATGTTCCATTG
The DNA here is from genome assembly GCA_027917425.1 of Gastrophryne carolinensis. Classification (NCBI taxonomy): domain Eukaryota; kingdom Metazoa; phylum Chordata; class Amphibia; order Anura; family Microhylidae; genus Gastrophryne; species Gastrophryne carolinensis. Next base: position 572,768,175 of record CM051234.1, on the reverse strand, counting down.
TTTGTAAAAGACCAGAAGAGCCAAATCTAAGGAAGGGGCAGAAAAAACATGTCCCTTGCATAAATATGGTTTTAAAGTGGACCTTCATCCTGAATAAGAGTCTATCTCATATGTTCCCCACACCCTGTACATACAGATTGCTCACATTAAAAATAATCCTACCTGCATCTACTGCATGTTATGAGCCTTTAAACATCCAAGATGGCGGCTCATGGAACGTCAGGCAGCCTGCAAACAGGAAGTGCCTTCTGACTGTGTAGCTCTGCATTCTGGGATTGCTGACCTTTTCCTGACCCCAGCTCTGCTGTCTGAGCAATGCACAGCTATAACCTGCCCCCCCTGTACTTTATCCCCCTCTCCTCAGTAAGAGTGATGCTTCTGAGTCAAGATGGCGGCGCCCGTATCCTAAAGTCCTGAACAGAGTTACAGCCCAGTGGGGGAAAGAATAATAAGTAAGTGACTAAAAACTTAAAATATATTAACTTTAGATGCTGGAGAATAGTTTTTTTTAAGGGTTTGGGCTTTTCAATAAATCATGGTGAAGGTACGGTTTAAACTTCCTTTCTGGGTATAGGATCACTTGAAGGTCTTTCACTAAATCACAAAAAAAGGGGAGAGAAGGGTTCCAGCCACAGACCCTTTTAGCCACCTTTTCACTAGCTGCATGTTTCATTGTTTGTAAAAGGCCAGAAGAGCCAAATCTAAGGAAAGGGCAGAGGAAACATGTCCCTTGCATGGAATATGGCTTTAATGTAGTGTAATTTGTCATGCTCACTAACTGTGATCAGAAACACGTCCCATTTTTAATATTTTTAGGATCTGCCAAGCCTAATATCACACGTTGTATCTAACAATGGTATAACCACAAATCATATAGTATATATATATATATATATCGTATTTTTCGGGGGGAAATGTCAGTGCATCTTATCGGGCGAATGTGGGCAAAAAATAAATAAAAAGGAAAAAGTTAACTCACCTCTCCATCGCTCGCGCTGTTCCGAAGTCAAAGGAGACAGCTGTATCTGCGGCGCTAGCACACACAGACACCGGCCTGTTACAGTGGTGGGCGTGGCCGACGCTCGAGCATTGGCCACGCCCACCACTATACCAAGGCCGGGTGTTCATTCTGTGTGCTGGAGCCCTCTGCCACTTCTCCATGGCCCCAGCAGACAGACACCTGGACTATACAGCGGTGGGTGTGGTCGATGCTCAAGCGGCGGCCACGCCCACCGTTGTAAAGGCTGTGTGTCTGTGTGTGAAGACGGCGGGGACAGCGGGGAGGATTAAAAGGTGAGCAAACTTTTTTTTTTTTTTTTTTTTTTTTTTTACTTTTGCCTACATGAGGAATGGAATGGGATGGGGGGGGATGCCACACTGCCTATATGGGAATGCGGGGGAATGCCACACTCCCTATATGGGAATGGGAGGGGGGATGCCACACTGCCTATATGGGAATGGGAGGGGGGATGCCGCACTGCCTATAAGGGAATGGGAGGGGGGATGCCGCACTGCCTATATGAGGAATGGGAGGGGAATGCCACACTACCTATATGGGAATGGGAGGGGGGATGCCACACTGCCTATATGGGAATGGGAGGGGGGATGCCACACTGCCTATATGGGAATGGGAGGGGGATGCCACACTGCCTATATGGGAATGGGAGGGGGGATGCCGCACTGCCTATATGGGAATGGGAGGGGGGATGCCGCACTGCCTATATGGGAATGGGAGGGGGATGCCACACTGCCTATATGGGAATGGGAGGGGGGATGCCGCACTGCCTATATGGGAATGGGAGGGGGGATGCCGCACTGCCTATATGGGAATGGGAGGGGGGATGCCACACTGCCTATATGGGAATGGGAGGGGGATGCCACACTGCCTATATGGGAATGGGAGGGGGGATGCCGCACTGCCTATATGGGAATGGGAGGGGGGATGCCGCACTGCCTATATGGGAATGGGAGGGGGGATGCCACACTGCCTATATGGGAATGGGAGGGGGGATGCCACACTGCCTATATGGGAATGGGAGGGGGATGCCACACTGCCTATATGGGAATGGGAGGGGGGATGCCACACTGCCTATAAGGGAATGGGAGGGGGGATGCCACACTGCCTATATGGGAATGGGAGGGGGGATGCCCCACTGCCTATATGGGAATGGGAGGGGGGATGCCGCACTGCCTATATGGGAATGGGAGGGGGGATGCCACACTGCCTATATGGGAATGCGGGGGAATGCCACACTCCCTATATGGGAATGGGAGGGGGGATGCCACACTGCCTACATGGGAATGGGAGGGGGGATGCCGCACTGCCTATAAGGGAATGGGAGGGGGGATGCCGCACTGCCTATATGGGAATGGGAGGGGGGATGCCCCACTGCCTATATGGGAATGGGAGGGGGGATGCCGCACTGCCTATATGGGAATGGGAGGGGGGATGCCGCACTGCCTATATGGGAATGGGAGGGGGATGCCACACTGCCTATATGGGAATGGGAGGGGGGATGCCACACTGCCTATATGGGAATGGGAGGGGGGATGCCGCACTGCCTATATGGGAATGGGAGGGGGGATGCCACACTGCCTATATGGGAATGGGGGGGATGCCCCACTGCCTATATGGGAATGGGGGGATGCCACACTGCCTATATGGGAATGGGGGGATGCCACACTGCCTATATGGGAATGGGAATGCCACACTGCCTATATGGGAATGGGGGGGATGCCCCACTGCCTATATGGGAATGGGGGGATGCCACACTGCCTATATGGGAATGGGAGGGGGGATGCCACGCTGTCTATATGGGAATGGGAGGGGGGAATGCCACACTGCCTATATGGGAATGGGGGAGGAATGTCACACTGCCTATATGGGAATGGGGGGGGTGCCACACTGCCTACATGGGAATGGGGGGGGGGTGCCACACTGCCTATATGGGGAATGCCACACTGCCTTTATTGGGAATGGGATGGGGAATGCCAGACTGCCTATATGAGGAATGGGATGGGGGGATGCCACACTGCCTATGGGGAGTAGGAAGGGGGGAGTGCCACACTGCCTATGGGAATGGGATGGGGCATCCCACACTGCCTATGGGAATGGGATGGGGGGGGAACGCCACACTGACTGTAATTGGGTGTTTTAGCACAACATTTGGCTTAGAATATTTTTTTTTTTCTTCTCCAAATCCTAGGTGTGTCTTATAGGGCGGAAAATACAGTATATATGTATATCTCCTAGGAATGGCTAGCTTGTAAAACAGTAAAAGTCAAAGATCAGAAGGACTTTTCAAAAAGGAGTTTCTAAAGAACTGGAGCAGACATTGCCTGGTGGGTGTGGACAGTTGGATATGCATATATCAGTGGAGGCATCACAGAACAAACACACAGCACAGGTTATGCTTTAAATTCTAGCTTCTTGAGAAATGTAACAAAGGTCAGAGTTTTGGGAGCAGTCCAGGATGACAGGGAACTGGGTCAGCTCTTCCTGGCAAACAGAAGCGGCTCCCAAATTGACTTGACAGAGAGGATGAGGCGGCTGGCAGACTTACAGGAGACACTACTGGATCTGCAGAAAAGAGGCTCTCTAGACAATGGCTCCCAGATCACCCTAGCTGTCAGTCTTCTGTATACTTAACTGTTGCCAGAAACAGGTATATAGGACTTCAACTTTCCCACAAATATAGTCAGTGGGTGACGAGGGAAGATTGCAAAGAGTGTTAGGATTTGCAGTTATAATATATTATCATAACCTCTGGGGCACTGAAAAAGCAGAATGTCAGAGCTAGCCTCTGGCATCAACCACTAACTATGTAACATCTCCTTGTGATGCCAGTTACTGCACAAGGGGGGGGGGGGGGGGGGGGGGTTAGGGAAGCCAGGCTGATTGCTATGCCAGGATTCTCCTGAATGTACAGCTCTTCTAGGTCTGGAACCCTCTGTAATCTAAGGGATTGTAATGTAAGTGATGAAATGATGGAGTTGTATTGCTGACCCTGTGCGACAATTAGATACTTGTCGCACTGCACTGCATTAGTCAACTGAAAGAGACACCTGACTTGTGCAGCCAAACATGGGTCCCTTAAAGGGGAAGCAATAATAAGGCAGCAAGCCACTCATGTGATCAGATCAAAAAAGTGGTCTAACAGCCATTCTGTCTCTTGGGTGAGAGATTAGAGATGAGCCATGACAAAACCTTCCCAGCTGATGCCAACTATTTATGTGCATTTGTGGTGCATGTTGTACATTTAAATGTTTTATTTTACAGTTTTAGGTGACAATCAATGTGTACCACCTATGTGGTACTTGAGAAACCATAAAACACAAAGCAGTACTTTTGGGAAAAGGCTGTGAACTTCTGATCTAGCAGATTTATGTGGATTTTTACTACTGAACCATTTGTTTTTGATAGTGCTCAGTAAGCAGGCCAACCACATAGGATCTGCAGTAAATGGCTGACGTCAGGCTTACAAACTTCCCTCGAAAAGAATATGAAGGAAATATTATATCTCATCCAGGGTGGATTTGATTTAAATCTAACTGATTTAAATCACGATTTAAATCACTAGTCAGTAAGGCTTGATTTAAATCAAAGTTTCTACCTAAACTAGTTCTTGCTATTTTAACATGCAAGTAGATGAAGATTTTTAGAATCACTTTTTATATTACTTTTTTCTCCCCAGTTTAATGGGTTAATCATTCATATTTGGACACCACTGTTCTGTTGTACTTAGGAAGGAGAAAAATAATCCTGACCTTAATAACAATTTAAATAGATTTATTCAACTGAAACAATAACAACATTACAGCATAAGTTATTTGCAAACATCCATGTTTTGTTAACTAATTTGGCTAAACAAAATATATATATTTTAAGAAACTTAGACTGTCAGCCCAGCCGACACATGAAAAACTTAAATCCTACTGTCCCTGCTGTCCTCTGTAGCTCACTAGTCATAGGTTTGTAGAACAATAGGATTAAGGTCTTTTTCTCAACTCTGTTCATGTTGTAACATTTTTGCTGTGAAGAAGAGGCTGGGACCTCTGCGGAGTCCAATTCAGTTTTGAGAACTGCGTAAGTAAAGCGAGCGTCTGTGATAATATAGGAGAGAAACTGCCCACTAATCCTACAGAAACCTCTGGAAGAGCATGGCATTGTGAATGTTACACATATACAGCCTTTATTCTACTGAGTTAAACAACTCAGCTTTATCTCATGATGGAAGAACCTTTGGATGGTAAAATATTTTCCTCAAAAAGCAGTTTATTGAAAAAAAATCCGATTTAAATAAAAAAAATCCGATTTTTTTGATTTTTTTTAAAAAAAACATTGATTTTTATCCACCCAGATCTCATCTCAGATATGCCCATATCTTTAACAAAAGGTAGATAAATGCACTTGGATTTTCTGGCTGTGGGAAAATAGTCTTCTACAGATACAGAGTAACACACGCCATCAGAGGGGGTCTCGGCTTCAAAATAATTCCTGCTACAATTCTGCTGTCCACTGTGCCAGAAGGTCTGACCTACAGATCAACCTCTACCATGAGGGTGGAGAGGCAGGCTTCAAAGCATAAACCCAGGCAGCATGGTACCAGTACTACTTAAAGAATTACAAGGTTGCAGTGCACATTAATCATAAACTGACTACAGATTTGGAATCTGCAAATCATAATGCCAGCATACATAGGTTTTAGGTCATCCCGAAATCATCAGGGGTTGAAATATGAAGAACTCTGTTTGGAAGCCATATCAAACAGTAGTGTTTGGACCCATTGGTTGTGTAGCACCTGGCTGAGTCTGTGGACGCTAGAACCAATGCCCTACAACTCTTCAGTGAAAATGTGTCCCATTTTTAGGAGCTTTAGCTGATATGGCAGAGGGAGGTGCTGCAGTCACTCACAGGGGAGGAGGGGAGTAACCTGCCGGGGACAGACAAAGGCGAGCAGTCTCCTGGAGAGAAGATGTGTTGGTACAATCATTCATTATCTGCTCATTCTGATTGTGAACAGCTCACTTGTAATTGCCTCTCTGACCTATATTGCATCTACTAATTGTATGTATATAGTTTGTCTAGTGCACTCTAGCAATTCAATATATAATGATCTTTTGCTGCTCTATTATCTTCATCCACCAATCCATTTGTCTGCGTTATCTCAGTCATATTACATGCTACCGGACTAGCTTCTGACCCGATATAATCCCACAAAATCCAACAGACGGGGCTATTTCAAACTTAACTGGACTAGCATGGCTCTATTCACTTATGCCAGTGAAGGAATCCTGCAGCCAGTTACGTACAGTCAACTTGGACCTGCATTGACTAAAATGGGACAGGGACGTCAGCGGGGAACATTAGGTATGGGGTTCTTCACTGGTTAAAACTGAGATTTTTTTGTTTCCTGCGCAAGTAAAAAATAACCATGTACAATTTCATCCAAACTCCTACTTTTATTATCAAAATACAAAGTACGTCTGCTAAACCAACAAGAGAGTCTAAGTGAAATGGTAAATTACCTGAAACCGGGTTTGCTCCACGTCATAAATTTTCTTTTCTGAAATCAGCTTTGGAGCAAAAAACCTTCCTAACTTGGCCAGGTAGACTCCATTTCTCAAACCTTCCTCCAGTTCTGTGGTTGGAGGCAATTCTTCTAGCAGACAGGCTTCTATCCACCTGCAAATAAGAAAGGATAATATTAATGGCAGATCATACTAATACAGATCCCCGAAGGGATTTCATTGACTGCTCACATTTTCCTTTGGCGTTTCGATCATAAATCCCGGCCCAGGTGCAGGGCGCGGGACAAAGAGACGGGTAACCTAAACACTCCATTGATATGTGGGCTGCAGTTCACGCATGTGTGTTTCATTTAACATCTATAGAAGCCAAGGTTATCTGAGTAAGAAAAAAACGCTGCAATTCTATGAGAGTGAATAATCGCTCTGGACATGGAAGATCTTCTAGTGACTGCGTGCATTCCCCTAAAGCTTTAGGAAAAACAGCCAAGATTAATTTAGAAATATGAGAACTGTGCAGAGCAATTGTGATTTGAGGCCTGTAACTGCTCGAGCATTAGAAGAGACAGACTTCTCAGATCTGGAGGGATGTAATATGTGTTATGGTAATACTCATAATCAGAAACTAAAATCGCGACTTTAGAGCTCAACTAAATCATCTATAGCCTGACACATTAACCAGAAATAATGTCCAACAACAGGTTCTGCAGAAAGAGACGCCCCCCAACCTATTATCCCAACTCCCCAACTGCGTATTTGACATTCAAAATAAAAGTTTTTTTCTTTTTAACTGGTCCCTGCAGTTGGTTACCTCCAGTATTGCCCAATCACGTCAGATAAGACAAACCATTAACACTTTCATGAAACAAATTGAAGCAATATACATAACATATTTTTCGCCCCTGCCCATAAGAAGGCTTTGGAGGAGGAAAATAAAAATATATATATTTTGAACCAAATGGTTTGCTAAAATACAGTGTGCGTGGCATCCCAAATACGGGCAGTGTGTGTGGCATCCCAAATACCGCCAGTGTGCGTGGCATCCCAAATACCGCCAGTGTGCGTGGCATCCCAAATACCGCCAGTGTGCGTGGCATCCCAAATACGGGCAGTGTGCGTGGCATCCCAAATACGGGCAGTGTGCGTGGCATCCCAAATACGGGCAGTGTGCGTGGCATCCCAAATACGGGCAGTGTGCGTGGCATCCCAAATACGGGCAGTGTGTGTGGCATCCAAAATACGGGCAGTGTGCGTGGCATCCCAAATACGGGCAGTGTGTGTGGCATCCCAAATACGGGCAGTATGCGTGGCATCCCAAATACGGGCAGTGTGTAGGGCATCCCCAATACCGGCCGTGTGCGTGGCTTCCCAAATACTGTCCGTGTGCGTGGCATCCCAAATACCGGCCGTGTGCGTGGCATCCCAAATACGGGCAGTGTGTGTGGCATCCCAAATACGGGCAGTGTGTGTGGCATCCCAAATACGGGCAGTGTGCGTGGCATCCCAAATACGGGCAGTGTGTGTGGCATCCCAAATACGGGCAGTGTGCGTGGCATCCCAAATACGGGCAGTGTGTGTGGCATCCCAAATACGGGCAGTGTGCGTGGCATCCCAAATACGGGCAGTATGTAGGGCATCCCCAATACCGGCCGTGTGCGTGGCTTCCCAAATACTGTCCGTGTGCGTGGCATCCCAAATACCGGCCGTGTGCGTGGCATCCCAAATAACGGCAGTGTGTGTGGCATCCCAAATAACGGCAGTGTGCGTGGCATCCCAAATAACGGCAGTGTGTGTGGCATCCCAAATAACGGCAGTGTGTGTGGCATCCCAAATAACGGCAGTGTGTGTGGCATCCCAAATAACGGCAGTGTGTGTGGCATCCCAAATAACGGCAGTGTGCCTGGCATCCCAAATAACGGCAGTGTGCGTGGCATCCCAAATACGGCCAGTGTGCAACAAACAAGTTCCTGGAATGGCAATTTTACAGGTGGGCATGGCCTGTGACTTGCGGCAGCTTCATTGCACACTGGCACGAGTCACAGGCCACCCAGTTGCCGGAGCGAGTGCAGGCAGCGAGGACAGCGGAGATGACGAGACGTCCAACTACAGGAAATGGTTACCAAACTGGTAGAGGATCGCTTTAACATCATGCCAAATTAATTGTGAGACTTGCATTTAAAGCGGACCTTCACCCTGAATAAGAGCATATCACTTATATGTTTCCCACACCCCATACATACAGATTGCTCACATTAAAAATCATCCTTGCTGCATATACTGCATGTTATGAGCCTTTAAACATCCAAGATTGTGGCTCATGGAGCATCAGGCAGCCTGCAAACAGGAAGTGCCTTCTGACTGTGTCGCTCTGCATTCTGGGATTGCTAACCTCTCCCTGACCCCAGCTCTGCTCTGTCTGTGCTAAGCACAGCTATAACCTGCCCCCTGTACTTTATCCTGCTCTCCTCTCAGAATGTGTGATGCTTCTGAGTCAAGATGGCGCCATCTGTAGCCTAGAGTCCTGAATAGAGTTGCAGCCCGGTGGGGGAAAGTATAATAAGTGACTAAAAACTTAAATGTATTAATTGTAGATGCTGAGGAATAGTTTAAGGGTTTGGTCTCTTCATTAACTCATGCTGAAGGTCTGGTTTAATAATTCCTATTCACTACATTCAGTCATATAGCCATGCAAATCTTTCCTGTTCAGAATTACATGTGCATTATGTAAATTGCCCCCCCCCCCCCCAGACATCCACTGTGGAGGCACAAATGAAAGGCTGTCGCTCTATGTGATCCAGTAATATGACTGTAATCTAGATTATACGCCATCAAAAGACAATCATGCAAAAATCAAAAAGCATAGCAGGCATTTATGGCACTTTGCATTATTATGACTACTCGCCACTCCTCTGCCTCAGCTCCTATTTCTGTTACATTACAGATAAACAGGATGTGCTGAGCTGTCATTTTACACAGCTTCCCAATTACTAGAAAAATACCTCCATTATTATCGGAGAACGAGACCACAAAGACTGTTCTGCAGCAATGGACTTTATACTGTATGTATAGCTTTTCAACTTCAAGTGGACCTATCACCAAGATTTTCCCTATCCTGGTTATACGTCTATTTACCTGGGGCATCCTGAATTGCGATGCTCACTTTTTCTCTCGTGTGTCTCATTTTCTCTCCTGTTTCTTTCTCTCTGTCATCCCATTCCTGTTCCATTATATCACATTTCTCTCTTATCACCTATTACTCTCTCGGACTCTCTCCTGTATCTATTATTTAATAAAATACAATATTAAAGAGGAACAAATGATGGAGGGAAGCAGCTTTCTTTCTCATGTACCAGTATTACACCAGTATTACAATAAGACGCCAGCTGATTCCAGTGTTCACTCAGCAGTGTTCAGAGTTCTGGGGGCCCCTGAGAGGTGAGGGCCCCATGCAATTGTATGGGTTGCACGGTGGCAAAGCATGCCACTCACTGCAGTCTGTCCCTCCGTTCACTAGCACTTTAAAAACCTGTGGATGCAGCAGCCCACGCATGCACCTTGCAACAATGGAAAGGCAGATTTAGCTGTAATCACCAGGGGGTTTCACAACTGGGACAAATCAAGATGCCTGACAAAGAGGGAGGCCATCGGCCCTAGAGTCTTATAAACTTTAGACTATAGGTTTCTCCTTTTGAAAGAGGAACAAATACCAAGATTTCATCATCCTGCTAGAGACCTCCCAATTTGCAATGCCCAAATAAGTGAGCGTTAAAGAGTTTTACAGACTATAGGGAGGAGGTTGCTACTCTTTAGCAGACAAAACTTGGCCAGCCTTGAACTTTTAAAGACTCCAGAGCTGCCCACTGGCCTTCCCTTGGGGCATCCCAAATCGGGATGCCCCACAGTGTGAACCCCCCCTTTAAATGCAAAACTTGCCTTTACCCTGTCTCCCTCAGCTCCCTCTGTAGTTTCATCCCCATGCAGTGCCAGGAAGAGGAAGTTTTGAATTCTCCTGCCTCTGACGCCTCCCCCCCCCCTAAACTGGACCAACAATCAGAACCTTGAAATGTGCCAGGAACGCTGCCACTTTTTGTTAATTAATTTCCCCTTGCTCCCCACCCTAGTGTCTAGTGCTTCCACATGTATCTGCAGATATATGCAACCAAATCTCTGTCTTTCCACATAGCTAGACATGTTTGTTGCTTGATATTTAGTTGATGAGAGGGTTAAACTGGGCGGTAAATTAGTTCCCAGGCCCTGAATAATCATAATAATTTTGTATAAATAGTGATCGAGCTGCTCCCACCCCCCTTTATTCATTTGAATTGCCATGAGCACAAGCAGGGAGGAATTCAGTCAATATGGATTTCTCCCTGTGAAGTGTTCTAAAGGGAGGCTGGCTGCTTCCCAGGTGAGCAGCTCTCAGATATTTGTCTGCATTGCATGTCCCAACTTTGGGGACTCAGAATTAAGAGTAGGGACCACTATAAACACAGAGTGCCTTGCCGGGGCAGTGTGGCTTCCACATGTATCTGCAGATATATGCAACCAAATCTCTGTCTTTCCACATAGCTAGACATGTTTGTTGCTTGATATTTAGTTGATGAGAGGGTTAAACTGGGCGGTAAATTAGTTCCCAGGCCCTGAATAATAATAATAATTTTGTATAAATAGTGATTGAGCTGCTCCCACCCCCCTTTATTCACCCTAGTGTCTAAATACAATCCAGATGATAGAGGGAGAAGGAAAACCTCCCTCTCCACAGCCAGGTTCTCCCTGTGCTTACATAGTTAATAGTTTCCAGCCACGCCCACTGCCCAGGAAGAAAAGCCTAAGGCAAACCTTTAATAAAGGTCTTCCTGAAGATTGGAAGCATTGTTTTTTATAAAAAGAAAAAAACATTGCAGCGCATAACGAAGGCTATTTGAAAATATTCATAGTTATGTAAAGCGAACAATGTCTTTAAAAGGGTGCAGTACCAACGCTGGTCAGCAGGTGGCAGTGTCAGAGCTGTTCTTTACTTATGCAGCAGAATGGCTTTTCAAGCCTAAAGTTCTTGGCAAGTCAAAAGTTAAAAAAAATATTAATTTTATTTGTTAAAAAAAAATATCAGTAGCTTACCTTTCATTGAGCGCCTGCATTGCTCCGCTTCCTCCTCCGCATGTCTCCCTAGTGAAGAAATCACTTGCTTATTCAGCTTTCTGTCGCCACCCCACTGACCTGGTCCATCTATCAACCTTCATTGGACCAAGAACAGACATCCTGATTGGCTGCCTCTTTCTGCAGCTCTGAAACCCCTCTCTCACTCATCACAGTGTGCCTACATCACTGTTGCCACATCCACTGTTTCTCCTCATTTTTTTCTATGAAGCTCCAATGCTCTTATTCTTTTAAAGGAACTACAGGGTCTTTTTGAAAACTGATTGAAGTTTAGGGCAGTGCAACATTAGCCCGAGACAATGGGCCAACAATCGGGTTTGCCTTTAGTATAACTTTTAATGTGCTTTCTGTGGGAGCTGTATTACTGCAGGGAATAGAAAAGACAATTCTGTGAGTACTCACCTGTAGAATTGTTTTTGTTCTTGCATGGCACGGCCTGCTTCAGTATTCATAACAGTCGGGTTATTCCGCCACAAGGTGGCGCAGTGTACTGCAGTAGAACTGTGGCATCTCCCGGCCCCCTATAAAAACGTGAGACAAGAAGCCGGGAGAAAATAAAGGTAAAAAATGTAAAAAGGTAAAAACCCCAATTAACTTGGAACAATCACCATAAAGAAAAACGATAACAAGGGTGGGGTGAAGCAGGCCGTGCCATGCAAGAACAAAAACAATTCTACAGGTGAGTACACACAGAATTGTCTTTTTCTTATTGCATGGCACGGCCTGCTTCAGTATTCATAACAGTTGGGACATCCAAAACCAGTGTCCAAAAGTAGGGTGGGATCCCCAAAGAGTAACAGCCGGCAGTTCAAGTCACTACCGCCTGAAGTACCTTGCAGCCAAAAGCAGCATCCGCTGAGGCCTTAACATCAACCTTGTAAAACTTGAAAAAAGGATGAACAAAAGACCAAGTTGCGGCCTTACAAACTTGTTCAACAGAAGCTTGGTGCTGAAAAGCCCAAGACGCACCAATAGCACGAGTAGAATGAGCAGTAATCCTAAAACGCGGTTCCTTCCCTTTAGCAGAATAGGCCTCCACCGCCTGATGGATCCACTTGCTGATAGTGGATTTAACAGGAGGCAAACCCTTCCTAGATCTAGCAGGAAGAACAAAAAGAGTGTCAGATTTCCTGAAAGACTCCGCTCCTTGGAATTAGCAGGGTTAGGACACAAGGAAGGCAGAACAATGTCCTGATTGAGATGAAAAGCAGACACAACCTTAGGCAAGAAATCCGGCTTAAGCCGAAACACCACCTTATCCTGATGCCTCTCAAAATAAGGAGGTTTGATGGAAAGCGCCGCCAGCTCAGAAACTCGCCTGACAGAAGTAATGGCCACCAAAAAGGCCACCTTAAGAGTCAGAATGGGCAAAGCAGCCCCACGAATAGGCTTAAAGGGAGGACCCTGCAGAGCAGACAACACCAGATTCAGGTCCCAAACTGGTAGCATAGGCTTACATGGCGGACGCACGTGAGTAACTCCCTGGAAAAAAGTCTTAACCAACCTGTGATTGGCAAAGGATCTTTGGAAAAAAATTGCCAAGGCTGACACCTGTCCCTTGAGGGTACCGAGTTGAAGGCCCGAATCCAAACCATTCCAGAATCCTGGGGATGGAGAATACCCGACAAGGAAAGAACTTGGACTCACACCAGGCAATGTAAGCATGCCAGATCCTGTAGTAGATAAAAGATGAGGATTTCTTCCTAGCCTTAATCATGGTAACAATAGAGGCTGGCAAACCCTTATCCATCAAGATGGAGGTTTCAGCAGCCAAGCCGTTAAAGCCAGCGTTTGTAAATTGGGATGGCACAGCTGCCCCTGAGTGAGCAGATCTGGATCCTTGGGCAGGGCATACTGATCTACTGCCAAATGCACGACGTCTGCGAACCACACCCTCCTTGGCCAACAGGGGGCCACCAGAATGGCTGGTACCCCCTCCTGGGCTATCTTGCGCAGCACCCTGCTCAGCAGAGGGAATGGAGGGAACACATAGAGGAGCCGAAATTCCGTCCAAGCCATTGCTAGCGCATCCGTGGCGAAGGCCAGAGGGTCCTGAGACAGGGAGACAACCCTGGGAAGCTTGTGATTGTGACGGGACGCAAACAGATCCACATCCGGCTGACCCCAGCGAAGACACAGGGAGTGAAATACCCTGTTGCTGAGGGACCATTCCCCCAGCCGAGACATCCCCCTGCACAGGGAGTCTGCCTCCAGGTTCTCCACCCCCGGAATGTAAACCGCGGAGATGCAGGGGACATTCTCTTCCGCCCAAGACAGTATCAGGGACACTTCCTTGAGGGCTCACTTGCTCCGAGTCCCTCCCTGATGATTGATGTAGGCAACCGCCGTCTGGTTCAGCGGATCTGAACAGCTCGACCCCGAAGGTGTGTGGTCAGCTGAGACAGAACCAACCCTCAATTCCAGGATATTGATGGGAGCATGGGCCTCCTGGGGGCCCCACCGACCCTGGAACTTAAGAGACTTCCAAAAGCCCCCCCCCCCCCCAACCGGTCAGACTGGCATCTGTGGTGACGGCCTCCTATCACGGAGGCAGAAAGGTCCTGCCTACTAGAAGGTTCCTTGAATCCAGCCACCACGAGAGGGACCGTCTGGCCAGGGGGGACAGAGCAAATTCCTGATCCAGGGACACAGGGTCCCGATCTGCAACTGAAGAGGCCTCATGTGAAACTGAGCAAAGGGGACTGCCTCAAAGCAGGATACCATCAGACCCACTAACTGCATCCCCTGCCGGATGGAGGGATGGGGACACGAGAGCAAAGTCCGTGCCTGCTTTTGCAGGCCTCCCCCTTCTGCCTGGGCAGGAAGACCTTGACCTGAGAGGTATCCAGAGTCATGCCCAGAAAGGAACTCACCAAAGTTGGAGAAAGTGAAGACTTGATCATCCAGCCGAAGGACTCGAGAGTGGAGGTCACCACCTGAGTATCCTTCTCGGCCTGATGAAGAGATTGAGACACAATCAGAATGTCGTCCAGGTAAGGAAGGATTCGAATGCCCCAATTCCGCAGCAGAGCCATCACACCCGCCAGCACCCTGGTGAAGACCCGAAGGGCCGAGGTGATACCGAACGGAGAGGCCACAAACTGGTAGTGCTGATTCTCTACAGCGAACCTGAGAAATCTCTGATGACCTGGAAAAATTGGCACGCGAAGGTAGGCATCCTTGATTTTCATGAAGTCGCCCGGGCGCAGGGTACTGACCGCCGAGCATAGAGACTCCATGCGAAAATGCTTGAACCTGACAAACTTGTTGAGACCATTCAAATCCAGGATGGGCCTCAGGGACCCGTCCTTTTTGGGGACTGTGAACAGATAGTAGAAACCTCGACCCCGTTCCTGGGCAGGCACCAGGCAAATAACTCCTGACTCCAATAGGTGTTGGACCGCAAGGCGCAAAGGGTTTTGAGACATCCAGGATCTGATGAATCTTGGGGGACGGCCAGGCTGCAAACTCTATCATGTAACCGGAGGACACCACCTCCTGAATCCACCGGTCTGAGACACGTAGCCTCCAGACGTGAGCAAAGGGCCGTCCCCCCACCCAGATGGGTGAGGGCGCCTCCTCATGCCTGAGGGGGCTTGGGGAAGGTTTGGGCTTGGGACCCCAGTAGAGGCTGGGACGACCATGGGATCTGACCCCCGAAAAGGCAGAGGCTGCCTTCTCCGCTGAGGCAGCCTACCATCCTTGGCTAAGACATCCAGACGCTCACCAAAGAGCCGCAGCCCCACAAAGGGGAGCCCAGTGAGAGCCTTCTTAGCAGCAGCGTCAGCTGCTCACTGACGCAACCAAACAGAGCGGCGCATAGCCACCAAAAAGGCAGAGGCCCTACCACTCAGCCGTACCACATCATCCATGGCAGTAAAGATAAAGGCAACAAAATCAGAGCAAAGCAAGAGGGCCCAATGCTCCTCCCTACACACTGTAGCGCCATCATCTCTTAAGAGCAATAGCTGTTATGGCAGAGGCACAGGCCGGACGCAGCCCAGCCCCCACAAATGTAAAAGCATGGCAGGCCAGCTGATCCATACGCCGGTCCTCACTGTCCCGCCGTGTAGTAGTGTCAGGGGAAGGCATGACTGAGGTGTTGCACAGCCCTAGAACAGGAGCATCCACCTCGGAGGGACCCGACCATCGCTTAACCAGGTCAACAGGAAAGGGGTATTTCTTATCCAACCCTTTGGGCACCTCGGGCAATCTGCTACGATGTTCCCACTCCTTGAGCACCAAATTAGTGAAATGACTCTGCTCAGGGAACTCCAGACGCTGCTTAACAAGAAGAAAAAGCTCGCCCTGTTTTCTCTTAGCCACCTCAGGGGGGACAATGTGCCAGATTTCAAAAATGTGAGACAACAGATTAGCAGTGTCCTCAGGGAACCAGGAATCCTCAGACTCAGACCCAGGATCACTGTCGCAGCCCACCTGCTGGTCCCCAGAGGAATCAGAGCCCGGGAAAGGCTCCCCCTCCTCTAGGGAGTAACGGTCATCAAAAAGATCCTCATGCTCCTCAGTAACCCAGGCAGGCGTGGGAGCCAGGTGCCGCTATTTGCTAGAGGCCTTACGTGGAACAGGCCTAGCAAGCTGCCTTTCAATGCTGGCCACACAAAGTGCCAGATCAGACTGACCCCCTGCTAGTATCCCCCTCACTGGGGGCTAAATGCAGGCGCGGGGGGGTAGGCGATGCCGAGGGGGGCGGAGAGCTGGGGAGCAAAGCGAATTTACAATCCAATATTGCCTAGTTTCCAAACGGCAGTAGCCACACAAAAGTACAAATGGCTCACATTATGAATATGAAAGGAGATCAAAGAGCAACATAATCGCAATTCTGTTATAAATTGCGTACTCCTCCATGGTCAAAAACCTCCTCCAAGATGCCAGGAGGAGTATTTTTTACTCTTCTGGACAAAATGCTCTTTCCTATTGTCCATTGTTACAAAGCAAAAGCCAAATGTTAGGAGAACATCTAGTTTATATTTGTCCCTGTACATTATGATTTACCTTGTCTGTAATTATACCTTGTACAACGCTACAGAAGATAATAGCGCTATATAAACAGTAATAATAATATAAATGACAGCACGTTGAAACAAGCAGTATACGAAAGTGTGATGTCACCAAGCCCATTGTAACCCGAAGTCACAATGACAGTATAGCCAACAATACACGTTTTCTCTTTCTCCCCTTCTCTCCAATATCCCGCACACTAATCCACATAATAAAGGATCCATGCAGCACCGGTGAAGTGCAAAGCCCTGAGATGTGTTCCCCTCTGATTCCAGTGTGACAACACACCCTATTAGGTATAACAGAATGGTGCACTTTGCTCTCCTTTCATTTCCATAAAGCGAGCCTTTTGTATTTTATGGAGCTGCTGCTGAGCCCTGAGCAGGAAACACACAGAAAACACACAACCTGGCTATATAGCAGGCCCAGGAGGATAGATGGATCTGAAATACTAGATTAGCGTCTCTGTGGACCTACAGTGAGCGTTGGCAGTGACCCAAAGAATTCTGGGACGCATGTTCTCTGCACCCCTCATTTTCAGAAGCCAGGAGGATCCTAAGTGGCAGAGACGCCAGGAGCTGTTGCATTGTAGAGAAAGTAAGCGCCTGCTTTTTTTGGGGAAGGGGATGGGTAAAGTTTGGGTTTCTCTATTTTGGAAGTAGAAAGTTTTAATGTGGACCAAAACCCATCTTTTTTATTAATTTCCCCTGCATCCCTCAACCCACAGCAGTACCTTAAGGTTGGTTTGCAACAATTCCTGAATGTCCTAGATTGCCGAGGATTTGAGTGGCAGGACCAGCAATTGCCAGATTGCATCATAACACAGCACCTAGTATTCAAACATGCTGTGTTTTAGATTTCTACTCCCAGAGTAGGGAAAATAGGCAGAGAGATTAGCTGATTAAGTTTTGCATCACCAGTAGGTAGGTTTTGGTGAGCTTTGAACACCATCGCTGGGGCATCCTGAAATCTTGCACCCAAAAATAGTAGAGATACCCCCAACCTGTAAGTTCCTTTTGTTGTATTCCTAAAGATTGGGCCTCACATCCTGTCAACTTCGAATCCAAGGACTTGGGTTTTCTGCCATGAATTTGTTGTAATGCTAAAAAGCTTTGCAGGAAAAGACAATATGGTCTATATAGTCTGCCCTTATGTGTATACTGTATGTCCCCTTTATCATAGGATATATGTGTGCTTATCCCAGGCATGTTAAAATGTTTAAATTCACATACTGTTTAAATTCACATACTGACGATTTCTAACATTGCTGCTGATCTGCCCTCCGACTAGCTTCAGGTTGTGTCCCCTTGTTCCATCAAAGTTTTTTCTTCCCTCCTGAACCTTATTCAATCCTTTCACATATTTAAAGGACTCAATCATGTCCCCTGTCTCCCTTCTTTCTTCTACCATTTTTGTTGCCCGCCTTTGGACCCGTTCTATTTATATAATGTATTTTTGCAGGTATTCTAGCTGTGGCCTCACCAGGGCTTTATACAACGGCATCACAACCTCCCTCTTCCTACTGGTGATGCCTCGAGTTATGGAGCGGAGCATCCTGCTTTCTTTTTCTAATGCCTGGCTACACTGTCCATTCAGATTTCACTAATCAGTATCCCTAAATCTCTCATCTCCGAAGTCCTGGCTAACACAGTATTGCGCATACAGTACTCAGAGCAGGGATTCCTTCTACCCAAGTGCAGCATTTTACATTTAGAAGCACTAAACTCCATTTTCCACAGTTTTGAACATTTATTTAGTAAAGCTAAATCATTTTCCATGTTGCAGACACCTCCAGGAGAGTCCACCTCATTACTAACCTTTGCATCATCAGCAAATAGGCAAACTTTACCTACCAATCCTTTTTCTATGTCACTTACAAACATAGTAAAAAGAATGGGGCCCAGGATAGAGCCTTGTGGTACACCACCACCACAACACCCGGATACCGATCCTTCAGCCAGCTGGAAATCCACTGATCTATCCAGGGAGTCCTAAATTCAATAACTTGTCTATGAGCTCTTTATGTGGTACAGAGTCAAAGGCTTTGCAAAAATCCAGATAGGCAATATACACAGCACCACCCTCAATACTCCAGGGCCGGCCAGTTGCCTACCCCCATGGCATCATAATTTGTGATGCCTCGCTCTGTAAAAAACCCTCTAAATCACCAGCAAAACTCACCTTTCCCAAAGCTCCTATGGAGTATTCCTGGTCCCCGGCTGTATCTCCAGCATCTCTAGGCTGGGGCAGGAGAGAGCCTAAGACTAGGGGGAGCCCGGGGATGCCACTAGCGCAACTGTTGCTTTACTCGGCAATTTGAGATTCCAATCTCACATTTGCTAGATAGGAGTGTCTACAATGGTATTTTTTTTTTTTTTTAACAAAGACACTGTAGAGGCAGCAGCATGGCTCCAGGTTGGGGGGCAGGGGGTCTTTAGAGGACACAATATTCACAGCTGTGGACACCCATTTACAAGATATGTGGGAACATCAGGTATGGCCGCCTGGTGGGGTTGGGCTGCGGTTTTGACTTGTGCACCTGATATTTCCCACCTTGGCTGTTGCAGCCTCCCAATCAGCATCACACACACACCATGTGCTTTGTGAAATAACACAAACACTCGCATTTGTTTGCAGCGAGGTTCAGCAATCTGTAGAAAATAAACACCAAATGGTATCAAGTAACGTTGCCACAAGCGCAGACACATTTTATGTTTCAGCCATTGTGTTCCGGACAAGAGGCTGTTTAAGGGGAAGCAGCATATGAAACAAACTTGTGCGCACAGGAAGCACCGAGCCAACCACCTATAGAAACCACCAGCAGATGTAGCAACGCAATCAATCATCCACATATACAGGGACAGAAAATAAGAAAGGTAACAAAAAAAGGTTTCTGAACTTAAAAAAAAAAAAAAAACATTTAAAGAACCAGTTTCCCTGACCAGTTGTGTCACCACTGAGCTGACAACAGAAGATAGAAGCTGACAAAAGAAGATGGTCCCTTGTTCTTTATCAGCGGAAGAGCTACAAAAGCAGGAGCACGCTTGACTTTGTGATAAGGTAAGTAAATGCATGAAATAGGCCTTAAACTGGACCTTCAGCATGATTTAATGAAAAGCCCAAACCCTTAAAAAAATGATCCCCTAGCATCGAAAATTAATATATTTTAAGTTACTTATTATATTCTTTCCCCCACAGGCTGCAACTCGGTTCAGGACTCTAGGATATGGGCGCCGCCATCTTGCCTCAGAAGCATCACACAGTATGACTGACAGTGGGTACAGCTAGAGGAATGCTGGGGATGCCACTGAACATGTGCCTTGGGGCTGAATACTAAAACCAGTATATGGGTGACCAGCAGTATTTTTCACAGTGGGGTGTCCTGAATCAGTAAGCCCCAGATGTATTTATCTAAACATGGAGTCTTATAGACTGTAGTGGGTTGGTTTTGGTCCACTTTAACTGTAGAGCCCCTTGGCAGGCAGCAGCTGGTCTGAGGGGGCCAAGGGAGTACAAGCACTAATTGGAATCATGGGGTTACACACATGGGACACACGGAGATTAGAGTGAGGCGCAGGGCGATACACATGGCAACAAGATGTTGCAATGGAGCTCCATGTGCTTCATGGTATGTACAGCGGCTCAGCACAGGGGCCTAGGACATGTTCTCATGTAATTACAGGGTCTGAGACATGTATAGAGCCCCTAAAAGCCCCAACACCCAGCTGTCAGCGTGTAACACAGCTAAGGCATCCTGACGATTTGCGTGTTAGTTCACTGTACCAGATGGTTTCAACGCCTCTGAAATCGGGAGGTTTCCAGGCAACAAGAGCATACATGGTCCCCTCTATGAGGATATAAAGTAAATTGCTTTTATTCTAAAAGAAGAAATGCAAGTAATTGAGCGACAAAGCTGGACACTTACACTATATATTATATGGAGGTGGCCATTTGCCTGTACTGTGCAATTTCTCGTGTGTTATATACCCACCCCTCTGCACAGTAATACAGCACAACTGCCCTTACAAAGAACAGTTTGGGTTATGCCCCGTTAGCATTATGGCAGCTTAAAGTGGACCAACACCCAGGATTTTGACTATCCTGGGTTTTGGTCCACTTCGGTGGGGCACCCGCTGTGTGAAACCCCCCAGAAAGCCCCAAGAACTCGCCTCTCCCCGCTCCCACGTGACTGCTGCAGACAATCCCCGCCGGCGGACAAGCGGGAGGCAGCGACGGACAAGAGAGCGTGCCCGCCGCCGCCTCCCGCGCGTCACTCTTATACAGGGCGCGCGCCCGCGCCGGCCATTCACAAACGGCGAGTGCGCGTCCTGCTAGAGGGACGCGCGGGAGGCGGCAGCGGGCAAGCCGCTGGATCGAGGAGCAGGTAGGGATTTAGGGGTTTCTGGGGGGTTTCGATCGGGGTGCCCCGCAGTCAGGGAGCTGATCGGTCCAGGAATCTTATATATTCCCGGGCCGATCAGGGGAGGGTGTTGGTCCACTTTAAAGCTGACTGAAACCCAATGTACTCAGATCTAGACTCTAAAAGACATCTTAATTTAATTTGGTATGCCCTGCTGTGTATACATGGGCAAGCCTCTGACAGAAACTTTGCATCCCTCCATCTGATGTACATAGCCCCAATCTATCCTGATTGGACAAAAGCCTGTTCATGCACCGTGGAAGCATGGAGTAAGGTAAGGATGCAGGAGTTATGTGAGGTTTCATATACAATTTGGGAAGCCCCGCAGTGTAAAAGTTCTGTTTTCTCATGGGGCAAATATATGACCCATTTGTGTGCTCAGCTGTGGTCAGAGAAGCACTAATGCCCCTCCCCCAGCCCCCTGGTTAAGAAATTGGGCTATCTGCCCTCACCTCGCCTGTTAGAACACTGCTGCCCAGGGACCGATGGACTGAGTGTACAGGGCACACTTTTACCTTTTTGTAGACCTTGGTGTACAAACGTGCACGGTTGCCAAAGGCAAAAAAAAAGGAAATTTGTGTACTCAGTAAATTCATCTTCCATGCCGGGCATCAGCAATGCGTGGGTTAACCTCAGCCGTGGGCA
This sequence comes from Gastrophryne carolinensis, assembly GCA_027917425.1. Classification (NCBI taxonomy): domain Eukaryota; kingdom Metazoa; phylum Chordata; class Amphibia; order Anura; family Microhylidae; genus Gastrophryne; species Gastrophryne carolinensis. Next base: position 572,746,406 of record CM051234.1, on the reverse strand, counting down.
GGGACTGCAAGAAAAACAAACTAAGCTCCTCTTGGTCTATATAGGGCAGGCTGTGGCCGGAAACCCCCAGTTAATTCCAGGATCGGCCGAATAGATCCATTCTTTAAACACCTCCGCTGCCTCCTTATCCAAACCTTTCCCGCCCGGGACATGGCACAAGCTGGACACAAAGCCAACCCCACCACACATGGTGAGCAAGCGGGTCCAACCTCTTATCCACTAGATCTCTCAAGCCAGCACTATCCAAAGTTGGGTTCAGAGTATGTCGAGCCAGCCCCAATATCTGATCGTCTACCTCAGGACCAGACCTTAACCGCTTCCTCCGAGAAGGGGTATCTGGCATCCAAAACCTTAGGGAGAGACGAAAACTTATCCGGCTTCTCCCACTCCTTTTACACCAGCCTGTCAAAATGTCTAGGAAACCCCTTCCCGGCCTTTTGAAACTTGTAAGGCTCAACCCACCACATCTGCCAAGGCAGAGGGTTAGCCATGTGCAGGACCATCAAAATTGCCACTATGAGATCATTAACCTAAAACATTGCATGATCCAAAGGGGTGACAGATACATTTGTGGAGTCCGACTCCTCTCCGCTGATTGGCAACACCTCTCCCTCTGACCGACTGGAACTGGAGACTGAATTGCTAAAGAGGTCCTTGCCATCGAAGCTGGAATCCTCAGTGGACTCCGCTTGAATGTGCTGGCGCTTAGCCGTAGCCTTCCTGCCTGGTCGGACAGAGACCAACCCGGGATGCACCAAGAAACCAAGGCTACCGTCGTATTCTCCAAACGTGCCACCCTGACCGCCACTTCCTTAGACAAGACCCTGTCGGTTGGAGGACCCTGGGACAAGAATTGACCCGGAGTATGAAGCTCGGAGGAGAGTCCGATCTGGAAGCCGCAGGGGGGAAACAGGACGGTCTGGCACAGAATCTGCCAATTGTGTAAGGTGCCACAGGACTGCAGTACAACCGATGCACAGGGGCCTGAGGCCAGTGGCGACTGGCACACGCAGCACCACCCTCCATTGGGGTGCGAAACCCTGGTGCCTCTGATGTGCTAAGATTGCCGCTCTAATCGCTAGTCAGTACAGCTGGTGTGCTAGGTCCCAGACCTCCTGGGAGTGTGTGTGGCATCCCAAATACAAAACAACTTACATGCCCGAGCTCCTAAGCTGCAGCAGGCGTCTCCTGCCAAAGTAAACACACAAATAGTACATTACAGCCTGACTTTAGATCCACTTAGGATCCAGACATATAGATGTATATAGATATATATTCAGAAATACCATCCAAAGTAAACTTTCCCTTCAAATCACTGAAAAGGGGCTAAAATGTAACGGCAGCTCTATTCAGCAGCACACCATTGAAAGCAAATGATTAGTTTCTTACCCTTAGCCTGGGCAGTCCCTTCAAAGCGATTGCAGAGCCACATTGCGAGGCCACAGAGTCTAATAGATTCCAGGCAGAGCTGCTAGCTTGCCCTTGGGGCATCTGAAATAAAGATGCCCCACTGTGAAACCCCTGGGGGCCGCATCTCCGGCTTCCCTGTAGCTGAGGGCACGCTCCTGCAAGTCGCATCAGCTAACACATTCTTAAGATTAGCCAGTCCACGATCACAAAAATGTGGTGGAAAAACACCATTAAAAAAAAAAAAAATGAGGGAGGTAAATTTTGTGTTTTGCCGCTTTAAGACTGTAAAGATGATTTAAACAGAAATACTCTTTAAGGTGTTCTCGTCTATATAGCATGTCCTCAGCTCTTTTTCTATCACAATTATTCCTCAACATGTAGCCCGAACATCCAGAGTCAGCGAATGACTATTAAAGTGGCAATTGATGTCCATTTGCTGATCTAGTTCCATCAGCATTATTTCTGTTGGATCCAAAAGTAGTTTTTCCTGACTTTGTTTTTGGTTGACATTTCCCCTTTAAATGAAATTGAGTAAGGCTAAATCTCCCACAGTGGTCATCAATAGAAAAAACTACAGGGACCGTAGCCCTGCCCCGTTATCTCTAAAGCAAAATAACATTTTGGCTGCTGCATTTGCTTTGATAAAGCTGTATCTGAAAATGTGTGGTTAGAAGTTTGGGGCAGTTAGAAAACTGGGTGCTGGGTTGGGAGGCGGTTGGTAGCTGGGCTGTGTGATGACGATGTGTCTCTCTAGCACAAGATGGCAGCAAAGAATCTGCACACAGGCCTCTGGCTGGACTTTCTCTTTCTGGGTTAATAAGTGATTAAAGTCCACACTGATCCGGCCACTCACAAGCACTGCCGCATCTAAACTGCCAGGAGTATGATGCACAACCGCTGTCAGCACTTCATCTGACTAAAGCCGCCATAAGACTTGTTCACTCAGCAGTTTCACCGGCTCCACTCTGGCACTCTCATTGAAACAACCAGAGTAGCAAGACACCTTAGGGAGAGGCCCATGGTAGCCTTATACAGAGGGCCAAGAGACACTGAAAAGCCCCCTATTCAAGGGCACAAGGTAAATACATTATTTACCAACCAAGAACATGCTATATCTATTATACTTAGTGAATAAGGCTACAAACATGAAAAATGTGTCTACATGTAGGAGGTGATGGCTGTGTAAATGTTAAAAGCTATAATCAAGTATTGCACGCTCAGTGGCTTTCCGAACACTTGGAAAAGTATAGAGACAAAGAGAGAGGATTTAAAAGACATCTCACTAAGTATAACTAGAATTGATTTTATAGTATACAGCACATCCTGTTCCAGTAAATTCCTTAAACTTGGGTTATTCCGCCACAAGGTGGCGCAGTGGACTGCAGAAAGACTTGTGGCCACTCCCGGCCCCATAAATAGCCAAGTACCTCCCACCAATTTCCAGTGTTGACAAGCAGTTATACAAGAAGCCGGGAGAATCAAAAATATGGATAAGAACCCCAAATAAACTTTTGAACAATCACCATACAGAGGTAACCAAGAAAAATTATAACAAGAGCGGGGTGGAACAGGACGTGCTGTATACTATAAAATCAATTCTACAGGTGAGTACTCACAGAATTGTATTTTGCCAAGTATACAGCACGTCCTTTTCCAGTAAATTCCTTACACTTGGGACATCCAAAGCAGTGTCCGTAAGGTAGGGTGGGATCCCCAAAGAGCAACGGCGGGCAGTTTAAACCACCGCCGCCTGAAGAACTTTGTGGCCAAAAGCAGCATCACAGAAGACCAAGTTGCGCCCTTCAAACTTGTTCAACAGATGCCTGGTGCTGAAAGGCCCAAGAGGCACCAATAGCACGAGTGGAATAAGCAGTAAGGCGGAAAGGAGGCTCCTTCCCCTTAGCAGAATAGGCTTGCACCACCGGCTGACGGATCCACTTGCTGATAGTGGATTTAGCCGGAGGCAAACCCTTTCTAGGTCCAGAAGGGAGAACAAAAAGAGCATCAGTCTTCCTGAAAGATTCAGTAGCTACAAAATAAAACTTCAGAACCCTGACCGCATCCAAGGAATGCAGAGTCTGCTCCTTGGTATTAGCAGGATTAGGACACAATGAAGGCAAAACAATGTCCTGATTGAGATGAAATGCAGACACAACCTTAGGCAGGAAATATGGCTTATACCGAAACACCACCTTGTCCTGGTGTCGCTCAAAGTAAGGAGGTTTAATGGAAAGCGCCAACAACTCAGTAACAGAAGTGAAAGCCACCAAAAAGGCTACCTTAAGAGTAAAAATAGGCAAAGCAGCCTCACTTAGAGGCTCAAAAGGAGGACCCTGCAAAGCGGATAAAACCAAATTCAAATCCCAGACTGGTAACATAGGCTTACGTGGCGGGCGCACGTGAGTAACCCCCTGGAAAAAAGTCTTAACCAAACGGTGGTTGGCAAAAGATCTTTGGAAGAAAATAGCCAAGGCTGAAACATGTCCCTTGAGAGTACTAAGTTGAAGGCCCAAATCCAAGCCATGCTGCAAAAATTCCAGGATCCTGGGAATAGAAAACACCCGACAGTGAAGAGACTTAGACTCACACCAAGCAATGTAAGCCTGCCATACCCTATAGTAGATAAATGACGAGGACTTCTTCCTAGCCCGAATCATGGTAGTAACAGAGGCAGGCAGCCCCTTATCCTTTAAGATGGAGGTCTCAGCAGCCAGGCCGTCAAAGCCAGCGTTTGTAAATTGGGATGGTGTAGCTGCCCCTGAGTGAGCAGGTCTGGAACCTTGGGCAGGACGTATTGATCTACTGCCAACTGCACGATGTCTGCGAACCACACCCTTCTTGGCCAACGGGGCCACCAGGATGGTTGGTACCCCTTCCTGGGCTATCTTGCGCAGCACCCTGCCCAGCAGAGGAAACCGGGGGAACACAGAGGAGCCGAAAGCAAGACGTAGCTAGCGCATCCATGGCTAAGGCCAGAGGATCCTGGGAAAGAGAGACAAAGACTGAAAGCTTGTGATTGTGACGGGACGCAAACAGATCCACATCCGGCTGACCCCAGCGGTGGCACAGGGAGCGAAACACCCTGCTGCTGAGGGACCATTCTCCCAAACGAGAAGTCCCCCTGCTCAGGGAGTCCACCTACAGATTTTCCACCCCCGGGATATACACTGCCGAGATGCAGGGACAATTCTCCTCCGCCCATGACAGTATCAGAGACACTTCCTTGAGGGCCTTTTTGCTCCAGGTCCCTCCCTGATGACTGATGTAGGCAACCGCCGTCTGATTGTCCGAGCGGATCTGAACAGCCCAACCCCGAAGATGTGGGGTCAATTGGGCGAGAACCAACCTTACCACCCTCCGTTCCAGAATGGTGGGCCTCCCGGGGGCCCCACGGACCCTGGAATTTCAAGGACTTCCAGAATCCCCCCAACCTGTCAGACTGGCATCTGTGGTGACAGTCTCCCAGCAAGGGGACAGAAAGGTTCTGCCCACCAAGAGGTTATTTGAGTCCAGCCACCACGAGAGGGACCGTCTGGCCAGGGGGGACAGAACAAATACCTGATCCAGGGACACAGGGTCCCGATCCCACACTGATAAGAGGTGTAGCTGCAGAGGTCTCATGTGAAAATGAGCATAGAGTACCGCCTTGAAGCAAGACACCATCAGGCCCACCAGTTGCATCCCCTGCCGGATGGAGGGATGAGGACAAGAAAGAAGGAGCTGGGCCTGATCTTGAAGACTCTCCACCTTCTGTTGAGGGAGAAAAACCTGGACCTGAGATGTATCCAGAGTCATGCCCAGAAAGGACCTCACCAGTGACGGGGACAGAAAAGACTTGGGATGGTTGATCACCCAGCTGAAGGACTCTAGTGTGGACACCACCATCTGGGTATCCAGTTCTGCCTGACAGCAGCCTTTTATATCGGAGAGGTGGGGACCTTTTATAGGAGGAGCAGGATGATGCCATCCCTCTCCTCCGATATAAAAGGCCACTTCCGGCTCTGGCAAAGCTATAAGATGCCGGTAGTGATCGGTGGAGGGCAGGTGGAGGGGACAGGGGACTCCGATCCTCTGCCCACCTGTGATCGGCGCGGGACAGAAAATCGGAGTGTTTAATAAATGACATATCGCTCTGCAGTGTGTTTTTTTACAGTTAACCCTTTGTGAACTGGTAGGGGGTCCATAAAACCCCCTATACCAGTTCACAAGACTTGAGGGGCTGGCAAGTCACATGCGGCAAGCGGGTGCCTCCCCAAAGCCCGGAGGGGCAGAAGAGCCTTCAGTGCCGGGGGCTTCTGGTATCCTTATTTAGCCTGCAATCCAATGGCGCGCGTGCAGGTTGCAGCCACATCCCCACTATACCCTTAGCGTATATCTGTCAGGCATTGCTGCATGGCTGGCACATGTATGCAGAGAAGCGGCCTGCCACAGGCACTCCATTCAGCTTTCGTCAGGTTGGCTAAGGAAGGAATGAATGGCGCATGAGCACCGATTTGCCAGTAAGGAGGATACATAGCTACATAGCTGGAAAGGAACACCCCCCAGGACAATGAAAATCCTAGATGGTGTTCCTCTATAAAAGGATTGTCCAGACAAGTACACCACCTAAAGCCCTGAAGGCCTGATGCTGGAAAGCCCAGGAAGCCCCATTGCCTTGTAACAGGTTTCCTTTAAACCACATCACCCAATAAAATGAAACCATGATTGACAAACTTCACCTTGGAGAGCTTGGCCATCTTTTGTCTCTGGCTATAGACTAGTAGGGATTTTTTTTTTTTTGTATTAAAATTCCCATGGCTCTCCCATAAAAAACCTAATGCCGTGACCCCGCAATACAGTTTCTCATGTTGCGGTGACCCCAAACCAAAAAATAATTTTGGTGGCTACTTCAAAACTGTAATTTTGCTACAGAGCTGTACTGAAGGTTCATGCTGCCCTAGGCACTATTAATGCTAATGCCCCCCATCGGTAAACTTAAAGCAGAACCCATGCCCCTGCGGTTGGCTATACTCAACTGATGGAGGGTGGGTCTCCAGGAGGCATGGCACTGTGAAACATAACACAAACTGAGGTAGCCAGCACTAGAGAGAAAGATGGAGGGAATGTGGAAAAGAGAAAAAGATAGGGGAATGTGGAAAAGAGAGAAAGATGGAGGGAATGTGGAAAAGAGATAAAGATGGAGGGAATGTGGAAAAAAGAAAGATGGAGGGAATGTGGAAAAGAGAAAAAGATGGAGGGAATGTGGAAAAGAGAAAAAGATGGAGGGAATGTGGAAAAGAGAAAAAGATGGAGGGAATGTGGAAAAGAGAAAAAGATGGAGGGAATGTGGGGAAGAGAGAAAGATGGAGGGAATGTAGTAAAGAGAACGATGGAGGGAGTGTAGAAAAGAGCGAACGATGGAGTGAATGTCTGCTGTGCACATGGTATACAAAGAAATACATCATCCCCGCATGGCACCGCCATCAGCGCCGAAGCGCAAACGGGCCGCATGGCTGACCCAAGGGGGCGTGGTCGACGCGGGACGAGTGATATGCCAAGCTCCGCCCCCCTCCTATGCCAAGCATTAGCTCCGCAGCGGCGCCAGAGATAGATGGGGGCGGGGCCGGTCTTGCGGCGCGTCACTGCGGATAATCATGAGGGAAGATTCCCCTCAGAGAAAAAAGGCACCAAGAGGCCGGCGCCGTGGCGAATATGCGGGTGCGGCGCTTGGCACATTAAAAAACTAAGTGAATGTGGCACCTGCGCTCCAAACTACGCTGGCACCCAATACAAGGAGGGGCGGGCGCCGGCCCCGCCCCCCCCCCCACTACAGTGCGTGAGGTAAAATACCTCCGCCATTACAGCTTCTCCTCTGCCCCAGATTCTAATGACTCTCAGAAAAGCCCAGCACCGCACAGACATAGCGCCCGCTGCGCTGACACTAAGTACAGTTAAAGAAACAAGCACACCAAAAACTGTGTTAAAAGACAGAAAAAAGCTAAGAGCAAGATGGGGGGAGGAAAGAATATTAAAGAGGAGACCCACAACCCCCCATCCCCACTGTGGAAAAGGGATCCTAGGAGGGCCATTCCAACGTTAAAACTAAGGGACAGGGCATCCCAAACTGGGGATCCGGACTGCCGCGTAATAGTCCGCTGCGCACATGGTACACAAAGCAATACATCATCCCCCGAAAGGGATACCCCACACCCCAAACACTGCCTGGATTGCCCCGAGGGGAGCAACAGCCCAGTATCCAGGGAAGCCTCCATATGGTGATTTTTTTAAAAGTAAGTCACAATGACCAGAGGGAATTACGCAGTAAATGCTACCCGGGATGCCCCCTTAAGTCCCACGTGGGAGGAATTTACAGAACCCACTTTTAACCAGGGACCCCAGGACCGGGAGAACCCCCCTTTAATAGAAAACAATGGTCCACCTGGAACACAAAAGACAGACACAGCAATCAGACCCCTCATTATACAGCAAAATGTCCAACATGTCAAAAACAGGCATTGCCGACAACCACACAGAGGGGCATGGATAAATACAAAACAAATGGGGCCCAGAAGGCCACTCACCGACCAACAGACAGCCGACCGACACACACGCGCCCGGCGAAGGAAGAGAAAATGCGCGTAAGCAGAGGTAGAAAAAGGGCGGGCCGGCGCGGTTCGCCGTATCGGGTATAGGTTCGGGTATCCCGGCCTCGCCCCTCCCCTGTCGCTCCCAGCCAGTAGCCGGGAGCTAACAGCGGCGCCAGCAGCCCGGGGGCAGGCCGTAGACGATCGCCCGGCCCCGTCCCCCGCCGCCATAGCTGACTGTGACTAAGCACAGTAAAAACACACTGAGCACACACACAAAAACCACACATACTACAATTGACCCAAACATTAAAGTCTACAAGGGACAAGGCCAACCTCCCCCCCCCCCCTCTAAGGGTATCCGAGAGAGGGGAAAACCACGCTAGGGTTAAAGGCCAAGGGACAGGGCATCCCAAACCGGGGTCACCAACCCGGTTATCCGCCTACCCCTTGGTATGGGGTCTCATGGTGGAGCGTAGCTCCTTAGCACCTAGGGTGCCATCTACCCTTGCCCGGACCAGCAGCCTAGGCTGGGAGGCAAGGTAAATCAATAAGAGAATCCGGGCAGAAATAGAGGGCTGGGAGTCATCCCGGCTACCTGCAAGGAGGAGACATCCATCTTCTGACTTGCTCGTCGTCTGCAGAGATGAAAGACTGGGGAATGAGTGGGAGGTCCCAGGTATTTATGGACCGGGAGGGTCTTCCTTTTTTTATTGACATCCCTGCAAGATCGTCATCTACAGGTCAGTATAACCCAAGTGTAATGACTATCTTAAGCGGGTGTGTGACATACTTAGAATAAAGATGGAGGGAATGTGAGAAAGAGAATGATGGAGGAAATGTGGAAAAGAGAGAGAGGAAGAGGGAAAAAAGAAAGGTGAAGAGAATGTGGAAAAGAGAGAAAGAATGAGGGAATGTGAAAAAGTAAGAAACTAGGAAAATGGGGGGGGGGGGGGTGATAAGTGAGGGCTGAGAGACAAAGAACAGAGATGAAAATGGAAGGGGCATAGAATAAAAATGACCTGTGTCCTCCAGCATTACATACCTACTAAAACCTGAGGCATGGTGTAACTGCCCACTGATGAGGCTGCACTTACTGGAAGTTGTGCTGAAGTTTGAATCAGGCGATTGAATTAGATGCCCCCCCCCCAGCCTGCCACACAAAACCCGACATGCTGCATGATGAGCCAGTGGGGGGCATGTCCTCACCAGTTACAGGTTTAGCGGGAAGGAGAGCACCGCTTGGAGATGCTGCGCAGAATCACCGGCGAGGTGAGTTTACTACGCGATACCCAGAGATACACATTGGGGCATCCCAATTCAGGATGCACCATAAAGAGCGACACCACCAGCCCTAGAGGCTTCTCCTCTCATCACTTTCCCCGGCCTAGACCCATAAATAATTAACCCTTTGCAGTCCTGTAGAATAGTCTTATAGTAATGCTTGAAAGTTTTTGAACCCGGAGTGCGCATGCGTGTTGGAGGCTGATGGCTGGGTTCTAGCCAAGCTCCGCGCCCCCCGGACGAATAGCGGGCTTTACAGCGGTGTCGGGTGCGCAGCCGGCGAGAGAAGCAGCGGGGACTGGTAGCTGTACCTGGCGGAGCGGTGAGGAGCAGGCGGGGATCCTCGGCGAGTGACAGCAGGACCCGCAGCGGCCGTTCTGACAGGTGCGGAAGACATCAAGATGGCGGACAGCCTGTCTGCAGCAGAGGTGGAGGAGGTGGTGTGTAGTGAAGCCTCCTTCTTGGCCAGCGAAAAGGAAGATGTTCAGGTTCGGTCTGACTCTCTGAGTGCGGAGGTGAGTGGAGATCTTCTAAATTTAAGCATCTGCTTCAGTCAGCCCTGTCTTCAAAAAATAAGCTAATTATGGAGCATTTTTGACGAAGGAAGTTGAAAAAGTATCGTGTGGCCTGACTACTCTAGATAAGAAGTTGGGGGAAGTTTCTGCAGCACAGGAAGCGCTGGAGTCTGAGATTTTGCAGCTAAAGAGAGACAATACCTTGTTGAATGTTAAACTAGAAGACATTGAAAATCGTGACAGAAGGCTTAACTTGCGCTTTAGGGGTGGAGGACTCTAAGTCTGTGATATTGGCATTATGTTAGGAATTGGTGCCAGGGCTATCTTCGGAACGTTGGGAGTTGGATCGGGTCCACAGGGCTCTTGGTCCGCGTAGAGCTCCTGAGGAACCCCCCTGGGATATTGTCGTTAAGTTTCACTATTATAATACGAAAGAGCAAGTACAGAGAGCTGCCCGTGATGCTACAAATCTTTTATTTCAAGGGGTTAAATATCAAGTCTTCTCTGATCTCTCATCGGCTACGATGGTAAAAAGGAAGGAGCTGCGGCCGCTTATTTTGCGCGACCACAATATTAAATATAAATGGGGATTTCCTTTTAAAGTATCTTTCATGCATAATGGCAACCCCTATTCTGCAGCATCGCTTGAAGAGCTCCAGCAACAAGTAACCACGTTAAATTTGTCTAAGACTGCATCTACAAAGTCACCTAGATTTGTCGAGGAATCGCCTAAGTAACAACGGGCTGGCAAGACTCAGAAGCGCTGGTCAGTTTCAAACAGCAGAGGATCCCGCCTGTCTTTTGGAGACACTTGATTTGTATGGTTCAACTTTCTACTTTGATTAGTTTGCTATGTAATATATGGATTCTCCTGTTTAAAGTTAGTTCTGCTCCTTGGATAGTCCTTATGGGCTGTTCCAGGTAATTTCATAATTAATACTTGCTGTTGTAGTAAGTTCCTGCTTTTTTTATACATTTTGTGCACCTAAGCTATTATTGATAATTCCGCTTGCCCGGTGGCACTATCATGCTGCCTTACAGTTAGATTCAGAAAGGTTTTCCCTTGTGATCTGTTTTGCAGTTAATACTGTTCATTTCTATAGGATTATTTAATTGTGAGCAACGGCTCAATATTCTTAACATACAGCTCAGAAGTGCCCTTGGTCCTCCGATACGTAGGGGAGCTTGTGGCAGTAACTGTGCTGTATACAACTCGGTAAGAGAGGGGGGGGTCCTTGTCAGCTCCCTCGGCCAGTAGTAAAAGGTGGTGGGAGCTGTTTGGGACTCACTCTCTGTATAAGTCTCGGAATTGGGTTCTGCCGCCCTAGCCGATATTTCAGGTTGGCATTATTTTTTTATTGTTATTATAATTTGTTATTGTAACTAGTTTCTCCTAACAAGAGGAGTTTAGCTTTCCGTAAAATAAACACATTACGTCCGGATGTTCTATGTCTCCAGGAGACGCACTTCTCGGGCTCCTCCAGGCCTAAATCTAGTGGGAGAGGAGCTCAGTTTTGCTGCAAAATGGAAATTAGCGACCCAGACGGCAGTTATTTAATTCTCATAGGAGATTTACAGGATGTAGAGGTGACTATAGCCACCTATTATGCTCCAAATTCTAACCAGATGTCTTTTTTTGTCAGATTTCCTGAAAGAAGTTACGACAGTAGCTAGAAGTAGGACTATTATATGTGGTGACTCGAATCTGGTTTTGAATCCTTTTCTAGACAGATTATCTGCAGCTAATGTTGTTGTAAACGCTCAGTTGATGGCGAACTCCAAGGCGTTCAGGAGGTTGCTCGATTCGTGCTCATTGGTGGACTGCTAAAGGAGGCACACCCAGGTACCCAAAGCTTTACACATTTCTCACACCCGCATGGAGTCTATACGAGAATAGAACACATCTTACTACCCCTAAATACGCTAACGCAGCTGAGAGAAGCCAAAATAATCCCTATCTCCTGGTCAGATCATGATGGTTTGCTCCTTAAATAAAACTCCCTTCTTTGGTCTTTGAATGCCTCTTTATTATCCGATCCAGTAATTGTTCAGTCAGTCACTGAGGCCCTTGGTGCGTATTTTGACTTTAATGCATCCCCAGAGGTTTCAGCTACCATATGCTTGGAGGCTCATAAGCCCACAATAAGAGGGTTATTGATACAGTGGGCCTCAAGGATAAAAAGTGAAAGAGAGGCTTATGTGGCGAGATTGGAGAAAGAATACTCAGAAATAACTGAAAAAGCAAAAAGGGATTTGACCCCGGGGATTCGCTCTTAACTGGGTGAGGTTACGAGAGACCTTAATGTGGCCCTGGCAGGAAAAGTAGAGATTGCGTTGAGATGGGTTAAACATAAATACTACTGCAAGGCAAACAAACCTGATTCTCTGTTGGCGAGGAAATGTGATAGGGGTGTATTATCTAGTAATCCTCCTAAAATAGTAGATATTTTCCAGACGCAATTTATATTCTAACCCTAGCCCTCCCAGAGATGAAGATATTTTGGGTTTTTTGGATAACATTTCCCTCCCTGCTCTGCCACCACAGTTATATGATCTTTTGGAAGAGGATTCTAATCTTTTCGAGGTACAACAGGCAATTGCGGGATTGAAAACTAATAAAAGGCCGGGACCTGATGGTTTCTCAGCAGTTTATTATAAAACTTTTATTTCAGTGTTGGCCCCGAGACTGTCCGGTGCACTCAATGCCGTTCGAAAGGGGGGCTCTTTTTTCCCGAGAAATGCTTATGGCATCAATAAGCATGATCCCAAAGCCTGGGGTGGATCATACTATTTGGTCTAACTTTAGGCCAATTTCTCTGATCAACCTAGACGTTAAAATTTTGGACAAGAGCTGATAGGATATCGAAATATCTCCCAGAATTAGTACATAACGATCAGACAGGCTTCATACCAGGGCGACAGGCGGGGGACAATATTAGACGGGTTATCCAAATCTCTCATAAAGCTAAAGAAAGGAAACTCCCTATTTTGCTTTTGTCCTTGGACATTAGAAAGGCTTTTGATTACGTATCCTGGGAGTATCTTTTTTGTTTGCTGGAAAAGTGGGGTTTTGGTCCTAGCTTTTTAGACACCTTGAAAGCGATTTATAGTACTCCACCAGCTTTTGTGAAATATAGTGGATATAAATCTGATACCTTTAATTTGGCTAGAGGGACGAGGCTGGGTTGTCCTCTGTCCCCCCTGCTCTTCGACCTGGTTATGGAGCCTTTGGCCCACTTGATCAGAGATTCCCCAAATATTTCAGGGGTTGAGATTGGTGATAGACATCACAAGCTTTGCCTATTTGCCGATGATGTTTTGATGTTTATCTCCCCCTTGTCTCTTTGCCAGATTTGCTGCAAATATTGAATCGATTTGCGATGGTCTCGGGGTTGCAAGTCAACACCACCAAATCTAAAGCTATCAACATTAGTGTTACCTCAGAACTATGGCGTCAGTTACAATCTAGTTATGACTTTGCCTGGGAAGATAAGGGGATTAAATACTTGGGAATTACCTTGAAAATGACTATAGTTCTTTATTTTCAGCTTTATGTACCCTTACGTAGGAAATTTAATAGACTGTTAGCGCAATGGAAAGATCATAATCTGTCCTGGCCTGGCAGAGTGGCAGCAGTAAAAATGAATTTATTGCCTAAATTTCTTAACGTAGCGAGAACCCTACCAGTACAGGTTCCACCTCAATATTTGAGAGAATTACAGGGCCATACACTTTCGTTTTTTTGGAATGGTAAAAAACAGAGGATTGCGAGGAAATTATTATTAGACCTAAGTCTGATTGTGGTCTGGGGGTCCCGAGCTTCTGTAAGTACTTTCAGGCAGCACAAATAGCGCAACTTCTTTCCTATCATATAGAGGTGGATACCCCTAGTTGGGTTCAGATTGAATCGGTCCTCTCTTTTCTGCAGGCCGTTAACAATCTTCTATGGCTTACACCAAAGGCTATGGGGCAGATAAATAACCCAATTGTAGCACACTCCTTGCGGGTGTGGGATGATGTCAAATTTTCGGAAGAACTGGCCTCTTCACATTTACCATTGGCGCCTTTGTGGGGTAACCTTCTGTTCCCCCCGGGCTTACTAGACTCCTCTGGATTTAGTAGATGGAAGCAGGCGGGGATCTTTTGTGTGATAGATTGCGGTCAGGGTCCTGGAGTGGCCTCCTTCCAGCAGCTCCAAGACAGGTACGGTCTGTTGACCAAGGATGTTTTTGGATATCTACAAATTTCGCATTTTATTAGATCTCTAACTAGAGGTTGTTCTAAATTGGATAGCATCACTCATTTCGAAGCCCGTTGCTTCGGGATCTGAGGGGTAGAGGTGCGATCTCAGGCATTTACAAGTCATTATGTGCGGGTTTAGTTCGGGGAAAACTTCAGTGCAGGGAACATTGGGAACGAGACTTGAAGGGGGTTAAAGAGCCTGAGCAAAGGATGTGGCAGGCTTCCTTTGGGAAAGACGCCTCTGTGTCAGCGATAGAAGCAAATTTAAAGGTTTTTATGCGGTGGTATATGGTACCGGAACAATGGGTACATATGAGGGGTGATTCCCAAAGGCTCTGCTTCCGGGGTTGCAGCGTCCCGGGAACAAATGGTCATATTTGGTGGGAGTGCCTCATAGTTCGTAATTTCTGGGATAAAATATTTGAGTCTCTTAACAAAATTATGGGAAGTAGATTAGGCCTTGATCCCTGGATAGCGTTACTAAATGAGCCAATACCAAATGCCAATGTGAAACAAAAACAATTAGCCTACCATCTTTTTCCATGTGCAAATAGAGCTTGGAGAACATCTTCTGTGGAATTTGGTGAATTTAAAACCAGGGTAAATAACACCATGGTGATGGAGAAGGTTTCGGCCATTCAAAACAGTAAAATGGAGGAGTTCTGAGAGGTGTGGGCCCCTTGGATGATGCATCTAAACAGCTCTAGTAGTTATTGATTCGTTCTTGGAAGAATTTTAACCCCTTACAAAACAGCTTGAAATCTGTTATGTTGTTCGTTTTCCACATTGAACTGTTTGCCCCAGTTCCTTACACCTTTAGAATTAAAGCTGAACTTCAGTCACAATGTTCACTTACATTTACTTTAAGCATATTTGGCATTGTATGCTTGCGCATACATAGGGAGGTTAGATACCTTGCTCAAGAGCACTTCAGTCATGTCCCAGCTGGGAATCAAACCTCTAACCCTCCGGTCACAAGTTTGGTTCCTTAACCACTAGGCCACAACTGCCCCTGTGGCAATCACAGACATCATACATTCATGGACATCAGATGTCACTGCTGGACATGGAAGCTGTGGGCTGGGTATTTGTCTGACTGGCAGTTATGCAGATACTGGTCACTCAAGTCCTAGCTATCAATCAAGTCCAAGTCTGACATCTATAGCCATGACCGGCAGATTGCAGCAAAGGGCTCTGATTGTTTTCAATGTCTGCATTCCTGGCGGTGTGGGCGCCAGGGATATGGCAGTGCACACTCCCCATTGAAGGCAATCAGAGCCCTTTGCCAAAGGATGTAAACACGGCAAAGGGCTCTAATTGGACGAGAGCCCATGAATGCACCATTGGATTGGAGGTAATGAGTTTTACTGGGCGGCACGGACAAAACCTCAAAAAAGTAAAATTCTCTAGTTTTCTTCCACTTTAAGCTCTCTCAAGACTCCAAGTTTCATGCATGCCCGAAGTTCACTTGGAGTGCACAAAAGCTAATGGTAGAAAATGCGGTCACCCTCATTCCATAAGATGGAAGACCTATGGTGCTGCGGGAGGCGCTTAGAGCCTCCTTCCAAGGGAAGGACGTAGAGAGTGACCAGCCTAGAGTTCAATGCCCAGAGATGAAACTTGGGAGTTGGGAAGTTCCATGAAAACTAGCAGACCTAACCTAACAGCACTAAGGTACTGATTCCTTGCTCATTCTATCCTTAACTACCCACTTGTAACTAACCCTTCAGATCTGTATATGAATCCGTTCATTGCTTGTATATTTCCTTGTATACTATTACCAACTTTTATATAAGGGTCCGTCAACTGGTTAAGGTGATTAGACCGGTATTAATAAAATTATAGGGCATGATTCCTCAGCACAAGGTCAAACGCCACAAACACCCTTTTAGTGTTCCAGTTACAGCAGCACTGATCACTCAGAAAC
Organism: Gastrophryne carolinensis; assembly: GCA_027917425.1. Taxonomy (NCBI): domain Eukaryota; kingdom Metazoa; phylum Chordata; class Amphibia; order Anura; family Microhylidae; genus Gastrophryne; species Gastrophryne carolinensis. The sequence goes on along the minus strand of CM051234.1, from coordinate 572,730,465 downwards.
AGTGCCAACCATAGCAATATGCAAAGTAAATACATTAGCTGCCATACCTCTGCTGTATACTATGGTAATCTTTGGATTCCAGTTATTATTATCGGCAAAGGATTTATCCATCATTAATAGGCCGTGTAGTTTTTTCATGAATGGGACATTCCCACTACATTCTATCAGCCGGAAGACCGTAGATCCGCTTACACCCTCTTTGTAAATAATAGGTAGTAACCAGTATTTCTCAGCATGTATAAACTGCGGTTTCTGGACAGTTCTGCAAGGGCGTATGAGCAAACAAAAGCAATGTCTGGAGCGAGGCAGAAAAAAGCCATTATATATATATATATATATATATATATATATATATATACACACACACACACACACACACACACATACTCCAACTGTATTTTTTTTAAGACGAATCGTGGTGGGGAAATGTCAGTGCGTCCTATCTGGCAAATGTAAGGAAAAAAAATACAATTCTGTGATTACTCACCTTGTAGAATTGGTATTATAAGTATGCAGCACGTCCTGCTCCAGATAATGATTCATAACATCTGGGATTACCTCCACAAGAGGGCTCTTTACTGCAGAGATGGCAAAAAGAGGCCCCTCCCAGTCCATATATACCCGGGACCTCCCACTAATTCCCCAGTATAGAAAAGCAGTAAGAGAACCAGGAGAAGCCAATAGAAACTTAACAACGCTAACAAGGATAACAATCACCATAAAGAGGATCCAAGAATAAAGCAATCAGGGTGGGATGGAGCAGGACGTGCTTCATACTTATAATACCAATTCTACAAGGTGAGTAATCACAGAATTGTATTATTCTACGTATGCAGCACGTCCTGCTCCAGATAATGATTCAGAACATCTGGGACATCCAATAGCAGTGTCCATAAAAAGGGAGGGCATCCCAAAAAGCAACAACGCGCAGTTCAAACCACTGCCGCCTGCAGAACCTTGCGGCCAAAAACAGCATCTGCTGAGGCCCTAACATCAACCTTGTAAAACTTAGAAAAGGTATGAACAGAAGACCAAGTGGCAGCCTTACAAACTTGTTCAACAGAAGCCTGGTGTTGGAAGGCCCAGGAAGCCCCAACAGCACGGTTAGAATGAGCAGTAACACGGAAAGGAGGATCCTTTCCCCTAGCAGAATAGGCCCTAAAGATAGCCTGACAAATCCATTTGCTAATAGTAGACTTAGCAGGAGCCAAACCCTTCTTGGGACCCGAGGGAACCACAAACAAGGCATCTGTCTTTCTGAAAGGCACAGTCACCACCCGATAGAATTTCAAATTCCTGACCACATCCAGAGAATGCAAGGCCCTCTCTTTGGAGTTACCAGGATTAGGACACTAGGAAGGAAGCACAATGTCCTGAATGAGATGGAAGGCAGAAACAACCTTAGGCAAGAAATCTGGTTTAAAGCGGAAAACCACCTTGTCCTGGTGTCTCTCAAAGTAGGGGGCCTGAATAGACAGTGCCGCCGACTCAGAGACACACCCGAACGAGGTGATAGCCACCAAAAAGGCCACCTTCAGAGTAAGGATAGACAAAGCAGCCTCATGCACAGGCTCAAATGGAGGACCCTGAAGGGCAGACAAAGCCAAATTCAAATCCCAGACTGGCAACAGGGGTTTACGGGGAGGACGCACATGAGCGACCCCCTGGAAGAATGTCTTGACCAGAGGATGTAGAGAGAAGGATCTCTGGAAGAAAACAGCCAAGGCAGACACGTGACCCTTCAAAGTACTGAGCTGAAGACCCAAATCCAACCCATGTTGAAGGAACTCCAGGATCCTAGGAATGGAGAACACACGACAGGGAAAAGCCTTAGACTCACACCAGTAAATGTAAGTCCGCCAGGTCCTATAGTAAATAGTAGAGGAGGATTTCTTCCTAGCCCTGACAAGAGTATGAACAACAGAATCAGACAATCCTTTCTCCCTTAGGATGGATGTTTCAGCAGCCAGGCCGTCAAAGCCAGCGTTTGTAAATTGGGATAACAAAGCCGTCCTTGAGTGAGAAGGTCCGGAACCAAGGGAAGAGTGTACTGATCTACTGCGAACTGCACAACGTCTGCGAACCACACCTGTCTTGGCCACCTGGGAGCCACCAGAATGGCTGGCACCCTCTCCTGCACCAACTTGCGCAGAACCTTGCTCAGAAGAGGAAAATGGAGGGAAGAGGTACAGGAGACCGAATCCCTGCCAGGGCAGAGACAGAGCATCCACCGCCAAGGCCAGAGGATCCTGGGACAGAGAGACAAATGCTGGGAGCTTGTGATTGTGGCGAGAAGCAAACAGATCCACGTCCGGCATCCCCCAACGGTGACATAGGGATAGGAAGACCTCGCTGCTGAGGGACCATTCCCCCAGGTGAGAGGCCCCCCTGCTCAGGGAATCCACCTCCAGATTCTCCACTCCCGGAATGTAAACTGCTGAGATGCACAGAACATTGTCCTCGGCCCAGGACAGAATCATGGACACCTCCCTGAGGGCACTCTTGCTCCGAGTCACTCCCTGATGATTGATGTAGGCGACCACCGTCTGGTTGTCATAGCGAACCTGGACCGGCAGGCCCTGAAGGTGAGGGGTCAACTGTGCCAGTACCAACCGAACCGCCCTCAGCTCCAGGACGTTGATGGGAGTGTGGGCCTCCTGAGGGCCCCACAGCCCCTGGAATTGAAGGGCTCCCCAGTAGCCCCACCCCCCCCAACCTGACAGACTGGCATCCGTAGTGACCGTCTCCCAACATGGTGCCAGAAATGATCTGCCCCCCAGAAGATTCCTCAAGTCCAGCCACCACAGGACGGACCGCCGACCCAGAGGAGAGAGAACAAATGCCTGATCCAGAGACAGGGGACTCTTGTCCCAGACTGAAAGGAGATGTAGCTGAAGGGGTCTCATGTGAAATTGGGCATAAGGGACTGCCTCGAAGCAGGCCACCATCAGTCCCACCAATTGCATCCCTTGCCGGATGGAAGGACGAGGACTGGACAGCATGAAATGAATCAGAGCTTGAAGAGAATCCACCTTCTGCTGAGGAAGAAAAATCCTGGCCTGAATGGTATCCAGATTCATGCCCAGGAAGGGGGTCACCCGGGACGGGGAGAGGGAGGATTTGGGATAATTGATCACCCATCCGAACGTTTCCAGGGCAGTCACCACCGTCTGGGTATCCAATTCTGCCTGCTGGAGAGAATGAGATGTAATGAGAAGGTCGTCCAGATAAGGGAGAATGCGAATGCCCCGGGCTCTGAGAAGGGCCATCACACCCACCAGCACCTTGGTGAACACTCTGGGGGCTGAGGGGAGACCGAAGGGAAGTGCCACAAATTGGTAGTGCTGGTCCTCCACGGCGAACCTGAGGAACCGCTGATGCCCTGGGAAGACCGGCACATGAAGGTAAGCATCCTTGATGTCTATGGAGGTCATGAAGTCCCCTGGGCGCAAAGAGCTTATCGCGGAGCGCAGGGTCTCCATGCGAAAGCGTCTGGTCCTGCTGTTGTTGTTGTTGCTTGTTGAGAAGCTTTAAGTCCAGGATGGGCCTGATGGAACCATCCTTTTTGGGTACTATGAAGAGATTGGAATAATAACCCTGACCTCTCTCCCCCGTAGGGACCGGACAGATGACCCCCATAGCCAATAGGTTCTGTACAGCCCGAAACAGACCCCGAACTGCCAGGGGGTCTAGCGGAATACGAGACCTGAGGAATCGTGGAGGAGGCCATGCAGCGAACTCTAGCTTGTAGCCGGAGAACACAACCTCCAGAATCCACCTGTCTGAGACCTGTTGTCCCCAGACATGAGTGAAGAGCTGCAGCCGTCCCCCCACCCATAAGGGTGAGGACGCCCCTTCATGGCTGAGCGGGCTTGGTGGCAGACCTGAGCTTGGAGCCCCAGGAGGATCCGGGATGGGCACGGCCTCTGTCCTTGCCCCAGAAGTCTCCCCTGTGCCCCGCAAAGGACACCCCCCTCCCTGACCTGTATCCACAAAAGAAGGGAGTAAAGGACCCCGAACCCCTAAAGGGCCGCGGCTGTCTTTTTCATTGGGGCAACTTACCTCCCTTTGCAAAAAGGTCCAAACGGTCTGACCAGAGCCCTAATAGCCACCGCAGTAATAGACGCACAGACCGGGCGCAGGGCCGATCCTACACAATACGCCGGTCCTCACTATCCTTCAGGGTAGTGGAATCAGGAGAATGCACCACAGAAGTGTTGGACAACCCCAAAACAGGGGCATCCACTTCTGGGGGAGTTGACCAACATTTAACCACATCCGATGGAAAAGGATAACTTTTATCCCATCCCTTAGGAATACCAGGATGCCGGCTAGGCCGCTCCCATTCCTTGAGAACCAGATTATAAAAATGTGCCTGTTCTGAAAATTCCAAACGTGGCTTTGCAGTACCGAACAATTCCCCCTGTTGCATGGGCGCCGCAGCAGGAAGGGAAATGGAAAGCACTTCAAAGATTTGAGTCAAAAGTCTATGGGTGTCATCAGCATCCCAATGCTCTGAGCCGGCATCAGCACCAAGGCAATGCTGATCATCAGAAAATTCTGAATCCGAGAATAGTTCCCCTTCCTCAAGAGGAGCATAGTCAGATAAATCAAGGAAATCTTCAGTCTCCATAGGAAAGGCTGAGGCAGCAGGTGCCACATGCAGTCTCTTAGCTGGGGTCTTACGGGCCGCAGAGCTAGCAATCAATCTCTCAATGTTGGCCAGCCTGGAAGAAACATCCGGCTGAGACTCCCCACTAGTATTAATCTCACTGGGAGTCATAATCAAGCAAGGGGGTGTGGGAGAAGAAATGGTGGGTGCAGACCCAGACAGCCCAGAATGGCGCGCAAGTGCCTGCTGGGCGCAGGGTACACAGACCCGCACATCATCGCTCACAGGGGATGCCCCACACACCACACACAGCCAGGCTTGTCCCGATAGGACCCCGAGCACAATATCCTGTGAAGCCTCCATATGGTGATTTTAGTGGCACAACTGGCCAGTAGGAATTACGCTGTACAGCTGCCCGGGATGCCCCAAATGTCTGCTAGGATAGTGGGAGGATTTAAATATTTAGGCCTCTAATAAAGTTACATAGAACTAATAGAGGGCACAGGACCGGGAGAAACCTCTAAACCAGTTTCCCCGCCTGTAAGATGTAAAAACATTACACCCCATCAGTTATACAGAAAAAATAAATGGATAATAATGGCAAAATAAGGCCCACTGGGGCACTCTCGGACCGCTGAAGAGCTAGCAATCGTCCAGGCAGCAGAGACAAGATGGCGCTGGAGGGTTCTGAAGGGGCGGGCCGCGCCAAGCGCTAAGCCACGCCCCCTCCAGGAAGAGCGGGGACAGGCCGAGTAGACGCCACCCCGCAGCCAATCAGTACTCAGTAGGCCCCGGAGTGACGTCATCGCTGACCGCGGACGCCGCAAGGCGCGAGTGTCAGCGGCGGGAGAATCAAATATGACAAGGGGAGAGGTGAAGCGCTGATCAGAGTACCAGCGCGAGAATGTCAAAGACACAGCCACAGCTTTGCACAGTGGTGTGAAGGCAAGCACTCACACAACCAGACGCTCACCCACTCCCCCCCCCCCCCGACAAACCGGGATAGCGGGAGAAGGAGGTAGTTGGATGCCCATAAAGACACCCAAAATATGTAAGGGAGGGCATATAGCGAATGGGGCATCCCAAGTCAGGTTCACCATACCTGGACCGCCTACCCTTTGGTGGGGGTTTTGCGGTGGAGCAAGCTCCTAGTAAAGCACCTCTAATAGGTGCTGCCTACCATCACCCGACCACGTAGCCAAGGCTGGGAGGCAGAATAAAAGGTGGAACGGGTGGGAATAGTTCTACAGGGCCACGGGCTGTGAAGCCCGGCTCACCTGCGAGAAGAGAAGCCATCATCTTGTCCTTCGCAGCCCACTGCAGAGAAGAAACTGGGGAATTAGTGGGAGGTTCCGGGTATATACGGACTGGGTGGGGCCTCTTTTTGCCATCTCTGCAGTAAAGCGCCCTCTTGTGGAGGTAATCCCAGATGTTATGAATCATTATCTGGAGCAGGACATGCTGCATGCTTATAATATACCTATACTATGGTTCTCCCCCTGCTGCTGGCAGCCACCGTCACACGTCAAAGTGTTCCAGCCACTCCCACTGCCACACACGTTCCCGAAGCAGGCGGTGGTTTAAGGCCGTGGGTAGGCGTGGCCTGAACAGGGCCGGCTTCCACTGAAAACAATGGACGATGGCCCGTGTCACGGGCCATGCCCATCTGCAACCCTGAACCAGCGCTAGCTCAGGGAGCATGTGGTAACATTTGAATAAACTGCACTTTGCCATTTGGTCCTACTGATTGGATTTGTGTATGGTCTTATAGGTGGGGTTTATTCATTTCTATTCCATACCACATGTTTGAGATTAGATGTGTTATAATTCAGAGGATGCCACTCACTTTGGGAATGGGGTGGTTGTTTAAATATAGTGAATAGATTGTTTAGTTGTTCCTTTATGCTATAGATATTAGGTACAGTGATGGCCAGGTGTGTGGCCACTATAAATTCATTCATGTCTACCACTAGACCTGATGGGTTTATAATTTTTGCAAATAATCTGCGGGGGGCATTGTGCCAAGATGGCGTAGCATGGAAGCTCTTTGGCACAGAGGCGCCGTGCTCCCACCATGCGGTGACTCAATCACTGAACACAGCCCTTAAATAGTTCTGAAGTCACCCAGGCATCCATCCACTGCTGAAATACAATTTCATGCTTGTTTGTGACATTCAAATTCTGGCTTCAAATCCTCCGTACAGAGAACAGCCAACAGGCTGGAAAGTTGATCTGTGTAAAGAAATCCTGTGACTGTCATCAAAGCTTAATAAGCAGTATACACAACAAACCGCAGCTTGTGATAGGCAATTACACTGATGGGGGAAAGAGCCCATTAGGAAAATGAGCAATAAAAGCTTTTCTAAGAGCAATTACAGAGGACCTGGGTGAAACGCCAACAGATAAAAACCTCTTTGGCCAGGAAAAATGACTTCACCGGCAAACCTCCAGGAGATAAAACAGCAGATTACAAGGTGTTCCATGGCACAATTTCCCCTTCTGGAGGTGTATGGATGACGTATCTCTGATACATATTAACCCCATCCCTTAAACCGGACATTCAGCATGATTTACTGAAACACCCCAACCCTTAAAAAAAAAAAATTATATATTTTTATTCTATCCCCCACTGGGCTGCAACTCTGTTCAGGACTCTAGGATACGGGCACCGCCATCTTGACTAAGAAGCATCACATACTGAGGAGAGGAGAGCGGGATGAAGTAAAGGGGGTGGGGGTATAGCTGTACTTTGCACAGACAGAGCAGAGCTGGGGTCAGAGAAAGGACAGCAATCCCAGAATGCAGAGCGACACAGTCAGAAGACACTTCCTGCCTGATGCTCCATGAGCCACCATCTTGGATGTTTAAAGGCTCATAACATGCAGTAGATGCAGGTAGGTTGATTTTTAATATGAGCAATCTGTATGTACAGGGTGTGGGAAACATATAAGATAAACTCTTATTCAAGGTGAAGGTCCGCTTTAAAAGAGGCACAAAACTCTGGATTTTCACTCAGAATACCCACCTGGAAGAGGAACGAAACCTGGTGGAATGAAAATCATTGGATTTGTTCCTCTTTCAGGGGGCACTACAATGTGGGATGTATTCATGTTAATGTACTTAGAGCTGAGTGAGGTTCTTCCCTGAGGAAGCTCATTGCGAAACATGTTGGAAGACAATCTGCGTTTTTAATATTCTATTGTGTCTTAAATAGAAATGGTGTACACTGAATGTAAACCATCTAGAATGCAAGTAAAAACAGTTTAACTACTACTGAGGTTGTAAATATGAATTAACTGAAATATGTAGAAAGAGTATTATGTTTATGTGGGGTTGCAACCATATTGGGAGAGAAACCCCCATATAATACTAAGAATTTAACTTATTCCCATTCTGAACATTATTCCTCCCTTAAGGTGGACCAAACCCCAGGATTTTGACTATCCTGGGTTTTGGTCCTTTCCCCGATCGGGGGTGCCCCACTGTGTGAAACCCCCCAGATTGGCAACGCCAACTCACCTCTTCCCGGTCCTACGGCGTATGCACGGCCGCTCGTTCAATCAACGTGCTCGAAGACGCTGATGTCACATCATCTAAGTCTTTGTTTAAGGCCAGTGGCTCTGAGAACGCTGGCGGACACATCCCCCGCTTCCCTATAACAGGAAGCGTGCCCACGCTGGCCATTTACAAATGCCTGGTGCGGGCACGCGCCCTGCTAGAGGGATAGTGGGGATGCGGCCACGGCTTAAGCATGCGCCATTGGACTAGGAAACAAGATAAGTGTATGGGGCAACCTGGGGAGTTTCACACATCCCGATTTTGGATGCCCCGGGGGTAGGGAATCAATCTATAACATTCCCGGACTATCGACGTGGGTTTTGGTCCACTTTAACTGTGATATAATTGTGAGACATAGTAATAAATTGCTTTCTTTTAATAATCGGATAACCCTTTAAACCCAAAATTAGGCAAAAGAAATTACCAGGTTCATGCTGCATTGCATCCCAGGTGACCAGTGGTGGTCAATAAACAGCATCACATGGCACTGAACACTCCTGCCACATAAAGTCTATGTCATTACCAACCCCCGTCTCTCTCTACTGGAGACAAATTTGCCAGAACCTCAGGGCCCAACCCTGCTACACCAGTTCCTGCTCACTCCCTATAGCAGCAGACTAGATGGCTGAGCAGGACATTGGCCAAACCAGATTAGCCTATACTCAAGATAGGTACTGCTGGCTCTCAGGAGGATTTCACTCTCTGTAAGGGAGTAATAATTTGACTTGCCTTTCTCATGTATGGGCCTAAATAATAATTCTGCCAACTGACTCCTCCACAACCAAATAACAAACATGATCGCAAACATGTGCTACTGCCCAGAGACCAGAAGCACACAAAAAACTGGGGCAGGAAGTGGAGGTTGCAATATCTAGCTAGTGTTTCCTGTTCCTGGAGGTGGATCCCTATCTCACCTGTCCTGGAAGAGGACTGAGAAATAACACTGTCCTCATTATACCGTGCAGCCACCATATTAAGTCCCCCACAATGCGCACTGGATTGGTGAGGCTGCTGTGGAGGACGTGTGCACAGGAGCTGTAAAATGCAGCCTTTCACAATAGCACAATATAATAAGTCACTTTGTCAACAAATAAAACCTTGTCTATTGTTTCTGAGTATAAAAGGTAAATAGACTGTGCACCTTCACCACAAATGCTTACAGAGGTAATAGCAGGGCTGTGGAGTAGATAAGCCGCAGCCCGACTGAATTTTATCAGGCCCCAACCTCTTCATAAATGGCCAGTAATAATTTGCAGTAAATTTCTTATAGTCAAATAATAACATGGGGCTTTTTTCTCACCATTATGTAAGCAATAGGGTGATGTATATAGAACATGAAGCATATTTATTGAAATGCAAATTCAGAGCAAATGACCGCATGAGCAAGTGGATGGACACCCAAAAATGGGTCAATCGCTCAATCTATGCCCCCCCAAAAGGTGCAAACTAGCCACATTCCCAGCATGCTGTTCGGACACGTGCACTCCCACGCTCTGCCATTCCAAAATTCTGGGCGCGGGAGGGCACACGGGCGATTAGAAGCAGGGAGTGTGGCGATGGTGGAGATTACGTTGTGGGATCAGGTAAGACCATGAGCGTCCCTGGGACCGCACACAGCGGGGGCATCCAGTGTAGAAGGCCCTGGGGGCAGGCTAACGGATGGGCCTGGAAACTTTTGGATTTCATAGCCTGGCCACGAGGGTTCTGACCCACTCAACCTTTTGAAGAGCAAGGGCCGTGTATGCGATTTGACAACAGGTTCACGGGCCACTAAAGAATGCAGGGACAAGTCATCCTATGCTGCTGAGGAGGCCCGGCAGAAGGGAGGAAGTTTACTAGGTTATTTATTCAGAAATATAAAGCAGGCCAAATAAAAGATGCAGCCCCTCATATTTAAAATGGAGAGACCATAAAACAGGCTCATGTATCGCTTTGCCTTGAATGTCCTTTTAAAGTTCCTGTCCAGATAAAACAAAGTCTATACTCACCTTTTCCCCCACAGCTCATTCATGCAGCGCCGGCTTCTTATTTACCAATGAGAGAGAGCGATTCCATCCTCCATTGGTGAACATACATGGTGGTGTTATCAATATGCCTTTACATCCCCTAACACTCCCACTCTATTTACTGCAATGGAGGGGGTGTGCCAAGACCAGAGGTGCTGAACCTGCTTTGGGATGACCGCACTATTGCAATAAATGGAGCAGGCTTGTGGCATCGGAAACAAGGCTTCATGGGTGGCTCCATTAGAGGACACTGGCGCTGAAAGGTGGAATCACCATTGGTAAGTATGAAGATGCCAGCACTACACGGAGGAGCTGCAGGGGAACACCGGACCTGCACGGAACAGATGCAGGTGAATATAGAATTTTTTTTTTGTTTCCGCCTGGTCAAAGAAAACAAAGTTTCAGCCATTGTAACTAAGGACTTTGGAGCAGGGTTGAGCTCAGTCTCTCTAATGCCTAAGGCAAACTATAGAAAGGCGCCCCAAGATGTTTAGCTCCACTCCTCAATAGAGCAACCCGAGGCAGGGTCGGCGTCAGCACCCGGCAAGGCAGGCAGTTGTCGGTGGCCCCCACCCTCTGGGGGGGCCCACTAACAGGGCCGGCCTTTGGGGTGTGCAACGGTGCTTTACCAGCAGCAGACTGGGGGGCCCCGCCACAGCTGGTGCCCACATCTCCTCGAATGGCGTAGTTCCACACAAAGGGGCATCTCGATTTAGATTCCAGGGGAGGAAGTGCTGGTTTTGGTCTGCTTTTAAGTTGCCCACCCCAGCTGATATCCTGGAAGAGTCTCTGATCCTGACCTGGGCGGAGGCCAATGTTCCCTGCATACACACACACCCTCCCCCGAGGGCTACAAGGGAGAGCGAGGGAGGACAGCGGCCACTTAACAGGACCCACCGATAGACGGGGGCAAGGGGCAATAGTGCGGGAGGGGCATCCCTTAGAGGCTCACCAAATGCCTATACCGCCTACCCTTTGGTGGGGGATTGCGGTGGAGCAGCACTCCTAAGCACCTGACAGCGGTGCTGCCTACCATCACCCGACCAGCACAGCCAAGGCTGGGAGGCAAATTACTAATGGAACGGGTGGGAATAGTCCTACAGGGCCGCAGGCTAATAGCCCCGCTCACCTGCTAGAAGAGAGAGTCATCTTCTTGTCCTTGGCAGTCCAGACTGCAGAGAAGATCTGGGGGTTGTGGGAGGTCCCTCGGTATTTGAAGGGCCGGGAGGAGCCTATTTTAGATGTCTCTGCAGTCCAGCGCCATGTCCAGCGCCATATGGCGGAGTAATACCCAAGTGTAAGTAATCTGGAGCAGGACGTACTGTACACTAAGAATACATATCAATTTTACATGCTGAGGAATAGTTTCTAAGGTGTTTGGGCTTTTCAATAAATGATGCTGAATGTACGGTTTAATACTTTGCTATTTAAAGCAGACCAAACCCCAAGATTTTTTTCATTCCCCTTGTTTTGACACACTTTACGGTGGCATCCCAATTTGGTTGTGAAACCCCCAGAAGCTCCTGTTTGCTTACCTTGATCCACGCTCTCATGGCACATACACAGGCTCTTGTCCAGCCAGAGCTCATGGCTATGCATATTCATGCCCAGCAATAAGTGCTTAATAGAAAAGATTGCCCGACGCCTTCTGCTGGCCGCTGACAGCCATTCAAATATGCGGGTGGGTGCACACATCAGACAGTGCTGGGAATGCCGCTGAAGGATCGATTCCAGAGCTGATCGTCTTGGGGAAACCAGGGGGTATCACACAGTAGAAATCCCAAATCGGGGACAAGCTGTAACATGGCCCTGGTTTTGGTAAACTTCAAAAACACTGCTTAGAATACTGCTTTCAATTTAATCTGTCACCAGAATGGCTCAGGGTGGCAGCTGGAGCTTTCAACCAGGCCAAAAGTCAAAATAAGATTTGGGTCCATAGAGTAGCTTTCCTTTGAGACAATGCGGATGCCCTGCAGTCAGAACCACTACTAAACCCCTCATACAAGCATACACAGGCCCCTGGAATCCCAGCGGAGGTCGATAGTGGCAACGGAAGTGCATACAGGGGCATCGCTGCTCCCTTTTCTCCTGGCAGACAGATAATCTGTCGGTGAAGCAGCACACATTTCTGTTGCCACATCCTATGAACTCTTTGACCAGGGGAAGTGCATATGCTGCTCGTGTGCCAGGTTTAGTAGCAGCCCGAACTGCACTAGGAAAATCTTCCTATTTTTTTACTATGAACACCTTTTTGCACTCCTTCCGCAATTACACTGTGTGGCACACACCATCCCCAATGTCCGCAGGGGGGTAGCTGCTTCTTCCTCTTCTTGCCTGTTCTTGTTGTTCTGCTGAGCTCACCAGCAGCATTAAAAAAATACCATTCTGTGAATACTCACCTTGTAGAATGGATATTATAATTATGCATCACGCCCTGCTCCAGTAATAATCATTACGTCTGAGATATAGTCCACAAGAGAGCACTTTACTGCAGAGATGGCAAAAAAGAGGCCCCTCCCGGTCTATATATACCCAGGACCTCCCACTCATTCCCCAGTATAATTAAGCAGTAAGGGAATCAGGAGAAGCCAATAACAAGATTAACAATATTTAACAAGGAAAACGTCACCATATAGAGGATCCAAAAATATAAACTCAGGGTGGGATGGAGCAGGGCGTGATGCATACTTATAATATCCATTCTACAAGGTGAGTATTCACAGAATGGTATCACGCCCTGCTCCAGTAATAATCATTACGTCTGGGACATCCAGTAGCAGTGTCCAACAACGGGTGGGGATCCCAAAAAGAGCAACAACGCACAGTTCAAACCACTGCAGCCTGCAGAACTTTGCGGCCAAAAACAGCATCCGCTGAGGCCCACACATCAACCTTGTAAAACTTGGAAAATGTATGAACAGAAGACCAGGTAGCAGCCTTACAAACTTGTTCAACAGAAGCCTGGTGCCGAAAGACCCAAGAGACCCCAACAGCAGGGGTAGAAAGAGCAGTAATTTGGAAAGGGGGATCCCTCCCTTTAGCAGAAAAGGCCCTAACAATGGCCTGACGAATCCATTTGCTAATGTTAGACTTAACCGGCGCCAAACCCTTCTTTGGACCAGAGGGTACCACAAACAAGGCGTCTGTCTTCCTGAAAGGCGCTGTAGCCACCAGGTAGTATTTCAAGTTTCTGACAACGTCCAGAGAATGCAAGGCCCTCTCCTTGTCATTACCAGGATTAGGGCATAAGGAAGGAAGCACAATGTCCTGATTGAGGTGAAAGGCAGAGACAACCTTAGGCAAGAAGTCTGGTTTAAAGCGGAAAACCACCTTGTCCTGGTGTCTCTCAAAGTAGGGGGCCTGAATGGACAGAGCCGCCAACCCCGAAACACGCCGGACAGAGGTGATAGCCACCAAAAAGGTAACTTTCCAAGTGAGAATAGACAGTGCAGCCTCATGCACAAGCTCAAATGGAGGACCCTGAAGGCCAGACAAGACCAAAATCAAATCCCAAACTGGTAACAAGGGTTAGCGGAGAGGGCGCACATGAGTGACCCCCTGGAAGAAAGTTTTGACCAAAGGCTGAAGAGCGAAAGACCTCTGAAAGAAAACCGCCAAGGCGGAAACATGCCCCTTCAGAGTGCTGAGCTGAAAACCCATATCCAGACCATGTTGAAGGAACTCCAGTATCCGAGGTATGGAGAACACCCGACAAGGGAAGGCCCTATCCTCACACCAGTCAATATAGGTCCGCCAGGTAGATGTAAGAAGAGGATTTCTTCCTAGCTCTGACCAGAGTCTGAACAACCGCATCAGACAGACACTTTTCCTTTAGGATGGAGGTTTCAGCAGCCATGCCGTCAAAGCCAGCGTTTGTAAATTGGGGTAACAAAGCCGTCCGTGAGTGAGAAGATCCGGAACCAGGGGCAAAGGGTACTGATTGACCGCCAGCTGCACAACGTCTGCGAACCACACCTGTCTTGGCCACCTGGGGGCCACCAGAACAGCTGGCACTCCTTCTTAAATCAGCTTGCGTAGGACCCTGCCCAGAAGGGGAAAAGGTACAGGAGACTGAACCCCTGCCAAGACAGAGACATGGCATCCACCGCCAGAGCCAGAGGATCCTGGGACAGTGAAACAATGCTGGAAGCATGCGATTGTGGCGAACAGCAAACAGATTCACATCCGGCATCCCCCCTATGACAGAGGAATAGGAAGACCTCGCTGTTGAGGGAACCTTCCCCCCGGCGAGAGGCCCCCCTGCTCAGGGAATCCGCTCCCAGGTTCTCCGCTCCCGGAATGGAAACCGCAGCAATGCACGGGACAATGTCCTCGGCCCAAGAGAGAATCAACAACACCTCCCGGAGGGTACTCTTGAGTTGCGGAAAAGTCAGATTGAGACTCCTCTCTAGTGTAGTCACAGTAGGGGTCAATAAAAAAAAAAATACCATTTTGTGAATACTCACCTGTAAAATGGGTATTATAAGTATGTCACACACCCCGACATTCATTATATGTGGGTATACTGACCTGTAGATGGCGATCTTGCAGAGATGATATAAAAAAAATGTAAGACCCTCCCGGCCCATAAATACCTGGGACCTCCCACTCATTACCCAGTATAAAGATAGCAGTAAGATCAAGGGACTAGGAAAGCCAATTACAACTAACAAAGGTTCACCATATAAAGGATCCAGAATACAAAAGGGCAGGGTGAAGCGGGGTGTGTGACATACTTATAATACCCATTTTACAGGTGAGTATTCACAAAATGGTATTATTCTAAGTATGTCACACACCCCGCTTCAAGACATTCATTACATGTGGGACATCTAATAGCAGTGTCCATAAAGGGCGGGGATCCAAAAACAAGGCAACAAGGCACAAACTTAAACCACTGCAGCTTGCAGAACTTTGCGGCCAAAAACAGCATCCGCTGAGGCCCGAACATCAACCTTGTAAAACTTGGAAAAAGTGTGAACCGAAGACCAAGTAGCAGCCTTACAAACCTGCTCAACAGAAGCCTGGTGCTGGAAGGCCCAGGACGCCCCAACAGCACGAGTAGAATGAGCAGTAACACGAAAAGGGGGAACCTTCCCCTTGACAGAATAGGCCCCAACAATGGCCTGGCGAATCCATTTACTAATGGAAGACTTGGCAGGAGCCAAACCCTTCCTAGGCCCAGAGGGCACCACAAAAAGGGCGCCAGTCCTACGAAAAGGAGAAGTAGCCACCAAATAGTACTTCACACAGCGAACCACATCCAAAGAATGCAAAACCCTCTCCTTGTCATTGCTGGGCTTAGGACACAAGGAGGGAAGAACAATATCCTGATTCAGATGAAAAGCCGAAACCACCTTAGGAAGGAAATCTGGCTTATAGCGGGAAAACAACCTTCCTGATGCCTCTCAAAGTAAGGGGCCTGAATGGACAAAGCCGCCAACTCCGATACACGCCGAACGGAAGTGATGGCAACCAGAAAAACAACCTTCTGAGTAAACGTAGAAAGTGCAATATCCTGCAAAGGGTCAAAAGGCGGACCCTGTAAGGCAGACAAAACCAAATTCAAATCCCAAACTGGGAGCAAAGGCTTCCTAGGAGGCCGCACATGCGTAACCCCCTGGAAAAAAGTCTTAACCAGAGGATGAAGAGCAAAAGACTTTTGAAAGAAAACCACCAGGGCAGAAACCTGCCCTTTCAGCGTACTAAGCTGCAAACCTTGGTCCAGACCATGTTGCAGAAATTCCAAGACCCTAGGGATAGAAAACATCCTGCAAGGCAAGGCCCTAACCTCACACCAATCAATATAAGACCTCCAAATCCTATAATAGATGACGGAGGAGGACTGCTTTCTAGCCCTAACCGCTGTCTGAATGATGGAGGTTTCAGCAACCACGCCGTCAAAGCCAGCGTTGGTAAATTGGGGTAGAGCAGTGGACCCTGAGTGAGCAGATCTGGCAGAAGAGGCAGGTCTAACTGATCCTCTGCCAACCTTACCATGTCTGCGAACCAAACCTGTCGTGGCCACCTTGGAGCCACCAGGATTGCCGACGCGCCCTCTAGGGCCAGCTTGCGCACCACTTTGCCCACCATGGGAAACGGAGGGAACAGGTACAGAAACCCCAGATCCCTCCAGTTCAGAGACATGGCATCCGCTACCAGAGCCAGCGGATCCCGAAAGAGAGACACAAATGCCGGAAGCTTGTGATTGTGAGGAGAGGCAAAGAGGTCCACCTCCGGAGTCCCCCACCGGTGGCAAAGCGACCGAAACACCTTGGGGCTGAGCGACCATTCCCCCCGGCGAGATGACCCCCTGCTCAGGGAGTCCGCCTCCGTGTTCTCCACTCCCGGAATGTACACTGCCGAGATGCATGAGACATTGCCCTCTGCCCAATCCAGTATCAAAGACACCTCCCTGAGGGCCCGCCTGCTGCGGGTCCCTCCCTGGTGATTGATGTAGGCGACCGCTGTCCGATTGTCCGACCGAACCTGAACCAGTAGTCCCCGTAACTGAGGAGTCAAGTGAGCCAGAACCAACCTGATGGCTCTCAGCCCCAGAACATTGATGGCCCCCACAGCCCCTGAAACTGAAGATCCTTCCAAAATCCCCCCCAACCTGACAGGCTGGCATCCGTGGTGACCGTCTCCCAATGAGGGGACCTGCCCCTTGTCAGATTGCTCGGATTCAGCCACCACCGAAGGGAACGCCGCACCCAGGGGGACATCAGAAAGGACTGATCCAATGACAGCGGGGACTCGTCCCAGGCCGCCAAGAGATAGAGCTGGAGCGTCCTTGTGTGAAACTGGGCAAAGGGAACCGCCTCGAACGATGCCACCATCAATCCCACCAGTCGCATCCCTAGCCGGATGGACGGGCGGGGGATGGATAGAAGACGCGGAGTCAATTCCTGAATCAGAAGAACCTTGGCCTGAGAAGTATCCGGAGACATTCCCAGGAACTCCACCACCCTGGAGGGAGTGAGGCAGGACTTGGGATAGTTGATCACCCAACCGAAACTCTCCAGAGCGGACACCACGGTCCTGGTATCCAGCTGCGCCTGACTGAGGGAAGACGCCATGATGAGAAGATCGTCCAGATAGGGCACGATGCGGATACCCCTGGCTCTGAGGATGGCCATCACTCCTGCCAACACCTTGGTAAACACCCTTGGAGCCGAGGTAAGGCCAAACGGAAGAGCCACAAACTGAAAATGCCGATTGTCCACGACAAACCTGAGAAATCTCTGGTGTGCCGGAAATATTGGAATATGCAGGTAAGCATCCTTGATGTCTATGGACGTCATGAAGTCCCCCTGAAGAAGTGAATGGATGGCTGAACGCAGAGTTTCCATACGGAACTTCCGGGGACGGACGAAACTGTTGAGAAACTTCAGATCCAGAATGGGACGGAACCGTCCTTCTTGGGCACCGTGAACAAATTGGAATAGAAGCCCAGGCCCGGTCTGAGAGGGGCACCGGACAGATGACAGCCATGTCCACGGGACTTGCTACTGCCGCCTGAAGCCCCAGGGCGGCCAGAGGGTCTGACGAAAACCGAGACCTGAAGAATCTGGGAGGGGGCCGGAACTCGAACTCCAGCTTGTAACCGGAATCCACCTGTCCGAGACCTGTTGGACCCAGACCTGGGAGAAGAGTTGAAACCGTCCCACCACCCGCAAGAGTGAGGGCGCCCCCTCATTGCTGAGCTGGCTTGGCAGCGGCTCTAGGCTTGGAACCCCAACTGTGCCCTGGACGGGCCTGACCCCTGCCCCTAGGCCAGGAATCACCTCTGGACGAAGGGAAGGCCGAGCCCCTGCCAACTCTAGCCTCACAAAAGGACTGAGAGAAGGAAGCCACCCCCCGAAAGGGGCGACGCTGCTTCTTACACTGAGGTAACTTACCTCCCTTTGCCACCGAATCCAATTTTTCTCCGAAGAGCCGCAACCCCACAAAGGGAAGGGACGTGAGTGACTTTTTGGACACAAAATCAGCCGCCCACTGGCGTAACCAAACCGACTGGCGGATAGCCACAAGCAGGGCCGCAGCTCTGCTACACATCACCAATGTGTCGTCCAGGGCGGACAGCCATCTGGTCAATGCGTTTATCCTCACCATCCTTGAGAGTAGTGCACTCCGGAGAATGGAGGACTGAGGAGCTGGACAACCCCAAAACAGGAGCATCCACCTCGGGGGGAGACGACCAGTGCTTCACCGCGTCCGCCGGGAAGGGATATTTCTTGTCCCAACCCGGAAGCCGAGTCGGCCTCTCCCATTCCTTGAGAATGATACCATCAAAATGCTTTTGATAAGGAAATTCCAAGCGCGGCTTAGTCACTTCAAAGAACTCCCCCTTCAGCGGAGGAGCCGCCTCGGGGGGAGAAATAGCCAGGACCTCAAACATATGAGCCAGGACCCTAGCGGTATCCAAAGAATCCCCCTGGCCCTGCTCGGTATCAGCGCCCACAAACTGCTGATCATCGGAGTCATCAACCTCCTCATACAACTCCCCTTCCTCACGCGGGGAACAATCAGACCAATCCAGGGAGTCAAAATCCTCCCTATCAAAGGCCTGCGCAGCCGTATACAAATGTTTTCTCTTTGCCGTTGCCTTTTTAGCAACGGCACTGGAAAACAATTTTTCAAGATTGGTCAATCTGGCACACACCTCAGATTGCGACCCCCCGCTAACGAGCCAAGGGGGAGACGGAGAGGAGACTGGCGGAGCAGAACCGGACGCCTGAGATCCGGTCTGCCGCGTAATAGACCGCTGCGCACAGGGTACACATAGAAATACATCATCCCCCAAAAGGGATACCCCACACCCCAAACACAGCCTGGATTGCCCCGAGGGGGGCACAAGCCCAGTATCCGGGGAAGCCTCCATATGGTGATTTTTTAATAATATATATAAATATGTGTGTACAATGCTCTTTTGGGAATTACGCAATAATGCAACCCGGGATGCCCCTTTAAGCCCGAGTGGGAGGATTTGAAGCTAACTAAATTTTAACCAGGGACCCTGGACCGGGAGAACCCCCCTTTAATAAGATCAATGGTCCACCTGGAACACACAAAACAGAACACACGCTCAGAATGCTGGCAACGCATAAGAGGTTAAAAATAGATGCATCTGAAGGGCCACAGGCCACTAACCGACCTTCACACAGCACGCCAGGACTCGCAGCGCGGTTCGCGCCCGGCCCCGGCCGTAAACGCGCGCGCAAGCGCCGGGCCCCCCCCCGTCCTAAGGAGAAGAAGCCCTTACCGGCAGAACCAGCCTCACACAGCTCCCCCGCCATTGCTGCACGCCGGCGCCGCAGGACCGCCGGAGCCAGCCCAAACGTTGAAACACACACATACAGTAAAACACACACATACACAATAATGTGACTGAGTCAGGATGGCGGGTTAAGAATACGTATGAATCCATAAGGGACCCTGGAACCCTCTAAGGGTATCCAGGAGAGGGGGAATCCATGCCAGGGTAGGGCCAAGGGACGGGGCATCCCAAACCGGGATCACCAACCCGGATAGCCGCCTACCCCTTGATATGGGGTCTCACGGCTCCTAAGCACCATGGGTGCCAACTACCTTTGCCCGGACCAGCAGCCTAGGCTGGGAGGCAAGCACTTCAAATAAGGGGATCCGGGCAGGAATAGAAGAATAAGAAGGCCGGGAGTCATCCCGGCTACCTGCAAGGAGGAGCCATCTTCTGACTTGCTCGCCTCCGCAGAGATGAAAGACTGGGTGTGGGGGACGGGACAGTGGGTGCCGACACAGGCACATGAGTCCTAGACTGCCGCGCAGTCGCTAGCCGGGTGCAGGGTATCACAACCCGCACATCAATGCCCACATGGGATGCCCCGCACACCACGCACAGCCGGGCTTGCCCCGAAGGGACCCCAAGCACAATTAATGAGATGCCTCCAAATGGTGAATTTTTGAGTCACAATGACTAATGGGAATTACGCTGTACAGCTACCCGGGATGCCCCTTAATGTCCGCTAGTGGGAGGATTTACCAATTAAGCCCCCAATATTAATGTGACTAGATAGGGAACAGGACCGGAAGAACCACTGATTGGGATATCCCGCCTGAAGGCACAATCAAACACTCATGCAGTCTGCATAACAGAAAAAATTTTCAATGCACCCTTAAAAAAAACAGTGAACCAATAGCCCGCGGAGGGCACTCACCGACGCTGTAGCAGACATACGGGCAGGCTGTCCCGGCAAGATGGCGCTGAACAACGCAGAAGGGGCGGGCCACCTGCGGAGCGTGCCAGGCCCCGCCCCCTCCTGTAACGCGGGAACAAGCAGAGACGGCATCTGCGATTGTCCGGCAAAGGAGATTAGCAATAGACCTGGCATGGTCAGGGTCCAAGAAGCAGCAATACAGTCACCACTATAACACCAATGACAGGCTGCCCAGGCTCTGATAAACCGGCAGCCGACATTGTGACGTCACCGGCCCGCCGCCACTGCAGAACGCGCGCACGGGCCTTGCAATTCCTACAGTGAAGCACACACACACACTAGCACACTAAAAGAAAAAAAGGGAGGAAGGGAGCGCTGAGCATAAATGCCAGCGCTCAGCATGTCACAGTCCAAGCAAGTAACACAGTGCATAATCACGGACACCCCTCCCCCCCTACTAACCGAACAAAGGGAGAGGGGAAATAAGCCCATAATTACATTCGGTTACATGTAGCAAGGGCAATGAGCGGACGGGGCATCCCATGTCAGGCTCACCAACCCTTTGTTGGGGGATTTGCGGTGGAGCAATGCTCCCGTAAAAAGCACCTCTAGTAGGTGCTGCCTACCATCACCCGGACCATTCAGCCTTAGCTGGAAGGCATGTAAAAGTGGCACGGGTGGGAATAGAACATAGGGCCGGGGGCTGTGCAGCCCGGCTTACCTGCAAGGAGAGAGAGCCATTATCTTGACCTTCGCCGCCCAATGCAGAGACTAAACTGGGGAATGAGTGGGGGGTCCCGGGTATATATGGACCGGGAGGGGCCTCTTTTTTGCCATCTCTGCAGTAAAGCGCCCTCTTGTGGACTATATCCCAAACGTAATGATTATTACTGGAGCAGGGCGTGATGCATACTTGGAATATATGCTGGTGAGTAACTGGTAGGACACAGTATATACAGAAAGGAGGAGACATGGAACTAACTCCAGCTTTCACAGTGTAAATAAAACATTCCCGGTCTGCTCCTCATTGCTTACAGAGGAGGAGCCGGTAACGAGTCGATACCCTCTGCCCGAAAGAGGAAGAGCCCTGTGCCCACTGGCACGGTGCCAGTATTCTTCCAGGAGTGCCCACATCACCCTCTCACTGTGCATGTGCAGCCTCTCCTGTCAGTGATTTTTTTGTGCATATTAATACCTGGCAAACTATTCTTATTGAATCGTTTGACAGGAGCAAACAATTTGGTCCACTTTAGTTAGCAGGTTTCCTTTTTCCCACCAGTTGTCCTTTATCAGATGCTGACACTGAGTATCTTCCTGCATGCTCAGGAATGAGTTGACACTTGACCAAGTCCTTTTAACACATATAACGAAAAATGAGTGTTGAGGTCTGGGGAAACCAGTTGGGGGGGGGGGGGCAGAGCTATACCCTGAACTGCTAGACAAATACCTGAAATCTGCTGAGCTCACCAAATCCCTTTTAAAGTTAATCATCACATTCTTTACACTCATTGCACCAGGAGGACAGCATGGCTTCCCTCAGCTCACATACTCTCCTGCAACCTACACCCATATTATGACTAGGCAGTGTCCCTGGTGTATATAGGTAAGCTGTAAGTGTAATATACTTAATGCTTCAGCCCTCACATCAAGCCTAAGAGATCGCAGTTAGGACAGAAGGTTTTACTGCCAAAACCCAAATCCAGCCAAACATTCAAGGTACAAGGTGCAATCACCCCGATGGGAAATTAGTACCATTTCTTTTCTTATTTAGAACCTACATAGTCTGGAAAGCTACACCTTGTTGCCCATTAGGGCAGTAAAAGGCCTGCTGTAGGCAACATTATCCTTCCTTAGTTTTAACAGGGCGAAATTATAATTGTTGCAATGGAGCAGTTGCTCTGAGCCCCTATGGCTCAGGGGGCCACCATTAGCACCTGCATACATAACCGTGTCAGAGTGGCCAAAATTGGAGCCCCACTCTGTAGGACCAAGCCGGCCATGGACACCATATGAGGATTATTATTATTTTAATAAATCCCAGTTCGACTTACCGGTAGCGGTTTTCAGGAGGATCCACGGAGAGAGCGTTGCCATCCCCTGGGAGGAAGCACAAACTGAACAGAGGTTAAACCCCACCCATTACCTTCCACTACAGTTTTAATCAAGTAACAAAGTATACCCGTAGGACAATGGGAGGGAACTGAGGGGTTGTCCAGAAGGACAATCCACAGAGAAGGTTAGCAAGTAATTATACCTTAGGGGTGGCTCGTAAGATTCTTCTACCAAAGGCCTGATGTTTTGCAGAAAGGTGATCTAGTCTGAAGTGCTTGAGGAAGGTGTCGGGTGAAGACCACTGTTTTACAGATCTCTTCTATAGAGGCACCTGTCCTCTCTGCCCAGGAAGCTGAAATAGCTCTTGTTGAATGTGCTGAGACCTGCGAAGGAACTCCTATGGTTGTGTAAGCCTGAACAACAGTCTGTTTTATCCACCTGGAGATAATGGATTTAGAGGCAGCTAGGCCTCTACTGCTGAAAATTATCAAAAGCTGTTCCGCTATTCGCCACTCTCTCTCTAAATAAATATTTAGGGCTCTTCTCACATCTAATTGTGAGAGATCTTGCAAGAGATCTTCTTCTGTTCCTGCTGTAGCAGGTAAGGTCGGGAGCACTATGTTTTGGGACCTTTTGAGAAACTTTGGCAAAAATACCATTTTGTGCTCACCTGTAAAATGGGTATTACGAGTATGTCACACACCCTGCTTCCAAAATTCATGACACTTGGGTAACCAGCCTGTAGAGGGCGATCTTGCAGAGATGACATGAGAAAAAGGAGCCCCTCATGGTCCATAAATACCCGGGACCTCCCACTATTCCTCAGTCTTTTAAAAAAGCAGTGAAGAACCAGGAAGAGCAAATTATATAGTGAAAAATAATAAGAAACACCATATAAAGGATCCCAGAACAAAAAAAAGGCCGGAGGAAGCGGGGTGTGTGACATACTCGTAATACCCATTTTACAGGTGAGTACTCACAAAATGGTATTATTCCTAGTATTTCACACACCCTGCTTCCAACATTCATGACACTTGGGACATCCAATAGCAGTGTCTATAATGGGCGGGGATCACACAAGGAAAATAAGGAATAACTTAATTACTGCAGCTTGCAGAACCTTGCGACCAAAAGCAGCATCCGCTGAGGCCCGAACATCAACCTTGTAAAACTTAGAAAAAGTGTGAACCGAAGACCAAGTAGCAACCTTGCAAGCTTGTTCAACAGAAGCCTGGTGCTGAAAAGCCCAGGACGCACCAACAGCACGAGTAGAATGAGCCGTAACACGAAAAGGGGGAACCTTCCCCTTAGCAGAATAGGCCCCAACAATGGCCTGACGAATCCATTTACTAATGGAAGAAAATCTGGTTTAAAACGGAAAACCACCTGCATTGACAGGGCCGCCAATTCAGAAACCCGATGGACCGAGTTAATAGCAACCAAAAAGGCAACTTTCTGAGTGAGAATATGAAGAGGAACCTCCTGTAAAGGTTCAAAAGGAGCCGCCTGCATAGCAGAGAGCACCAGATTAAGATCCCAAACTGGAAGTAGGGGCTTTCTAGGAGGCCGCACATGCGTGACCCCCTGGAAAAAAGTCTTAACCAAAGGATGAAGAGCAAATGACCTTTGAAAGAAAATAGCCAAAGCAGAAACCTGCCCTTTCAAAGTACAAATCTGGAAGCCCAAATCCAGACCCCGTTGCAGAAACTCCAAAATCCTAGGGATAGAAAATACCCTGCAAGGCAGGGACCTAGACTCACACCAGTCAATATAGGACCTCCAAGTCCTGTAATAAACCACAGAGGAAGACTTCTTTTTAGCTCTAACAAGAGTCAGAATGACAGCATCAGAAAGGCCTTCCTCCTTCAAGATGGAGATTTCAGCAGCCACGCCGTCAAAGCCAGCGTTGGTAAATTGGGGTAACAAAGTTGACCCCGAGTTAAGAGATCTGGAAGAAGAGGCAGAGGCAACAGATCCTCTGCCAGCCTTGTGACCTCTGTGAACCACAGGCGTCTTGGCCACTTTGGAGCCAGCAGAATTGCTGGTGCCCCTTCCAGAACCAACTTGCGCACCACCTTGCTTATCATGGAGAATGGGGGAAAAAGATACAGGAACCCCAGATCCTTCCAGGCAAGAGACATGGCATCCACTGCCACTGCCAGAGGATCCTGGGATAGAGACACAAAGGCTGGAAGCTTGTGATTGTGGCGAGACGCAAACAGGTCCAACCGCGGAGTCCCCCACTTGTGACAAAGGAACTGAAAGACCTCGGGGTTGAGAGACCATTCTCCCTGGCGAGCGCATGCTCTGCTCAGGGAGTCTGCCTCCACATTCTCTATCCCCGGAATGTAAACTGCCGATATGCAGGGAACATTGATCTCTGCCCACTGAAGGATCAGAGACGCTTCCCGGAGGGCACCCCAACTGCCAGTCCCTGCCTGGTGATTGATGTATGCAACTGCTGTTCGGTTGTCTGACCGAATCTGAACCGGCAAACCCCGCAAGAGATGAGTCAGTCGGAGCAGCACAAGACGAATGGCCCGAAGTTCCAATAAATTGATTGGGGAGTGAGCCTCCAGAGGCCCCCACAACCCCTTAAACCGGTGTCTCCTCCAGATGCCCCCCCCCAGCCCGTAAGGCTGGCATCTGTGGTGACCAACTCCCAACAAGGGGTCAGAAATGATTTGCCGTCCCTGAGATTGCTCGAAATCAGCCACCACTGGAGGGACTGCAGGACGAGGGGAGACAACAGACCCTCAGAATAGCTATTACTCCTGCCAGGACCCTGGTAAACACTCTTGGGGATGGAGTGAGACCGAATGGAAGAGCCGCAAACTGAAAATGGTGGTCTTCTACTGTGAATCTGAGAAACCTTTGGTGAGCGGCAAAAATAGGAATGTGCAGATAAGCATCCTTGATATCTATGGACGTCCCCCTGGCGGAGAGCGTCGATCGTTGAACGCAACGACTCCATGCGGAACCTTCGGAAACGAATAAAGTGATTGAGTCGTCTCAGATCTAGAATAGGGCGAACAGAGCCGTCCTTTTTTGGGAACCGTAAATAGGTTGGAGTAAAACCCCAGACCTCTTTCCGCTGGAGGAACCTGGCGGAAAACATCCATGTTTAAAAAGTTTGCCACAGCTGCCAGGTGCTCCTGTACGATCACCGGATCTGCGGGCATCCGAGACCTGAAAAATCTGGGAGGAGGCAGAACCTCGAATTCCAGTAACCGGAGGACACAACTTCCAGAATCCATCTGGGCGATACCTCTTGACCCAAGCCTGGAAAAAAGAATCGCAGCCGTCCCCCCACCCGTACGGGTGAGGGCGCCTCCTCATTACTGGGCAGGCTTGGAAGTGGACTTAGGCTTAGATCCCCAACTCTGACCTGGATGGCCACGCCCTCTTCCTCTGTTCCATGCAGTCCCCCTTGGGGCTGAAAAAGGGGCGATCCTCTGCCCATTCTGGAAGGGTTAAAAGGAAGCCGATCCCCGAAAGGAACGACGTTGCTTCCTACGCTGAGGCAATTTGCCTCCTTTAATGACAGAACCCAACTTCTCACCAAAGAGGCGTAATCCCCCAAAGGGAAGTGCTGTAAGCGACTTCTTTGCCACCGTGTCAGACGCCCACTGGCGTAGCCAAATAGACCGCCGAATCGCAACAAGCAAGGCAGAAGTTCTGCTACACAAGACCATGGAGTCATCTAAAGCAGAAAGTACAAAAGACACAAATAAACCACATCGCTTGAGAGCGGAAAACTCATCAGAGGCTGGATCAAGCCCTGAGGTATTCAATAGGTCTCTAATAACAGACCAAATAGCGACTGCCATAAGTGCCGAGGCACCCACAGGCCGCAAGGCCGAGCCAACGCTAGCAAACGCATGGCAAGCCATTTGATCAATACGTTTGCCCTCCCCATCCCTATGGGAAGTAGATTCCGGAGAATGCAAAACAGAGGAATTGGACAAACTGAGCACAGGTGAATCCACCACAGGGGGGATGATCAACGCTTACAGTGTCTGCAGGAAAGGGATATTTTTTTTTTTATATCCCAGCCCAAAGGAATGCCAGGAAGCCGCGCAGGCTTTTCCCATTCCTTAAGAATGATATCTTCAAAATGTTTCTGATTAGGAAATTCAAAACGAGGCTTGGAGGCTCCAAAGAACTCCCCTTTCTTAGGAGGGACTGCTTCTGGAAAATCGATAGCCAAGACCTCATATAATTGAGCAAGAGCTTTAGGGGTGTCAAATTTCTCCCCTTCACCTTGTTCAGCGTCAATACCCACAAATTGCTGAACATCTGAAACATCAGATTCTTCAAAGAATTCTCCTTATTCAAACGGAGAACAATCAAAAATGCTCGCTACAATCAAGCTCATTTGCCTCAACGGCCAGAGCTATATGTTTTCTTTTAGCTGAGGCCCTCTTGGCCACAGAGCTAGACATTTATTTTTCAATGTGAGCCAATCAGGTACATACATCAGAAAGCAACTCTCTACCCATGACAATATCACTGGGGGTATGAACAAGACAAGGCGGTGTGGGGGAAGAGGCAGGAGCCACCTACCCTGAGGCTTGGGCCCCTTACTGCTGCATTATAACCAACTGAACACAAGATACACAAAAAAAATGCGTTATCCCCAACAAGGGATGCCCCACATCGCAAACACTGCCGAGTCTGTCCCGCAGGTACTGAAAAGCCAGTATCCTGAGATGCCTACATATGGTGTTTATTAAAATACTTAATTTTTTATAGTCGCCAAGTATATGGGATTTTTACAGCCGAAGCTACCCGGGATGCCCCTTAATAGTCCCTAGGTGGGAGGATTTTAAACAAGGACCAGGAGAAACCCCTATTAAGAGAGTTTCCCCCTGG
The DNA here is from genome assembly GCA_027917425.1 of Gastrophryne carolinensis. Lineage (NCBI taxonomy): Eukaryota > Metazoa > Chordata > Amphibia > Anura > Microhylidae > Gastrophryne > Gastrophryne carolinensis. The sequence continues at coordinate 572,703,166 of CM051234.1, read as the reverse complement.
AAGATAGAGAAAACACAATGAGCCTTATGCATATGCAAGAAAGAAATGACAGTAAATAAAAAAGATTTCCCTTTAGTATAACTAAAGGGTACTCACAGTGACCACAACGGCCCAGCGACAGCCCTGCGACCAATCGATATAAGAAAAGCCCAGCAGCAGCACCAACGCAGCAGCCAGGACCAGTGGAGGCCAGCACCAGAACAGGAACCAGCAAACCACATGTCAAACAGGAAGAGGAAGCAGAAATGCGACGCCGACTCGAAGCCCCGCCCACCACCTAGCACTGCTCAGAGAGCAGAGGGCGGGTCAGCCAAGGACAATAGCATGACATCATAGAACTGGGCTGAACGAAAAAAAGAGAGGGAAATTTAAATAAACCAAAACAGGTATGTCACTTTCTTATCTTTTCCCTTTTTAAAAAAAAAACAAAACAAATGCATAGGCCAAAAGATACTCCCTAAATAAAGATCCCCCCCCCCCATCACCCCAGCAGGGTCCAGGAGGGCCAAAAGGGGGAAAACAATAAGCACCCAATAGGCACAAGGAGATTTAAAGGGACGGGGCATCCCATGCCGGGGGACACCAACCCGGATTCCGCCTACCCCTTATTTGAGGTCTCACGGAGGGAGCAAGCTCCCATATACACCCGAGGGTGTATCTACCTTTGCCCGAGCCCATCAGCCAAGGCTGGGAGGTATAACATACATATCACAATACAAAAATGTGGCTTCAGGCAGAAATAGAAAAAGGCTGGGCGTAACCCGGCTACCTGCAGGAAGGAGAGTCATCTTCTGACGAAAAGAGGAATAGTGGGAGGTCCCGGGTATTTATGGACCAGGAGGGGCTCCTTTTTCTCATGTCATCTCTGCAAGATCGCCCTCTACAGGCTGTTTACCCAAGTGTCATGAATGTTAGAAGCAGGGTGTGTGACATACTAGGAATAATAAAGGATTGGGTCTTAGTAGGGCCTTATCTGGAAGAATTGTGCAGTAGGGTTCCTTAATCAATAGAGCTTGCAGCTCACGTATCCACCTGGCTGATGGGATAGCCAGAAAACAAAATTTCAACCACAACCACTTTTCTGGTACTTCTCTTCCAGTGGCTCAGATGGAGGCTCCAGTAGCCTTTTTAACACAACGGTTAAGTCTCACTTTAGAAAACCTTTAAAGGGTGCTTAATAAGGGTCTCAACTGGTATTCTAGAAAAACGGATAATGCTGAAGTCTGAGTCTCTAGGGTACTTTTCCTATTTGGAAATTTCTTACCTGCTTCACTGGAATGAGTCAGAACTGTATCTAAATCTTCTCCGAACAGGAGATTACCATGTAATGGAATGCCACACAACACAGCTTTAGAAACCAGGTCTCCGGACCATGTTTTAAGCCAAAGTGCCCTTCTGCCACAGGCTAATAGAGCAGTGGACCTGATGGTTTCCTCTGAGTCATTAGATAGGAAGGAAACAGCTCTAAAGAAAGTAGGTATTAGACTACTAATCCATGTTTCCATACTTCTGATGACACCATTAGCTGCCAGGGCAGGCCTGAAAGTGAAGGATGCAGCATCCCAAGCTCTCTTCAGTATGTCCTCTGTTCTGCGATCCATGGGATTACACATTGCTCCCATAACCGCGAAGCTTCAAATTTAAAAACAGGATTTTTACATTGCCTGGCATTTTGCACAAAGTGTTAAGGTTAGGTGATACCTGCACCCAGATTCCATTGCCAGAGATTACTGACTTCTAGTGGGCTAAAAACGGAGGCTTCATGCTGCTGTGGGCTGAGTCGCCACTGTGCAACTGTGCTGCCTTTCTTTGTCTGGAATCCCTTCCAGCCTGTGTTGTCGCTGTGAGAACCGGCGTTGGCTATACTTCCTGGTTGCCCCACGTGTAGAGGCCGCGCCCAAAAGTGAGATCAGAGCACCAGGTCAGCAGCAGCAATCCCCCCCCCCCCCCTCGCATCCTTGGGGCAAAGTAAAAGGAAGAAGACCAACACAGCTGCCAACCAGAGGCTCAGGTAAGCCAGCACAGAATCCCCCCAGGCAAATGCTGTATCACAAGCCCCTGCCGCTACCGGTCAAGATTCAAAGGGGACAACGCACAACTTTAACGCTGTGTGACTATGGGGGGCAGCCCAGGCCGCCTCCCAACCTCGGGAGAACTACACCCGAATATAAAGTGATCCGGGGCTTGGTGAGCATCTCCAGGGGCTTCTGGAGCTTAAAACAATAAATTAAAAAACAAAAAATTGGCTGCAGCCTATCTGTCAAGTGGTTTCCTTAGGTAGGAAACACAAAGAGACAAACAGACTTCTATGTCTAATTATGGCTTTCTAATGCTCTTCCACTGTCAGAGCATCCCAAATCAGATTTCCCAGGGTTGACTATTAAAAGGGACCCATTTTTGAGGTGCTTTATGTAACCAAATTAAGCAGCAGTTTTTCCTTGTAATTCTATTGCATAATCAAATGATTTTGCAAAGACTTGTTGTCACTTGAAATGGTCCATTTTGGTTGAGCAGCGCAATTCACAACACTTTTTTTTTTTTTTAGGGAGCTGATAGGGCTGCAAGAGTTCATTTGTCCTCAAGGCTCCGGCCACACAGATCAGCAGATATCAGAGCAACAAAGAAGCTTTAGAGAAATCCACCACTCAAGTATTCTGACTCATGTGTTATGTGCATGGGACTCCTGGATACCCATGACCGGGTGTGCCAGCTAACAACCGATACCAAGGTGGTGTCAAGACTTACAGAGTGCTGAAGACTACCCACAATAGTCACAATCTTACATTAGTCCATTTACTGACAATCAGAAAAGATGTGCTCTATATACAGTTGAGAGATGTGCCGACCCCCCTCCCCCCACCACCACCGTTACATGTGCAGCACCAGTGGTAAAGGTGCAGCCACAGGTAGGATGGCTCTTTAAGTCACCATATGCAATGTAAGTGCCAAAGTTCTAGGTTCACGTTAAGGTTATTGCCCAGGCAACAAAGAAACAGCTCTCATGGTCCTACTTGATCATCCAATCAAGTCCCATGGCTTAACAATCACTAGAAACTAGAAAAGGTATTGGGATTTACAGAGGTGACATAAGGCAATATTTACCTTTTTATATTGAGAAGGGAGAAGATAGCCTAAAAGCAGAATAGAATGTTCCGAATCGGCCACTCCCACTTCTTCCCTCCGGTAAAGAACAGTGTGAAGGTATACCCCTTTTGCTATCAGGCATATTTATGTCGATTTTCATTGTTGGAACATTTTTTCACCACCATACTCCTTTAAACAGCGAAATTCCAAGGCACAAAAATTGTTTTGGGATAATCTTTACAAGATGGGATCCCTTTCAAAGCACAGCTATAATGGGTATTGATATATTCTCAGGATGGCTGGCATGCTGCAGATATGAACCACCTGGACGGCCATTATTCCTTCCCATGCAGATGTCTCCAATCTTATCTGAAATTCCAGTGCCAGTCAGGGTGTGAGCTCCCACATATTTTACTATGGTGAGTAGCCAAGTAATACACATAATACAAATCTCTGAAACTCCACTGACGGTTAATAATTAACAGAGTAAAGTGGAAACCGTGCTATAAAACCCAGGCCTTTTACTCACCTTTATGACATAGCAACACAAGGAGCGGTATCTAGTGGTATCAACAATTTTCCATACTAACCTGTAACCAAGGAAAACTGACGCATTGGATATCAGTAACCTCCTCCCACAGTGGAGGACCGATGCCCAAAAACTAGCCCAGGATTTTACTTGCTGCGGGCCAGCCCAGGCCAAAGATCAGCCCATGATTCTATCTGCCGCAGACCGCCCAGCCCATAACATTCCCTTCAAAACACCCCTATAGTGCTTCTCCTTCAATCAAGGAGAGTATTCAACAGCTATAGCATTGCAAGTTCAGATCATTTGTGTAGGTGGATATAGCCATTCTTGTAGCAGTGGTATTGAAGCTTTAGGCTTGCAGAGGCAGAAAATATTGCAGGGGTGGGTATAGCCCCACACAGCTATGATGGGGCCAGGTACTGGGGGGGTAAGGGGAAAGACTAGAGGGGTAGAAGTGTAAAGGAGCAGTTAAAAGTAGCAGCTGTCCCAGAAGCAGTACTGTCTGCTGGAAATTCTGGGTCTCCAAGGTAAATTAATCTTTACAGCAATCTAAATTGAGCACTGTATGTTGTGTTTGTCTGGTTTAAGTCATTTTCACTGCTGGTCCACTTTAACTCAGTTCATCGATCCATAGTGCATGCATGTCACACCAGCATCCCATGGTCTGTGTTTCCTGCAGCAGGATGATGAAGGTAGCCATATTGTTATTGTTTATTTATGTAGTTCTCTCTTCTTCTGTAATGCTCAGGGATGTTACTAGGAATGGACGAGTAGGGCAATCATCCAAGGCCATTACGGGCACTTTTATTCCAGATGCAGATGAGTCAGGGCCACTGATAGTGGTGCAGGCAATAAAACAGGCCCCTCTTCCTCCCATATTGGGCTCAGTTATCAAGAAGGGGTACTGGCAGCTGCTAAGGTAGAGGCACAGCATAGCACATACCTTTATGGGACAGCATTAGCACCATTGGATGGGTGAGGAGGGGGCAGACTTTTTGCCTTTTAGCACGGAGAGCTGTTTTGTCTAGAAACTGCCCTGGTAGTGTTGTACAGCTATTTTCTGTCCTATAAATCACTTATGTCATACCAGCAGCACCCCAGAATTTATCTAAAGTCTAAATCACTGCAGGTTCAGCTCCACAAGAGAATTCTTGCAGGGACATCAGCCACAACCTGAGGATCAGTTGTGCATTGCAGAGGTCCTTCGGGGTGATTGTTATTTTCACTTCCTCCACATAAAATACCACAATTACCAGCTGAACTTTCACATTCTTCAGCTTTCCAATTAACCTCAACTGCATGAGATCATCAGAAATCCCGAAGCTGGAATTTTTACTGGGTGAAGCGGTTACATCTCTGTTTAATGGTGTTGTGTCAGCCCAGCCCCTGACCAGCAGCATCTTGTCATATAGTGCTGATGGGATTCGCCCAACTCCTAACATCAAACCTGTCCCTTCACAGGCCTGGCCATTGGTAAAGCAGATTTGGCTTCCCGTGCCCATCAGGTATTGTGGCAGTATTACAGTATTTGGTTGAAGTGAACATTCATGAGCATTGACACATGACATTGCAGTCACAGCATCCCACATACGCCCACTAACTCGTTGACAAAGAACAGAAATGGGCATCCTTTTTTGGGTTGGAATGGAAGCCAGTAAATAAATATCAGGTAATTGAACCTCCAATCTCCATACTTACTAAAGTATTATTCCCTAACAGCTAATTCATATTCATTGTACCAGTCATGTGACACACAGAAATTGACACCAATCTCCAGTCTTTGTAAACTGTAGTACAGCAGGTCCCGGGGGTACAACTGCGCTGGTTAAAAGGAAAGTAGCTCAGTTTTTTGTTTTTGCCCGGTCAATTCCTTTAAAGTAGCGATACTCAACTGGCGGACAGGGGTCCGAATGTGGACCCCCTTTGATAAGCAATGTAGTGGTTGGTCTCCCTGGCACCTAGAACTGCAATATGAAGTAATGAACTGACAGGAAGTGGCATTGCAAAGCACACACAAACGTCGCTTCTCAATCTCTTTACCCCATCCAATCCTGTCCCCCTGCCCCAGCTCAGCCCCATTCATGCCTGTCCCACCAACCCTGCTTCATCTATCTTCGTCCACCCAGGTAAGCCCCACCAATCCCATCCCCATCCATTCCTGCCCCCCACAAGTCTACCCTATCCATCTCAGCCTTTTTTAGTTTTGCATGTGGAATTCATAGCCCCCCGTCCAGTGAGTGGATTTCTAACTACCCCCCCCCCCCCGCCCGGACCTTCACCTCTCACTGGATGCCTGTATATGGACCTTTACAAGAAGTGGTTGAGTACCCCTGCTTTAAAGGCTTCTACACTTGCTATGGTAGAGAATTTTAACTGAAAAGCTTAAAGTGGACCAAAACACACGCCCATTGGCCTGGGAATCTATAAGATTCCCAGGCCGATCGATTCCCCCACGGGGGCATCTAAAATCAGTATGCCCCGCTGTGTGAAACCCCCAAGGTCACCCATACACTTACCTTGCTTCCCAGCGCATGCGCGACCCGCATCCGCGCTATCCCTCTATCAGGGCGTGTGTCCGTGCCAGGCATTTGTGAATGGCCGGCGCAGGCACGCTCCCTGTTAGAGGGAAGTGGAGGATGCGGGCGTCAATGCGCTTGGCCTTAGATGAAGGCTTAGACGGCGGGACGTCAGCAGCTTCAAGCGCGCTCATTGGATGAGTAGTCGCGTATGCACCATAGGACCAGGAAGAAGGGCAGACAATGATCCAATATCATGCATGCAGATGGGGCAATGAATTTCGGAGGGTTTTTCTCCCACTTGTTCAAGGCGGTAGGTGTGCTAAGAAGCTCTATGAATCACAGGAAAAGAAGGGGGGGGCTGTCTATGCATGTCTGAGTATTGGGTATATAGTTGCCCAAAGCAGAACTTGTCTCCAAACACTGTCAAAGTGTCAGGGGGAGGAGTCTCATTCACCAGTTTACTTCATGCATACAAGCCATGAAAATGTGGGCTGATGTCGGGGAAAAAGAGAAGAGGCACAAAAGATTTCAGAAGGGCGATGGCACTGACTAGCACACACTTGGAAACCGGTTGCTCTGCACCATGATTGCACTACATTTGGCTACACACAGTGGCACTTTAGGAACGACCATCTGGCTTCATTCCAGGGATCCTTTTTTTGCAGGCATTTTAATACAGCGGCTGCTGTCAACTTTACATTTAAAATTGGTTTTCTAAAGTTCAGCATTTAGTGAATTCAGTTTTTTCTAGGTAAAGTCCAAAGAAATGTGAGGCAATGCCTGGCTGGGAATAAAAAGCAGACCTGACATATTGGCATACCAGCCAGTATTTGTGAACGTCTTTGAACTGGAACGGCAGTTCAGTCAGTAAAGCATTAAAAGCTTTCTACCTGCAAGTCCTGAGCAATGTCAAAATTGCTTCCTGCAGAGCTAGAAGTAGTGTTAAAGGGGTTTCTTTTTCCAAAAAGAAATGGTTTCCAGGGTAAAAAATCCTTCTCAACCAAAGAGGAGAAAAGTTGTGCAACAATGTGGATTTTAAGTGTCATTTTCATTGGCAATTCACTGAAAAGTTGCAAAAGCCATAAAAGTTGTGGCATGAGTTGTTGATATGGCAGGTTTCTGTCACATTAGTAAACGAATCAACCCAAAAGGATTTTGGACATTTTTCGACCTATGTCCCCCGACCCTCCTCCAGAGCAACCAGCAGCTCATTTTTAGCAGATCATTACATAGATGTAGCAGTGAATTAATTAATTAATTAGAGCTCAGACAGAGCTATGGAGCCGGCTATGTGAAGATCTGCAAGACATGACCAGTTGACGGGCCCTGAGAAGAAAGCTGGGGAACTCTGTTCTAAGTGATCCATAATGTGTACGATTTCAATGAAAAAAAAACAAATCATTGAGAGTGTGGAAATAAAAATAGCAAAATTTCCAAAAATTGTTTTTTTTGGTGCATAAATGGCCATTGTATGTTTGCACACATTTAACACATGTGTGTGTTTCCTATGCATTTAAAGTGGACCAACACCCAGGATTTTGACTATCCTGGGTTTTGGTCCACTTCGGTGGGGCACCCCGATCGGGGGTGCCCCGCTGTGTGAAACCCCCCAGAAAGCCACAAAAATTCACCTGTCCCCGCTCCCACATGACCTCTGCAGCCAATCCCCGCTGCCGGACAAGCGAGCGCGCCTGCCGCCGCCCGTGTCACTCTTACAGGGAGCGCACCGGCCATTCACAATCGACCGGCGCGGGTGCGCGCCCTGCTAGAGGGATGCGCGGGCGGTGGCGGCTCGCGCATGCGCCGCTGGATCGAGGAGCAGGTAGGGATTTCGAGGCTTTCTGGGGGGTTTCACACAGCGGGGCACCCCGATCGGGCCGATCAGCATTGGGTGTTGGTCCACTTTAACCCATATGTGCAGTTAGACAAACAAAAGCAGTGTACATGTGTCTGGAGCTGTGGGCTGCCCTAATTATGGCACTTGGGGGGTGAGGTGCCTTGCTCAAGAGTACTTCAGTCATGCCCTGGCCGCGAATCAAACTTGCAACCCTCTGGTCACCAAGCCACTTTACATGTTAACATTGTAATCAGTACATTGCTGCCATAATTTTACCTGATATAAAGGTCAGCTATTTTAGTAGAATTCTCCTGACACTTTACAGCCATGGTTTGTAAACTGCTTACAGCACCTAAAAAAGGGTGGTCATGGGTACGAAAAAGTTTCAAAGGAAAATATCATGGAATGTATCATGGGAACACAGTGAAGGCGATCATCAAAAAGTGGATAAAAATAGATTAACTGTGATATTACCAGGAACTAGATGTCCCTCACAAAATGATAAAAAGACAAGAAAAAAAAATGGTCCAGAGGCTGCCATGGTACCTACAGCAACAATAAAGGGCCAGGTATCTTTTGCCAAAACCTACATCAAGCTTGCCATAAGAATGTTGGAAAGATCAAGGTTGAACTTTTTGGCCAACACTGTGGAGGCAGAATTATTCTTTGGAGTGGTTTTTATGCAGCTGGAACTAGAGCTCAAGTAATGGATGAGGGAATTATAAACAGTAGTAAACATCTGTAGTGATGGGCGAACCCGAATCACAAAGTTCATGTTTCTACTTAACTTTTCGAGTTTGAGTTCCCAAACCCGAACATGGACCTAAGCCAGATGTCTGTGTTCGATTGCAGCGTCCGTCCCGAACACAGAAAAGCTGGTTGACATCTAGCTTCACCTAAAGAATGCAGCAGCCGAAGCTGCGGTAAAACTTACCTGAGCCCTGCCATCCCATTCCTGTCAGTGGCCTAGCTGGCCAGCTGGCACTGGGAGTGTTCTCACTCATGAGGAGTGGTGGCCATCTTCCTGTGGCCTTGGCCGTAGACCATTTCAAACGCTGCCTCTTTTGGCAGGAAGGGGATTGTGGGGCTTAGATACGTTTTTGCAGCAGCGTCCTTCCTTCTGCACACAATGCGTCCCTGGCACAGCCACCCTCCAAAGTTTGGGTCTCTATTGATTTAAATGGGGGCCGGGTTGGAGGGAACTTGTTATCAAAATTCACCCAAACTTGTTGAACCTGAACCTTTAGGTGTTTGCTCATCCCTGAATATTGGTCAATTCTGGCACAAAACCTTGAGGCCTCAGCTAAAAATCTGAAGACAGACAAATTTCAGCACAGTGACCTAAAGCATGACTGAACATAAATGAAAGAATGGCTTTGCCAGGAGATGACCAAAATTTTAGGGTTGCCCAGCCAGAACCCAACCCTGAATCCAATTGAAAACTTGTGGATTGACCTGAAAAGAGCTGTAAGTCTACATTGCCATTGTGATAGGCGGCTACCCAAAAAGACTGAATGTGGTCATACTTTCAAAGGGCTATTCAAAATAGTGTTGTTTTTTAACTTTTTTATTTTTATTTATCCACCATAAAATATTTCTTAGCATTCTTTCTAAGCCGGGATAATGAGTGCTGACACAGAAGACGCCAGTATTTGTGTTACCTTTTGGCTTCCTCCAAGTGGCATAAATATTCATAGGCAATGTTTTGTCGCCTTCTTTCATCCATTTCCTCCGCAGAGAGCCTTTCATCATCCACGATAGCTGCAATAAGAAAGAGAGAGTCAAACTCCACATAATTGCAGTACAAGCCTTTTACAAATTAATGAGCTGCTATTAAATAAATGGTATACAAATTAACAAAGCCTCATTGGAAAATGAAAGACTTGTCGCTGTCAAATCAAAGACATATTTGCCTTTCTACTTAAACAATTCCCTGTATGTTTTTTAAGATTTTTATTCTTTTTCTTTAAGATGCCGCTTTGTTAGGTTTGTAAAAAGCGACCAACTCCTTGGGAAGTCTACATTCGACCTTCCTGAGGTACATCCAGAGTCTGGGCCCGTATTTGAGCTGTACTCCCGAGTCCTGAATCCCTCTTCCTTTCTGCTACTGTTACATGTTGTTTCTTACAGTGGGTACCTGTTCCTGGACCATACCAATAATCCTGCTAGCTGAGCTGGAAAAATCTGTTACAGCCAATACTGGAAACCTGGATGATTCCCCGGCTCAGAAGAAATTACATGTTTTAAATTGGGATTTATTTGGATTCTTAAGGCTTTTTAACCCCTAAAATAAAAAAGAAAAAAAAATGCCCCCCCCCAACCCCAGGAAGGGGGACACTATGTCATTTCTTTTTTATATTAAAAAATAAAATGTAATATTAAAAATCGCAATATATCATCTTTGAGACAGAATCAGTATATGTTGCATTGTATTACGTGTATCACGATACGTATCGTATCGCCAGATTCTTGCCAATTCACACCCCTAAAACACAACCTCCCATTGTCACAAGCAATTCCCATATTAAAGTGGACCTGCACTCAAAATGAAAGCAGAGTTCCAATCAAAAATGACTTAAGCTACACCCATGAGGCATTCCGATTTGGCAGCAGCCTTAGACCACAAGAGAGTTTGCCCAAAATATTTTGCACACTACTGGATGTAGGCCCACACTCCATGTACAAGCTAATGCCTACTCAGACCTGATTTGGCAGAAAAGAAAATAGTTTTCAAATTTGTAGAAATATGACACACAGATCTGCAAAATAAATGTGAATAATGACTTTCTTAAATGTGGTTTTCACATACAGCGCCCTACATTCACCCGACACTATGTGCCGCTACATGGCAATATAGTGTGGTCCTGGAACAATGGAATAGAAAAGAGGGCAAACTTTGAAGTCCTGGTATGGCTTCTACCCTACTGTTCGCCATTACAGGGCCCTCGGAGTCATCTAAAAGATTCCAGGCACGGCTGCTAGCCTGTCCCCAAGGCATCCTACATGGGATGCCCCACATTGTGAACCCCCGGGAGATATTACCTGGGTTCTGCAATGTCATGTCTACCTGCGCTGCATCCCCGGCTTCTCAACGGCCAAGCGCGCTCCTGTGCCCAGCCTTCATGAATGGCTCACAGGGGGAGCATGCCGGGGATTCGGCCAGTCGACTGCACCTAGTCACAGTAGCACTCTTTAAAGAGCCAATAGAAGGCACCCTGCTGTGGACTCATTTTCGAGTTTCCATCAGCTTTAAGCCATGGAGCACTGCCTCAATTTCAAGGGAGGGAAGCAGAGCTTGGAGGAGGTAGGGATTCATATTAGACAGAACATTCACCTGAACTACTGTACTACACACATCCCGAAAGATCTTACATGCAGCAAGTCAATGGGTTTTTCAGTTCTGTTTTGAAGCAGAACAAAACCCAGCAGAAGCCAGCCTGGAACCTAAAATATTCCAGGGCCAACTGCTGACTTTTTCCTCTGTGTGAAACCCCCTGCTTTGCCCATAAAACCTTTCCCTGCTCCAATGGCACATGCACGAGCTCTCGTCCAATGAGAGCCGCTGCCAGGACAAAGTAATTTAGCAGGCGGTCCTTATTGTTCATTTAGATACGCTGGGGCAGGAGCGCACGTAGAACAGGGATGCGGGAGCACGCACACGACCAGGGATGCGGGAGCACGCACTCCCCATTGACTTCAATGAGAGCGGTCTATCGAATGACGTAGTCAGAGCAGGCATCTACAATTGAACGAGAGCCCGCACATGCCTCGCTGAAGAGTGGACAGGTGAGTTTTTATGGGCAAACAGGCGGGTTTTACACACCAAGGTGCAATACCAGAGAGAAAGTGAAATTCCTGGGTTCTGCTTTAAGTTTTAATGGTACAATCGAACCCCAAATTCCTGCTTTATATAAAAATAACAGGATGTAAACTCCACAACATGTGGATGGTTTTCCACATCATAGAATTCTTAAAAGTTGGGCTAGCGAAAAAGAAATAGCGTAAGACCTGGAGGAATTAGCAATCCGGGAGGTAAGGTAAGAATGCTTTGATTTTACCCTTCACCTACAGATGAACTTTAATAACTAAAGGTTTGAAGCCGGGTCTACAGCTGTTTCCCGTTAGAAAGGAGTATGACTTCTATATGCAAAACGTTACAACTACGATAGGGTGAAATTGTTCTTAATGAATGTAGAATAAATAGACATTAGAAAGCAGTGGAATGAAAATGGTTGTGAAGCGTCGTTCCCCTGAGCAGGAGAATAAAAACGCTCTTCATTTTCAAATACACCAAGGCCCCAAGAAAGTATGATGAATGATTTTTTAGAAAGTCAGCACTTGATCATAAATCAGCCACGTATCCTCTCTGCAAGCAGAGCAACATGTTTCTTTAGGTTCAGAGACTGTAACAAAATCGCCCCTAATGGCTTCATCACATGTGATTTAGGAATAAGTGAGTCAGAAAATCTGTACAAATAACAAGCAAAATACGGGCCACTAAATAATGGCATTTAAAAAATATAATAACATTTGAGGCCAGACATAATTTATCATTAGGGAAAATACGTGCTGTCCCTCAAAGTGTAAAATCAAAGTGTAGTTACCTTACCTCCCAAGTCGATATCTGCTAGTCTGCTCTCTCAAAAGGCAATTACTGATTTCTGCCATCTTTTCTATAGCCATACATCCCAGCGTCATCATCAATAGCCGCTGTCTGCATCACAGGCTCAGCTGCTACATTCAGCTGAGCAGAGAGGAGGGACTTTCGCTCTACCCATCAGTTTACTTCAGTTTCTGCTCAGAAACTCAGAAATAGACATTTTACAAGACAACTTGAACCGTGCAGTGAGAAAGCAAACAAAGAGGCAGAACTTCTGCACACACAAATACTTTGGCCTTAATTCATTAAGAGTTGAAAAATTCTCATGGTAGTAAAAAACTCAATTCATGAGAAAAAAATTCACTGTTCATGAATCACCAGATAGAAAGACGATGAACGTCAATGGCACTTTTTTACTCCTTTTCTCATGAATTGAATTTTTTACTACCATGAGAATTTTACTGAATCAAGGCCATTGTCTCTGAATGTTTTGGTTATTTTTTCTCAATAAATGCTGGAAGGTATCTAATTAAATTTGTTGGATGGGTTTAGATCAGTATGATTAATTTTGATTGTATATGTATGCACTTGCACTTTATTCATGTATGTCCTATCTTTGTGAGGATCCGGATCTCAGGCAGGTTTTGCACAGTTTACACTATTGAATTTATTGTGATACAGGGCCATACTGATGTATGAATTTATTTATTTACCGGTACTTATTATTGTTGATTATAGAGCTCTCTCCCCACCGCCTACACATCCTTATATGTTGGTTTGTCTTGTATGTGTTGGGTCTATATATGCTTTTTAATGACATTTTTATTAAATAAAGTTTTGTATTGATTTGGATATGGGCGGGCCTCCCACTTTTGCACTCGCTTGCTTGTATAGCTTTGGACGTGGCACCCACAATGTATTGACTATATGTGTTAGAGGGCTGGTGCAGGCTTTTCTTGTTCCAATGATTTTCTAAATAAATGGTTAACTTTTTATTACTTTTGCATTCATTGATGGGTCTGTTTTGGATCCTATCTCTAAGGGTTTCTTTACATTGCTTTTAGCAAAATGTGGTCACACTAGGGAAAAATCAGGTATGGCTATAGAAAAGGGTCTAGAAATCAGACAATTTTGCACACCAAGAGATAATAGTTACCTGGGAGGTAAAGAAAGTGAGGAATCGCCCCTCGCAGCCCCGACTAACGGCACTATGACAAAGATCATGCATACTGCACACCCATTATAAAGGCCATTTGAGACTCCAGCAGGTTGGGAGAGTCACCCCTCCCCAGGTGAGAAAATGGTCAGTAAGCCTTTAGTTACTGCAACACAAAATTGTGATCCCCCCCCCCCCCCCCCCGCCCATCTGATGAGACTAAATTAGAGGAGAGTTTAAAGAGGACCTTTTGCATCATTTAAAGAAAATCCCAAACTATTCCCCAGCATCTAAAATTAAAATGTTTTACATTTGTAGTCACTTTTTATTCTTTCCCCCACTGGACTGCAACTCTGTTCAGGGTACAGGCGCCGCAATCTTGGCTCAGTAGCATCACATAGTGAGGAGAGGGGTCAAAAGTACAGGGGAGGGATTATAGCTGTGCTTTGCAGAGACAGAGCAGAGCTGGGGTCAGGAAAAGGTTAGCAATCCCCAAATGCAGAGCAACACAGTCAGAATACACTTCTGTTTGCAGGCAGCCTTAGACTCCATGGAAGTAGATGCACTAGGTGCAGGTAGGATGATTTTTAATGTGAGCAATCTGTATGTACAGGGTGAGAGAAACATATAAGATATGCTCTTATTCAGGGTGAAGGTCTGGTTTAAACCTGGGAGCTGCAGAATGTGAAGCATTGTCTCAGCCTCAGCCAAATGAATAGCAAGCCAGAGTCAGAAAGTACCAAACACACCAGTTCCTGGTCGCTAAAGAAAATGGAAAACAGAGAGAACTCGGAAAAGGGGACATGAGAGATACAGGTTTGTGAAGCTCCCAGAAGCTCAATGGCTCAGAAGCAGTTACACCCTCATGTCCACCATGGGGAATGCAGAAGTCACGCCTATAGGACCCCCCCCCCCCCAAAGATAACATTTCTGGGTGCTCCACTGCAATAAGCAGGAGCAGTCAAGTTATTAAAGTGGACCAAAACTAACATTTTTACCTAGCATCCCCTGAATTGCTCCCTCCATGAAGAGCACCTTTTGCCAATTTTCACTGTCTCCACTTCACTCTAATCCTAGTTCATGGCGCCTGTTTTAGCTGTAAAGCTCCGCCTCCTTCATTCATTGCCCCTGTTGTTTGTGGCAATGGTGTCATTGCCACACCTATGAAATGACCGATTGCTTGCCATCTTATAGAGAGGGACAGTGTTCCAGGACAATTCAGAAAGTAAAAATATCCATTTCTAGTTCTACACCAGCGATACTCAACTGGCGGACTCTATACCAGATTTCTGGACCCCTGCTCTGACAGCACTGGACTCAATTGCACATCCAATCCCTGCCCCCTCAGCTCTGCCCCAACCCAGCCCAGTCTCCCTGCCCCATTCATTTCTGTCCTCCCAGTTCTGCCCATCCACTCTGCGCCCTCCCAACTTTGGCAATCCATCACCCTTTCCTCCAGCTCTGGCCATCTACCCCCCCCCCCCAGCTCTACCCATTCATTCCTGTCCTTCTAGTTATGCCCATCCATCCCATCCCTTATCTCTTTCTCCATCCACCCTGTCCTTCCTGTTCTGTCTATCCATCCCTCTTTTTACAGCTTCTCTCCCATTCATCCCTCTTCCCCGAGCCCCATCAATACTTGCTACCAGACCCTATTGCCAGTAACATTTTAGGCCCTAGTCCACCCCTGTATATGGCCTTTAGAGAATGCAAGGGCATGAGGTTAAGGCAGTGTGCTGCGGGCCAGAGCTGTTGGTTCTGTGGAGTCACAAAAAAAGCTTGTGTTTTTTCCCAGTGCCCAATAGGATTTTTGGGGTGGGGTAGTGGGGCAAGCAGCCTTTTTAAGTTTGCTTGGGGAGTCTATAGCCCCTTCCCCCGTGTGCTGATTTCTAACTATCCACTCCCCGTAACAGCCCTCTTCCTGGACCTTCACCTCTCCCCTGATGTCTGTAAATGGACCTTTGCAAGAAGTGGTTGAGTACTCCTGTTCTACACCCTAAGAGGGGAGTATTGGCAGGGGCCTTGGCCAAATGTATTTCACAAGTTCAGTAGGTTTTGGTCCACTTTAATAACATGCAGGCAGGATGACAGCCCACTAACCCCATGGCAAGCGGGTTAATAATTAGTTCTGTCTGGAAACACAAGGATTAATTCTATCTGACAGACTCTCCATAAGGTGTAGGCAAAATAGCCCAGGTAACTTCCTGTTACACCTTGGCTCAGCGCTGAATTCTGGCCGTGGCAGGCTGAACTACATTACTATATAATCGCCTCATACAGCCTGGGCCCTGCACTTGCATTCCTGGGAGGGTTGGACGGGCACTAAATACAGGAGCGGAAGGGCTACCGTGTGCACATATCTGCTAAAGGTTTACAAGGATGAATTGTGCCTCAGGTCTGCTTTAATTTGAAGAATGCACACACGTTAAATGGAGCGTGTGACCGGATCTCTCCACTGCAAGAAGCCACGCAAAACAATAGCTTCAAAAGAAAGTGCAGCTTACCATAGCACTCCTGTTAACTCCTCAATACAGGAATTCATTGTTTCCTAATGATCCTGGTTGAGAAATACCTTAGGTACGGCTTTTCATTCCTACAGCCAGAGTCCTGCTGCAGCCCTCAATATACAATGTGCTGGCCATGGGACAAAAACAACAAGGCCGGAACTGATGCACACTGTTCTCAGCAGATCAAGCGGCTCACAGGCGTATGCTTAATTGATGGACACAGAAAACTGCATTTGCATTAGTGTAGCTAATGGAAAGCCAAGAAACTCTCATGGCAGCGACATACATAGAGCTAGCACAAAGCCTGGGGGAGACGGCTGCTAGGGCTGCTGCTTCTCAGGAGACGGGGCAAGTATGCATCTGACCCTACTGAGCCGGACACGCTGGAGCCTATTGCATTTAAAGCCTGGCATAGTTAGAAAAGAAAGGTAGCGGCCATTTTGTAGCTCTCTCCCCCAGCATCTTATCCATGCTGCTGCTTGGATTCAACTGACATAACGGACAAAAATTGTTAGAAAAGGGTATGTGCAGCAATCTAACTTGCCCTGTGGAGGGGGGCGTATGAGCACTATTTGTTGTGTTGGTCTGGTTTAAGTTATTTTAACTGTTGGTCTGCTTTAAAGCCATCTTTAAAGAGGAACAAAACCCACACATCACTTCTTACTTTTTTATCCCTCTCTGGCGGGATTCCTGCTGTCCATTTCCCCCCAGAGTCATCCAGAAACTCACCTGTTCCCGGTCCCACATGGGCCACATATCCAATGAGCAGGGCTTGTTTGGTTCAGATTTCCTTTGCCCCCCCCCCCCCCCCCCACCCCACCCGCCCTCCCCAACTGAGTTCCTCGTACGATGCAGCCGGCTTGGCAGTGGGCAGGTTTTTTTTTTGTAACTGGGTTTTTCCACTACCAAGGCCAAGCCCTGATGGCACTTTTGAGATTGCCGATTGGCTGTTCACAAGAGTCCCAGTTGACATAACCCAAGCTCACCTGTTCACATAGCTACAGGGATGCCAGAGATATGAACACAGTGTCATGGGAGTCACCAGTAAAAGGTGAGTTTACCTGCAACCCCGGGCTTTCAGACAGTGGGGCTTTCCGATTTAGGAAGACCTGGCGCAGGATAGAGGCCAGCTCGGAAGTCTTTTAAACTCCAAGGCCAGCTGCAGCAGCTTTTGAGCCACTTTAATACTTACCTTGTCTCTCTCACAGCTGCTGAGGTCTGGCAGTGTAATACTCACCCGTTCCCAGGACCAGAAGGTGCCACAGCATCAAAAGGTATTGATATTTTATGATCCAGTTTACACCCAAGTATTATGAGGAACTGAGCTTCCTGTTTGATCACCATATTCAGGGGGGTGAATCCTCCTAAATAAAGAATTAATGGGACCCCAATTCTCCAACTCCCGCCATGGTCGAACCCCCCACTGTGGATGCAGGAGCAAATGTAAGTGCTAACAATGATTTTGTATCATGCATGCAGAAGGGGCAAGTGTTAAAAGGGATTGAAAGTCATTATTTACTTTAGCTTCATTTTAAGAAGAAACATTAAAGATTTTTATTCACTTCATTAGTTGCAGGCTGAAAAAAACGTTAAAAAACTACCAACTTCATACACAAAGCCAGGGACATGACTACAGGGGTGCCGAGGCGGCAGCTGCAGGGAGGACAGGGTTCCCCGTCATTATGGTTCGTCCAACTTATGCCCACAAGTTGTCATGCACAGAAAGAAAGCACCATCTGTATCTGTTTAGAATTTTAATTGCATCAAAAGGATTGAAAACATTGACATCCGGGGGCAAAATAGAAACAGAAAAAAAGGTTACTTTATGAAAAATGCTGGGCCCCATTTCATGTCTGCACCAGGGCCCGGCCACGTTTAGTTATGTCTCTGCACAAAGACTCCAGCTGGCCTCCCTTTCAAAGGATGCTGGGTTCATAGAAAAGCAGCAGAGTCTGTCCTGGAGCGGGTCTCGGGGCTGGTGCATTATAGTCTTTGCCATTCTAAAGCCTGTCATTCTCCAGCAACCTCCTGTCTAGAAGCTAGAGGCACCTCGAAACCTTGGTTACATTTTATATTTCATTAAAATCGACCAATCACATCCTATGGAAGGCTAAATCTAAAAAAAAACAAAAAAAAAAAAACAAGTATCAACTCCCCTTAGTGCACAAACTGGATAAAATATGCACAAACAATTTTGGCTTCAAATAGAAAATTGGGGGAAAATAAAAATCTTTTGGCTCTTATCTTCCTTCTAGCACTAGTTTAGAACAATGGTACCCTGTCAGAAACCAATGGCATACCCGAAAGAAATGAAAATTAAAAATGTACCTTGGTGGGGGACATTATATAGGGTTAAGGGGGGTTTTGGCCCGCTTTAAAGACACAAAAGGTTTGCCTATTAATTTATTAACATATAATATATAGCAGTAAGTATCCCATGGTAAAAATATCATACATTACTTAGACAACCTGTGTACTGGACAACCTTTCCCTTCCAATCCAAAAGGGAGAAAGTTGCCAGCAGATATCAGAAGCTCAATTCGCACACTAAAATCTGAGATTTCAGAACTGCACAGGTCCCTCACGTTTCTGGGTATATTGTGCAGGTCTTAATTTTGGAGTGCCACTCCTGTTTTCTTCTGCTGGACACTTGAGGACTGAATGTATAAGAGCATTGAGTTAGGGAATCCCTTTATGGAGTGTTTAAAAGCGGCTTTAAGTAAAAAAACCTCCCATAGACCAATGTATCACCAACCTCCATGGGCATCCCAATTTGGCTGGAATCCCCCCCCCCCCCCAAGCATTCCAGTCTGCTGTTAAAATATGAAAAATACTCACTTATCCAAGTCCCTGTACTTTGGTAGCCTCACGCAAGCATCCTCATCACCACCAGAGACCAAGAAACTGCACAACCACTTGGAAAACCCCATGGGATATGTGGCAATAAAGTGTGCGGCACTGGAACATAGGAAAGGCCTGGAGGAGGGGATGCAGAGGTTCCTCGGGGCTTCACTGCAGGCAGACAATAACCAGAAACGGAGGCATTTGAAATGATAATAAGGTTGATTCAGCAGCAGGTACACTATGCTCCAGAACAGCAGCTTATTTAAAGCGGAACAAAATCCTGGCCTGCCCCTGGCGTGTCTCAAATCAGGTCCCCGGGTCACTGGCCTTTCCCCCCGGCTCCTACAGCAATGTAAACTATGCCGGACGCATCACCAGAATCTCTTGCCACCATCTTGTCAGCTGGCTATAAGAAATCCCGTGAAAATAAACCCTAGAACCTAGTTTTTTAAGACCTGCCCTATTTTGATGGACCTGCAAACCATCAAAAATAAAACAAAAGCATAATCCCACAATGGCATTTTGGAAATTTGGTAAAGAGCAAAATCGGGATAATGCCATTTTGTGAGTACTCACCTGAAAAATGGATATTGTCAGTGTGCCACACACCCCGCTTCCCCTTTAATTCTTCACGATTGGGTTACTCACCGCCAGGTGACGCAGTTGCAGAGAGGAAGTCTTGTAACGAGCCCCCTTCCGGCCTATATATACCTGGTACCTCCCACTTAACACCAGTGATTTAAAAAGCAGAAAGACAAGGTACCAGTAAATCTAAAGGTAACCTCAAAATAAATAAAAGCTTCACCATATAAAGGATTCGGGATACCGAAAAGGGCGGGGGTGAAGCGGGGTGTGTGGCACACTGACAATATCCATTTTTCAGGTGAGTACTCACAAAATGGCATTATTCTCAGTGTGCCACACACCCCGCTTCCCCTTTAATTCTTCACGATTGGGACATCCAAAAGCAGTGTCCACAAGGGATGGGTATCCGAAGGCAAAAATGAAGCATAACTTAAATGACTGCAGTCTGCAGAACTTTGCGGCCAAAAACAGCATCCGCTGAGGCTCGCACATCAACTTTGTAAAACTTAGAAAAAGTATGAACAGAAGACCAAGTAGCGGCCTTACAAACTTGTTCAACAGAAGCTTGGTGCTGAAAAGCCCAAGACGCTCCAACAGCACGAGTAGAATGAGCAGTGATACGAAAAGGGGGAACTTTCCCCTTAGCAGAATAGGCCGCAATAACGGCCTGACGTATCCATTTGCTAATGGAAGATTTGGCCGATGCCAAACCCTTCTTAGGCCCACAGGGCACATCAAAAAAGGCATCCGTCTTACGAAAAGGAGACGTAATAATCAAATAGTACTTAACACAGCGTACTACATCCAAACAATGCAAAACCCTCTCTTTGTCATTCTTAGGATTAGGACACAAGGAGGGAAGAACAATATCCTGATTCAAATGAAAAGCAGAAACAACCTTAGGAAGAAAGTCTGGTTTAAACCGAAAGACCACTTTATCCTGATGCCTCTCAAAGTAAGGCGCCTGGATAGACAAGGCCGCCAACTCCGAGACACGCCGAACCGAAGTGATAGCTACCAAGAAGACAATCTTCTGAGTCAGGGTAGACAAAGCAATATCTTGCAAAGGCTCAAAAGGAGGAGCCTGAAGAGCAGAAAGAACCAAATTCAAGTCCCAAACAGGGAGTAATGGTTTCCTGGGGGGGCGCACATGCGTAACCCCCTGGAAAAAAGTTTTAACTAAAGGATGAAGCGCAAAACGCTTCTGAAAAAAAATAGATAAGGCAGAAACTTGCCCTTTCAACGTACTTAGCTGAAGACCAGAGTCTAGGCCAGATTGTAAAAACTCCAGAATCCTGGAGACCGAAAAGACCCTACAAGGAAAAGATCTAATCTCACACCAAGCGATATAGGCTTTCCAAGTCCTATAGTAGATGATAGAAGAAGACCTCTTCTGGGCACTGATCAGAGTCTTGACGACTGAGTCAGAAAGACCCTCCTCCTTCAAGATGGAGGTTTTAGCAGCCAGGCCGTCAAACCCAGCGCTGGTAAATTGGGGTAACACAACCGGCCCTGAGTGAGCAGATCGGGCCGAAGAGGCAGAACGAACTGGTCCACTGCCAGCCGAACGATGTCTGCGAACCACACTCGCCTTGGCCACTTTGGGGCCACGAGAATGGCGGACACCCTTTCCAGAGCCAACTTCCGAAGCACCCTGCCCAGCATGGGTATCGGAGGAAACAGGTACAGGAACCCCAGATCCCCCCAGCTCAGGGACATGGCGTCTACTGCCAGAGCCAGAGGATCCTGGGAGAGCGACACGAAGTTCGGGAGCCTGTAATTGTGACGAGAGGCAAACAGGTCCACCTCCGGCGTCCCCCACCGGAGACACAGTGAGCGAAAAACCTGAGGATGGAGAGCCCATTCTCCTCAACCGATCCGCTTCCTGGTTCTCCACCCCTGGAATGTACACCGCCGAGAGACAAGGAACATGGGCCTCCGCCCAGGTCAGGATCAGGGACACCTCTCTGAGAGCACCCAGACTGCAGGTCCCTCCCTGATGATTGATGTAAGCAACCGCTGTTCGATTGTCTGAACGAACCTGGACCAGAAGACCCAGAACGTGTAGAGTCAGGAGAGCAAGAACCCGACGGATGGCTCTCAGTTCCAGAACATTGATGGGTAAGTGGGCCTCTTGAGGTCCCCACTGCCCCTGCAACTGAAGCTCCTTCCAGAATCCCCCCCATCCCGAAAGACTGGCGTCCGTGGTGACAATTTCCCAAAGAGGGGTCAGGAAAGACCTGCCCTTCACGAGATTGGCCGAGACCAACCACCACTGGAGGGACTGCAGGGCCCGGGAGGACAACTGGAAGGGCTGATCCAGCGACCGAGGCTGCCGGTCCCAGGACGCCAACAGATAGAGCTGAAGCGTCCTCGTGTGAAATTGAGCAAAAGGAACTACCTCGAAGGAGGCAACCATCAACCCTACCAGCCTCATCCCCAGACGGATGGACGGCCGAGGATTGGAAAGTAGGACCCGAGCCAACTCCTGAATCAGATGAATTTTGGACTGGGGGAGAAACACCCTGTGTTGACGAGAGTCCAACTGCATCCCCAGAAAGGACACCACCCTGGCCGGAGCGAGGGAGGACTTGGGGAAGTTGATCACCCAGCCAAAGCTTTCCAGCGTGGAGACCACCATCCTGGTGTCTGTCTCCGATTGATCGAGTGACGGAGCCATGATGAGAAGGTCGTCCAAATAAGGTACGACACGAATGCCCCGAGATCTGAAAATGGCCATCACCCCTGCCAGCACCTTGGTGAACACTCTTGGAGCCGAGGTAAGGCCAAACGGAAGTGCCACGAATTGAAAATACTGATCTTTCATCACAAATCTAAGAAAACGTTGATCAGCCTGGCAGATGGGAACATGAAGATAAGCATCCTTGATGTCTATGGACGTCATGAAGTCCACCTGCCGAAGGGAACCGACGGCCGTGCGCAAAGTTTCCATGCGAAACCTCTGAACACGGATGAACTTGTTAAGTAATTTCAGGTCCAGGACGGGACGAACCGACCCGTCTTTTTTGGGGACTGCGAAAAGATTGTAGTAGAAACCGAGGCCCATCTCTGAGTGCGGTACCGGTCGGATGACCGCCATTTCTAAAAGATTCCTTACCGACGCCAGGAGCCCCTGTGCGGCCAAAGGATCGATGGGCACCCGAGACCGAAAGAATCGTGAAGGAGGGCGAGACTCGAATTCCAGTTTGTAACCGGACGGCACTACCTCCCGGATCCATCTGTCCGGAATCTCCTGGTCCCAAACCTAGGAGGTGTCGCAATCGTCCCCCCACCCGCACGGGTGAGGGCAGCCCCTCATTGCTGAGCGGGCTTACCGGCAGGCTTGGGGCCCCAGGACTGAGTGGGGCGGCCACGGCCCCTCCCCCTGGTCCAACCTGCACCTCTGGTAGCGGGAAAGGAAGCCCCCTTACCCGCTCTGAATCCCCGAAAGGGGCAACGAGGCCTCTTGCGTTGAGGCATTTTACCACCTTTTGCAACTGAATCAATTTTATCACCAAACAGTCGCAAGCCCAAAAAGGGAAGTGCTGTGAGCACCTTTTTAGAAACTAAGTCCGCCGACCACTGGCGTAGCCATACTGACCGACGAATAGCCACCAGCATTGCCGCTGTCCTGCTACTCATTGCCAGCGCATCGTCCTGGGTGGTCAGAACATAGGAAACAAAAGACTCACACTGCTTAAGAGCACTAAACTCATTACAAGCGGGATCAAGATCTGCGCATAGATCCTGAATAACGGACCTAACCGCCAATAGAAGAAGCGCCGAAGCACACACCGGCCGCATCGTCGATCCGGCACTAATAAAACCATGGCGAGCATACTGGTAAATCCGACGATCCTCACCATCCTTAATGGCAGTGGTCTCAGAAGACTGTACCATAGCCGTGCTAGAGAGCCCTAGCACAGGAGTATCAACGTCAGGGGGAACCGACCAAAGCTTCACCAATTCCGGTGGAAAAGGGTAGCGTTTATCCCAACTGGAAGGAATTCCAGTTAAACGCGTGGGATGTTCCCATTCCCTAAGCACAACCCTCTCAAAGTGTTGTTGTCTGGGAAACACCAAACGCAGCTGAGGCACATTAAACAACTCACCCTTTGGCAGGGCGACAGCCTCAGGCGGATCTAAATTCAAAATTTCAAACATTTGAGCCAGAATGGAGGGGGTGTCAAAGGAAACCCCCGCAGCCAGATCGCCAATAGCATCAACCTCAAGCTGGTCTGCAGGCTCATCTGACTCCACAAGGAGTTCCCCCTCCTCGTCCAGGGAGTGATCAGACCAATCCACAAGTTCACATCCCTCATCCTGTGAAGCAGGAGCTACAGGAGAAAGGTGTTTCCGTTTCGCAGTAGCCTTCTAACCTACTTTGACGGAGACTATCTTCTCGAGGTTGGACAATCGTGCAGACACCTCGGATTGCGAATCCCCACCTTTGACAACGTCACATGGGGTCCGGAACAGGGAGGGGGGGTAGGAGATGATGGAAGTTGCGAGGACCCAGAAGCCGGAGCGACGGACTGACGCACAATATTCTGCTTTGCACAAGGAATGCATAATATAACATCATCGCCTGGGAGCGGAGTCCCACAGCCCGCACACAGCCTGGATGGCCCAGAAGAGCCATTTCCGGTATTATCGGAAGCCTCCATATGGTGATTTATGGTATTCGCACAACCATGGGTTTAAGGCATAAGCCACCCGGGATGCCCCTTTACATTAATGTCCCGGGAGGGAGGATTTAATTTATGACTATCCCTTTTTTTTTTTTTTAAATATACCAATATATATAAATATGTCCCAATTTAGAATAATAGGACTAGCCAGGTATAATAGAACCGGGAAGCCACTGCATTGAGGGAATCCCAGGATCTGTGGGGAAAGAACAGTAAGATCCCCAGAAAAAAAAGGGCAGCATGCAGTACAACATTCATGCAACAGCATATACCAACACATAGTAAAACACATAGAAAACACATCAAGAATATAACAAGAGACGGCCCCACACGAAGTGAGGTCGCTTACTTGCCCAAGGCCGAAAGCAAGGCTGAAAGCAAGGACAGGTAGCAGCAGCCGAGATATTCACTTCCTGCGGCTGAGTGCCCCGCAGCTGACTCCTGATAAGAGGGAGGAAGTGTGGCTGGGGCCGAGCTGCATATCGACGCCGTTCCAGCCACGCCCCCTCTAACGTCATCCGGGTCCCGCCCCCCCCTCTAGATTCAAACAGACCAAAAGGGGGTGCCGGGGTAAGACCCCGGCTACCTGCAAGCAGGAGACTTCAATCTTCCGTCTTGTCGTCATGCAGAGAGAAAAACACTGGTGTTAAGTGGGAGGTACCAGGTATATATAGGCCGGAAGGGGGCTCGTTACAAGACTTCCTCTCTGCAACTGCGTCACCTGGCGGTGAGTAACCCAATCGTGAAGAATTAAAGGGGAAGCGGGGTGTGTGGCACACTGAGAATAAAAGGAAAGCCCCAATCTGCACTGCACTAATCTCAAGGGGTGAGCTATTTTTATAAAAATGGACCTATGCCGTGTGCACTGCAGGGTTCTGCCCACCGATTAAATGGAGACCTGGAAGAGGAGGTGAGTATTGATCGCTGTGGACTGGTAGATGGAGAATGTGAAAAATGACAAGCACACTGGCTTTAGTAAGGGTTTAGGTCTCCTTTTGATGCCCCTATCCTTTCCCAATCATGCAGCTCTTTTTAGTCTCTATAAGATAAAGCACTCAATAGACTGCACCTTACAGAAAGCATGGAAATATAGCTGAAAGCAACATATTGCTGGAAGAGGGTCCCATGGCAACAGTATTCAAATGTCAAATTCTAAATGTGGATGTTGTTGCAGAGCATGAAGACACCATCCTACCAATAGACTATCACTTCAGTTGAGCATGTGATGTGTGTGCAGACATTCCCCCACCCACATGATTTACAAACTGTACTTTTTTTTATCTATATAGGAGCGGTTGGAAGTATCCACTAATTGCAATTGAAATGCGTCCATTGGAAGAGCATTGTGGAACGTTGCAAATGCACTGGGTCACTTATTTTCATCCAAAACTGAGATCCCCAATGAAAGACCCAGCAAGTGCAAAGTAACACCCCATGCTGCTTTGGGACGACCTGCTCCAAATATTGGACTGTTATTCAGGGCCTAAGGTGAAATGTCACTGTGTGCAAGACTCAGGATGGAGCCCTCCAAGGAAAGACGCATACTGTAAATTCACAATTAGACAGGAACCAAAAGTAGAAGGTGAGAACACAGAGACCAAGGGAGAAATGGAAGAAGCACAGAAAAAAGAAGCAGATAGCACAGCAAAAAACAGAAAGGGGCACTATGGGGTAAGATGTAAAAGACAGCCAGGAGCAGTGAATTTAAAAGAGTGAAAAGGAGGATATGTTGAAAAGTGGTAGAGAGAAGGAGGCAGTGTGGAAGATATGAGGACACGAAGAGGGAGGCTAAAAAGTGTCAAGAGACAGATGTTGGAAATGAAGAAGAGGGTTGTAGGAAAGGTGTAATAGAGGAGGAGAAAGCAAGAATGTAAGTGACATTGGAGAAGGCTTGATAAAAAAAGTTTGCCTGTTTGCTAACGATACAAAGGTTAGTAATAGGATAATAGATCCTAGGATAAAGAGTACATACAGTATACACATAAGGGCAGACTAGATGGACCGTATGGTCTCCTTCTGCCATCAACCTTCTATGTTTCTATGAATGTGAACATGAGAGAGAGAGAGAGAGAGAGAGAGAGAAAAGGAGGGAATGTAGAAAAATGAGGCGCAGCAAGGAAATGTAAGGAAGGTGACAAAAGACAAAGATATAGGAAAGGTGTAAAAGAAGAAAGAGGAAATGTATAAAAATAAAAGAGACCTAGATAAGGTAAAAATAGTTGATGGAAGGAAGGGGACAATAGAGAAAGAAAAGGAGGGAATGTGTAATAAAAGTAGGAGGGAATTTGGGAGAAAGGTAATGAATATGAAAGAGATCAGGATTGTGCCCTGTGTGATTGCACAGCTCACATACCCCGATATGCTGTTATTTCACTTTCACGGCATCCTGCATTTCAACTCATGAAGTCATAGCTGCCATTTCCAACACAAAGAGAGAACTATTGAATGGCAGCCCAGGATTATGATATATATGCATAGCACCAAATGTTCTTTCTTTAAAAAAAAAAAAAAGACTAAAAGCATGGTTGATGGGGGGGGGGGCTTGGAGTTACGTGGGCACATCATGTTTTTCAATGCAGCTAATTGGTAAAATGCGTAATCTGTGACTCACAATTGCTGGCATAAGTAGGACCCATGTAGCTACAGACAGCGTAATGACGAGCATTAAATAATTAGGTTCTGAATTTAGTCTTCAGCAAGGTTTTGGTACAATTAAATATTTAAAGTGATTGGCAAGTCAAAAGTTAAAAAATAAGTATCAGTAGATTACCTTACATCGAGTCCCTCCAGGGTTATCACTCCTCCTCTGTCTGAGTCTAAGTGAGGAAATCACCTCCTCATTCAATTTCAGTCTCCACCCCGCCGACTTGGTCCTTCAATAAACTTTCAGTGGACCGAGAATGGAAACACCCCCACTACCTCCCCAGACATCCTGATTGGCTGCCTCTCTGCAGCTATGAAACCCAGCTCTCCTCCATCCTCTCTGGTCACAATGTGCTGGCAGTAACAAGAAGGATGCACAATGCAATGCACTTCTTTTTAATGCACTTATTTTTAATATGATATATGTAAAGCACACAGTGTGCTTACATGCAGGGCTGGATTATGAGGGGATCATACCCCTGGGCCTTCACCGACCTTTGGCTTAGGATCTGGTCCGGGTTTTGCAGTCTGACAGGCGGCAGGCCGGCAATGAAGCTATTGGCAGTGGGGGGCACTCTGACCTGCACATTCAATTCTTGTCCCATCTGGCCTGATCACCCACTGTTTTGTGGTATTGATGCTATCCTTCACAGGAACTATGCCTCCATTCACTGCAATAGACAGGCATGTCTGGCATGCTCCATCCATTGCAGTGAATGAAGTGGCTGTGCCAGCATCGCAGGGGAGGGCATTTATCCTGAAGGCTTCCTGGTGACAGTCAATACGGCCTGGGTGGCACAGGGGGACTTTATCTGACATTTAAGTGATTGGGCAAGTGCCAGACTACCACTGGTCAGTTACTTAGCTGAACTGTTACTTTAAACGAGAAAAACATTCTACTGGGGGAGAAACGAAAATAAAAAACTTTAGAGCCCTGCTACAGCTTCTAACTAGCGCTTCAGGAAATGGAGAAGAAGCACATGGGACTGGCATCATGTGAGCCGATTGCTGCCTCAACCAAATGTTGTGCCCAGGGGCCTCCACCACTCTCAATCCGCCCCAGCAGTGGCAAACAGCTGATCAGTGAGAATCCCGAGACACTAACACAATATATGCAGAAGTCAGCAGCAGTGCTGTTATGAGGGTAGGTGAAACAGAGGAACATGGTTTGTATAGGTTTGTGCATTATCTCCTATGAGTCAAATCTCACCCCCTCCTTCTCACTGCTGAAGGCATTGACCACCTTCCAATCCAGAATCAGTTTTATTCACAAAGTATATTAAAGGGACTCTGTAGGCAAAGTGCATAAACTATCATTCAGCAGCTCACCACCTAATGGCTGCCCTCTGCCTTTCTGTCAGAACACAGCCACTCCTGGAAGTAGAAACAAGGCAAATTCCGTTACCACCAATCATTGTTATTGCCTGGTGGTCTATAGCGCCACCCTCATTTGTCCACTCCGCAAGGACAAGCTCACAAGTATCATGCAGCCTCAGTCATCAACCTGTCTCTCCCATCCCCCTCATCATGCCTTTCGCCCTCAGCGCGCCCAACTACACTAATTAGCATATGCATTGTGCCTAATTAGTGTTTCAATCGCAATCACACCTAATTAGCAGTTAAATCGCCTGTGGCTGCCTCTGTGCTTGTGGTTGTGATTTAGAACAAAACAATAGAGCCTGCACCATTGATCATTGGACTCGCTGGTGTGTATAAACTGATCCTAGCCAATGCATTAGAATACTGGTAATAGTTTATAAATGCATATAATAAAGTGTTATTGCCAGATTGTGTGTCTATTGCTTTGCGTATGTGCTTATAGTGTACAGTATATATTTATTTCAGTTACTATATATATTTATTATTATGCAGCATCTCAGAGCCAAGGGCCACACCCACTTGCTTCAGAGGTGAAACTGTAAACCTTGATATAGCAATCATTTCTTCTTCAATTTAAAAATGGAAAACAGTTTAGGCCAAACACAGCCTGACACAAGGGCTATGCCTGCAGAGTCCTTTTAAATATATACATACAAGGGATTATCTTTGCAAGAGGCAATGGAGATAAGGACAGCAGTAGTGGAAAAAAATAGGCAGATTCTCACTAATGAGGAGAACAAGCGGCACAATTCATTCATCCTCCCCAAAATGTTTTTTCACAAATATATCATTTCAGCCAAACTATGAAAATAAATGTATTTATTTTTGCATGCGTCAAATTGTGACACCTCAGGAGAATATTGTTAACCTGGCCTTGGGGTCTTTAGGAATGGTTACGGGTTACATTTTTTGTCCTGGGCGGCCTGTTCTGCGTATCACCTGCAGGTCAATCAGCAACAGCCCCAGTATTCCTCTCCTCACATGTTCTTTTACAAGCAGAACAAATCCCAGCCTTTGTTTCTTGCCCTGGTGACATTCAGATAATTAAAGTGGACCAACACCCAGGATTTTGACTATCCTGGGTTTTGGTCCACTTCAGGGGGTCACCCCTATTAAGGGTGCCCCGCTGTTTGAAACCCCCCAGAAAGCCCCCAAAACTCACCTCACCACGCTCCCACGTGGCCGCGCTGACCAATCACCGCCGCCGGACAAGCGGGTGACAGCGGCAGACAACACAGCGCGTCCGCCGCCGCCTCCCGGGCGCCCCTCTGACAGTGCGCGCGCCCGCGCCGGCCATTCACAAACGGCCGGCGCGGGCACGTCTAGAGGGGCGCGCGGCAGGCGGCAGCCGCCGAGGTACGTTTTTGGGGGGTTTTGGGGGGGGTCCCTCACCGCGGGACATCCCGATCTCGGATGTCCCGCGGTGAGGGAGGTGATCGGCCCGGGAATCTTATAGATTCCCCCCTGGGTGACGGTCCACTTTAAATCCGCACTGTGTGAACCTACCATCCCCCCACCTGTTTGACACAAAAACTCACCTGTCCCCAGTCCTATGGTGCATGTGCGAGCTCTTATCCAATCAGCACCGTATGCAGTGAATTTTAATGATCGGCAATACGGCTCTATTTAGATGAGAGCTCAGCCACTTGGGGGAGAAAGCTGCAGTTATCTCTAGATGTGTGTGCGCTCCCGTCACCAATCTGAATTGACCTAAGCCACCTTCATACACAAGCCCAATACCTTTTAGGTGCCACATGCCTCCAAACTGGCAGAGCAGTGTTTATCTGTCCCTGTTAGAGCTCTGCTAGAAAATGGTGAATATCTCTCTAATGTAGCCCTCATCGATAGTGTGTGGAGGTAGGTGCACCTAGTTTATTGTTCCTGTAGACCAAGACCCTCCTCTGGCACACATTTGCAAAGAAGTCTATTTAAAGAGAATTAACAGTTAAAAATCGAAGAAAATGCCATACTCACCTTTTTCCCCACACAGACCCTCGCTCCTAATTGGGGCTGCAGCTCGTGCATCTTATCTGGATCTATGCATCTAGCCACCCACCCAATCATGCTTCTCTTCCTTGTTTTCTGACGGGTAGACGCCCCCACCATGAGTAACTGTAAGCTGGCACGCCCCTCCTCTACTCACTGCAATGGAAAGGGCCATGTTAATGCAGACCTTCACCCTGAATAAGAGCATATCTATGTTTCCCACACCCTGTACATACAGATTGCTCACATTAAAAATCATCCTACCAGCATCTACTGCATGTTATGAGCTTTTCAACATCTAAGATGGCGGCACATGAAGCATCAGGCAGCCTGCAAACAGGAAGTGTCTTCTGACTGTGTCGCTCTGCATTCTGGGATTGCTGTCCTTTCCCTGACCCCAGCTCTGCTCTGCTCTGTGCAAAGCACAGCTATAAACCGTCCCTGTACTTTATCCCGCTCTCCTCAGTATGTGTGAGGCTTCTGAGTCAAAATGGCAGCGCCCGTATTCTAGACTCCTGAACAGAGTTGCAGCCCGGTGGGGGAAAGAATAATAAGTGACTAAAAACATAAAATATATTAATTTTAGATGCTGGGGAATAGTTTCTTAAGGGTTTGGGCTTTTCATTAAACCATGCTGAAGGTCCGGTTTAAGTCTTCACACGCCCCTTTCTACTGCCCCAGACTAGGAGCGATCCTCTGTGGGGTAACAAAGGAAAGTATGGCGTTTTCATAAAGCCTGGACAATTACTTTAAATGCAGAATTTATGTCCGCTTTACTTGTACTTTCTATTCAGTGGAATAAATGTACAGATTGAAAAATACCAACAAAAAGCACGCCAGCATTAATTGGCCCCATTAGACGGTAGGAAGCTGAGCCTAGTTAGCTGCTGGGAAGTGATCTAAATGGCTGCAGCAAGGAAAGGAGCATATCACAGCCCACAAAGCCCAGCTCTAGACAACAATGTATCAGGGGACAGGTGGCAAAGGAAAAAAGCCTAATGCAGGATCAGTGAAGGGTGGAAAAAAAGGTAAAAAAAAAAAAAAACAAAAAAGTTTCACTGGAGTGTTTAAACACAGCACAAGAAGAGCCTGATTTCTCTTGTTTGCAAATGAGGTGAAACAAGAGGAGCTTAGTGAAACGTCCGCCCCAGTTTCAATCACACGTCTAAATGGCCGCATGCGAAAGACCAATTGACAGATTTACACCTTGGAATATGATAAAGATAGAGCAACAACGTGTGGGAAATCACAGTAATAATCATAGCAGACAGAAAACCATAGTTAGGATCTAAAGCCCATTAAACCTATGAAGCTGTAACGTCTGTGGAAATGTACAAGTTCTATAAAATAAGACACCGAGAGACGGCATCCAATGTTATTTCAGATACTGGATGGGGCCACAGGCCTACACTGCAAGGAATAGCTTCCAACATGGCGACATGGAGCACTGTGCTGACGAGAGCCACAAGCCTGAACCACATATCCAGGAAGTGATCGCTGTGTAGATATTGAAAGACCCAAGCATTTCATGCCCCGCACATCAGACATCACAAAGGTGAGGAAACAAGATTTGAATGGCTCTGCCTACTGCTAAGAATGATGAGTAAATCCTGTTGTTCTTAATCTGTTTTTATGTAAATACTTTGTGTAAAAAAGATTTTCACTAACCCAGGTTTTGTTCCTCCTCATGGCATCCTGGTTTGGGATACCCTAGTGTGTGCAATCCCTCAGATCACCCGCAAACTCACCTACAGCACATATACTAGCTGCCAACCAATCACCGCCTCGCACTCCATTCAGTTTTTACAGAAAAAAGCTGAATGGAGCGCGTGCCGCTGGCCGCTCCACTGCCTACCCGTGCAAGCGTTCATAGGTATCTTATCTAGAAGTGAGCAGGGATGCAGCACCAACCCAAGCATGCACTGTGGGGTTGCCCACTAGGTGAGTTTCCAGGCGATTTCACACATTGTGGCATCCCTCCTCTTTTAAAGTGGACCAACACCCACGGGTGATCGGCCCGGGAATCTATAAGATTCCCGGGCCGATCACCCCCCACCCCGCGGGACATCCGAGATCGGGATGTCCCGCGGGGTGAAACCCCCCCAAACACCCCAAACTCCTTACCTTATCTTCGGCGGCGGCCGGCCGCCGCCGCCTCCCTCGCGCTCCTGTAGGCGTGCGCGTGCCCGCGCCGGCCGTCTGCGAATGGCCGGCGGGGGCGCGCGCGCGCCGAAAGTGACGCGAGGGAGGCGGCGGCTGCCGCTTAGACGTTCTTGTACGTCGGCGCTGGGCGCGGGGAGAGGTGAGTTTTTCTTGGGGTTCGGGGGGGTTTCACACAGCGGGGCACCCCGATCGGGGGTGCCCCACCGAAGTGGACCAAGACCCAGGATAGTCAAAATCCTGGGTGTTGGTCCACTTTAAGAAAATGCTCTTATGTAAGTAAAATTCTGATACTGCCTGGGACCTGTTTAGCCCCACTTCCTGCAGGACTGAAGCTTCAGCCCCAAATTTGCAATAGTCCACTGGTCACTTTCTTTCTGCTGCCTGTGCTGGGACTTTGGCCCTGCCTTTTTCTAATCACTGATGTCTTTTGCAGTGCAATATTTAGTCCTGTTTTATCACAATGGTCTCTGCAATATCACCTTGAAACTATAAACCATGTACAGTTTTCTTATCTAGGAGGCATCAGACTTTTCATTGTCTGAGTAAATTAGGCCCCTTTTACTTTGCACGCTTCCATTGCATTTGCACCTGGCCTGGCCGTGCGCTGCACATGCTGATGTGTCATAGGATGGCACGACATGCCGTCCTCCACCTCATTGTTGTTTCCTGTCCTCCATCGAACCTGGAGCGTGAGGCTGCGAGGTTACGGCAGGGGTTCAGGCAGACGCAAGGGACTGGCGGCAAAAGAATAGGAGGTGTAGGGGAGTATGGCCCTTCACCGCACCACAGGTATATGTAATGTTTGCCAAACAGCTCAGTTTATAGCAATTAGAAATGCAAGCATCCCCAGCAGCAGACACACCACATACCCCACCAAACCAAATTGCTGGGGACGGGAGCGCGCCACAGCCCAGAGATGCTGGGGAAGCAGCTGCTGATATTTACATTGGTGAAGGAGCCACGAAAAATACAATTCTGTAAGTACTCACCTGTAGAATTGATTTTGTAGTATACAGCACATCCTGTTTCACCAAATTCTTTAGGCTTGGGATATACGCCACAAGGTGGCGCAATGGACTGCAAAAGAGACTTGTGGCGTCTCTCCCGGCCCTATAAAAGGACAGGAACCCCCCACAAATTCCCAGTGTTACAAAGCAGTAAGACAAGAAGCCGGGATAATAATGAAGGAAACCCCAACCAAACATCTGAACAAATCACCATAGAGAGGTAACCAAGAATAATGATAACAAGGGAGGGGTGAAACAGGACGTGCTGTATACTACAAAATCAATTCTACAGGTGAGTACTCACAGAATTGTATTTTTTCAAGTATACAGTACGTCCTGTTTCACCAAATTCTTTACGCTTGGGACAGCCAAAAGCAATGTCCGTAAAGTAGGGTGGGATCCCCAAAGAACAACGGCGGACAGATTAAACCACTGCCGCCTGAAGAACTTTGCGGCCAAAAGCAGCATCAGCTGAGGCCCTAACATCAACCTTGTAAAACTTGGAAAAAGTATGAACAGAAGACCAAGTTGCGGCCTTACAAACTTGTTCAACAGAAGCCTGGTGCTGAAAGGCCCAAGAGGCACCAATAGCACGAGTGGAATGAGCAGTAAGGCGGAAGGGAGGTTCCTTCCCCTTAGCAGAATAGGCTTGCACCACCGCCTGACGAATCCACTTGCTGATAGTGGACTTAGACGGAGGCAAACCCTTCCTAGGACCAGAAGGAAGAACAAAAAGAGCATCAGTCTTCCTGAAAGATTCAGTAGCTACCAAGTAAAACTTCAGAACCCTGACCACATCTAAAGAATGCAGAGTCCTCTCCTTGGAATTAGCAGGATTAGGACACAAGGAAGGCAAGACAATGTCCTGATTGAGATGAAAAGCAGACACAACCTTGGGCAAGAAATCAGGCTTAAACCGAAAGACCACCTTGTCCTGGTGTCGCTCAAAATAAGGAGATTTGATGGAAAGCGCCGCCAACTCAGAAACACGCCCGACAGAAGTGATAGCCACCAAAAAGGCTACCTTAAGAGTCAAGATGGGCAAAGCAGCCTCACGGAAAGGCTCAAGAGGACGACCCTGCAGAGCAGATAACACCAGATTCAAATACCAAACTGGTAACATAGGTTTACGTGGCGGACGCACATGAGAAACCCCCTGGAAAAAAGTCTTAACCAAACGGTGACTAGCAAAAGATCTTTGGAAAAAATTGCCAGAGCTGAAACATGACCTTTGAGGGTACTAAGTTGAAGGCCCAAATCCAAACCATGTTGCAAGAATTCCAGAATCCTGGGAACAGAAAACACCAGACAGGGAAGAGATTTGGACTCACACCAGGCAATGTAAGCATGCCAGACCCTGTAGTAGATAAAGGACGAGGACTTCTTCCTAGCCCTAATCATGGTATCAACAACAGAGGCAGGCAAACCCTTTTCCATCAAGAAGGAGGTTTCAGCAGCCAAGCCGTCAAAGCCAGCGTTTGTAAATTGGGATGGCACAGCTGCCCCTGAGTGAGCAGATCTGGATTCTTGGGCAGGACGTACTGATCTACTGCCAACTGCACGTCGTCTGCGAACCACACCCTTCTTGGCAGAATGGTTGGCACCCCTTCCTGGGCTACCTTGCGCAGCACCCTGTCCAACAGAGGAAACGGAGGGAACACAGAGGAGCCGAAACCCCTTCCAAGGCATTGCCAGCGCATCCGTGGCAAAGGCCAGAGGATCCTGTGACAGAGAGACAAAGAATGGAAGTTTGTGATTGTGACGTGAAGCAAACAGGTCCACATCCGGCAGACCCCAGCGGTGGCACAGAGAGTGAAACACCCTTACGCTGAGGGACCACTCCCCCAGCCGAGACATCCCCCTGCTCAAAGAGTCTGCCTCCAGGTTCTCCACTGCCGATATGCAGGGAACATTCTCCTCCGCCCAGGACAGTATCAGAGACACTTCCTTGAGGGCTTGCTTGCTCAGAGTCCCTCCCTGATGATTGATGTAGGCAACCGTTGTCCGAGCGGATCTGAACAGCCCGACCCCGAAGGTGCGGAGTCCACTGGAAAAGAACCAACCTTATCGCCCGCAGTTCCAGAATGTTGATGGGAGCATGGGCCTCCTGAGGGCCCCACTGACCCTGGAACTTCAGAGACTTCCAAAAGCCCCCCGCAACCTGTCAGACTGGCATCTGTGGTGACAGTCTCCCAGCACGGAGGCAGAAAGGTCCTGCCCACTAGGAGATTCCTTGAGTCCAGCCACCACGAGAGGGAGGGACTGACTGACCAGAGGGGACAGAACAAATCTCTGATCCAGGGACACAGGATCCAGATCCCAAACTGACAAGAGGTGCAACTGAAGAGGTCTCATGTGAAACTGAGCAAAGGGGACTGCCTCGAAGCAGGATACCATCAGGCCCACCAGCTGCATCCCCTGCTGAATGGAGGGGTGAGGGCAAGAAAGTAGAGACCGTGCCATCGTCTGCAGGCTCTCCACCTTCTGCTGAGGCAGAAAAGCCTTGACCTGAGATGTATCCAGAGTCATGCCCAGAAAGGACATCACCAGGGACGCAGACAGAGAAGACTTGGGATAGTTGATCACCCAACCAAAGGACTCGAGTGTGGAGACCACCATCTGGGTATCCAGCTCGGCTTGATGGAAGGACCGAGACGCAATCAGAATGTCAACCAGATAAGGAAGGATGCGAATGCCCTGAGATCTCAACAGAGCCATCACCCCTGCCAGCACCTTGGTGAAGACCCGAGGAGCCGAGGTAAGAACGAACGGTAGGGCCACAAATTGGTAGTGCTGATCCTCCAAAGTGAACCTGAGAAATCTCTGATGACCTGGAAAGATTGGAACATGAAGGTAAGCATCTTTGATGTCCACAAGTGTCATGAAATCGCCTGGGCGCAAGGTACCAACCGCCGAGTGCAGAGTCTGCATGCGAAAATGCTTGAACCTGACAAATTTGTTGAGGCGCTTCAAATTCAGGATAGGCCTCAGGGACCCATCCTTTTTGGGAACAGTGAACAGATTGGAATAGAAACCTCTGCCCCTTTCCTGGAAGGGCACCAGGCAAATGACCCCCAAATCCAAAAGGCTTTGGACCGCAACCCCTTAGCCGACAAGGGATTTTGAACCATCCGGGATCTGATGAATCTTGGGGGCGACCAGGCTGCAAACTCTTATCTTGTACCCAGAGGACACCACCTCCTGAATCCACCGGTCTGAGACGCGCAGTCTCCAAACGTGAGCAAAGAGCCGCCACCGTCCCCCCACCCGGATGGGTGAGGGCGCCTCCTCATGCCATGAGGGCGCTTGGGGGAAGATTTGGACTTGGGACCCCATGAGAGACCGGGGCGACCACGGCCTCTACCCCGGCCCCAAAGGTCTCTACGTGCCCCCGCAAATGGTGCACCCCGACCGGACCTGGGAGCACGGAAGGAGGGGAGGGAAGAACCAGCCCCCCGAAAGGGCCGCGGCTGCCTCCTGCGTTGAGGCAGCCTACCATCCTTAGCAAACAGATCCAGACGCTCCCCAAAGAGCCGTAGCCCAGTAAAGGGGAAGCCAGTGAGAGCCTTCTTAGCAGCATTATCAGCCGCCCACTGATGCAGCCAAACAGAGCGGCGTATAGCCACCAAAAGGGCAGAAGTCTTAACACACATCCTGACCGCATCATCCATAGCAGAAAGAATAAATGCCACAAATTCATAGCAAAGCAGGAGGGATCTATACTCCTCCCCCTATTGGCATCCGAGGCATTATGCAGAATGCACTTGAGTAGCCCTTTAATAGCAAGAGCCGTGATGGCAGAAGCGCACACAGGGCGCAGCGCAGTCCCTGCACAAGCAAATGCGTGACAGGCCAGCTGATCAACACGCCGGTCCTCACCATCCCTCAGAGTAGAAGTGTCAGGGGAATGCATGACCGAGGTATTAGACAACCCAAGCACGGGAGCATCCACCTCGGGGGGACACGACCAGCGCTTAACCACATCAGCAGGAAATGGATACCTCCTGTCCCAACTGTTAGGCACCGCGGGCAATCTGCTAGCACATTCCCACTCCTTGAGCACCAAATTATTGAAGTGGATCTGCTCAGGGAACTCCAACCGTTAACAGTGTGAAAAAGCTCACCCTGCTGCCTTTTAGCCAGGACAGGAGGTGTAATACACGGTACTTCAAAAATGTTAGCCTGTCAGTATCCTCAGGAGACCATGGGTCTTCTCCAAAAGGAGACCCAGTACCACCATAAACCTCCTGCTGCTCCTCAGAGGAATCAGAGAAAAGTTCCCCCTCTTCTAGGGGGTACAGGCCAGGGAAAGAAAACTGTCCCTCATCCTCCTCAGGAAAAAGGGGAAACAGCGGGAGTTAAATGCCGCTTCTTGCCAGAAGCCTTACTAGGGACCGGCCCAGCCATATGCCTTTCCAGGCTGGCCACCTGCAAGGCCAAGTCATAGTTTGATTCCCCACTAGCATGTCCCTCACTAGGGGTCAAATGCAGGCGCGGGGGGGTAGGTGATATAGAAGGGGGCGCAGAGCTGGGCAGCGTAGCAGGCAACCCAGAATGCAGCACAAGTACCTTCTGGGCACAGGGCACACATACCCTGAAATCGTCACTCACATTGGATACCCCACACGCGGCACACAGCTGGGCTTGTCCCGAAGGAACCCCAAGCACATTATCCCCGAAAGCCTCCATATGTTGATTAGAGTGGGCGCACTGGCAAGTATAGGGTTAAGGCTAACAAGAGGCACCCAAGATGCCCCAAAACCCCGCTAGGGTAGGTGGGAGAAGGAAGGGAAGAGGGCCGGGAGAAACCACAGACACGTTTATCCTGCCTGAAAGACATAAGAAAACATACATAACATTCCCAAAATGTGGTGACAAGAGCACAATACAACCCCGAAGGTGACTCACGGACCAAGAAGCCGATCGCACATCCAGGCAGGCCAGCAGCGCGCTGCAGTACCGCAGGTCAGGAAAAGACAAACCAAAATGGCGCCCGCAAGGACCTTGAGAGGCGTCATCCGCGGGACCCGCCCCCCCTGAAGAGCGCGAATCGCGCTCCACGTGACCCCCCAGCACCAATGATAGCGCAGTAAAACATGAGGAGAATGTCATCGCCAGCAGCGGAGGGCCGTACAAAACGGCGCGGCGGCGAGCGCGGACAATACAAGTAAAAAGGCAGATAAAATACAATGTGAAACAACACCGCCTAACCCCCCCCCCCTCCGGAGAGCTCCCCAGGGAGAGAGCGAGGCGGGGAAGAGCAACGGTAGGCGCACCCAAGGCATGCTTAGTTAGGGAGGAGGGGGGCAGGGAAAGGCCCACAATAAGGTATGAAGGAGCATCCCACAAGGCTCACCATAAGCCTGAACCGCCTACCCTTGTAGGTACAGGGATTGCGGTTGGAGCAGCGCTCCTCCAGCACCTGACCCAGGCGCTGTCCTACCTTCACCCGAACCAGGCAGCCGAGGCTAGGAGGCAGTGGGTCCAGAACGGGTGGAAATAGTCCTGCAGGGCCTGCAGTAATATAGAGAGCCATCTTCTATCTTCGCAGTCCAGGCTGCAGAAGGAAAACTGGGAATTTGTGGGAGGTTCCTGTCCTTTTATAGGGCCAGCAGACGCCACAAGTCTCTTCTGCAGTCCACTGCGCCACCTTGTAGCGGATATCCCAAGTGTAAAGAATTGGGTGAAACAGGACGTGCTGTATAAAAAGTTGGGTTTTGGTCGGATCCGCGTGGTGTCACAAAGTGTGGAACCCTGATCTAGGATGACACAGGGGAATCTTTTAGATTCCAGGGCCAGTCGCGCTGACTTTTGTTCTGCTTTAAAGTGGACCAAAACCCATGATTTTGACTATACTGGATTTTGGTCCTTTCTCCAGGGCACCCCAATCGTGGGTGCCCCTCTGTGTAACATAGTAACATAGTATGTAAGGCTGAATAAAGACTTTAGTCCATCCAGTTCAGCCTGTTTAACTCCTTCCAGTGGTCTAGCAGCCATAGCTGGAAATGTTATTACATGCCAGGAAGGCATCAAGGCCACTTTTGAACATTTTTACTGTATCCATCATTACTACCTCCTCTGGCAGCGAGTTCCATAGTCTCACTGCTCTTACAGAGAAGAATCCCCTCCTATGTCGGTGGAGAAAGCACCTTTCCTCTAACCTTATTGGATGCCCTCGGGTTATGGTTACACTCCGGGGTATAAATAGATTGTGGGACAGATCTTTGTATTGACCTCGAATATATTTATACATAGTTATTAGATCACCCCTTAATCGTCTTTTTTCTAAACTAAATAAACCTAACTTGGACAATCTTTCAGGGTACTCTAGTCCCCGCACTCCTTTTATTAACTTTGTTGCCCTTCTTTAAATGCGGCCCAGTTCTGATATGTCCCTCTTAAGCACAGGTGCCCAGAACTGTACACAGTACTCCATATGGGGTCAAACCAGTGACTTGTACAGGGGTAAAATGATGCTCTGGTCATGAGCACCTATCCCCCTCCTGATCCACCCAATGATCCTATTTGCTTTGGCAGCTGCCTGGCATTGATTACTACAGTTGAGCTTATTGTCAACTAAAACCCCTAGGTCCTTTTCCATTGTTGTTTTACCAAGTGTTTCTTTATTTAGTGTGTAATCATGACACAGATTTCTCCTTCCCATGTGCATAACCTTACATTTATCTGTGTTAAACTGCATTTGCCATTTAACTGCCCATGCTTCCAATTTATCTAAATCTGTTTGTAGCTGCCTGCTGTCCTCTTTTGTTTTAATTACTTTACACAGCTTAGTATCATCTGTAAAGATTGAGACTTTACTGTTTAATCCATACCCAATATTATTTATATATATATTGAAGAGAACTGGTCCCAGAACTGACCCTTGTGATACTCCACTAGTAACAGTGACCCAATCTGAGTGTGTATCATTGATAACCACCCTCTGCTTCCGATCAGTAAGCCAATTTCCCACCCATCTGCACACGTTTTCCCCCAGTCCAAGCATTCTCATCTTTTGTACCAGCCTTTTATGTGGCACAGTATCAAATGCTTTAGAAAAGTCAAGATATATGATATCCAATGACTCCCCCTGATCCAATCTTGAACTTACCTCCTCATAAAAGCTGATTAGATTTGTCTGGCAGGAGCGATTTCTCATAAATCCATGCTGATATGAGTAATAAGGTCATTTTCCCCAAGATGCTCCAGGATAGTATCCCTTAAGAAACCTTCAAACAGCTTGCCCACCACAGATGTTAAGCTTACCGGTCTGTAGTTCCCTTTTTGAATATTGGCACCACATTTGCCAAGCGCCAATCCCTCGGAACAGACCCTGTAGTTATTGAGTCCACAAATATTAGAAATAACGGCTTGTTCTATTACTGTACATAATTCCCTTAAAACACGAGGATGTATATCATCTGGTCCCGGTGATTTATCGATTTTTATCTGCTTGAGACGGTGCTGGACTTCTTCCTTGGTTAGACCAGTGACATTTAATGGAGGGTTTCGGTTATTCCCTTGCATTTCACTCGGCATGTCACATTCTTTTGTGAATAAAGAAGTTGTTTAGTAAATTTGCTTTCTCTTACATGTGTGTCTAATAGTTTTATTCCTGTAAGGTATATATCTGTCACAATGAAAATTAAGGATTCCTTTGAAAGTATCCCATTTAGTGTCCATGCTTTTGTTTTTAAGGGCATTTTCCCAGTCAATGCAGTTTAGGGCATCTCTAAGTTGGTCAAACTTTGCCTTTTTGAAGTTCCGCATTTTTGTGGCTCCTTGATAAGGCACCCTAGTGACTGCTAATTGTAAATTAATGATATTATGATCACTGCTTCCATGGTGTCCACCAACCTGTACCCTTATTACTTTGTCTGGTACGTTGGTTAGTATTAGGTTCAATATGGCTTTCCCCCTTGTTGGAGCTTGTACTTGTTGGGAAAGGTAGCCATCTTTTGTTTTAGATAAAAAAAACTATTACTTTTATGCGAAACACATGTTTCAGCGTCCCAGTCTATATCTCGGTAGTTAAAGTCCCCCATAATCACTACCTCTTTTAGTTCAGCGGCTATATCTATTTGCCTTAGCATCATATTGAAACCCCCAAGATCGCCGAAACCAACTCACCTCTTCCTGGTCCTACAGCGCATGTGCTGCCGCTCCTCTAGTCAGCACGCTCAGATCTGCTGACGTCATGCCGTCTAAGCATTTGTCTAAGGCGAGCGCTCTAAGCATGCTGCTGGCCGCATCCCCTCTAACAAGGAACGTGCCATTGCCGCCCATTCACAAATGCCTGGTACAGGCATGTGCTCAGCTAGAGGGATACCGGGGATGCGGTTGTGGCTCGCGCATGTGCTGTTGGACTAGGAAAGCAGGTAAGTGTATGAGCGACCTGGGGGGTTTCACACAGCAGGGCATCCCGATTTTGGATGCCCCGGGGGGGAGGGAATCAATATATTCAAGAAGCCAGAAAATGGCAACACACAGTTTTCCCCTTTAGGTGGACCCTGGTCAGTGATTTCCAAGAGGTTGTAAGGCGGCTTTCATTATCTTTCACATTAGGCCTCTTTACTCCGAGTGCTTCCTCCTCCTGGAAACGATGGCCATTCTGTGAATGTTAATGTATTCAGCAAAGGGATCTAATTTAATGGAGAGCCCATTCAGCCACTAAATGACAATAATATACCGAAGCACTGACAGGAGGAATCCATCACTGCCTTGTTCAGCAGTCACTGGTTGAAGTAAGGCCGGCACATTATTTTTTTTCCCCCTCCATAAACGATTCACTGAAATATCCTGGCAACTCTCTTTATTCTTTTCTGTATGAACAGCAGAGCCAATGTCAGTGAGGTTCTTTCTGTGAAGTAAGTAAAGCATTCGGGTTAACTAATCATAAATGGCGCTATTTCAAATGCTTAGAGCCAGCCTAGGTAGAAAAAGAAAAGATTTAGACCAGGTCTGGTTGTTCAGTCTAAGCTATGGCTTAGGCAAAAAAAAAAAAAAAAGCATGCAGACGCCATTTTCTTATACCATCCGCTGCGCAAGGGTTAACCAACCACAAGTACTTCGCACTACTACAAAATTACATTTATGATGGGGCCCAAGAGTTTAGCAAAGCAGGTTACAATGTAGAAGCCACTACACTTCCTATTGCACACATTGTTAATAAAATCCATATTGTTCACTGTGTCTAAAGCAGAGCTAAAATCAAAAATAAATCCTGATCATAGATCCCCTACCCACTAAGGGTGTGAATTGGCAAAAATCTGGCGATACGTATCGAGATACACGCATGATGATACGATATATCCCGATTCTGTCTCAAAAGCCTATATATTGTGATTTTTTTAAACTGCATTTTATTTTTTAATTAAAAAAAATACAATTCTTTGATTACTCACCTGTAGAATTGGTATTATGAGTATACAGTATGTCCTGCTCTAGATATAATATTTACTATCGGGTATGACTCCGCCAGATGGCGCTGGACTGCAGAGACATTGAAAATAGGCTGATCCCGACCCCTCAAATACCCGGGACCTCCCACAAATCCCCAGCATTGAAAAGCAGTTAACGAGAAGCCGGGAGAATTAAAACAACCCAAACTAGTAACTATAACAATGATAACAATCATCATACAGGGGATCCAAGATGATGCAAAACCAAGGGTGGGGTGGAGCAGGACGTACTGTATACTCATAATACCAATTCTACAGGTGAGTAATCATAGAATTGTATTATTCTTAGTATACAGTACGTCCTGCTCCAGATAGATTACTTACACTTGGGACATCCAATAGCAGTGTCCATAAAGTAGGGTGGGATCCCCAAAGTTAACAGCAGACAGTTTAAACCACTGCCACCTGCAGAACCTTGCGGCCAAAAGCAGCATCAGCTGAGGCCCTAACATCAACCTTGTAAAACTTTGAAAAGGTATGAACAGAAGACCAAGCAGCGGCCTTGCAAACTTGTTCAACAGAAGCCTGGTGCTGAAAAGCCCAAGAGGCACCAATAGCACAAGTAGAATGAGCAGTAAGGCGGAAGGGAGGATTCTTCCCCTTAGCAGAATAGACCTGAATAACAGCCTGACGGATCCATTTGCTGATAGTAGACTTGGCAGAAGCCAAACCCTTCCTAGGACCAGAAGGGACCACAAAAAGAGCATCAGTTTTTCTGAAAGGTGCAGTAGCCACCAGATAGTACTTCAGACACCTAACCACATCCATTACTAGGATTAGGGCACAATGAACGAAGAACAATGTCCTGATCCAAATGAAAGGCAGACACTACCTTAGGCAGAAAATCTGGCTTGAAACGTAACACCACCTTGTCCTGGTGTCTCTCATAGTAAGGGGGCTGAATGGAAAGCGCCGCCAACTCAGACACGCCTAACAGAGGTGATAGCCACCAGAAGGAGTAAGAATGGCCATGGTAGCATCCTGCACAGGCTCAAAAGGAGCACCCTGCAAGGCTGACAAGACCAAGTTCAAATCCCAAACAGGCACCATAGTCTTACGTGGGGGATGCACATGAGTCACCCCCTAGAAAAAAGTCCTTATCAGAGAATGCTGAGCAAAGGACTTCTGGAAGAAAACAGCCAGGGCAGAAACCTGACCCTTTAGAGTGCTAAGTTGGAGCCCCATCTCCAACCCATGCTGTAGGAACTCCAGAATCCTGGGAATAGAGA
This sequence comes from Gastrophryne carolinensis, assembly GCA_027917425.1. Classification (NCBI taxonomy): domain Eukaryota; kingdom Metazoa; phylum Chordata; class Amphibia; order Anura; family Microhylidae; genus Gastrophryne; species Gastrophryne carolinensis. The sequence goes on along the minus strand of CM051234.1, from coordinate 572,658,945 downwards.
ACACACGACAGGGAAGAGACTTAGACTCACACCAGTCAATGTAGGCACGCCAAACCCTGTAATAAATAGAAGAAGAAGACTTCTTCCTAGCCTTTATCAAGGTATCAACAACCGAGGAAGACAGCCCCTTCTCCATCAAGATGGAGGTTTCAGCAGCCAAGCCGTCAAAGCCAGAGTTTGTAAACTGGGATGGCGTAGGGAGCCCTGAGTGAGCAGATCTGGCACCATGGGCAGAGTGTACTGATCTACTGCCAGCTGCACCACGTCTGCGAACCACACTCTTCTTGGCCAATCTTGCGCAGAACCCTGCCCAGCAGGGGGAATGGAGGGAAGACATACAGAAACTGAAAGTCCTGCCATGACATTGCTAGAGCATCCGTGGTCAAGGCCAGAGGATCCTGGGACAGGGAGACAAAGGCGGTAGCTTGTGATTGGGACGGGACGCAAACAGATCCACATCTGGTTGGCCCCAACGGTGACACAGAGATTGGAACACCCTGCTGCATAGGGACCATTCTCCCTGGCGAGAGGTCCCCCTGCTCAGAGAGTCTGCCAGGAGATTTTCCACCCCCGGGATGTACACGGCTGATATGCAGGGAACATTGGTCTCTGCCCAGGGCAGGATCAGAGACACTTCCTGGAGGGCCCTCCTGCTCTGGGTCCCTCCCTGATGATTGATGTAGGCAACTGCCGTCTGGTTGTCCGAGCGCACCTGAACAGGCAGGCCCCGAAGGTGAGGAGTCAATTGAGCCAGAACTAACCTGATCGCCCGCAATTCCAAGACGTTGATAGGTGTGAGGGCCTCCTGAGGGCCCCACCTCCCCTGAAACCGCAGGGACTTCCAGAAATCCCCCCAACCTGACAGACTGGCATCCGTGGTGACCGTCTCCCAGGAAGGGGCAAGAAAGGATCTGCCCCCCAACAGGTTCCTTGAGTCCATCCACCACGAGAGGGACCTCCTGACCAGGGGGGAAAGCACACAGACCCTGTCCAGGGACGCTGGATCCTTGTCCCATACTGACAAGAGGTGGAGTTGCAGAGGCCTCAAGTGGAATTGAGCATAAGGGACCACCTCGAAGCATGCAACCATCAGACCCACCAGCTGCATTCCCTGCCTGATGGAGGGATGATGACAAGATAGCAGGGACTGGACCTGTGCAATCAGACTGTCCACCTTCTGCTGAGGAAGGAAAATCCTTGCCTGAACTGTATCCAGAATCATTCCTAGGAATGGAGTCACCAAGGAGGGGGACAGTGAGGACTTGGGGTGGTTGATCACCCATCCAAATGACTCCAGGGTGGACACCACCAGCTGAGTATCCAATTCTGCCTGATGTAGAGATTGGGAGGTGATGAGAATGTCGTCCAGATAAGGCAGCACGCGGACACCCTGATACCTGAGCAGAGACATCACGCCAGCCAGCACCTTAGTGAACACCCTGGGAGCTGAGGTGAGACCAAAGGGCAATGACACAAACTGGTAGTGTTGATCCTCCAGAGCGAACCTGAGGAACCTTTGATGACCTGAAAATACAGGAATATGAAGGTAAGCATCCTTGATGTCCACAGAAGTCATGAAATCCCCTGGGCGTAGGGAACTGATGGCAGAGCGCAGAGTTTCCATGCGAAAGCGCCTGCTCCTGACAAATTTGTTGAAGATCTTCAAGTCCAGGATGGGCCTGAGTGACCCATCTTTTTTGAGTACTGTGAATAGGTTGGAATAGAAGCCCTTGCCTTTTTCTCTTAAAGGGAACTTGCAGATGACCCCCAGCTCCAGGAGGCCTTGCACTGCCTGCACTAGCTCCTGAGCTAACACAGGGTCCTGAGGAATCCGGGATCTGATGAATCTTGGGGGCGGCCAGGCAGCAAACTCTATCTTGTAGCCGGAGGACACTACCTCCTGAATCCACCGGTCTGAGACATGAAGCCTCCAGACGTGAGCAAAGTGCTGCAGCCGTCCCCCCACCCGGATGAGTGAGGGCGCCCCATCATGCCTGAGGGGGCTTGGGAGAGGATTTAGGCTTGGAGCCCAAGGAGGAGCCAGGACATCCACGTCCTCTGCCCCTACCCCAGAAGTCTCCCCGGGCCCCAGTAAAGGAAACCCCCCTCCCTTGTCTGGCACCATGGTAGGGGCAGGAGAGGGAGCCGAAAGGGCCAAGACTGCCGCCTGCGCTGGGATAACCTGCCTCCCTTAGCAAAAAGGTCCAGGCGGTCCTCAAACAGGCAGTGAAAACCAGTGAGGGCGTTCTTGGCAGCGTTGTCAGCAGCCCACTGGCATAGCCAAACCGAGCGGCGTATAGCCACCACAAGGGCAGATGTCCTGGCACACATTCTAATGGTGTCATCCAAGCCAGAGAGGACAAAATTTACAAAAACATCACAACTGGAGAGTGCATTAAACACCTCACAAGGCAAATCATCAGGGGCACCATCAAGTATACTTCTGATCAGGGTCCTAATGGCCACAGCAGTAATGGGTCGAGGCACAGACCGGGCGCAGCGCCGTCCCCACACATGCAAAGGCATGGGACGCCAGCTGGTCAATGAGCCGGTCCCCAGCATCCCGCAGGGTAGTAGAGTCAGGGGAGTGCATGTCAGAGGTGTTAGATAACCCTAGGACCGGGGCATCCACTTCGGGAGGGGATGACCAACACTTTACCACATCAGCAGGAAAGGGATACTTCCTATCCCAACTCTTAGGTACACTGGGAAGTCTACTGGGGCGTTCCCATTCCTTGAGCACAAGGTTATTGAAATGTGCTTGCTCAGGAAATTCCAAACGTGACTTAGCAGTATGGAAAAGTTCTCCCCTTTGCCTGGGAGCCGCAAGAGGGGGAGAAATAGACAGAACCTCAAAAATCTGGGTCAGCAATCTATCAGTATCATCCGGGGCCCAGGGGTCAGAGCCAGAATTGTCTTGACCCCTGGGCCTCTCATCAGATGACCCTGAGTCGGAGAATAGCTCCCCTTCGTCCGAAGGCGTATAGCCACAAAGATGCCAAAACTCATCAGTTTCCATAAGAAAAAGAGTGACATTAGGCGTTAAGTGCCACTTTTTTGCAGGGGCCTTACGCGCCAAGGTATTAGCAATTAACTTCTCCACAGTAGCCAGTCTAGAACACACATCAGGCTGAGAATCCCCACTTGTATGCAACTCAGTAGGAGTGAGATTTAAGCTTGGGGGGGTAGGTGAAGTGAAACGGGGTGCAGGCCCAGCCACTGGAAGGCCAGATTGCAGCGCAAGCACCTGCTCAGCACAGGGTACACAGACCCGCGCCTTGTCCGGCTTAAAGCGGAAAATCCGTCTTAAAGCGGAAAACTACCTTGTCCAGGTGCCTCTCAAAGTAAGGAGCCTGAATAGACAAGGCCGCCAACTCAGAGACACGCCGAACAGAGGTAATAGCCACCAAAAAGGCAACTTTCTAAGTGAGCAGAGAAAGAGCAATATCATGCACTGGCTCAAAAGGAGGCCCCTGGAGAGCCGACAAAACCAAGTTTAAATCCCAAACCGGCAGCAAGGGCTTTCTAGGAGGCCGCACATGAGTAACCCCCTGGAAAAATGTCTTAACCAGGGGATGAAGGTCAAAAGACCTTTGAAAGAAAACCGCCAGGGCAGAAACCTGCCCTTTCAAAGTACTAAGCTGGAACCCCGAGTCCAGACCATGTTGAAGAAACTCCAGAACTCTGGGAATAGAAAACACCCTACAAGGCAAGGCCCTAGCCTCGCACCAGTTAATATAAGACCTCCAAGTCCTATAGTAGACGTTAGAGGAAGATCTCTTCCTAGCTCTAACAAGAGTCTGAACCACCGCATCAGAAAGACCTTCCTCCTTTAAGATGGAGGTTTCAGCAGCCACGCCGTCAAAGCCAGCGTTGGTAAATTGGGGTAGCGTAGCTGACCCTGGGTGATAAGATCCGGAAGAAGAGGCAGATAAAACTGATCTACTGCCAGCCGCACGACGTCTGCGAACCACACCCGTCTTGGTCACCTTGGAGCCACCAGAATTGCTGGTGCCCCTTCTAGAGTTAGCTTGCGCACCACCTTGCCCACCATGGAGAAGGGGGGGGGGGGGGAACAGGTACAGAAACCCCAGTTCCCTCCAAGCCAGGGACATGGCATCCACTGCCAGGGCCAGAGGATCCTGAGACAGAGACACAAAGGCAGGAAGCTTGTGATTGTGACGAGAGGCAAAAAGATCCACCTCCGGAGTCCCCCACTTGTGACAAAGGGACTGGAATACCTTGGAACTGAGAGACCATTCTCCTCGGCGAGAGGATCTCCTGCTCAGGGAATCTGCCTTCGTGTTCTCCACTCCCGGGATGTAAATGGCTGAGATGCATGGGACATTGCTCTCTGCCCAAACAAGGATCAGAGATACCTCCCTGAGGGCACTCCTGCTGTGAGTCCCTCCTTGGTGATTGATGTAAGCGACCGCCGTCCGATTGTCCGATCGGACTTGAACTGGCAATCCCTGCAATAGAAGTGTCAAGCGAGACAGAACCAACCAAATGGTCCATAGCTCCAAAACGTTGATAGGGGTATGAGCCTCCTGAGGCCCCCATAACCCCTGGAACTGATGTTCCCTCCAGAAGCCCCCCCAGCCCGACAGGCTGGCGTCCGTGGTGACCGTTTCCCAACAAGGGGTCAGAAAGGATCTGCCCTTCAACAGATTGCTTGACACTAGCCACCACTGAAGGGACAGCTGAGCCCGGGGAGACAGCAGACAAGACTGATCCAATGACAGCGGACACTTGTCCCAAGTCGCTAGAAGATGGAGCTGAAGCGTCCTCATGTGAAACTGGGCAAAAGGGACTGCCTCGAAGGAAGCCACCATCAGACCTACCAATCCCATCCCTAGCCGGATAGACGGGCGAGGATTGGAAAGCAGAAGCCGAACCAAATTTTGGATCAGAAGAATCTTGGGCTGAGGAAGGAACACCCTGGCCTGAAAGGCATCCAGAGTCATGCCCAGAAACGAAACCTCCCTGGACGAGGAGAGGGAGGACTTGGAATAGTTGATCACCCAACCGAACCTCTCCAGCGTGGATACCACCACTCTGGTGTCTAGCTCCGCTTGGCTGAGAGAGGAAGCCAAAATGAGAAGGTCGTCCAGGTATGGTACAATGCGAATGCCCTGGACTCTGAGGAGGGCCATCACCCCGCCAATACCTTGGTGAACACCCTCGGAGCCGAGGTAAGCCCGAATGGAAGGGCCACAAACTGAAAATGCTGATCTTCCACCACGAACCTGAGGAATCTCTGGTGTGGCAGAAAGATTGGTACATGCAGATAAGCATCCCTGATGTCTATGGACGTCATGAAATCCCCCTGACGAAGAGAATCGACTGCTGACCGCAAGGTTTCCATGCGAAACTTCCTGAAGCGGATAAACCGATTGAGGAGCTTCAGATCCAAAATGGGTCGAATGGAGCCGTCCTTCTTGGGCATCGTGAATAGATTGGAATAGAATCCCAAGCCCCTTTCCGCGAAAGGCACTGGGCAAATGACAGCCATGTCCAGCAGATAACTTACTGCCGCCCGGAGCCCCTGTGCGGCCAGTGAATCCGAAGGCACTCGAGACCTGAAGAGTCTGGTAGGAGGCCGGATCTCGAATTCCAGCTTGTAACTAGAAGACACCACTTCCAGAATCCATTTGTCTGAGATCTCCTGGACCCAGACCTGGAAGAATTGCCGCAGCCGTCCCCCCACCCGCAAGGGTGAGGGCGCCCCCTCATTGCTGAGCTGGCTTAGCAGCGGGCTTGGGTTTGGAACTCCAATTGTGACCTGGACGAGCACGACCTCTGCCTCTACTCCAGGAATTACCTCTGAGGGTAGAGAAGGCCAAAACTCTTCCAGTTCTTGCACCACGAAAGGAAGGGTTAAAGGAGGCCGCCCCCCGAAAGGGACGACGTTGCATCTTACGCTGAGGTAACTTCCCTCCTTTCGTGACAGAATCTAATCTTTCTCCAAAGAGCCGCAATCCCACAAAGGGAAGTGCTGTAAGCGACTTTTTGGCCACAAAATCAGCCGCCCACTGGCCCAACCATACCGACCGCCGAATAGCTACAAGCAAGGCCGAGGTTCTACCACACATGACCATGGTGTCATCCAAGGCGGCAAGCACAAAGGACATGAACAATTCACACCGCTTAAGGGCGGAGAACTCATCACTAGCCGGGTCAAGCCTGGAGGTACTCAACAGGTCTCTAACCACAGACCTGGTAGCCACTGCCAAAAGCACCGAAGCACAAACAGGCCGCAAGGCTGAACCGACACTAGCAAACACGTGGCAAGCCATCTGATCAATGCGTTCATCCTCACCATCTTTGAGAGTGGTGGAGTCAGGAGAATGCAAAATAGAAGTATTGAATAACCCAAGCACCAGGGCATCCACCTCGGGAGGGGACGACCATCGTTTTACCACGTCCACCGGAAAGGGATACTTTTTATCCCAACCTTGAGGAATACCTGGAAGCTGAGTAGGCTTCTCCCATTCCTTAAGAATAATGCCATCAAAATGCTTTTGATTTGGGAACTCCAGGCGCGGCTTGGAAGTCCCAAAGAATTCCCCTTTTTGAGGAGCGACCTCCTGAGGAGGAGAAATTGCCAGAACCTCAAAAAGGTGAGCCAAGACCTTCGGGGTATCCACAGCATCCCCCTGCCCTTGCTCAGTATCAGCACCAACAAACTGCTGATTGTCAGAACTCTCAGAATCCTCAAATAACCCCCCTCTTCTAGTGAGGAATAATCAGACCAGTCAAGAAAATCATAATCATCAAACTCAAAGGCCGGCGTGGCTGGAGACAAATGCTTTCGCTTAGCCGAGGCATTTCTGGCAACAGAGCCAGAAATAAACTTCTCAATATTAGCCAGTCTGGCACATACATCAGATTGCGACTCCCCACCTGTGACAACATCACTAGGGGTACGGATAAGGCAGGGTGGGGAAGGAGATGAGGCAGAGACCCCGGACCCAGGCGCCTGGGCCCCCGACTGCTGCGTTATGGCCCGCTGAGCCCAAGGTATGCAAACAAGTACATTATCCCCCGCAAGGGATGCCCCACAACCCACACACTGCCGGGGTTGCCCCGAGGGGAGCGCAAGCCCGGTATCCTGAGAAGCCTCCATATGGTGATTTTAATGTAGTCGCAATGACCAGAGGGATTTACGCTATTAAGCTACCCGGGATGCCCCTTCAGGTCCCAAGTGGGAGGATTTATTTCTATTTTTTTTTGGGAACCCTAAATTAAAGTGGACCAACACCCAGGATTTTGACTATCCTGGGTGTTGGTCCACTTTTTATCCCAACCTTGAGGAATACCTGGAAGCTGAGTAGGCTTCTCCCATTCCTTAAGAATAATGCCATCAAAATGCTTTTGATTTGGGAACTCCAGGCGCGGCTTGGAAGTCCCAAAGAATTCCCCTTTTTGAGGAGCGACCTCCTGAGGAGGAGAAATTGCCAGAACCTCAAAAAGGTGAGCCAAGACCTTCGGGGTATCCACAGCATCCCCCTGCCCTTGCTCAGTATCAGCACCAACAAACTGCTGATTGTCAGAACTCTCAGAATCCTCAAATAACCCCCCTCTTCTAGTGAGGAATAATCAGACCAGTCAAGAAAATCATAATCATCAAACTCAAAGGCCGGCGTGGCTGGAGACAAATGCTTTCGCTTAGCCGAGGCATTTCTGGCAACAGAGCCAGAAATAAACTTCTCAATATTAGCCAGTCTGGCACATACATCAGATTGCGACTCCCCACCTGTGACAACATCACTAGGGGTACGGATAAGGCAGGGTGGGGAAGGAGATGAGGCAGAGACCCCGGACCCAGGCGCCTGGGCCCCCGACTGCTGCGTTATGGCCCGCTGAGCCCAAGGTATGCAAACAAGTACATTATCCCCCGCAAGGGATGCCCCACAACCCACACACTGCCGGGGTTGCCCCGAGGGGAGTGCAAGCCCGGTATCCTGAGAAGCCTCCATATGGTGATTTTAATGTAGTCGCAATGACCAGAGGGATTTACGCTATTAAGCTACCCGGGATGCCCCTTCAGGTCCCAAGTGGGAGGATTTATTTCTATTTTTTTTTGGGAACCCTAAATTAAAGTGGACCAACACCCAGGATTTTGACTATCCTGGGTGTTGGTCCACTTAGGTGGGGCACCCCGATCGGGGGTGCCCCGCTGTGTGAAACCCCCCCGATCGCCGCAAAAACTCACCTCTCCTCGCTCCCACGTGACCTCGTCCGGCCAATGACAGCGCTCAGAGCCGCTCTGGTATGCGCGTCCAAAGCCGCTTGGACGCGCATACCAGAGCGCTGTCATTGGCTGCGTCTCTCGCTTCCCTCTAACAGGGAGCGCGCCTGCGCCGGCCATTCACAAAACGGCCGGCGCGGGAGCGCGCCCTGCTAGAGGGAAGCCAGAGACGCGGCCGCGTCTCGTGCATGCGCCGTTGGATCGCCGGTAAGGTAAGGATTGTGGGCCTCCTGGGGGGTTCCTCCCCGCGGGACATCCCGATTTCGGATGCCCCGCGGGGAGGGATCTGATCGGTCCGGGAATCTTATAGATTCCCGGGCCGATCCCCCCTGGGTGTTGGTCCACTTTAAACTCTAAGGGACCCTAGGACTGGGAGAACTCCCTCTTTAAACCTCAAAAGAAGGGATCCCACCTAGAAGACATGAGAACAGACATAAGTGTCAACATGCACATCACCCACCACATAATGGTGAAATAAATAAAATCCACTCACCGCAGCAAAGCAGCGACCGTCAATCCTCACAGCAGCAAGGGAATGAGAGGGAGAGCAGCAAAGCAGGCAGCGAGGCCGGAAAGAGTGCTTGAGAGAAGCCGGGCTCGAAGGGGGGGGGGGTGGACGGGCCACAACGAGCACGCCGAGCGCCCGGCCCCGTCCCCTCCTTAACTGCACCTGTTGAAAATGAAACCGGCCCAGCAACAACAGCCGCAAAAACACATACACACACACACAATCCACACACCTTTTCCCCCAAATAAAGTAAAACAACCCACAGGAGAAAAGGCCTCCCCCCCCAAGGGGCACAGAGGGACACGGTAGGGGGGAGAACCCACACCAACAGGTGAAAGGGTAAGAGGGACAGGGCATCCCAAGCCGGGATCACCAACCCGGACACCGCCTACCCCTTTGTATGGAGTCTCACGGGGGAGCAAGCTCCCATATACACCATAAGGTGCAGCCTACCATTGCCTGGACCTTCAGCCTAGGCTGGGAGGCATACTGCTATAGTTTAAATTAAAAAAGGTTCAGGCAGCAATAGAAACAAAAGGGCGGGGGGTTACCCCGGCTACCTGCAAGGAGGAGACAACCATCTTCTGACTTGCTCGCCGACTGCAGAGACAAAAGACTGGGGAATGGTGGGAGGTCCCAGGTATTTATGGGCCGGGAGGGGCTCCTTTATTTCATGTCATCTCTGCAAGATCGCTCTCTACAGGACAGTTACCCAAGTGTCATGAATATTCGGAAGCGGGGTGTGTGACATACTGGGAATATAATGGAATGGGTGGGAATAGTCCTACAGGGCCGCAGGCTAATAGCCCCGCTCACCTGCGATTAGAGAGAGCCATTTCTCGTCCTTCGCAGTCCAGACTGCAGAGAAAATCTGGGGATTTGTGGGAGGTCCCCGGGTATTTGACGGGCCGGGAGGAGCCTATTTTCTATGTCTCTGAAGTCCAGCCCCATCTGGCCGGGTAATACCCGATAGTAAGTATATATCTGGCGTAGGACGTACTGTATACTAAGAATAACCCATTTTTTGGGGAACTTTAATGGTTAAAAATGGTGTGAGGTTCCCCTTACCCAGCATAACCAGCCGGGCACCAGCTATGGGGGCTTGTAGAACAGGGCGCAGGGGCCAGGTGGCCCCTGGCCCTGCAGGCTACAAGCCAGCATAGCCTAATGGCCCTGGGTCCTTCTGCCCCCCCCCCCGGCCTTTGGGGAGGCAGCTAGCCGCAGGTGACTTGCCAGACCCAGAGCCTTGTGAACTGGTATCGGGGTCACATAGATCCCTTATCCAGTTCACAAGGGGTTAACAGTAAATAAAAACAACACACATAGAGAAAATGTCTATTGAAAAAAAAAATTTACTCACCTCTGATTGTTAGCTCCTGTGTCCCTCGCCGATCCGATGACAGATGCAGTGATCGCTGGAGGGAGGAGGCAGGGGGTCTCCTGCCCCCTCCTCCGGCCGGCGATCATCGCACCTGACAGCTGAACCGCTGGGAGCCAGATTGATGGCCGTGGGGGTGACGTCATCTGCCCCTCCCCCTAGTCGTGAAGATAGCAGCGCCCATCAAGAAAGCAGGCGGAGAGGGCCTGTCGGGCTCTCTCCTGAAGACTGAAGAGCCCCGGGGGGGGGGGGGATAGGAGGCCCCCCCGGGTGAAGAGCAGAACCAGCCGGATTGAACGAGGGGTCAGGTGAGTGTATTTTTACTTTTCTTTTACTGTAGTGGGGGGGGGGGTAGAATCGATACTAGAAAGAATCAATTCTAGTATGGAATATCGAATGATACTTGACAGAATAGATATTTTCGATATGGATAAATATGAAAGCATTGTCCAAATCATCATTCTGTGTAACATTGTTACAGGAAGTGCTGCAATGGACCAACAGCACCAACACAGAAATGTATGGACCCCACCTAATCTTTTTTTTTCAGGCAAGCAGATTATCAGTTGTGTACCATCATAGCAGTACCCAAAAGTACAGCAGGGGAAACAATAGAATTCTTCAAAGAGGAACAAAACCCAGGAATTTGATCAACCTCCTGTGTGTTCCTCTGAGGCAGGGCATTCCGATTTGATCTGCTGCATGTATCCCCATGGGGATAGAAAACTCACCTCTTCCCAGTTCCATGTGGGATGCTTAGCCAATCGTGCTTCAGAAACAGGTGAGTGGACCTGGAGATCCAGGGAAAGGGGTTTCACACAGTGAGGCATCCCAATTGGGGATGCCCCTTGGAGTGGGACCCGGACAGCCCTAGAGTTCTTTAAACTGCACCAAAAGCCTGGCACAGTTGGAAAAGAAAACTCCACAAAACTCACTTGCCTGCATCTGGTACTGAAGCGTTGTCAGCACTTACATTTGATCCTGCATCGACTTAAAGCTGAAATGCCACCCCACCGATTTTCTAGTGGTAGCAGCCATTTTGGAGCTTCCTTTCCCAGGATCTCAGCCATGTTGCTGCTTGGATCCAACTGCCATAACTGAGAATGTACAGTAACAGGAAACCCAGCAGCACTTCCTGCTTGCAGGGGGCCTGCAGATACATGAGCCGACATTGTTTTTAAAATTTACCACAGCAGGAGTTAGAAAAAGGTAAATACATTTTTATATGGAGCATTGCATTGCAGCAAAATTGCCCTGGGGAGGGATACATATGAGCAATCTTTGTTGTGTTGGTTTGGTTTACGTAATTTTTTAATGCTGTTCCACTTTAGAGCGAACCAAAACCCAATGAACTTGTGAAATACATTTGGCCAAAGCCCCTGCCGATGCTCGTTTCTTAGGGTGTAGAACTAGAGATGGACACTTTCACTTTTCGATTTTTTTTTGCTGTCCCTTTCTGTATGATGACAGTCATTGCATAGGTAAGGCAATGACATCATTGCCACACACACAACAGTGGCAATAAATGGAGGAGACGGAGCTTTACAGCTAAAACAAGGGCCATTATCTGGGATTCGAGTGAAGCAGGAGCAGTGGAAATTTGCAAAAGTTAATCCTCATGGAGGGAGCAATTCAGTGGATGCTTGTTAAAAATGTGGGTTTTGGTCAGGTTTAGGCCTCGGAAGTTCCTCTTTAAAAACTTAGAATGGATCTTAAAACAGACCCAGCCTCCAATGCACCCCCAGGTAAATCTAGGTCCGTACCCCGTGTGTGGAGGGGTGCAAAGTCGACTTTAAAGCAATGATTGAGACAAGGGGTTACTATTACATACAATAAAATACTACTTATTTTCCTACCGGAGATCCGTATTACAAAAAAAAAAATACTCTCTTTATTCCCTGAAGCAGCCAGCACAGTCCCTGGTTAGTTGAAACATACTGATTCTGATATTGGGTCCTAGAGCATGCACATGTACAGGGGCTCATCCACCATGCACAACAAGAGCTATTGGATGCAAATATGTCATGTGACCCGTGTCATATATGTAGGCATGTGGAGGATAGAGCTGAGGCAGCAAGAACAGCGCTGGAATTTTACCCCTAGTGCCCCCTGCCAATCATTTGTCTGTGGCTGGGGGGAGGGAGCCACACATTTTCTTAATATTAATTATTGGGATCTGTAGTGAGATCTTACAAATTAAATTTTGGGGTAAGGGGACGGCCATGGGTGGGATGGGGCAGCAGAAAGTTTGGACGGCCACTGAGGGATGTTTTACTTTGAGACACACAGACCCTGGAGGTGCACTTTAATCTGACTTATGAATAGGGGTCACAAAGTGGCCAGGGCAACATGAACACCAAATATGGCCCTGACAGGCATTTGGGACAACCCTTATAACACTACGAGCTTGTATTAGACACCGTGGTAGAGAAGTGCCCATTTTTCCCCATGGCTAAACACAGGTCAATTATTACAAAAGTAAAAAATCAATAATTAACCATGTTAGCAAAACCAGAGATTCTGTGCTGCTTCTATTGTATCAACAGGCAAATTAAAGCGGAGAGTGAAGAGTGGGGGGGGGGGGCTGCTGCTAATAAATGGCTACAAGTGACTTTCCCGGATCCTATAAAGGAGCCGTCTCTTCTCACACATGGATGAAAATTGGCGTAAAACAGAAAGTCACAAGTAATAGCATATTAGCACACTGGCTAGATATCTAAAGGAGTGAGGATGGTCCGTTAGTCACAGACTGCCACATTAGCAGCAGATGTTCTCGCTGTGTAACTCCTCTTCAATGCCACACTCACAAATTATCACCAGCATGGCTTACCCTGCCCGGCGTGTCCCCACATCCTGCACAGGACAGGAGGCTACATCTAGATAGATAGATAGATATATTATATGAGAGAGAGACCCTGGAGTCTAAAAGTTAAGAGTTCCCCGCCTGTGTGAACCCCCGCAATTGCCCATTTCACTCACCTTCTCCTGGTGCTCTTGCCGCGCCTGTGCGCTCCAGCTGCATCCCCACTCACCTCTAGCTGTGCGTGCAGCCTTTCCAAATGGGTTGTTCAGGCACATCACAGCTGCAAGGTGGGCCGTCAGCGAGCCCGCCGATTGGCTGAATGAGCCGCTCAGCCAGTCAGCACACCCACTCTTGCACGAGTCTGCGGAAGGAAGATGTGTGAAGCAGGGCGACCTGGGGGATACACACAACAGAGCAGCCCAATTTTGGATGCCCCCACACAGAGGAACAACACACGGGAAAGTGAAATTCCTCTGTATTGTCCCTCTTTAAAGTGGACCAAAATCCAGGATTTTGACTATCCTGGGTTTTGGTCCTTTCCCCCAGGGCAGCCCCGTTATCAGGGGTGCCCCGCTGCGTGAACCCCCCCCCCCCCCCCCGGACGCCGAGACCAGCTCAACTCTTCCCGGTCCCACAGTGCGTCTAAGAGCAGCAGGTCTGAGCGCCCTGGCGGCTGCATCCTCCACTTCCCACTAACAGGAAGCGTGTCCATTCAGAAATGCCTGGCGTGGGAACACGCCTCGCAAGAGGGATAGCGGAAATGCAGGCGCTGCTCTCTGACGCGCCGTAGGACCAGGAACAAGGTAAATGAATGGGGCAACCTGGATGGTTTCACAAAGCAGGGCATCCCGATCTTCTAGAATCCCGGGCTGATTGGGTTTTGGTCCACCTTAAAGCGGTCCTTCACTCTGAATAAGAGTCTATCTTATATGTTTCCCACACCCTGTACATACAGATTGCTCACATTAAAAATCATCCTACCTGCATCTACTGCATGTTATGAGCCTTTAAACATCCAAGATGGTGGCTTATGGAACATCAGGCAGCCTGCAAACAGGAAGTGCCTTCTGACTGTGCTGCTCTGTATTCTGGGACTGCTGACCTTTTCCTGACCCCAGCTCTGCTCTGTCTGAGCAAAGCACAGCTGTAACCCGCCCCCTGTACTTTATCCCACTCTCCTCAGTAAATGTGATGCTTCTGAGTCAAGATGGCGCCCGTATCCTAAAGTTCTGAACAGAGTTGCAGCCCAATGGGGGAAAGAATAAGTAAGTGACTAAAAACTTAAAATATATTAATTTTAGATGCTAGGGAATCACTTTTTAAGGGTTTGAGCTTTTCAATAAATCATGGTGAAGGTCCAGTTTAAAGCCACCACTAGTTAAAACAACCCCCCCCCACCCCCGCCGGAGAATCTGGATTTGGGATGGCTCTACATTTAGGGTGGACCATAAGCCAAGGACAGTCTCAGAAGCAGAGCAGGTGGGGGATTAGGGGCCTGGTCAGAGCAAAGTTATGGTGGAGGGATTCCATGATAGAATTGGGGGGGGGGGGGTCACCTCAGCCTTGTTTTCTGCAAACAACTGGGGCCTGGATAAAGTTTCCCAACACTCACACTTATTAGTGTGAACTTCAGGTTGGCTTAAATACAACACACAAGCAGAAAACTGCTCCCCTGCCAGAGTCTAGACCGGCTTATTTGGATCGCCATGGAAACCGCTGAGCATGTACTGCATGCTAATTTACTGTTCATTCTCTGTGTATTTTTATCACAATCCAGGTCTGGAAGACAACCATCCCCGTGCTATCAGGATGCTGTATTTCTCATTACAAAACGAGCCATTGAGGAAATTGGACTTCAAAGTGATTAACAGGAGAGGAAATCACCAGAAAGGAAGTCTAGGGTTAAAGGAGGAGACCGGAGGACAAACTATAGAACCGTTCATGGTACACTAAATGATTAAAAAGGATTGTCCTCTGGTTTTTAGTTAGTCATGACCACCTTTTCAACAGTGGGAAGTATTCTCTTGCATCATAGAAACAGAGAAAGTTGACGGCAGAAGGAGACCATACGGTCCATCTAGTCTGCCCTTATGTAACTGTATGTACTCTTTATCTTAGGATAGATGTGTGCTTATCCCAGGCATGTTTAAATTCAGTGACTGTAAAATAATATTTTCTAACATTGCTCCTGATCTTCCCTCTGACTAGCTTTAGGTTGTGCCCTCTTGTTCTATCAAAGAATCAAGTTTCTTTTTAAAAACACTTCCCTCCTCAACCTTATTGGATCCTTTCACATATTTAAAGGTCTCAATCATGTCCCCCCCTCTCCCTTCTTTCCTCCAGACTGTATAAATTTAGTTCTTTAAGTCTCTCCTGATAAGTTTTAAGTTTAAGTCCTTCCACCATTTTTGTTGCCCGCCTTTGGACACGTTCTATTTGAATAATTATTATTATTATAATAATAATCAGACTATGGGACACACCAATGCTTGTGGGTGCGGGGGGGGGGGGGGGCTGCGGGGTTCGGCTGCCACTTGCTCTGCTTGGCTGGCTTGTCCGTGTCTTTGTATAAAGCGGTTCCACACCCGTTTTCTAAGTAACGGGCGTGGGGCCGCATGGTGACAGGATAGTGTGGGGGAAGACAGCTGAAGCCCCCCCCTGCAACACCCCTAAATCCTTACCTTGTTGGGCAAGTCAAAAGTTAAAAATATCAGTAGCTTATGTTTAAATTAAATGGCTCCAGTGCTATGCTTCCTATGTGTCTCCTTAGTGAGGAAATCACTTCCCCCCAATGGGCCTTCAGTCTCCACCCCACTGATCTGGTCCATCAATCAACCTTCAATGGACCAAGAACGGAAACATCCCGCACTCTTAGAAACTACAGGGTCTTTTTGAAAGGACTGAAGTTTAGGACCTTTAACCTCGAGCCTCAGCCGAAATGCACTCCTCCAATTGGCCGCCGGCGGTCATGTGGGTCTTCTTTCTTGGCCGCCTGTCAGGGCCGGCCCATGTGAACGGCAATGGCTAATCGGAGGAACGCATTTCGGCCGAAGATTGAGGTGTTGCAGGGGGCATTGCGATGAGGTACTCGCCGCCTAGACTGTCAAAATGCAGCTCCACACCTGTCATTTAGAATACAGGCGAGGGACCAAACACACAACCTCGGCTCTGCCTCTGACATCCTCCTGTCCTCCTCCTTGGTTACCTCCTAGCACTCGCACCTTTAAGACTTCTCCCGTGCCTCCCCACTTCTCTGGAATGCTCTCCATTGCTCAATCCGTCACTCTCCATCACTCCAAGCCTTTAAAAGTGCCCTCAAAACTCACTTCAGACAAACATATAACCTGGCTTAAGCAACTCCTGTAACCTTCAAATGGCACATGCAGCCCAACTCAAGCTACCCCCATCCTTTAGACTGTGAGCTCGGGGGCAGGGCTCTCTTTCCTATTGTCTCCAGTGCTCACAACACTTAAACCTCGTAGCATCTAGTTTGCTTTGTTCCCTGTAAATATATGTTTTACCTTGTCTATAATCACACCTTGTAAAGCTCTACGGAAGATGATGGTGCAATATAAACATTAATAATAATAACAACCCCAACTATTCTTTTCCTGAAGAGGCAGTCTGGAAGACGGAGACGTGATAAAGCGACTGCTCTCTGAATGTATACCCTGTATGCAGCAGATTATTTGCACATGGGCAGGGACATCTCTCCTAGTGTATTTCAGTATGACTATGTATTTGTGCTTTTCTGTCATGTATTGTAAGTTAATTGTTTTATCCTGTTTGCAATTTCACATTGTACAGCGCCATGGAAGATGAAGGCACTTTATACATAAACTTTAATAATAATAAAAGTAATAATAATGTTGTGCCTCCATTTTAGCCTTTATCAGAAGACACACCTCAAAGTGTGGTGTCCGAGCAGAAGTCCGCTTTAAAGTTTTTCAAAACCCACGACGATTCCCCCCCCCCAGGGCATCCAGAATTGCGATGCCCCGCTGTGTGAAACCCCCCAGCTCGCCCCATTCACTTACCTCGTTTCCCAGTCCCACGACGTGTCTAAGAGCAGCGGCCGCATTTGTGAATGGCAGGCGCAGGTACGGTGTCTAGAGGATGCAGCCATCAGGGCGCTCAGAGCCGCTGCTCTTAGACACACCATGGGATCAGGAAGAGGTGAACTGGTCTCGGCGCCCTGGGGGGTTTCACGCAGCGGGGCACCACCGATCAGGGTGCCCCAGGGGAAAGGTCCATAACCCCAATCCAACGCCGCATGCAGGGGCCACAGCCGCACTACTCTAGACCTTTAGCCAGCCGGGCATGAAGGACCAACCTGGAATAGTTACAGCACACCTCCTATGACTGATGTTGCATCCTCTCAGGGCCACACCATTATATTGTAACCTCCAACACCTCTGATATGATCCTGGAGTGTTCATGGAAAAACCCGATTTGCTTGGCAAAGACTTTCATCGGCTAATGCAGTCCCTCCTTGTGCTAACGAGCTATAGTACAAACAGAACATTACTCACCAACACTATCAACCTCATCTACCAGTTAAACAGGACAAAGATCACATCTAAGAAGCTTGCAGGATCCAATAGCGTTGCATTCCTGGGGCATAATAATGCCAAAAGCATGATGTATGGGGGTGACACTCCTAATCACAATGAAATTGTATCTCTCCTATGTGCAGCCCTGGCCTTTGCCAGGATGGAGGCGAGTTAGTGAATTCCTAATTAGGAAGCACAGTCTCTATACACCTTTGAAGCCAAAGTCCACTATTAACCAAAGTGCCCCCGACTCCTCCTCCCAATGCAGAGATAGGACAGATGGTTAACAAATAACACCCTACTGTGCTTCGGGTGCCCACAGGGAGGCTGCACAGAACAGATCCCCCACCACTCCCAGACCCCATTCGAGTCACAAGGTGGGCACACTCACAGAGTGGGGGATGCCAATCTGTGCAGCCTCGCCAAGATGGCCACACCAGTGGCTGAAAATGCAGATGGGCAGTGCTGGATTGCAGGGACATAGTAAGGTGTTTTACTGTTAAACCTGCCCATCCTGCTTCGGCACCAGGGGAGAGGACACTCAAAGTTGACCAATCACCAGGATTCCGACAATTTTGGCGACTGGTCTATGCCACGGGGGCATCCCGATGTAGGATGCCCCCCTATGTGAAACCGCTCAGATCGCCCAGTTTCATTTACCTTTTTCCATTCCCACAGCACAGGCGTGGGTGCTCGTGCAATCAGCACTTTATGCAGCTTATACTAACGCGCGACATAAAGCCGCTGATTTGAACTGCGAGCCGGCCTAGACGCATCGACGACCGCATCCCCCGCTGCCCTGTGGAGCGCACGCCCTGCCTATCTGAATGGCTGGGCACGGGGAGCGCGCACAGCTGCAGAGAAGCAGGGGGTGCAGCCACCAGCAGAGACAGTGTAAGGGGAGCCGCAGGGATCAGGTAAGATTACCAGCGCCCCAAAGGGGTTTCACACAGTGGGGCATCCGGCATAGGAAGCCCTGCCCTCTGTGCCCATGCCCTGGAATCTAAAATACTTGAGTACAGCTATCATATAGACAGGCTGGGGACAGGAGCGTGGCAGAGACCAAGGATGTGGACGCTTCCATTTTGTGAATGGCTGGCACGGGTTAGAGGGAAGGGGAGGATGCAGCTGTCAGCGTTCTCGGAGCCACTGCTCTTAGACGCCCCGGGAAGAGGTGAGTTGGTCTTAGCGTCCTGTGGGGGTTTCACGCAGCGGGGCACCTCCGATCGAAGTTCCCTGGGGTAAAAGGATCAAAACCCAGGATAGTCAAAATCCGGGATTTTGGTTCACTTTAAAGTGGGGGTCCATTCTTTATGTCAATCCCAGCTCACTCTAACGCAATGCTTGCAACATTCAGCTCTGACACTCCTATCACAGAGGACAGCACAACATGAGAAGGGAGATCACTGCCATATGTAGCCATACACAATGAGAATACTTTTGAGCTCCCCAAATCGCAGATGCGCCCCAATCACTTTCTTTGCTTGTGCACATTAATGTGCAGCTAAAGAAGCTAAATGGGAGTTTAGCTGCACTCATGATCTGTGCAGGGCACCCCCTGCATCCCTCTTTGGCCATGGCAACTATTCTGTTCAGGATGCCCCAGGGGTGGGGATTTAACAGGACCTAGCGTCTTACTGACGCTAGTCCGGGGTTGGTCAACTGCTACCATTTCCCATGGGTTGTTTCAGAGGCATCAATTAGGGGTGAGTAGTCCTCCCCTTTAAAAATGAAATGGACCATTCAAAAAACTGTGAAATCAGTATGTCCCTTGAGATAGGTAAAACCTAGGGTTTTGATTCTCTTAAAAGGGGCCTGGAGGGTCACTTTAAAATTATGTATTTTATTATATAAACTACTAAACACTAAAAAATAAGATCAGTTTTTTTCACTGGGAGGTCCACATTAATTAACTTGGAGAAGTGCTCTCTGAGCTCTGAAGTGTCCTGGCAGCATTTGCAAACCCCCATAAGCTATAGGGAGCCTCAACTCGGTAAAATAAAAGGAGGCAATAGGATCTGAAAAGAAAGCTGGATTTATTTAGCATATTTATATACCTGCGGCACTTTACAGGCCATTTAGAAATATTGTAAGAGGCTCAGAATTGTACAGCCAACACGCTAAAACACTTCAAGCAGGCACCAATTAAGCCACCAGCAGCTTTATGGATTGTGGGAGTAAGTTGGAGCACCCAGAGAAAACTGACACACACGCGTGCACCATGCATGCTGAATGCAAGATGGTATTAATACCAGGGGGGCTAGTGCTGTTGTCTTTTTAAAAAGGTTCACACATTTGGGCCATAGTGGAGCAGTATCACCAGAACTCTGGGTAAGTGGCATTTAGGTTGTGGTTTCAACCTCTGTAAAAAGAAATACAAAGCTGGGAACTGCTAATAAAAACGTATTATGTCATATACAAATTTGTCACGCGCCTAGGATTCTGTGACTTGCCAGTTTGTCAGTGAGTAGTTCAGAGATTTAACCAATCAACTCCTGGAAATAATCCAGTTTTTTCATGGCATTTCCCCACAAGCAGGGGCTTAATACTTTCATGGCTGATGACGGAGGCACGTCTCCTTGCATTGCTGGCAGTGCCCTTAAGATGACTAGATAGACAGGCTTCCTATAAGGCCTCAGACCTCCTGTGTTTGACACTTCTTTGCCATGTAGCCTTGTGGTTCCTGCCTGGTCAAATCCGATATTCTGGCTCCTGACTCGGCTTGGTCAGTAGTCACCTGTGACAAGTCCAAAGGCAGGGAGGGGGATGATGCAACATCACCATATGGCGACAAAGTGCTGTCCTATAGCAGCATTTACCATCCAGTGCTACGTGTACACAAGATTCTGTATCAGGTGATACAGCAGATTTATCTGCTCCTCAACCTGATTTGTTGCCATCTATACTTTACCCAAAAATAATTTGCTCCATAAACATAAAACTGCTTCAAATTAGGGGTGTAAAAAAAACTGATTCTGTCAAATATCGTGATATTTCATTAGACAATACTAGTATCGATTTTTTATAAAACTACTTACAAGTAATATTTACTCCCGACCACTAGTTGGCAGTGCACTGAACAAGAGCCTGTTATTCAGAGCAGCTCTGTCCCACCCGCAGCAGAGAAACAACAAGATCCCGCGAGAGTTGTCCTGCATTGTTGCTATGTATGTGTGAATGTTGTATTTATGTGTAGATTATATTCATAAAAAAAAAATCACAATATATCGTCTGAGACAGAATCGGGATCTATTGGGATATATTGTATTGTCATATGTGTATCATGATACATATTGTATCACCAGATTCTTGCTAATTCACACTCCCACTTCAAAGGGTGACAAATTACTTACCTACACCTAAATTCAGAAAGTAGTATGCGAGCCCAGCCCATGTGACCGCCAGTGGGCAATAGCAGGGCCGCTTCTTGCCTGGAGATTGAGGTTCAGTAAAGGATTGCTATGGGTTGCAGGGGTCTATGTGCGGGAGTGGGGCGCTCTATCAATCAGCCCCCCCCCCCAAGGCTGTCACAATGGGACCCCCACACCTTTTATGTAGAAAAAGTGTAGGAAAGGGGAACTGCAATCTGCCCACCATCTTGTGCTACCCCCCCACGCTAACACAGGACAAGGGGGGGGGGTTGAATAAAAGAATTTGAATATCCTTACCTGTCCCAGGAATCCAGCGTCTCCAGAGACTCTGGCACTATACAGAGATAGCACATCCCCCAATCTGTGAGCGTGCCCACCAGCTCATTCATGTGAATGGGTGGACAGGTCTGCACAGGAGGCAGGAGAAGAGGCTCTGTATTTAACCACATCCATTTTGTGTTTCCTATTTAGTTGGGAGGAGCTACTAGACTAAGCCGTCCTGGAGGACGTTTGAGGAAAATATTAGTATATTAGTATATATATTAGTATTAGTAGAGTGGAGAGTAGTAGATGCTTGGAACAAACTCCCAGCAGAGGTGGTTGAAAAAAAATAGACAATAGGTGAATTTAAACATGCCTAGGATAAACATCCGTCTATCCTCAGATAAAGGCTACATACAGAATACACATAAAGGCAGACTAGATGGACCGAATGGTCTCCTTCTATAAGGGAAAAAGGTGTACCAAAACCAGAAGGACCAGGAATATTAAGCCAGGAGATATTAAAGAATCTGGGAACAGTATCAGTTGCACTCACTGCAAATTTGAGGGAAAGCCACTGGACTGCCAGTATGAACTCTGGTCTGTATTATACAATCCACAACACGCCAGATAACAAAACACAGGCGGGAGGTCACTAGCGGTCATTGGCCAGGCTGCTATTGGTAAAGAGGGACAAGGAGCAGCTGCCAAAAAGAGAACCCATCAGGGTTCAAGCAGTACTGCATATGTTTATTTAAAAACATTTTGACGATCCTGGGTTTTGGTCCACTTTCCAGGGGAATCCTAATTTGGGATGACCCGCTGTAAGAAACCCCAGCAACTCGACATCAAAAATGTACTTTTTCATTGGGAACGTTGGGAATAGAGCTCAGGCATAGAGAAAGGGGAAAAATCTGTGGCACACTCGCGTCCCTAGCCTATCTGAATGGCTATGGCCCACAAACACGGCATGGGAGTGCTGAAAATGTTTGTGGGAAGATCCCGGGGGGTTTATGCAGTGAGGCATTCCAAATCAGGATACCCCAAGGGCACTTGGCCGGGAGGCACTAGCGTCTTTTAGCCTCCAGGGACAGCCCAAAGCGTTGTTGGTCCTCTTTTAAAGGCATTTTTATCTTTAGGTCAACTTTAAAATTGTAAAGTTCTCAAAGATCATGAAAGCCATCAGTCAACTTAATGGACATGAACAGGCAGACAGGAGCATGCGCAATGCGGAGAACGCCAGCTCCCAGCGGCCCTCTGGGACTAAAGGACTTTGCCGGCTGCATTCAGGGTGAAGGCGAAAGGCTTTTTTTTTTTATTTTTCAGATGTTCAGTAACGCTAATAGGATGGGGCAGGGCAGGTATGTCATTTTTTAAGAAAGGGGACGAGTGGCTGGGCTTGGCTTGATTTAGCCAAAACTGCTAACATGCCCACCTGTTACAATGCAAGGATTCTGGGATTTGTAGTCAGTTCTTTTTACTCAAGGTCAGAAAAAACAGTCACATCTTAGGATCACAGCCAAACAGGAATATAGAAAACTATAGGAAACAGCATGTAAATCACAGGTCTGGGGGCATAATCCAGATGGTCCCTCAGATGCTAAATTGAATTTAAACCAGACCTTCACCCTGAATAAGAGCCTATCTTATATGTTTTACCCACCCTGTACATACAGATTGCTCACATTAAAAATCATCCTACCAGCATCTAATGCATTTTCTGAGCCTTTAAACATCCAAGACGGTGGCATATGGAGTCTCAGGCTGCCTGCAGACAGGAAGTGTCTTCTGACTCTGCCACTCTGCATTCTGGAATTGCTGCCCTTTTCCTGACCCCAGCTCTGCTCTGCCTGTGCAGAGCACAGCTATATAACCCGCCCCCACCCTCTCCTCAGTAAGTGATGGTTCTGAGGCAAGATGGCGGCGCCCGTTTCCCAGAGTACTGAACAGAGTTGCAGCCCAATGGAGGAAAGAATCACATGTAACTAAAAACATATTCATTTTAGATGCCGGGGAATAGTTTTTGAGGTGTTTGGACATTTTGTTAAATGATGGTGAAGGTCCGATTTGAGTCTGAGGAATTAGAGGTTAGGGTAGTACTTGGAAGTCTTGGTGATGCTCATACAACCAATGCTGGACCATTGTAGCCATGTGACATGTGTCATCCACCCCCCAATAGGAAGACAATTGGAATGACCGGTGTCTGATCTCTAAGGATGGATTCAATCCCAAATTGGTTGACAGTGCCTTTCATATATATATATATATATATATATATATATATATATATATATATATATGAGAGGGGTTAAAATGGCAAAACCAAAACTCACCTTTTATGGCCCGAATATGATCGCACCTAGTCCAGCGCTCCAGATCTTACCTGATCGTCCAATAGATTCTCGCATCACCTCCTAATATCTGCATTCATTGCAATGTGCCAGTGCCACAGTGATCGATGGCGAGCAGGGGGCACCATTGTGGTGGCGTGGGTGACTGGCGGCTGAGCCAGGCGGCATTAGACTCGATCTGCTGATCAGGTAAGATCTGGAGTTCCAAACTAAGAGCAATCATCTGTAGAGGACAAACGAATGCATGGAATCCTTTAAACCTACCTGCTTTGAAAGCAGACCAAACCCTAGGAATTTCACTTACTTGTGTTTTGGTTCGCATTATAGGTGGATCCTCATTTGGGATGCCCCTGTGTATGTGTGTAACCCCCGGGATTGGCAGTTTACTTCCAATGATTAATGCTGCCACAGTACATGTGCAGGTTCTCGTACAATCAGTATAGATGATGGTGCATATTAATGTCTGGCAATCTATTCTGAATAAAAGCATTGCCGGGAGCCTATCAATGTCCAGAGCCGTCCATTCAGATATGCTGAGGCCTGAGTAGTGAGGAGGAGCCTGAGGAAGTGAGTATAGAGGCGATCCCAGGCGTTTCACACAGCAGGGCATCCCAAATCAGAATGCTACAGGGACAAGCTGTAACCTGGTGCTGGAGTGATTTCAACTCTAGAGCTGGGTTACCAGGGTTTTGGTCAGCTTGAAATCTTTTGGATCAATTTGGTTAGGCGCCGAACAAAAACCAATTGATGCTATAGCACAAACCTTCCCCATTATACATTTTATACAAATGTGATGGGCCAACACTGAAGCCCTACTACAGCTTCTACTCTGTGCTGCAAGAGAGGCAAATGTAACATCAGGTGAGCTGCTTGCTGCCTTATTTTTGCCAGTGGGTTTAGATGAAGGGATGGTATGGGGGGGGGGGGTTAGAATAAAGGATACACTGTAAAGTGTGATAAGAGCTATCTCAAGGGTCCACACTCTTAAAAATGCGACCTCTCTCCTGCTGTGCGGCTGCCATTTCCTCTCATCTTATCTATCTGAAACTCTTATTTAGCTATCAAACAGCAAACAAACAACAGTCGCCATGATAAAAGCGGCATCTGATTAGAAGAATTAGTTCTCAAGTATGAAGCCGACCACAGACATTTGTCTTCTTTATCTATCCTCTGCCCCACAGGGTGTCAGTCAGTCAGATGCCACACACAGGCCAAATATTTCTACAGACACATTAAAAAGATGCTGTGCTAATTTCTATCAGACACCATAAGCTTAAATGTGAACCAATCACCAGGATTTTGACTGTCCAAGTGATTCAAGTGGTCCTCTTACCTGTGTCATCCCGATTCAGGATGCCCGCTGTGTGGACCCCCCCCCCCAGATCGGCCAAGTAAGTACAGAATACAAACAAGGACTGCTTTTTGGCAAGGAGATACGCCACGGGAGCTATTTAACAATACATACACAACATTGTAGTAACAAGAAATAAGGAGTAAGGTTTGGTGCAGAATACATTTTGGTGCAAATAGATTTTGACTATCCTGGGTTTTGGTCCACTCCCCTAGGACCCCCCGATCAAGGGTTCCCCTTGCGTGAAACCTCCAAGAGATCGCGCATTAACTTACCTCATCCCGGTCCTATGCGCGGCCGCTCGTCCAATCAGCGCACTCGGAGCCGCTGAGCTATGGACGTCTATCCTGAGGTTTTAGCTCAGCGGCTCTGAGCACGCTGGCGGCCGCATCTCGCACTTCAATCTAACAGAGAGCTCGCCCGCGCTGGTCATTTACAAATGGTCAGCGCGGACACGCGCCCTGCTAGAGGGATAGCGGGGAAGCAGCCGCGGCACACGCATGCGTCGTCGGACTGGGATTAGGGTATGTGTAGCAGGCTACCTGGGGGGTTTCACACAGCGGGGCATCCCGATTTTGGATGCCCCGCGGGGAGGGGCATCCCCCCAGCGCAGCGCTGGCTAGGTTCACCTGCTGTAGGCCTTTCTACGGCTTCTTTCACACTGGCGTGAGGAGATTGCAATTGCCCTCCAATCACCAGTGAAAGGCTGCCCATAGAAATTTCTATGGGCGCTCTCACATACTGACAGGGCAATTGCGGGGCGATTCCACTCACCCTGTAAGCAGTGTTTTTGCAGCGATGGCGATCGCTGTATAGCAAATAGTGATCGCACATGCCAGTGCAACCCAGTGTGAAAGGAGCCAGCACAGGCCAGCACAGGCATGCCCCAGCTAGAGAAGGGGGCAAAAAATAGTGCTAATGATTGGCTAAGCAACGTGTATCATGGGAAAATAGAAAAGGTAAGTTTGAAGGTGATCCTGGGGGCTACACTTAACAAAGCACCCCAATTTTAGGAACAAAACCCAAGAAAAAAAGCCAGCACATGCCCAGTGGAATTTCTGGCAAAGAATCCCCGATTTTCACTCCCCTGCACCGCAACGCACCAAAGGTTTCGCTTTTCCAGGCGTAGTGGATACACTCAGCATGTGAACAATGGCCACCAGTGGAGGCCGCATTTCTCTTGGGTAACGCAGTGCAGGTGAGTGAAACTAGGGGTTTGCGGAGGGGCTCCAGTAATATGGATGCCCCTATGACCTGTTACAATACAGATCTTCACCCATTTGATAGTAAATTGGAAACTTTAAAAAATTGTTTAAAAAAAATTGTATTAAACAGGTCATGTAGAGGAATCAGCATGCTGGACAGAAGGCGAGTAATATTGTTGTTTCACATTTGCCTCTATAAAGCCTTTTACTCGTTTCCTCGGAATTGAAAGCACGTGATTTTATTTGGATTAGCGGGCATGTTCTGGCACTGTCTCGGCGATTGAAGCATTGTTCCGGGCACTGGCATTTAGTCAGGGGAATAGCGAGTTGTAGTGGTGTGCCACATTGTATGGGTTTCTCACACATGGTGTTTACACTTCCTGCCTCAGGCTCAGCACTGCATTATTATTAATTAATATTAT
Organism: Gastrophryne carolinensis; assembly: GCA_027917425.1. Taxonomy (NCBI): domain Eukaryota; kingdom Metazoa; phylum Chordata; class Amphibia; order Anura; family Microhylidae; genus Gastrophryne; species Gastrophryne carolinensis. The sequence goes on along the minus strand of CM051234.1, from coordinate 572,632,488 downwards.
AATTATCATCATCATCATCCCTAAGCAAGAATGGGGGGGACAAGATGAGGGTAAGGAAGCACAATAGCTGCAGGGAAAAGACACATGCCAGGCGGTGCACAAAGTACAAGTGTGGCTCTGTCAATTCAAGTCCTTGTCGTTACTGGTTAATCATTAAAGTGTTCAAAGGACTTGTGCAGATAAGCACATTGCTCTGCCAAGGTTTTGAAAGGCCATGGAAAAATCATGTCAGAAATAGAAATGCTGAAACCTATAGAAATGTATTCATTTGAAAAGATTTTTTTTTAAAGGGCCTTACAATAGGCAGCAAAAAGTGGACGTTATGTTACAGTGACCATGTGAGTTCCTCCCCAATGGCCAGACCCTCTACAGCTAAGCAAGCGGTGACTGACCAGTTTGTTTGCAGGGTGGGTGTGTATGTTGGGCATTACGCCGTCAGCTTCTCTGAGGCACAGGGAACAATGTAAATGCTTGTTTGTGCTCTGTAACCGGAAAAAGGTTGGATTGCGTTATAAAGAAGCAAAATAAAAGGATAAAAATGATAACGCTGCTTACGCAACAACAATTAAGACTCCTGCAAACACGGAGTACAGACATCAGCATTTAACACACACACACACACACACACGCACACACACACGCCCAGCACAGCTCACCAGCAAGGGAAAGCAGTCAGAGACCCAGCCCATCCCTTGAACCAGATACCGGTCTATAGGTGCTAAATCACTACTACGCCGCAGTCCAATGAAAAAATAGGTTTAAATGTATGTGGTGCTTCCGCAAAAAGACAGATCATCATGGATTCTTGTAGCAAAGATGTCACACCAGTAAAGGGAACAGAAAATGCCATTCAATTATAACATTTCCATATCCAACAAGTCTCAGCAATGGTCATCTGCTCTTTGATATCACTCCACTCCCAGTCTTGTGCTCTGTAGCTTGAGAGAGCTGGGTGGTGATAGATGAATGACAAAGAACAGGGCTGCAGAATCGCACAGTTTTCACAGATTTCAAGAGCAGTAACAGACTTTTTCTGTAAACCGATCACCGAGAGACTGTCTTGAGCCACATTTGGAGATAAGATATTGGTGACTGTGCAAATCCACCCACCCCATAGTATAATTGGCCCATTTAGAAGCAGATCCTTTAACTCCAAAAAGATTGCATGGTAGAATCAAGCAGAGTGTGTCAGCTTACCAGCAGGTAGGGCGGCACCTTTCCTCACCTGACAACTCATTGACCCCACACAGTCCCTGAACCACACAACAAGAGTCCATGAGCCACTCATGAGCTACATGTTAGGGATCAGTGGTGCAGACCATGTTTTCCCTCATGCCGCTGTCCCTCATCCCTGCAATGAGCAATACCCTTTTCTAGGCTTTGGCTTCTGATTTCCCATTGGATGGAAACCCATCCTGGAAAAGGTATTATTCATTTTAATGGCAGAGGCAGAAGCACAAGGAGGGGATTATGTGTCTAGAGAAAGCTTTTCTGCACCATTTGTGTCCGTTTTAAATGTTCGATAGCTACATTTTGCAACTGCCTAAACCTTTAAGCCATAAGCCAGGATTTTGCATATTCTGGGTTTTGGTCCCTGTCCCCAGGGGCATCACAAATTTGGGTGCCCAGCTGTGTTAAACCCCCTGGTTCAATAACTCACATTACCTCTCCTGCACCCACAATGCATTTGCAGGCTTTTCTGTAGTGTGCTAAATGTTCATGCAAACGAATGAACGGCATAGACCACTGAATCAAAATAGACAGCGCTCGACTGTGCGTGCCTATGGGAATACACACCAGCTGGGGGTGCCGTAGTAGCCTGCAAAAGTAGCATGAGATCACTGAATTAAGGCAATCACATCAGACTTTACAAAGCGGTGCATCCCAAAGTGGCCTTGCCCAGGGACAGAAAATAATCTGGCCCTGAAGTCAAAAGATTCCAGGGCCAGCCAAGCAGACTTTTGGTCCTTTTTAAAACAGCACACATTATGAGTGTGATGGAGCCACTAGCATAAATGGCATTTGCTCAGCAACAACTCTTCATAATTCACTGCCATTAAAAACAAAAAATAAAAAGTTTCAGGGCAGCTATTGACATCTGTAGTTTATATTCTACACTCCACCATTGGGCTCCTCAGAATTTTCGCTGGTCCCAACAGATTGTGGAGGATGGGGTGAGCCTGTTTACCTCATTATGCAGCAGCACAGCCGATGTGTTTGGATGGCGGCCAGAGCCTGTACTGCTCCTAATAATAAGGAGGAGAACATAAACCAGGGGAGGAAATCCATCTCTCCCAGGAGGGCTTGCACTTAACTCAGACTTATAGGAAAGAGCCTCAGACTACTTACTTGACTCTACACCAGAGCCATACAGGTAAGTGATATTGATCTGAACAATATCCAGAGAATGAACAGGCTTTATAATGTTTTGGCTTCACTTCAAAATCCCTAGAGGCCACATTCTACATAAAGTGATATTTTACACAGCCAGGGAGACCTATTGGACGTGCAAGTGATGTACTGGCAGAAAGGGTCTCAACACATGAAGGGGGACTATCTCGTTATGCCAGGAGTGGTCCTGGTCCATGGCAAACTAACCCACACTTATCTGCCACCAGTAAACCCCATTAGCAGGAGAAGGTAAGCATCTTTTATTTGACAAGCCTTACGGAATCAGGAGGAAGTTACCAGGAAGGTCTGCTTTAAAGTGGACCAACACCCTGCCCCCTTTTTTTTTTAATGTCTATTTTTAAAATATACAAATTAAGCAGGAAGACCCGATTAGCATAGTTAGGGAAAAAAAACTTACCTGTTATGCTCCCGCTGCGCGTCGCTATAATTTTAAAATCCGGCCACCATCTTCATTTTCCCCCAAACAGGAAGAGATCCTTTGACCTCTTCCTGTTAAAATCGCGCGCATGCGCGGTAGATAGGTGCGGGTACGGGCGCGCACAACCGTCCTCACCTGCCGCCTCCACCGCCAGGGCCCTTTGCTGTCTCCCAGCGGTCATGGTCAGGGCCCGCCCGGAGACCCGATCCACCGACCCCAGCCTCAGGTCTCGCTGCACTACGCTTGCTCCGGAGAGCAGTGAGAGGCCACGCCCCCGGATGACATCATGAGAAGAGGAGCACAGACAGAAGTAACGCGAGAAGAAGAGCTCAGCGACGGACAAGAAATGCTAATGACCGGACAAGATATGCTAATGACCGGACAAGATATGCTAATGACCGGACAAGATATGCTAATGACCGGACAAGAGCTGGAGGGCGGGACTTCCGGCGGAGCATTCAGAAGATTCCAGGCGCAGCGAGGGACAGACGGCTCCAACAGTGATCAAAAGGTAAGTGTCTTTTACTATTAAAGTGAATAGAGTTATGTCGTTTTTGAGGGTGTTGGTCCACTTTAAAGGGTTACTAAGCCCAAAACATAATTAAACAGCAATTACCTTCTCTCCCGAGCAGCCGCTATCGGCCGAGTCCACAGCTCAGAAACCTCCTGTGTTCCAAAAATGAGGGACGCACTGAGCCCCCCCCCCCAGAAGTCTCCAGGCCATGACCAATGCACACTGTAGGTCTTGACCCCACCAGTCATTGTGTGCCGTCCATTCATTTTTAATAAGGGGCATGCCAAGGCAGGGTCTGGCATTGCTCACATCCTTTGAAGCTCGCCTTGCCCCAGAGCTCCTAGCAGCTAATATGCTTTGGGTGCTCTTGTATTGTTGACCAGTTATTGACTCATTCTTCCCTGTTGACCTCTGCTTATTTTCAGACTCTTCTTCTGCTCGCCCATATTTTTCACCCTGGTAGTATGTCGGCCTTTGCAGCCACATACATCCTTTGCGTCATCAAGTTCTGGGGGCAACAGAGTAGTGGGACAGCATATAGCGCTTCCCAAGGCAGAGCAGGGACCCAGCTATAGGTGAATAAGGCAGATTGGAGGATGTCATCTGTATACAACCATCAACCGTTTTACAAAAAGAAGAGACAACCAATAGCAGACATTGAGGAGTTACATTCTTGGTGTACAACTGATTTCTTCTTGAAACAGATGCAGAAAATCCAAGATGACAAATACCAAGAATATCCACAACGCTCTCTACCTATGTATGACACTTTGGTCACAGAGCAGCAGCCAGTGACACCCAAACCACTTCCTGGTTGTACCTATGTAGAGGTGCAACAGAAGCAGGCGGTGATGCACGTCTCTTAACAGTTAAAGGGAAACAATGTCAGGTATCATAAAGCAGAGTGAGGAAATTGCAGCTCACTTTATAGAACACCCGCAGTTGCTGACCCTGGCACGCGTAGTGCAAAGTGTGTCTTGCACAAATCAAGCACCGGATGCGAGCGCACTCCCCGGAGACCGGGTGGGAAGCCGCATACATCGAGCAGCAGAGCGCTCGCTCCTTCTCCTGCAAACAATACATCAGGGAGTTCATTAGACATTGCAAAACAAAGAACAGTAGTGTGAATGGAGGAGTCAAAAGGCTCTTTTCGTTTGTTACAATTATTATGAACAGAGAGCGCGTCTCGCAAACAAACATCCTCAGGTGAAAAATTAGCAGCATATAATTTGTTCAATTCCTCTCCCATTACCCCGATCCTTTGCTCTGGCCCACACTTGCACCCAACAAATCACGTTACAGCAACTATTTATCTAAAACATCAGACCTTTTATAGTAGGATGGCAAACTTAAAGGGTAATTCCACTTCCAATGGCAGTTTTTAAAGTTTCCATGTGTGGCAAAAGGATGTCTTCAATGTGCTGATCTTAAACCGGACCTACAGCATGATTTAATCAAAAGCGCAAACCCTTAAAAAGCTATTCCCCAGCACCTAACATTAATATATTTTAAGTTTTTAGTTGCTTACTCATTCTTTCCCCCACCAGGCTGCAACTCTGTTCAGGATTGCTAACAATCGTCTGCTGCTTTTGATACACGCTGAGTAGTAGAAAAGTGAAGAAATAAGGCGATACTATTCACAATGGCTAACATTGTACAACACAATACTGCTTGATACACTCCGAGTGATTTTCCTCTTTTCGGTAATTAGCGCCTTGTAGTGTAAAGGTTTTGTGGCTCATATCAGTATAGAGAAAACAGGCGCTTGCTCATGTGCCCCAGACTGCACCACACCTATATTGTAAATCAACAAACCTTACAGTCTATGCGGCCTAGTCAAACGGTTGTGCAGCGTGTCTCCGATCAGCCCGATTACAGTGCTGCAATCCAACTGCTCCAAGGATAAGGGAACAACAACCCGCACTTGACATCACTTGTACGTTGCTTGAAGTGCAATACATAGCGCATTAAAAGGGAAAGTGCACTTTCGGTAGCATTTTTGTTTCTGTTAGTGCCAAAAGGATATCCTCAAGGTGCTGAGCTTATCAAGTTTTTTTTCCTGTTTGCAAATGTGTGTCTTAGGTAAGCACTCTACAAGAGAGAAGAGAGCCCTGTACACACAGAACACTGCTGAGGTGAGGGAGTTCACTCATACACATGCCCAGCAGCAGCAGTGTTCTGTGTGCACAGAGCTCACTTCTCTCTTCTTGCAGGTCTGGCTGTAACAGCTGCCAATAGCAACAGATTGCAGGTAGTGAAAACATATACCTTAGAATAAAGGTCTGCCCTAATAGGATATACAGTATGTCCCTTCATATTTCTAGACCACCCTACCACCCCCCCCCAACACACTGTGGTCTAGCTCAGACCTGGGCATTGTACGGCCGGTATACAGCCCTTTGATTGGCTCTGACCGGCCTGGGCTGGCGGAGTCCCTCCGCTCGCGCTGCCTTTAGGAAGAGAGAACGCGTCAGACCTGACGATCCGAGCAGCTGATCGGCTGCTGCTTAATTGATCGACTGTGTACATTGCGGGAGGCGCCGACCCGCTGCGAAGAGGGACGGGCGGGCGCCCGACAATGACAAGAAGAGCCCAACCAGGGGAGGAGAAGGAGGTAGGCTCCGGCGCCATCTTGCTTGGGTGGAGGGTGGGACTCATAAGTGCCCTGACTGGAAGCCATCCTCGGCTGCTGCTAAGCTTAAAGTGGACCAAAACCCAAGACTTTGACTATCCTGGTTTTTGGTCTACATCCTCGCTATGTGAAACCCCCCAAATTGCCTGGTTCAACTCACCTCACCGCGGTCCTACGACACATATGCGGGCACTCGTCCAATCAGCACGCTCGGTGCCACTGAGCTATGTACGTCTTGCACTTGCACGTTGTATCTTAGCTCAGCAGCTCTGAGTGCGCTGGCAGGCGCATCTCGCACTTCCCTCTAACAGGGTGTGCGCCCGCACGAGATGTGGCCACAGCCTGCGCATGAGCCGTTGGACCGGGATTCAGGTAAGTGCAGCAGGCGTCCTGGGGGGTTTCACATAGCGGGGCATCCCGATTTTGGATGCCCAGTGGAAAGGGGATCGATCAGCCCGGGAATCTTATAGATTCCCGGGCCAATCCAACAGGCTATTGGTCCACTTTAAGGGGAAGGGAAGTGGGGCTGCATTTGCTCTACTTAGTGTGGTGGAAGAGTGAGCTGCTGACATCTGTGGGGCGATATCCCCCCTTTTCATTTTGTTTACCATAGTTTGGGGAAATTTTATTTAATAAATTACATTTTTATTGTAAGGCAACCTCACTTTTTCATTGTTTAACTATAACATATACTCGTACCAGCTTGTCAAAACAATGCTATGTACTGCTTTTTATAAAGGAATTATACAATTAATATTATGCAAAATTGAGTTCAGCTTTTTGGCCTGGCCCTCCACAATATTTTCAGTTTCTCATGTGGCTCCATGGAAAAAATAATTGCCCACCCCTGGTCTAGCTGGATGTGTATGGCAGAGGGGGACCAGGCTGAGACTAATAGGTTTTTCAGTCAGGCCTTGTACTACCCACATTGAGGCTGGCAGCCACAAATCACTAAGCGACCCTCCGTGTGAGTTGGAGCAGTCAGTATGCGGTAGAGCGCTGGGGGGGGCGGGTCATAAGAAAATGCCCTCCTGTGTTGGACCAACTAGAATTTTTGTAAAACTGGCTTATGAGTGACCAAGGTTACATATACCTGCTGATATTACTATTTGCTGCACTCTTTATGCTTAATGCTTTAAGAACATCAAGAGAAGGGTTAATGTGAGCAGCGACATGCGTTGGGTAAGTTCACTGAACGCTTCTTGAATGTGGGTGGTATTTAGGAAGCATCTCCTGCTGGAGCACAGCCTATAAGAACTCCTCCACTCCATCTGGCTACATAATGTATAAAACAAACAGTTTTTTCCTTTTACTTCCTGATTTTGAATTGTGAGAATTTAAGGGTATTTTTTTGTGTGTTAAAGTGACCCTACACTGTTTTAAAAAGAAAATCTTATTTCACCCCTCTTGAATAACTTACACTTGCATGAACTTACATTTTAGGCATCTGAAATCAGGATGCTCCGGAGAGCGGGGGGGTTGTGACACCAGGACGCTCACCTCAATCTGGCGATCCCATGGTGCATGCGCAAGCCCCACCCCAGCATCCCCTGCAGCCCTCCATCCCATGTGGGCATATCGCGTAGCCTGAGGCAATGAATCCAATGATATTTTACGTTTTTAGTAATTTACTTATTATTCTTTCCCCCTCCGGGCTGCAACTCTATTCAGGACTCTAGATACGGGCGCTGCCATCTTGACTCACATACTGAGGAGAGGAGAGGGGGGATAAAGTGCAGGGGGTGAGGTTATAGCTGGGCTTTGCACAGACAGAGCAGAGCTGGGGTCAGGGAAAGGACAGCAATCCCAGAATGCAGAGCGACACAGTCAGAAGACACTTGCAGGCTACCTGATGCTCCATGAGCCGCCATCTTTGTATGTTTAAAGGCTCATAACATGCAGTAGATGCAGGTAGAATGATTTTTAATGTGAGCAATCTGTATGTACGGGGTGTGGGAAACATATGCTCTTATTCAGGGTGAAGGTCCGCTTTAATTGCTGTGCATTAATATGGCAATGACTGCTCTTTGGAGGAGTCCTAGTCTTCTCCATCTCCCGCTTCTACTGGTGAATCTGCCATGTACCCAGTAATAACTTGAAACTGTCAAAGTAGGCCGTGATTGGCTTAGAGGAGCCAGGCCTCCAAGAAACAGAATAGGGTTCTTTATTTTATATACCAGTATCTATTTACCATGTAAAACATATTGATAAAAGGAGAAGATAGATTCATAGTTTTACTAGGCCCCGAGATACAATGCTCAAAAGGAACTTCTCACTAAACTTCCTCTCCTCACCGACCGCAGGAAAAACCTGTCTCCACCGACCACCTCACGTGTTTCAAACCTGTTGCTAAAAATCCTTCACATTTTAAATAAGCAGCGCAATATATTAATGTGTGTAACCCACAGGGGAGGGAACATTTGTGGTCAAGGTACAGCCAAGCAAAGTGGCGCTCAGCATGTCGCTCTGTGCACTCTATAACAGCTTGTGCTGACTGTTCTCTATGGCAGCTCCACTCTTTCCATCAGTGTATAAAACTTATCAGAAGGTCAGAAGAAACTGCAGTCAGCATGACAGGAAACCTGAACCGAGACATGAGTACGGAAACGCAGGCCGCGTTCAGGTATGTCTGGCGTTCATCCAGCAAGGTGCATTGAAGAGAATAATGTGAAGAGACCACACTGGAGGTAAAACCGCACCCAACACTACGCTGAGGCCCAAATAATGCAACATAAGACTGTTAAAGTGGACCAACACTCAGGATTATGACTATCCTGTGTTTTGGTCCACTTCCCCGGGGCACCCAGATCGGGGGTGCCCCGCTATGCAAAACCCCCAGTATTCACAATAAAATTTACCTCAACCCGCTCCTACGGCACATGCGCGGTCGCTCGTCCAATCAGCGCGCTCGGAGCCGCTGAGGTATGTGCATCAATGCGATATCTTACCTCAGCGGCTCTCCCTCTAACAGTACAATATAGAGTAGGGGTCCCCACATACCCCCAGAAAAATTGCCGAGACAATAGCACTACCTCTAACAGGGAACCATTCACAAATGGCCGGCGCAGGCACGCGCCCTGCTAGAGAGAAGCGCAAGATGCGGCCGTGGCCCTGCCATGCGCCGTTGGACCGGGATCCAGGTAAGTGCAGTGGGCATCCTGGAGGGTTTCACACAGCGGGGCATCCCGATTTTGGATGCCGCGAGGGGAGGGATTGGATCGACCCGGGAAGATCTCGCTGGGTGTTGGTCCACTTTAAGAACTGCTACACTGTACAGATGCTGCTGAAGACTTGCAAGTTTAAAGTAGACCTCCAGCCTATAAGTCCCACCCCCACCAATACCATCCTTTCATCCTGGGTATTTGTGAGCCAAGCAAGATTTCTTTGCTAAAATCTAAAATGTCCTGGGGCCGACTCCGCTCCATAGCTAGAGCTTGCTGCAGTGATTGGCTGATTCAGGGCCACTGAAGGTGCTACGGGTACTGCAGCCATGGCAGAGTACCTGGCTCCCATAGTGAATGGTGTTAAATCATGGCAACAAGGCAAGTACTACTTTCTTAAACCGGACCTTCAGCTTCATTTAATAAAAAGGCCAAATCTTTACAAAACTATTCCCCAGCATCTAACATTAATTAAAATTAAAATTATATTTTATGTTTTTAGTCATTTGCTTTTTTATTCTTTCCAACACTGGGCTTTAACTCTGTTCAGGATTCTAGGATACGGGTGCCGCCATCACATCACAAGAATCACATACTGAGGAGAGGGGAGGGGGCAAATGTACAGGGGTGGTGTTATAGACAGAGCAGGGCTTGGGTCAGGAAAAGGACAGCAATCCCAGAATGCAGAGCAGCAGTCAGAAGACTCTTCCTGATTGCAGGCAGACTGAGACTTTATGGGGTGCCATCTTGGATGTCTAAAAGCTCAGAAAATGCAGATGCAGGTAGGATGATTTTTTATGTGGGCGATCTGTATGTACAGGGTGGGGGAAACATACAAGATATGCTCTTATTCAGGGTTAAGGTCCGCTTTAATAACCATCCAAACCATGCTCACGAGTAGTGACCACGAGGGCGGAGGGTTGCTCATAGGCTGGAGATCCACTTTAACCAGGTGCTGATTAAACCTTTACATGAACAAACTGCAGCACAGAGTGTGTAATCCAGCCACAAAGTAATGAGAGGAGCTTACTGCCTTGAGCTAATTAGGGCCCCCCCTATTCCACACTCTTTACTTGCTTGTTCAGTCCTGATTCAGTCCTTTTATAGGTAGAAATTGGAAGCCACCCCGGGGCAGGGGGGGGGTGTTGCATGAGGCACTTTCTGCCTATGGACAGCTGAAGCTCCTCCTCTCTCAATAGGCTTCATTCACTTTAATATTAGGAACAGTTATGGCCTAGAGGTGGGGAAACGGGCTTGTGACCGGAAGGTGGCAGGTTCGATTCCCAACCATGGGACATGAATGAAGTGCCCTTGAGTAAGGCACCTAACCCCCAATTGCTCCTCGGGCAGCAGCCCACTGCTCCAGGCATGTGTGCACTTCATTGCCACCTCCATAGCTACCTCTGAAGAGAGAAGAAGGATGGATATCGAGGGCCCCCCAACCTTTTTACGCCAAGTACTATGAGGCACCATAGTTAATTCTTCCTACGTTGACTCCCCATTCACTTATATAGGACACATACTACTGGTCTTCATTAAAGTCATTTTCTATGTACATTGAAAAGTATTCCCACTGTGCAGGGCTACAATGTATAAAATAAAGTTTCAAATCATGTTGCTCACGTCCTGCTGTGATGGGAGTGTCAGTGCTGATTCAAGCACACTGTGTGCATTGCATTGGAGTGAGGTGGCCTTGAGTGACACGTGTGGAGGGCTCCATTCTTGCCTATCACTGAGAGAGGGGGTCAACTTGACTCTATTTGTGTTTGGGATGGGGGGGGGCTGGAGACAGCAAGGAGCAAGAAGACATAACTCTTTCTTTCTGAGCAAAGAGACAGCATGGGACCAACACTGTAAAATCAGTTGCCTGGCAGCTTACCTGATGCAATTTGACTGGTCAATTGCTTCAAATAATTCAGCAACGCACTCACCTGACATATTAGGTGATTATACTACTGTGGTTCTTTTAGTTAAAATGGCCCTCGCCCAACCCAACTGGCCCGTCCATTCCTTGCAACAGACCAAATTGAAGAAGAAATGGCAGAGATATCAGGGTTTACATTTTCTCCTCATGATTTCTCTTCTGAAAAAAAGTGGGCGTGGCACTGGGATCTGTGATGCTGCATAATAATCAGCAATGTGATGAATCTGGAGGAGGAGGAGACAGGGGAGGGGCCAGCAATCCTGTCCCGCTCTGCTGAGCTGATTGAGGGGGACAGAATGATAAAGAGAATGTCATTGTCTGTACCTGTAAACCTCGCCCATTTCTGCTTCAATTTAAAAACGGAAATCAGTTTAGGACAGCGCCAAATGTAGCCTGACACAATGGTGTAACAATTTGCCTGCAGTGTCACTTTAATACCCGGATTTCCCAGGGGATTCACACACAAATCAGGATGCCCCAGTAAAGTGAACCAAAACTCAGATAAAAAGAAAAACCTGGGTTTTGGTCCACTTTAATGTCCAATAACATTTAGCGGTTGTATTCATGTTAAAATTAGCTGAGCTTCTTCGCTCTTATAACATCACTTATATGTGTTATGAATGTAATGATTGTATCGATCCCCTGGGTCACATGACACCTGGCAGCACCCCCCACCTCAGACTTTTGCATTACATATACACCTGGGGAAGCGTCTACGCTCCATGTACAGCACATGGGAATATGACAGCACTATACAAAGACACACAATAATAATAATAGTAAAGCAATACATCATATTCCTTCCAAACATAGCTCAGCCCTGATTCCCCCCCAACCTCACTATGGGCAGAGGGAAGGAGGGGCGAGATGGGCAGAGGGAAGGAGGGACGAGATGGGCAGAGGGAAGGAGGGACAAGATGGGCAGAGGGAAGGAGGGACAAGATGGGCAGAGGGAAGGAGGGACAAGATGGGCAGAGGGAAGGAGGGACAAGATGGGCAGAGGGAAGGAGGGACAAGATGGGCAGAGGGAAGGAGGGACAAGATGGGCAGAGGGAAGGAGGGACAAGATGGGCAGAGGGAAGGAGGGACAAGATGGGCAGAGGGAAGGAGGGACGAGATGGGCAGAGGGAAGGAGGGACGAGGTGGGCAGAGGGAAGGAGGGACGAGGTGGGCAGAGGGAAGGAGGGGCGAGGTGGGCAGAGGGAAGGAGGGGCGAGGTGGGCAGAGGGAAGGAGGGACGAGATGGGCAGAGGGAAGGAGGGACGAGATGGGCAGAGGGAAGGAGGGACGAGATGGGCAGAGGGAAGGAGGGACGAGATGGGCAGAGGGAAGGAGGGACGAGATGGGCAGAGGGAAGGAGGGACGAGATGGGCAGAGGGAAGGAGGGACGAGATGGGCAGAGGGAAGGAGGGACGAGATGGGCAGAGGGAAGGAGGGACGAGATGGGCAGAGGGAAGGAGGGACGAGATGGGCAGAGGGAAGGAGGGACGAGATGGGCAGAGGGAAGGAGGGACGAGATGGGCAGAGGGAAGGAGGGACGAGATGTTCAGAGGGAAGGAGGGACGAGATGTTCAGAGGGAAGGAGGGACGAGATGTTCAGAGGGAAGGAGGGACGAGATGTTCAGAGGGAAGGAGGGACGAGATATTCAGAGGGAAGGAGGGACGAGATGTTCAGAGGGAAGGAGGGACGAGATACCCTAAGCACAGGGGCACATGGAGGAAAATTACCCAGACAAACAGTCGAATCCGATTGTTGATCTGTCCTGTGCCAGAGCGGTGCATAATATGAGCTGACCACTCCTGGCTTTCTTAGGTGGGAACTGGCCCCATGGCATAGGATGGCCAGCAGGTAACTGGGATCCCTGGGTGGACATGTGACCACTGATTGAAATGTGGGGCCAGGTCCTGACCATGAGAAAACAAGAAAGGTTAGGTAGGGCACTACTCCAATGCCCCCCCCCCCCCCGAGACCGGGCTTGCAGCAGAGGCTAGGAACAGAGGGGCATGAGCAATCAGGACGTTACATATCTAACCAGCCAATCAGTGCTGCAGCAGCAGGGTGCAGTGGCCAGTCTCCCTGTGGTGGGCGCCAATCATAATGAAATTAGGTTCCAGTTACCCTCAATTTTAACACAGCGCTGGTCATGTGACCCACCGGTGACCAAGTTATCAGGCCAAACATGCTGCTATGCATGACTGGAATGACAACCCCTCCGGGCGCTCTCCGGTCATTCTAAGGCAAGGAGGGGGTAAATAAATGGAGCCTGAGGGGGGAGGGGGGTTTGCAGTTAGGTAAGCAGACATGTCCAAAAGGTGGTGGACACGACACAATAACCCTCAGGTCCAGCAATACCCCTTACCAAAGGTGTGGTAAGGAGTCAGGGACCCTGTCATTGTTGTACCTCCAGGCTAATGGGATTTTCCTGGCACACCTCACCTGTCAATCACATGCCATCTTTTTGCTCTGGTCACATAAAGGAAGTTGAATTCCCATCCTCTGTCTCCAGCCCCCCCCCCCCCCCCCCCCCCAAATCCAGACCACAAATGCAATCCTGAGACCAGTTGACACCCCCTTTTTTAGTGACAGGCTATAAAGGAACCCTCCGCACTGTCAGTCAATCCCAATGCAATGCACAAAGTGTGCTTGTGTGACTCAGCCCTGCCACTCCCACCACAGAGGACATGAGGAACATGAAAAACTTTTTCTATATAGCTTCAAGATAGGAAAAAATGGGGCAGAACATTGCCATGTGTAGCCCTAAACAGTAGGAATGGTTTTCCTTTTTTTTAAATTGAAGAAGTCACAAATCGGGATGCCCCAGTAAAGTGAACCAAAACTCATTTGAGTAGAAAAACCTGGGTTTTGGTCCACTTTAATGTCCAATAACATTTAGCGGTTGTATTCATGTTAAAATTAGTTGAGCTTCTTCGCTCTGATAACATCACACATATATTATATATATATATATATATATGATTGTATCGATCCCCTGGGTCACATGACACCTGGCAGCAGCCCCCACCTCAGACTTTTGCATGACATATACACCTGGGGAAGCGTCTAGGCTCCATGTACAGCACATGGGAATATGACAGCACTATACAAAGACAAAAATAATAATAATAGTAAAGCAATACATCATATTCCTTCTAGACATAGCTCAGCCCTGATTCCCCCCAACCTCACTATGGGCAGAGGGAAGGAGGGGCGAGATGGGCAGAGGGAAGGAGGGACGAGATGGGCAGAGGGAAGGAGGGACGAGATGGGCAAAGGGAAGGAGGGACGAGATGGGCAAAGGGAAGGAGGGACGAGATGGGCAGAGGGAAGGAGGGACAAGATGGGCAGAGGGAAGGAGGGACGAGATGGGCAGAGGGAAGGAGGGGCGAGATGGGCAGAGGGAAGGAGGGGCGAGATGGGCAGAGGGAAGGAGGGGCGAGATGGGCAGAGGGAAGGAGGGACGAGATGGGCAGAGGGAAGGAGGGACGAGATGGGCAGAGGGAAGGAGGGACGAGATGGGCAGAGGGAAGGAGGGATGAGATGGGCAGAGGGAAGGAGGGGCGAGATGGGCAGAGGGAAGGGGGGACGAGATGGGCAGAGGGAAGGAGGGACGAGATGGGCAGAGGGAAGGAGGGACGAGATGGGCAGAGGGAAGGAGGGACGAGATGGGCAGAGGGAAGGAGGGATGAGATGGGCAGAGGGAAGGAGAGAGAGAGAGGGACAGTGGGATGGTGGGAGAGATGGACAGATGAATGAAGAGAGGAATAGAGGGAGAGATAGACAGAGGAATGAAGAGAAGGAGGGAGGGATAAATGGACAGAAAGTTGGAGGGATAAATGGACAGAGGGATGGCAGGAGGGATGGATAGATGGATGGAGGGTCGAGATGGATGGAGGGAGGAGATGGACAGTGGGATGGTAGAATAGATCTACAGATGGAGGGAGAAATGGACAGAGGAAATGAAGAGACGGATGGAGGGAGAGATGGAAACAGGGATGGAGGGAGAGATAGAGGAATGAACAGAAGGACAGAGGGAGAAATGGACAGAGGAATGGAGGGACAAGATGGGCAGAGGAATGAAGAGAGAGATGGACAGATGAATAAAGAGAGGGATTGGAAGGAGAGATAGAGGAATGAATAGAAGGACAGAAGGATGGAGAGAGAGATGGACAGATGAATAAAGAGAGGGATTGGAAGGAGAGATAGAGGAATGAATAGAAAGACAGAGGGATGAAGGGGCATGATGGGCAGAGGAATGAATAGAGGGATGGAGGTAGAGATGGACAGGGGGACGGAGCAGAGGGCTGTGGTCTCCCCCTGTAGCCGGCACATGGCAGAGGTAACTTCGCCCATCCCTCGGAAACTTGCCCCGTGCCCGTCCCCCCCTCGCCTCATGCCCCGCATCCCCCGTCCATTCATTGTCCCCCTCCAGCAGGCAGGTGTGAGGATAGATAGCGGGCTACTTACAGCCATATCGGGGTCTTGGCACGGCGGAGCCCTCGTCATGCTGCATGCTGCTCCCGTTCTCCCGCCAGTAGCCAGCAGCAGATGGCCGCCTCTCCGGTGAGCACAGTGAGCGAGTCCCTGGAAGCCTGTTGCTGAGTGTCAGTGTGAGCAGCCCCTTCCCCTCCTCCTCCTCCTCCTGCCCCAGCCCGCAGCCTCCTCTCCCTGCTCTGTGCTGACAGCGGGCGCCCCCTGGCGGCACACCTGCCATATGGCACCCTGCCACACATTGCTCCTGTCACCTCATGCCCCTCCGTCTGTGAGCAGACCTCTCTGCCCCTGTGCTGCCCTGGCTTGGGGCACATATCTGCCATTATGTCCATGCTAAAGCACACAAATATAAGCACATTTTCTGTGCTGTTTACCAGAGATATAACCTCACCTCCTCTGCACTCCCATAGCTCATGCACAGACCTATTAGGCTGGTTACATACCATCATGGCTGCCGACTACTTACGCTTTCACTGTTGTCAGCGTATGGAGAGCATTAGCGTCTGCGCTCTCCACCCATGAAGACGCTGTGTGTTTCGCATGCGAATGTGAGGCACTTGCCCGAAATCCCAAACACCCTGAAATCGTGCTGGTGTGAGTCTTTCCGAATGACTGAACGGCAGAGCGCTCCTCAGCTGCATCAGGCCGCGTCAGGCCATGCATGTGCAATGGGATGACCGGCAATGTAAGTAAATCACCTGATTCCCAATTTGGGATGCCCCTGTGTGTGAAAGCCCCAGCAAAGCTTAGTATTCATACTTCTTTGGCAATTGTGTGGGCTCTCGGAATCCAGCCGTGGCGGGAGGTGCACAGACAGGGCCGGCTCCAGGCATATGTGGACCCTTGGGCGGCATGGTCTCAGTGGGCCCCTTTGTCGTGAAGAGTCGCGTCACGACAGAGGGATGCCCCAATCCTGGATGCCCCCTAAGGGTCATGCTATTTGGACCGAAACTCTAGTTTTGGTCTACTTTGAAGTGCACAAAACCCCTTTAAACCTGACCTCAGAATCTAAACAAATCTAGATTCTCCTGATTTTGGATGCCCCTGTGTGTGACCCCCTCCCCTTTGTTCATTACTTTCTTTGCACTGGTGAATGGACTGTGGGGTTGCCAGTTTAAGTTAACAACTAAACCAGGGGGGTTCTTTAGCAAACAGGGGCATCCCAAATTGAGATGCCCCTGTAAAGCGGACCAAAACCCAGGGGTGGAATTGCTTGCATAGGGGGTACGCCAGCGATCCCAGGGGGTTTCACACAGCAGGGTATCACAGATTGGGATGCTCCAGGGGATAGGAAATCAGCTGGAGTGGGCAACTTAAAAGCAGAACACAACCCAGCACTTTCTCCCCTACGATCTAAATAGAGATGCCCTGTTGTGTGGAACCCCGCCATTTGAGGAGATGTGGGCACCAGCTGTGGTGGTCCTCACAGCCCGCCGCTGGTCAAGCACCACTGAACACCCCAAAGGCCAGCCCTGTCAGTGGGCCCCCGGACGGTGGGGGCCCCCGGCAGCTGCCCCATCTTGCCGTGTGCTGACGCCGGCCATGTGTACAGCATTCCATTCAGAATAGATTCCTGGCTCTCTGATTCGGAGAGCCCATGCAATCGCCAAAGAATTGCGGATATTAAGCTTTACTAGGGGTTTCACAAACAGGGGCATCTTAAATTGGGTTTTGGTCCAGTTTAAAGTGGACCTATAACATGTTGTGCAGGCAGGGCCGGCTCCAGGTTTATGTGGGCCCTTAGGCGGCATGGTCTCAGTGGGCCCCTTTGTGGTGAAGAGTTTCGTCATATCACTGAGGGATGTCCCAAATCTGGATGCCCCCTAAGGATAAAAAGAAAAGAAAAAGAAACCTTCTTTAAAAGAAAAAAACTTACATCTACAGTGCTTTCCCTCCCAGCACGCACTCCTGGTCTCCTTGTTGCCACCTGCTGTCTGCTGTTTGATCGCCCGCAGCCCACCGGCGCACCTGTCTTGTGGTGTGGAGGCCAGCTGTGGCGGTGCCCTCTCAGTCCGCCATTGGTCAATCGCCGTAGCACACCCCAAAGACCGGCCCTGTCAGTGGACCCCCCTGAAGGCCTGGGGCCCCCAGCAGCTGCCCCGCCTTGCTGGGTGCTGACACGGCCCTGTGTGCAGGTCCTATAGTCTAAAAGACTCTGATTATCTACCGCAGCGGCATCCCAATTGGTGTGAAACCCAACTGATCGCCATAATAACTCACCTTTCCAGGAGGCCCATGGCACGTTCACACACCACAACCCCAGCATCTGACAGCTGAAGGACGCATAGGCTGGTGGCAGACTGCAGGGACACCCGGGAAGATGGCTGCTCCCCACTCACTATCCTGTGCTCTGTCTGTAAACAGAGCCGTATGTCGTATGATTATATGTACAGCATACAGCGCTGATTCTTAGCGAAACAAAGTAGGGAAGGCAGGGTTGTCCGCATACTCAGATCCCATATTTCCACATTCAACATACTGGGTATATAAACATCATCAGGTCATCATTTCACATAAAACCCATCACAGGTTCAGTGTCGCTCCTCCGCCTGTGTAACCGCCTAGTTCCATTGAGTTTCTCAGGGCATTAGTCGCCTGGCTCTGTCCGGAGGCGAGTGCTTGACTTTCCTGACAACCCAAATCATAGTCGCCCTTAATTGCTGACCTCCTTTCCTTTCTTTGCAATACTCTGTTATATAGTCTTTGGATCGAGCCAGACATTGGGTATGGGTAGGGTTCCCAGGGGAGGAGAACGGGGACAGTCGGTAGGGGGAGTAAGGGGAACACGTTAGGGCGGAGACCCCCTCTCCTCGGCTCTCCATCCATAACCACATCATGAATTTGGTCGTCCTCAAAAAATTCCCCTTCTCCTCTCCTCCGCACCCCAACTCAGGCTACCTCCCCTCCCAGATATCTATGAGTCCACTAGTTCTCGGAACTCCCCGGACTCCTGGTAATTCAGCCATGGCAGCCAAGTGGACCTGAACTGCTCATCTCTGTCGTGCAGGGAAAGCGTTATATCTTCCATTTCTTTAATGGAGAGGACCTCACTAATCCAGTACCTCACTGACGGGGCTTTTTTCTGTTTCCAAAACTGGGGCATTACGCATTACCTGTTTGGCTGCATTCAGTAGATGAACCAATAGTTTTCTTGTATTTTACTTGGTGTAGTAGGATCAGTGCTGGATCGTTCTGAACTTGGGACCCTGTGAGTTTTGAGATTATGGGGATGACCCTTCCCCAGTATACCCGGATTTTGGGGCACCACCAGAAAATATGAAATAGTGTCCCCCTCTCTTTGCCACATCTCCAACAAAGAGTGGACCACTGGGAGTTTTGACAGTGAACGGCAGGTTTTCACACAAGTTGGGTTTCACATTCAGGCTGGGGGCTGGTGACCCTACTCAGACTAGAGGAAAGACAGATATGCGGCCAGCAGGCAGGTCACATCATCTGGCATTTTTTAGATCAGCCAATCGATGAGCTCAAATCTGCCAGGTGGGCGTGGTCATAGCGGCAAAATAAACTGTGTTTTTTTTAACTTGGTCACTGCCAAGCTGCCGTCATCTTCTAAGGTCCTCTGACGGTCAGAACGTTTTTATCCTCTTTGAAGCAGAACAAAATCCAGAATTTTGACTATCCTGGGTTTTGTTCCTCATCCCGGGGCATCCTGATTTAGGATACACGACTGTGTGAAACTTCCCAGATCCCCCAGTAAAACTCACTTTTCTCCGGTTCTATGCGCATGTACGGGCTCTCATCCAATCAGAGCCTTTGCATATCAATGCTTGGTTCCGGTTCTGTGTTAGACAATCGGGAGCAAAAGCTGCCACATTCCCTGATGTGGGCACGCATCTGTCCCCAGCCTATCCAAATGGCTCCGGGGGTTACAGCAATATTTAGTTTGCTCCCTGCTTGTGTTTCGTATTGGAATTGTAAAGGGTTTTTTCAGTATGTTCGCTCGGTAGGTACATTTTAATTGCTGTAGTGCTGCTACTGATTGTTGTTTTAGCAGTGTCTCAAGCAAGGGTATGTGCCCCGCAGGGCTGCTACTTATACCTCATCATGAGTAAGGACTACCTTACATAGGAAGGTATCCTGTGCAAGAGTGCAGGATCAACAAAACACAATGTGTGCCTTCCAATTGACCCCCTACACTAAATACTTACATTTGCCAGGTGGTGTCCCTTTGCCTCCCAGGACAGAACACAATGTATGCCCTGCAAACTGACAGAGGTTGAGCTGAGCAGATGGCAACCCCTTCCCCTTGTCTCCACCAGGACCAAACAGCACCAGTCGATTTTCTTGCACCGCACTGGCACCCCTAGGGTGATGGCGCCCCAAACACCCCAAAGACTGGCCATGCTTAGAAAACGTGTCCTTTTTGATGGCTGAATACTCATTTTGATGGCGTTTTACTGGAATTAATAAAGTAAGTGGATTTTAAAAAACTGGTTGCTTGCAATCTACACTTTTTTAATGATCTCTGTACAGGGTCACAAGGGCATGTGGGATGTGGTCCATTGGTAGGATGCACCTTAATTAAGAGAGGGATGCTGCAAGACTCAGCATATCCGTGTCTAATTTCTTTGGAGGAGAATGTTTATACTTCAGTGTCAGCAGTAAGCGGCAGATGAACATTTGTCATATGCCGCCTCAAACAACTAAACAGCCAGTGAAATGTATTCCTGAAATGATAAACCACATTAGGCAGGGTAATGAACAAAAACCCAAAGGTGGAGTATTAAAGATTCTAAGGCTGTGTGAAAATCCCATAGGGCTATCCCCACCAGGATCCTCAACTCATTGCAGACAGCAACATCTCCACTTTCTCCGCATTGCACGCACCCACTGGCAGACATTCAGACCTGTCTGGCATGGTGAGTGCACTGCTAGGAAAAATTGAGTATCTTTCTAACACAGGGTTTTCTGATGGTAGAGAGGTTAGTTTAGTACCCTTCTATGGCATCGCTTTGGCTGCTGCATGCTCCCACACAAGGCCTATCTGAATGGCTGGCACAGATACACACAGCCGGAAGGAAGCAACCACGGAGATGCTTGGTGCCCCCCTTCCATTCAGTCTTTTATGGTGGTCACTAATATGCACGCCATAGAGTGATGATTGGAGGAGAGCACTCATGGGATAATTGGCGAGATAAGCATATCTGTGTTCCCTGGGGGTTTTACACAGTGGAGCACTCCAAATTGGGATGCCCCCAGGATGAGGAACAAAACCCAGGAGATGAATTTTGTTCCTCTTTAAATACCACCCACAGTAAATGCAATGTATTTAAAAACACGAACATTCTATGAAATACTTTGTTGGCAACCTATAGCCAGTGATAAAGTCAGAATAGTTTGCTGTTATAGTGATGATGAAAATATATGCTGTGCCAGGAATACCCCTGTCTGTGTGATAAGCATATAATCCATACCAACAAGACACAAGTAATCAGAGCACAGGGAGGCTTACTTTCAAACTTGCTTATTAACTTTTGGATTCATGGGAATAAATGCCGGGAAAGGCGCCAGCAAACGTTACCCAAACCGGCTCTGTATTGCATACTTTTCATCGGATCCCCTGGTAACACAGTGAGCAAAGAATATTCCACTATCACATGTATGGTTTATTTTATTTAGAGAGAAATATTCCAATTCTGCCAGATAAGAGCAAAGGGTGAAGTGTGAACTGCAAAGCAGAGAGGATATTTGAATTGTTATGATTATATGAACAAGGCCAGCTCTTATGGAATTGCAGAGATTGAATTAATGAGCTCCTGTCATGCATAGGAGGAATCGTCCAGCATGTGCAGGTCTTTCTAAGGTTAGTAAGAGCCTTCAAGGAGAAGATCACGGTTAGTGTACAGCTAGATTTACCCAATATTTTCTCCCATGGCTTCAGCACTGAGTTCACCTGGTATCTTGGAGCAGACCTGCTCATGGTTGGTGCCAGTACGAGAGAAGGTGGTGAGACATGATGGGCAATTGGCGGCAGCTCAGAAGGTGGTGAGAATCAAAGGATAAATGGCAGCAGCGGTGGACTCATCATCCGCATTGGAGAAGGTGGTGAGGACAGAAAGAGCTGCAGCAATGTTGTGATCTTCAATGGCAGTGACAGAGAATATTAAAGGATGATCAGCAGCAATGAAGAAAGCAGTAATGACTGATTGGTGGCAGTAGAGTGTCAAGAATAGTGAACAATCAGCAACGAATAGAGGGGGATCAGCAGCAGAATTGGACCCTTTAGACTACATATGCTGAACCTGTGGTCCTCGGAGCCACCTGATGTGGCCCCTGACCTGCTGTGGGGAAAGTGGGGGGTTAAATAGAACAGGCACGTAAAGGTAAATAGAGGTTTAGTAACTGCAAGGGTAAGGACAATGTAGGCACCCTTTGCCAAAAAGAGGTGGCAACAGTGGCTTGAAGGAATGTGATGACATTGATAGTATAACACAACCCCTGAGTGAAATTTCTGGCACAATAACAAGAAATTCTATTTTTGTTCATATATTTAGCATTGGTAGGAGTTTAGGGTTAAGCATTGGGAATACAGTTATGATTTGGGATAGATGGAGGGATGGGCTATAATATAGGACACGTATATTCAGAGAGGTAAGGCAGTCACCATGTGTATTGGTAGTATGTGGGGATTGTTACATATAAATGTGGTAATGGGATGGTGTGGTGAAAGGACCATGAAAAAAAACGAATGGAGTTATGGGGGACAGCGAGTATCCTGATTGTTGTAGAAAATCTTTGTTATGCAATTTAAAAAGCAAAATTTGAAATTCAGAACCTAATCATTGTGGCCTGAGATGAGTTTCCAAAGCATGTATATGTCCCGCGCTGTTCAAAAGGTTGAGCACCCCTGCTTTAGTTGGTCATTATCACTGGAGGCCGACATGACGTCTTGTAACACATCAAAGATGCCCACTGAGATCCTTTAGCCAAAGTGCCCACATAAATATGGAGCCAACCCTGCTCAAATGGATCAAACCCACAGGGGCCCTTAATGTTATCAGATGACAACCAGAGATCCATCCTTATGTTTAAATGCAAACTTCTATTTGTTTAATTCTGGATCAAACCCACAGGGGCCCTTAATGTTATCAGATGACAACCAGAGACCCACCCTTGTGTTTAAATGCAAACTTCTATTTGTTTAATTCTTTTTATTTATTTTTATATTTATTTTTATTTATTTTTTTATGTATTTTGATATAATGTAAATAATCTCTTTCACCTGGCATTGTCAATTCAGCTATTATAATTATTTGTTATTTATATATCCCCATCTTCTTCCATAGAGCTATACAAAGTAGTTATTATTACAGGTAAGGTAAAACATACAGCACATAAACAAGTATGAAAACAGGATCTAATCAGAGAGAGAGCCCTACAATGTAAAGCAGGGGTTCCCAACTAATGGTACGTAGTTTAGGTCCTCAAGCTCTCTCTTGCATAGCAGCTGGAAGGCTACAGGTCACACGCATTAAAGAGAAACTATAGTCAAAAATGACCATAATTCATCTTAAATATGCAGCAGTGGGGCAGAGCAACCCAGCTACCCCGCTGTGCATATTGCCAGTACAATAAAGAACCAGTCGTCTGGGATCCTCTTCTACGGTTGCCACGGAACAGCCTATCAGCCTCCACGGCCAGCGCTAATAAGAGGGATTATGGTCATTTTTGAGTCTAAGAGGTGTGCAAGCTGTGATACCTCAGTCATTCACTGGAGCCACACTGGGAACAAACACAATCCATACCTGCGGCACATCAACCTCTCCAGTGTTCCCCAGGGCACCACCCGAACCTTGAAGTACCTTGAATTTGCACAGCGCAAACACCCTATATTATGATTGCTCTATCGAACTAGCTGACAAATTACCAATGTCTGAATGCAAGTCGTACATTTGTTCATGCAAGTGGTCGATTTATCTGTTCTTTGAAATGGCCCATTAGCTTAGACAGTCCTATTAACTAAACCACTTCATAGTTCAAGTTTAGCAATATGCCTATCTAAAAGCAGATAGCTATTTAAAGTGGATTTCCAGTCTACCTATACCCCCCTGCCACCCTCCCCTGGCGCTAAAACAGGGGGGAGGGGTTACAACAAAAAGAACTTCTTACCTCGTCTGGGATCCAGCACTGCCATTGGTACTCCTGTGGAGGCCACACAGACATTGCACAGAGCAGCTTCTCCTGCTCTGAGTGCGTTCCTGTCTGCTAATTAAATTGAATGGGGCAGATGGGTCCTTGCACAGCTCTGTGTATTTCATATAGTTTTTCTTGGGAAATTTTATTTAAATTGTTAGCTTCAATTACTTTGAGACACTGGCAGAATCCTCAAAAGCCCAGGAACTAATTTGATTGGGTTCATTTTCCTGTGAACACAGCTGTACAATAACAGAAATCTGCAGCATTGCTTGGTGCCAGCTACTTGTAATATAGACTAACACTGTTTTAAGTCAGGTTGCTTTTAACAGCCTACCACCACCATGTTTAAAGTCATTAAAGTGAACCTCTACAGATGAGCGAACTTTTGAAAAATTTGATTCGACTGATTCGACGAATTTTCAGACAAAAATTGTTTCGACCCGAATTTATTCGCGACGAATCACTATTAAAAACGGCTATTTCTGAGCCTCCTAGAGCCCCAATAGGGTTGTAAACCATTCTGCCTTGCTGTAACACGCATAGGATGCGTGCTGGGTTAGTGAAATAATACTGTAAATAATTATCACATGCAGATCAGAGGCATCGCTAATAGAATCGCAGAGCGGCACAATTGCAGAGAGTTGAAGTGGCATCACTATGAGGGGCCCCTATAATGCCTGAAAAACACACCCTGGAGCTGGCAGCAGCAGGAGCCCAAAAATTAGCTGAATCACACCCTGGAGTTGCAAGCAGCAGCAGACGCCCAAACATTGGTTGAAAGAGACACTGGAGTTGGCAGCAGGAGCCCAAAAATTGGATGAATCACACCCTGGAGTTGCAAGCAGCAGCAGCAGCAGCAGGAGCCCAAACATTACTTTAAAGAGACACTGGAGTTGGCAGCAGGAGGCCAAAAATTGGATGAATCACACCCTGGAGTTGCAAGAAACAGCAGCAGCACCCCAAATATAGCTTGAAAGAGACACTGGAGTTGGCAGCAGGAGCCCAAAAATTGGCTGAATGACACCCTGGAGCTGCAAGCAGCAGCAGCAGGAGCCCAAACATAGCTTGAAAGAGACACTGGAGTTGGCAGCAGGAGCCCAAAAATTGGATGAATCACACCCTGGAGTTGCAAGCAGCAGCAGCAGGAGCCCAAACATAGCTTGAAAGAGACACTGAAGTTGGCTTCAGGAGCCCAAAAATTGGATGAATCACACCCTGGAGTTGCAAGCAGCAGCAGCAGCAGGAGCCCAAACATAGCTTGAAAGACACACTGGAGTTGGCAGCAGGAGCCCAAAAATTGGCTGAATCTATCCCTGGAGTTGCAAGCAGCAGCAGCAGCCCAAACGTAGCTTGAAAGAGACACTGGAGTTGGCAGCAGGAGCCCAAAAATTGGATGAATCACACCCTGGAGTTGCAAGCAGCAGCAGCAGCAGGAGCCCAAACATCGCTTGAAAGAGACACTGGAGTTGGCTTCAGGAGCCCAAAAATTGGATGAATCACACCCTGGAGTTGCAAGCAGCAGCAGCAGGAGCCCAAACATAGCTTGAAAGAGACACTGGAGTTGGCAGCAGGAGCCCAAAAATTGGCTGAATGACACCCTGGAGTTGGAGCAGCAGGAGCCCAAACATAGCTTGAAAGAGACACTGGAGTTGGCAGCAGGAGCCCAACAATTGGCTGAATGACACCCTGGAGTTGCAAGCAGCAGCAGGAGCCCAAACATAGCTTGAAAGAGACACTGGAGTTGGCAGCAGGAGCCCAAAAATTGGCTGAATGACACCCTGGAGTTGTAAGCAGCAGCAGCCCAAACATAGCTTGAAAGAGACACTGGAGTTGGCAGCAGGAGTCCAAAAATTGGATGAATCACACCCTGGAATTGCAAGCAGCAGCAGGAGCCCAAACATTGCTTTAAAGAGACACTGGAGTTGGCAGCAGAAGACCAAAAATTGGATGAATCACACCCTGGAGTTGCAAGCAGCAGCAGCAGCCCAAACATAGCTTGAAAGAGACACTGGAGTTGGCAGCAGGAGCCCAAAGATTGGCTGAATTACACCCTGGAGTCGCAAGCAGCAGCAGCAGGAGCCCAAACATAGCTTGAAAGAGACACTGGAGTTGGCAGCAGGAGGCCAAAAATTGGATTAATCACACCCTGGAGTTGCAAGCAGCAGCAGGAGCCCAAACATTGCTTTAAAGAGACACTGGATTTGGCTGCAGGAGGGCAAAAATTGGATGAATCACACCCTGGAGTTGCAAGCAGCAGCAGGAGCCCAAACATTACTTTAAAGAGACACTGGAGTTGGCTGAAGGAGGCCAAAAATTGGATGAATCACACCCTGGAGTTGCAAGCAGCAGCAGGAGCCCAAACATTACTTTAAAGAGACTCTGGAGTTTGCTGCAGGAGGCCAAAAATTGGATGAATCACACCCTGGAGTTGCAAGCAGGAGCACAAACATTACTTTAAAGTGACACTGGAGTTGGCTGCAGGAGCCCAAAAATTGGACGAATCACACCCTGGAGTTGCAAGCAGCAGCAGCAGGAGCCCAAACATAGTTTGAAAGAGACACTGGAGTTGGCTTCAGGAGCCCAAAAATTGGATGAATCACACCCTGGAGTTTCAAGCAGCAGCAGCAGGAGCGCAAACATAGCTTGAAAGAGACACTGGAGTTGGCAGCAGGAGCCCAAAAATTGGCTGAATCACACCCTGGAGTTGCAAGCAGCAGCAGCAGCCCAAACATAGCTTTAAAGAGACACTGGAGTTGGCTGCAGGAGGCCAAAAATTGGATGAATCACACCCTGGAGTTGCAAGCAGCAGCAGGAGCCCAAACATTGCTTTAAAGAGACACTGGAGTTGGCTGCAGGAGGTCAAAAATTGGATGAATCACACCCTGGAGTTGCAAGCAGCAGCAGGAGCCCAAACATTGCTTTAAAGAGACACTGGAGTTGGCTGCAGGAGGTCAAAAATTGGATGAATCACACCCTGGAGTTGCAAGCAGCAGCAGGAGCACAAACATTACTTTAAAGAGACACTGGAGTTGGCTGCAGGAGGCCAAAAATTGGATGAATCACACCCTGGAGTTGCAAGCAGCAGCAGGAGCCCAAACATAGCTTGAAAGAGACACTGGAGTTGGCAGCAGGAGCCCAAAAATTGGATGAATCACACCCTGGAGTTGCAAGCAGCAGCAGCAGCAGGAGCCCAAACATCGCTTGAAAGAGACACTGGAGTTGGCTTCAGGAGCCCAAAAATTGGATGAATCACACCCTGGAGTTGCAAGCAGCAGCAGCAGGAGCCCAAACATAGCTTGAAAGAGACACTGGAGTTGGCAGCAGGAGCCCAAAAATTGGCTGAATGACACCCTGGAGTTGGAGCAGCAGGAGCCCAAACATAGCTTGAAAGAGACACTGGAGTTGGCATCAGGAGCCCAACAATTGGCTGAATGACACCCTGGAGTTGCAAGCAGCAGCAGGAGCCCAAACATAGCTTGAAAGAGACACTGGAGTTGGCAGCAGGAGGCCAAAAATTGGCTGAATGACACCCTGGAGTTGTAAGCAGCAGCAGCCCAAACATAGCTTGAAAGAGACACTGGAGTTGGCAGCAGGAGTCCAAAAATTGGATGAATCACACCCTGGAATTGCAAGCAGCAGCAGGAGGCCAAACATTGCTTTAAAGAGACACTGGAGTTGGCAGCAGAAGCCCAAAAATTGGATGAATCACACCCTGGAGTTGCAAGCAGCAGCAGCAGCCCAAACATAGCTTGAAAGAGACACTGGAGTTGGCAGCAGGAGCCCAAAGATTGGCTGAATTACACCCTGGAGTCGCAAGCAGCAGCAGCAGGAGCCCAAACATAGCTTGAAAGAGACACTGGAGTTGGCAGCAGGAGGCCAAAAATTGGATTAATCACACCCTGGAGTTGCAAGCAGCAGCAGGAGCCCAAACATTGCTTTAAAGAGACACTGGATTTGGCTGCAGGAGGGCAAAAATTGGATGAATCACACCCTGGAGTTGCAAGCAGCAGCAGGAGCCCAAACATTACTTTAAAGAGACACTGGAGTTGGCTGAAGGAGGCCAAAAATTGGATGAATCACACCCTGGAGTTGCAAGCAGCAGCAGGAGCCCAAACATTACTTTAAAGAGACTCTGGAGTTTGCTGCAGGAGCCCAAAAATTGGATGAATCACACCCTGGAGTTGCAAGCAGGAGCACAAACATTACTTTAAAGTGACACTGGAGTTGGCTGCAGGAGCCCAAAAATTGGACGAATCACACCCTGGAGTTGCAAGCAGCAGCAGCAGGAGCCCAAACATAGTTTGAAAGAGACACTGGAGTTGGCTTCAGGAGCCCAAAAATTGGATGAATCACACCCTGGAGTTTCAAGCAGCAGCAGCAGGAGCGCAAACATAGCTTGAAAGAGACACTGGAGTTGGCAGCAGGAGCCCAAAAATTGGCTGAATCACACCCTGGAGTTGCAAGCAGCAGCAGCAGCCCAAACATAGCTTGAAAGAGACACTGAAGTTGGCAGCAGGAGGCCAAAAATTGGATGAATCACACCCTGGAGTTGCAAGCAGCAGCAGGAGCCCAAACATTGCTTTAAAGAGACACTGGAGTTGGCTGCAGGAGGCCAAAAATTGGATGAATCACACCCTGGAGTTGCAAGCAGCAGCAGGAGCCCAAACATTGCTTTAAAGAGACACTGGAGTTGGCTGCAGGAGGTCAAAAATTGGATGAATCACACCCTGGAGTTGCAAGCAGCAGCAGGAGCACAAACATTACTTTAAAGAGACACTGGAGTTGGCTGCAGGAGGCCAAAAATTGGATGAATCACACCCTGGAGTTGCAAGCAGCAGCAGGAGCCCAAACATAGCTTGAAAGAGACACTGGAGTTGGCTGCAGGAGGTCAAAAATTGGATGAATCACACCCTGGAGTTGCAAGCAGCAGCAGGAGCACAAACATTACTTTAAAGAGACACTGGAGTTGGCTGCAGGAGGCCAAAAATTGGATGAATCACACCCTGGAGTTGCAAGCAGCAGCAGGAGCCCAAACATTGCGTGAAAGAGACATTGGAGTTGGCTGCAGGAGCCCAAAAATTGGATGAATCACACCCTGGAGTTGCAAGCAGCAGCAGCAGGAGCCCAAACATTACGTGAAAGAAACACTGGAGTTGGCTGCAGGAGGCCATAAATTGGATGAATCACACCCTGAAGTTGGCAGCAGCAGGAGCACAAACATTAGCTGGAAGGCACACCCTGGAGTTGGCAGCAGCAGGAGCCCAAAAATTGGCTGAAAGGCACACCCTGAAGTTGGCATCAGCAGGAGGCCAAAAATTGGCTGAAAGGCACACCCTGAAGTTGGCATCAGCAGGAGCCCAAAAATTGTCCTAAAGACATAGCACCATTTGGAAAGTGTAAAACGTGGCACCATGCTGAATCTAGTCGCATGCATCAGCCATTGGTGGGTGGAAATCCTGGCTGATACATCCCTGATTCATTTTGACAAAGGTGAGTCTCTCCACATTTTTAGTTGACAGACGAGTTCTCCTCGCCGTAACTATGGCCCCCGCCGCACTAAACACCCGCTCAGATGGCACGCTACTGGCCGGGCAGGACAGCTTTTCCAGGGCAAACTCTGCTAGTTGCGGCCACAAGCCAAGTTTGGCTGCCCAGAAGTTCAGCGGATCCTCAAGGTGTGATGGCATGGTCATGTCAAGGTATGACATGACCTGCTGGTTGAGGTCCTGCTCCAGGTCTTCCTGCTGCTCATGAGTAGCCTCACTATGTGGGTGTAGAAAGCTACTCATTAGCGACTGAAGACTGAGGTTGCTGCTGATGGAGCTGCTGCTGCTGCTCCTGCCAGCCCCCCCAGCAGGAATGGCAGTGGAAGGTGAGCGCAGAGGTCCCCCCGAGTCAGACTTGCGAGAGTATGGGCCATGGCGCAGGTAGGCATCGGCCAACTGACTACGTAGAATGTCTTTGTAGTAGTTCAGTTTGTCCTCCCTCTCGGTGGGTTTAAAAAATGCCATTTTGTGCCGGAAGCGAGGGTCCAATAAGGTGGACAGCCAGAAATCATCCCAGCGACAAATGGAAACAATTCTGGGGTCACTACGCAAGCACGTGAGCATGCTTCCTGCCATTTGCGCAAGTGACTCTGAGGGACTACCTGTCTCCATCTCTACTGCATACTGCCACGGTGTGTCCGGGCCCTCTGTCTCGCCTTCCTCACAACCCTCTAGCTCCTCTAGCTGCTCCTCCTCTCCTGTCCGCTGACTAGATAAACCAGCCATTTCGCCAAGCCTAAACTGTGCTTCACTGGGCCACTCCTCCTCCTCTTCCTCCTCCAGTTCAGCTCCAACGGGGTTCATGTGGCCGTAAGATGTAGACGCCATGTCTCCAGTGCCCTGACCAGCCATGGTTTCCAACATGTGCTGTAGTACATGAAGCAGTGGAATCACGCTGTTCATCCCGTAATCCTGCCGACTGACAAATAAAGTGGCTTCCTCAAAGGGCCTGAGCAAACGGCAGGTGTCATGTATGAGCTGCCACTGGTTGACATTGAAGTTACACAGGGGAGTCCCCCTATCCGCTTGGATCATCAGGAAATCCGTGATGGCTTTTCTCTGTTCATATAATCGGTACAACATGTGAAGGGTAGAATTCCAACGGGTGGAAACATCGCAAATCAGACTATGTTGGGGGCTACCGTTCTGACGCTGTAGCTCAAGAAGGGTGTGTTTGGCGGTGTATGAGTGGCTGAAGTGCATGCAAAGTTTCCTTGAAGTTGTTAGGATGTCTTGCAGATCGGGGGAACACTTCAGAAACCGCTTGACAACCAGATTGAAGACGTGAGCCATGCAGGGCGCATGGGTCAGGCTTCCTTGGCGCAGCGCAGACAAAATCTTCTTCCCATTTTCGGTAACCATGATTCCCATTTTAAGTTTTCTTGGAGTAAGCCATGGTTGGATTTCGTGATGAATACATTTAAGCAGTTCCTCCCCTGTGTGACTCCGTTCGCCAAGACAAACAATGTGAAGCACAGCGGGACACCTCCGTGCCCTGCACACATGGTAGACTGGAGGGGCACTGAGACTTGAGCCTACAGTGGAGGGTGAGGAGATGGCGGAGGATGAGGAGGCCGAGTCGCACGGTGCCACAGGCACAGCGGCCAGGGAGCGCGGAGGCCGAAGCGGCGTGACCTTTCCAAATTGCTGCTGCAAAGGGTCCACATTCACCCAGTGGGCCGTAAACGACATGTACTGTCCCTGACCGTAGTTACAGCTCCAGCCGTCGGTGCTGCCATGCACTTTGCTACACACCGACAGGCTCAAGGACTGGCCCACCTTCTGGAGGGAAGTGTTTTTAAGAAGAAACTTAACGATAGAACAAGGGGGCACAACCTGAAGCTAGTCGGGGGGAAGATCAGGAGCAATGTTAGAAAATATTATTTTACAGAAAGAGTAGTGGGTGCTTGGAACAAACTTCCAGCAGAGGTAGTTGAAACATCAACAGTCACTGAATTTAAACATGCCTGGGATAAGCACACATCTATCCTAAGATAAAGAGTACATACAGTATACACATAAGGGCAGACTAGATGGACCGTATGGTCTCCTTCTGCCGTCAACCTTCTATGTTTCTATGCACGTCACTGATGTTCTCGGTTTCCTCAACAGTGTCTGGCGCAGGAGCTGGAACGCTCGCAACACCCACGACACTCTCCACATCACTATTTGTCTGCCTAGCTAAAGAAGCCACCTCCATTTCTTGGCTGGGCAGTAGCTGCTGACTGTCCTCTATCTGATTGTCCTCCTCGCTAAAGAGTGGAGCTGAACCCAAAGCATAGGATACGCCGCTGGGGGAGGGAACGGCATAGGACAGAGGCAATGGGAGGACAGGGACTGCTCTCGGGGCATGCCAACTCAGGGTTGTGTCAGAGGAACCTACCGACCCTAGACTGGGGGTCTCAGATGTAACTTGTGATGATGTGGATGACCGCGTTAACCAATCTACCACGGCAGATGCGTTACTGGTGGAGACACGACCGCTAGCAGATACTGGCAGATCAGATCTCTCACCGTGACTCCTGCTGCCACTCGCCCCTATTCTGCTGCGACCTCTGCCTGCTGAATCTTGGCCTCTGCCACTCCTCTTTGAACATCCTGGCACTTGTCTGCCTGACATTTTTATGTATTTGAAATGCGCAATAGGTACTTTAAAAAATGTGTTTACTTTAAAAAGCAGAAGCTACATAAAGTGAGGAACTGCTTCTCTGCACCAAATACTATGAAAATTGGCAATATGGGATACCCTGCGGCCTGGTGTTTTGACAGCAGGACAAAAACCAATTCAAAATGCAATAGCTTAATAATGCTGAGGCTGAACAAGCTTATTTAGTATAACAGATAGGGTGCAACGTGGTGGTTTGGGATACCGTGCGGCCTGGTGTTTTGACAGCAGGACAAAAACCAGTTCAAAATGCAATAGCTTAATAAAGCTGAGGATGAACAAGGGTATTTTGTATAACAGATAGGGTGCAACGTGAAGGTTTGTGATACCCTGCGGCCTGATGTTTTGACAGCAGGACAAAAACCAATTCAAAATGCAATAGCTTAATAAAGCTGAGGCTGAACAAGCTTTTTTAGTATAACAGATAGGGTGCAACGTGCAGGTTTGGGATACCCTGCGGCCTGGTGTTTTGACAGCAGGACAAAAACCAATTCAAAATGCAATAGCTTGATTAAGCTGAAGATGAACAAGGATATTTAGTATAACAGATAGGGTGCTACGTGCAGGTTTGGGATACCCTGCGGCCTAGTGTTTTGGCAGCAGGACAAAAACCAATTCAAAATGCAATAGCTTAATTAAAATGAGGCTGAACAACGCTTATTTAGTATAACAGATAGGGTGACATGTGCTGGTTTGGGATGCCCATGTGGGCTGGTGTATTTAAAGCAGACAAAAACCAATTCAAAATGCAATAGCTGAATTAAAATGAGGCTGAACAACGCTTATTTAGTATAACAGATAGGGTGACATGTGCTGGTTTGGGATGCCCATGTGGGCTGGTGTATTTAAAGCAGACAAAAACCAATTCAAAATGCAATAGCTGAATTAAAATGAGACTGAACAACGCTTATTTAGTATAACAGATAGGGTGCTACGTGCAGGTTTGGGATACCCTGCGGCCTAGTGTTTTGACAGCAGGACAAAAACCAATTCAAAATGCAATAGCTTGATTAAGCTGAGGATGAACAAGGATATTTAGTATAACAGATAGGGTGCTACGTGCAGGTTTGGGATACCCTGCGGCCTAGTGTTTTGGCAGCAGGACAAAAACCAATTCAAAATGCAATAGCTTGATTAAGCTGAGGATGAACAATGCTTATTTAGTATAACTGATAGGGTGCTACGTGCAGGTTTGGGATACCCTGTGGCCTAGTGTTTTGGCAGCAGACCAAAAACTAATTCAAAATGCAATAGCTTGATTACGCTGAGGATGAACAATGCTTATTTAGTATAGCAGATAGGGTGACATGTGCTGGTTTGGGATGCCCATGTGGGCTTGGGTTTTTACAGCACACACAAAAAAAATGTAAACTAATCGAGCTATAAGAAATGCTTGTGTGTAACAGATAGGGTTAAATATGCCACTGCCAACATGGCATGCACAGTGGCAAGGAATTTTTACAGCACAAGCAAAAGCAATTTAAAACTGATCTGGCAAATGAAGTGAAATGAAAATAAAAAAAAGCTTTCCCTGTCACTTTCTCTGCTGTCCCTGCCACGATCTTTCCCGATTTTTCCCTATCTTTCCCTGGTTCTGTCTGGCACTCTGTGGGTCTATCTGACTCTCCCTGACTCTCTCTTAGTCTCTCCCTGTCTCTAAACAGCTCCGTTGTGGCCGCAATACAAGGCTGAAATGCGCACCAGCAAGATGGCCACCGTTTATATAGCGCTGTGGCGTCACCGGGGCTCCTGGCTGCTGATAGGCTGCATGTGACCTTCCCATGATAACTTGCCCCAGGGGATATGTCCAGACATGTCCATCCACCATTTTACAATGCCTGTAATTGAAGTAAATGGAGTTTAAAGGAAAACTTTGATCGATCGAATCGCGGGGAAATTCGGATTCTTTCAGAATCGAATATTTTCCGAAATTCGGAAAGAATTCGGGTTCGTCCGGATCGATTCGCTCATCCCTATGAACCTCAATTCAAGCAATCAAAGCTTTGTAAATTGCTCTCCTAAAGCTCCCTTCTGGCAATCAGTGAAGTAAGCTCATTGATAGAGCTTAATCTTGTAAATCTTAATTTACACCTCAGAGCTCTGCTTCTGAAAAGCTCAAGTCAAAGTTGACTTGACAAATCTCTGTGCAGTCATCTCATATTTTTAGCCAGTAGTAGGAAGTCTTCAGCTGTAATGACTTACTATTGCTTAGCTCACAGCAGAGGTCTCCTAGAGACATACTGTAGATACCAGATTTCCACCATCTGAATGCTCTGAGACTGCCACATGATTAAGATACCATGGTAACATCTTTCCTCACACAGATGTCCTTTGCTACATCATCTGTTTATTCTGTGTGTGTCTGTGTGTAGAATGACAGACATGATGCTCCGTATTTCTGAGGCATACCGGTATATCTCTTTCAGTTTAGTGTGGGCTGCTTCCCTCTCATGCTTGTGTGCCACTCTCATGTAGTTCAGAAGGTCCACAGCTCCATATCTGCATAGGGTTAAGCTTATGCCATCAGCAGGGGTGGGTGTTAGGGGATCAATTTACTAAACTTGTTTTTTTGTTATTGGATGTCTACTTAAAGTGTATAAGAACATATTTATTTGTGGGGCAACTTTCTTTTCAAGTAAGGTCTCATGGGTTGTATTGGGATGTAGATGTAAGACCAGCGGAGGTCTCTATTATGTATCCAACTTATAGTGGAACAAAACCCAGCGCAGCCGACCACTGACCTTCCCCTGGGGTTTCCTGAATTGGGATGCCCGGCTGTGTAAAAATAACCCAGATCGCTGGTATCACCTCACCTTTCCCCGGTCCAACGGCACATGCGAAACGTGGCTGTGCATGCATTGCCGCCCCAGCCATTCAGATAGGTTGGGGAAAAAGTGCACATGCAGCTGGGGATGCAGCCAATTTGCTCCCCATTGAAGAACATCAGAGCATTTGCCAGGAAACATAGTTATTCCAAACGGCTCTGAGTGGACGAGAGCCTGTGCATGCGCCATTGCACAGGGAAGAGGTGAGTTTTACAGGGCGTTCTGGGTGGTTTTACACAGCGGAGCATCCCAATTCAGAACAAAACCCGGAATAGTCAAAATACACTTTAAAGTGGACCAACACCCAGGATTTTCACTATCCTGGGTTTTGGTCCACTTCCGCGGGGCACCCCGATGCGTGAA
Source organism: Gastrophryne carolinensis (assembly GCA_027917425.1). Taxonomy (NCBI): domain Eukaryota; kingdom Metazoa; phylum Chordata; class Amphibia; order Anura; family Microhylidae; genus Gastrophryne; species Gastrophryne carolinensis. Next base: position 572,597,379 of record CM051234.1, on the reverse strand, counting down.
ACCCCCCAGATCGCCCTAAAAAACTCACCTCACCCCGCTCCTACGCGAGCGCTCGTCAGAGCGCTCAGAGCCACTGTGGTATGTACGGACAAGCGACGGACAACCACAGCGGCTCTGAGCATGCTGGAGGCCGCATCTCACGCTTCCCTCTAACAGGGAGCGCACCCGCGCCGGCCATTCACAAACGGCCAGCGCGGGTGCACGCCCTGCTAGAGAGAAGCGCGAGATGCGGCCGTGGCTCGCGCATGCGTCGTTGGAACGGGGATAAGGTAAGGTTTCTGGGCGTCCTGCGGGGTTTCACACAGCGGGGCATCCCGATTTCGGATGCCCCGCGGGGAGGGATCTGATCGGCCCGGGAATCTTATAGATTCCCGGGCTGATCACCCCTGGTTGTTGGTCCACTTTAAGTCAAGCAATATACAAGCTTTTATGCTGTCTGTACTCTTCATTGAACCACTGTACTTAAAAATATCAAGTCATTTTTAATAAATCAAAAAAACGTTGGAGACAAAAGGCTGATAATTGTCTGAACAGAATGTACCAAACTAACAATTGCCTTGTGTATCCTGTGTAACTCCAATTATTCCCCCTTAGACTTAAACATTCCTAGTGTGTGAGATTTACTTTCAGTTCATAAATACTGTAACTCCTTTTGTTTCAATGTATATGTGACTATGGCCCAGAATTTATCAGCACTTTAAAATTTAGTTGTGATCTTTTTCTAAGATATAAATCCAGATTAGCTTTTCATCTTCAGTGTTCATGAACCTCTGTCAGATCATAATTTCCTATTGTTATTTTAGCCGAGTATTGGAGCAGCAGATTTTAATCCTCTGACTGATGTCTGTGAGAAAAGCATTTTTTGTTTAAAAACTTGAGAAAATCCATTGGGATGCTTTCCAAGTGTCATTTACTCCAGGAACACTCCGCAGGTCTTGCTGAAACAGCTGGTGACTGTCTATGAACAGCTATTGTTTCCACAGCTGGCCGGCTGGCCGCACGCTCTACATGTTGCGCCAGTCTGCTCATCTGGTTTTATCTTCTTTTATGTCTGTGATGTCACCAAGATGCCTGCTCTGTGTAGGGCCGTGCATGTTAATGCACTCCTTTGGGATCACTGTTTTAACAAGGCTGTGTAGGAGGAAGTGATAACTAGGAATAACATTGTATCTAGCTTGACGCTCACACCCAAGGCCTGTACACACAAGCGTCAGAAAGAGAAAGCCCATGCAGTGCAGTCAAGAACAGTTTGATATGCTATGGAAGGTTGCAGTTGGCTTCTTACGATTGCTATCTTGAAGATTGAATGGATTGTCTCCTTTTTCACAGCATCATATGCATATATTATTCCTTCCCCCTCGTCTTCACCCCTCTTCCTTTAAACTGTAAGCTCCCCAGGGGCAGGGCTCTTGTACTCAGAATATCCACTGTCAAATCTGTATAACTGCATTTGAATTAGTATATGTACTGTATGTTTCTACCCTGTCTGTTATTACTACTTTGTAAAGCGCTACGGAAGATGATGGTGCTATAAAAATAAACAATAATAATAATAATTATCATTATAGAGATTCCAACAGTTTAGGAATCCCCAGTAGTGTTGTGCAAACCCCTAGAGGTTCGGGTTCGGCAAGTTCGGCCAAACTTTGAACAAAAGTTTGGATCGGGTACCCCAACTTGAACTGAACCCGAACCCGGTCTTCATTGAAATCAATAGGTACCCGAACTTTGGGAAGCTATTCTGCCTCTGGGAGAGTTTGTCAAGGGGCCCCAAAGGCAGAATTGCAACTGGGACTGTAGAAAAAAAGATGTGGGGGGGGGACTCTAGAACCTATTCAGAGTGGGCAGCAGGAAGCGGCTGTACACTTACCTGAGCCCCGCAATCTATTTGGCGGTCGTCGTTCTTTCCACTGTCGAATAGGCTACAACCGAGGCTTCAGAAAGATGGCCCACCACTCCCATGAGTGTGGGAGCATGTGTCCTCACTCATGGGAGCAGCGACCATCTATCGGAAGCCCTGGCCATAGCCTATTTGACAGTGGAAAGTCTGTCTGAAGTCTGGGTTTGGGAACCTGAAATTGCAAAGTTCAGTACGAACCCAAAAACTGTGGTGTGGGTTCGCCCCCAGGATTCTTTCAATCTTTATTTTGTATGCATAAATCATATACAGCAGGTAGGTAGGTTTTTTTTAGGTTTTTTTGAGTTCCAAAAGATATTATTTATGGATCAAAGAAAGGTCTCAATATTTATTTAAACTACTTATTAATTTTACTGTGAAGTTTGCTTAAAGACAATTGCCTCCCTGGAGTCTAAAAGACTGGACTTGTTTTGATTGTACTTTTTGAATATAAATCTTATTTTTTTCTTTTTAGAGGAATACAAAAGCTAAAACTCTAGAACCACGGCTAGCATTGCCCTGCCCTTTGGCAAACTTTAGATGGCATTGAATTGTTGATTGGATAAGCTGTTATCTGACTGATTCACGCATTATGGGCCAGATTTATAACGTTCGCAGTTTTTCGCTAGTATGCCCTTTCTTCAGCGTGCCATGTGGTCTGCAACTTCGGAATATAACGGTGAACTGAGCTATAATTCTAGCAAACAGTGCTAGATTGTAGTGGCAAATGTAGGGAGAATTGACTATTTACTGTGTTTTGCTGCACTCTGCCTATTTACTTGGCAAAATGCTTAGGTTCAAGCTGGAGAACTGCCGCAGCAGATTTGGTTTTGAACATTTAAGAAATCTTGTAGAAAACACACATTTACAGCTTTTGTCAGCATGGTGTAAGCCTCATAATATATCTGTGGTGTCTCAGCAGTGACTTGGATTCGTCTAGGGATTGTTTACTGGGAACCCGTCTGGACCCGATTACACAGTGATGTACACCTGCCACTTATACTTTCTTCACCCTCTTTTTTGTTAGAGAGGGACTTACAATATTTTATAGTTTTATAGTAGATTGCACTAGGACATTGAATTATTGCTTTATTGGTAATTGGTAGTTATTTCCAACATTTAAACTTTTGGGTCAAAAAGGGTCTGCATGGGGTTCTGTACCCAGTTTCTATTGTATTTTAACAGTGTGTAAGTTTTCTGTAGTATTTATTATTATACATATTAAATGTGTTATTGATTATTCATCATGATGGACTAGACTGATATACTGTATGTGATTGTGCCTGATTTACACATCAACTCCGACTTGACTAGCTGGGACCTGATCAGTTCATATATTGGGCTGTTATTGGTTGATGTAAACATATTAATTTCCATTGGACACTGAGCAAAATAAATCGGATTCTTATTTATTATTTATTTAGTTATTGCATCTAACACAAGACAAATTACCAGAATTCAAAAAAACATGGAAGCTCTAGTTGAAATATTTTGGAAGTAATCCTTGACTGCGATCACAGCACCAAATGATCGGAGAAATTGTGTATTACCCCCTCCACTCCCTTTCCTGCGTATCTTTCTTCCCTACCTTTTAAAAAGAAACTAAATTTTTTCTTCGCTATTTTCCCTTTCTGTTGGTTTATAATTTGTATGTAGTGTGATCTTGTCTATTCTCGTTTTGTGATAGGGAGTTGTGTCCACAGACACATGTAGTAATATTGTCTGAAGGAAGTTATCATTTTTTTTCTATGGCGGAATAGATATTTAATTATATAAGGGTAACCTACCTTCGTATTTATGCCGTTCTTATGGGCGATATGTATCTTTATCATATAACGTTAAGGGGGTGATTTACTACACTCGCGCCTGTTTGCTAGTTTAGTACTGGCCGGGTGCGCCGCACGCGATGGGAGTGTCGAATAACACAGTGATCTGAGCTATTTTTCTCTGGCGAATGCAGGGAACAACTAACATTTTGGTGGCATTTTGCTGTGTCCATGACTGGGCAGGAATGAGAAGGATTCTAAAGAAGTTCACCAATCTAAAAGGGAGTTAATTTTCCTGATTTTTTACTTGAAAAAGAGCCTTGAATGTGTGAGAGTGAGGTTAACACCCAAATAATCTAGTGAGTGAGGCACCCATCGGAAAGGGGAAGGTGCTTTGCAGAAGTTCTACTGACTGCCAAGGAGAAGTGATATTCAATGACTTGGCCTTGTCGTTGCTAATAGTGAGGCCTGAGATTTTCCCAAATTAGTTTAGGGTGCCAAATAAGTTTGTTCCAGACCATGGTTATTTCTACCGGATAGCTATTGCCACTGGTTCTAGAGCAAGGAGGAAGAGAATTGGTGAAAGGGGGCAACCCTGCCTGGTTCCCCGCTTGATCAGAAAGGGGTCAGAGAGGTGACTAGCGCATTGCACCCTCGCCACTGGATTATTATACAACGCGCTGATCGAGGAAAGTAAGCGATCCTGAAAGCACCATTTCCTAAGCACAAATTGTAGGTATTCCCAGGAGAGGGTATCAAACACTTTGTAAATGTCAAATGACAAAAGAAAGGCTGGTATTCTGTACTGGCACACTAGGTGGGTCAGTTGTATCATACACTTAATATTGTCCCTGGTTTGCCAACAGGGTATGAAACCCATATGATCCTTGTGAATTAGGATATTTAAAAAGATGTTCAGTCTTTTGGCTAGGATTTTTGTGTCCTCATTGAGAAGGGAAATCGGCTTGTAATTAGATGGGTCATGTAAATCTCTGTCAGGTTTGGGGTTCATGCTAATGTTACTTGCTAGTGAGGATGGGTTTAGGTTACTACCATTGCGTAGAGCGTTAAATAATCCAGTTAGATATGGGTTTAGAATGTCAGCATATTTTTTATAGTAAAGGCCAGAGAACCCATCTGGCCCAGAGTGTTTGCTGGTTTGATTGCTTTGATGGCGGTTAAAAATTCCAGGTTAGTGATCTGATCTTCCATTATATCTCTTTGAGTGCCATTTTTTCTTGTGGAGCATCAGGTTACTGAAGAAATCATTAAGGGTGTTAGTGTCTGGCCTTGGCGTTGCTGGAGGGCAAGGTACATTTTTCTGAGTTATTCAGACGGTTACTCATAGCGCAGCATCCCAAACTGAGATGTTCACAGGGCAAGGATCAAAACGAGAAATAGTGAAAATCCCCAGTTCTGTTCTGCTTTAAAGTGGACCAAAACCTGGGATTTTGGCTTTCACGGGTATTCAGATGGTTACACATACTGCGGTATACAAATTGGGATGCCCACAGGGCAAGAATCAGAACCTGAAATAGTGAAATAGTGAAAACTGGGATGTTTACTTTCCTGGGTTTTGGCCCTTGCTCCCAGGGCACCCTGATTTGGGCTTGAACCCCCCCCCCAGGATGCCTATGAAACGCAGCATTCCCCAGTGCTATGGCGCATGCGTAGGCTATTGTCCAGTCAACATGCTCAGCTGTGCTCACTTATCTAAGACTTTGCTAAGAGCCAAGTCTAGTCAAGCACGCGTCACAGGTGACCACATCCCCGTGACGCTGGGGTGCGTGCCTGCGTCGGCCATTCTCAATTGCCTGGTGCAGGCACATGCTCTGGTAAAGGTAAAGCAGGCGATAACTGCAGCTTGAGCATGCACCGTTGGATCTGGGAGAAGGTGAGTTTACTGACCTGGGGAGTTTTACATAGGGGGAAGGAAATCAGGTGGCCCTGGATTTTTACAGACTCCAGGCCTGCTTTTGGTCCACTTTAACTGACCAGGTTAAAGTAGATATTGGAGGTTTCTATGGCAAATAACCTCTTTTACAGCTCCAAAATATTATGAATAGACTAGATGAAGTTGTTATATCCAGTATTTCTTTAGGGGAAGCCCCTGCCTAACGACTGGTAGTATATTTATAAAAAAAGAACACAGGGGTGAGCTAAGCACGGCTTATGGAGGATCTAAACTATATAATAACAAGAAGACGTGACTTGTTAAAGACATCTACATTAAGATGTAGAAGCAACTGTGTCAACGCTGTTAAAGATAAATGAGGTCATTAATGTAACATTTATTACTCATAATATTGTTATATTTTCCTACTTGAAGACTTTGTCCCTTAAGGAACAGAAAAGTGACGCTTGATAGACAATCCAGCATTGTCAGATTCTAGGCTGAATATGAAAGCTTAGTGTTAGCACTGGATTCTTTAGTCTTTGCAGCATGTAGACAGGCCTGAGGTCATAAAACTAAACACATTCTTGGATGCTAGTTTAAAAGAGAATTTAGAGAACTGTAAATAATCTGCAATAAAATTCTTGTTCTTTCTTTTGAAGATTACATGGTTTTCTGATATCCTCATAAACTTAAACCGGACCTTCACTCTGAATAAGATCTTATATGTTTCCCCCACCCCGTACATACAGATTGCCCACATTAAAAATCATCCTGCCTGCATCTATTGCATTTTATGAAGCTTTGAACGTCCAAGATGGCGCCACATGGAGTCTGAGGCTGCCTTCTGACTGTGCCACTCTGCATTCTGGCATTGCTGTCCTTTTCCTGACCCCTGCTCTGCTCTGTCTGAGCAAAGCGCAGCTATAACCCTGCCCCCCTGTACTTTTGCCCCCCTCTCCTCTCCTCAGTATGTGATGCTTCTGAGGCAAGATGCCGGCGTCCGTATCCTAAAGTACTGAACAGAGTTGCAGCCCAGTGGGGGAAAGAACAAAAAGTAAGTGACTAAAAATGTAAAATATATTTATTTTAGCTGGGAAATAGTTTTTTAAGGGTTTGGGCTTTTAATTAAATGAAGCTGAAGCTCCAGTTTAAAGAGTAACTTCGGACATAAAATAAGAAAGGGCTGACCCCCCCCCTATCGGCCCCCTACTTATCCTTTGGATGTTGCTGCTGCCTGCAGCGGTGACCTCCGGCTGCTTCGGGACCCAATCCTCGCCCCTGCCGCCGTAAATGACAGTACGGCTTTAGTCGACCTTTTAAAAGAGACCAGGGGCCGTGTGCAGTGCCTGATGGGCAGCAAGATGGAGCCCCCCATCGGAAGGTCGCCGGAATGCATGGGAAGCAGAAGACGGATCCCCAGGGGAGGTGAGTAGAAGCTACCCCAAGGTAAAAACTGGGGGGGGCAGCAGATCGGTGAGGTATGGGGGGGGGGGTTTAACCTCAACCGATGTTCCTCTTTTTGTTTACATGACATTTGTGGGGCTTCATGCAAATGTATCTTTTGAACCCCTTAACTCTCTTACAGTGACAGTTCAGGCAAAGCGTTAAATTAGAATACTTTCTGCTCATCTCATGTGGATTCCTATGGCTGTGCATTTCATTAAAGCGATCATCCAGGATAAAATAAAAAAAGCCTGGGTGATCAGTGGAATTTGCCACAGAGAGGCATCCTAAATCGGGATGCCCTAGGGGAGTTAATCGGCTGGAGGATTTAAAAACACTCATAGGTCCACTATAGGAAAGTGGAGTCCTGCATTTGCTTTGGTGCAGGGCAGCAGTGAGTAACTTGGGTTCGCTCTACTCTACTGATACTGCCACAGTCCCAGGGTCCAACGAATCTCCCGCTCCTGATACTGTCACTGCCCATGTGTGTGTTCCAGACTTGATCCGCACTTTCTATTTACACTCTGAAAAGCCAATTACCTAGACAGCCCTTGTGTGATCCCATCGAGGGGAGGGTGACAACTGAAAGTTACATTTCCATTTTCTTTTATATTTCAAGCAATGTATAATCCAATATGTTTTATTTGTTCCAGAGTTTGAAATATATATAATATAGGGGAAATGTTCAATATTTTAAGTAGTATTTAAGCATGACCTCAAGACTTTATAGACCTATAGACTTTTGTAAGTGGGGAGGGTGTGTAACCACTCATGCATGTGTACACGCTGCCCTTATCAATCTGATAAAAAAAGGGAGTGCCCTGGATGCTGTACAAGCGCACAATATGTGCAATATATATATATATATATATATATATATATATATATATATATAATATATGAAACCACGATATTCAGGCATACAGCGCCAGGTGCAATACAAAAAAAGGCTTTAACTAGGGATGGCTGAACAGTGACCAAACGAAAACACATGGAATGACATTGGGGACATACAAATGACATGACACATGATTGGCAGGCATGAAAACGCATGAAAAAGTCAGCAGCGGGTAACATAAGTACAATAATGAATGCAAAAAAACATTCTGAAGAGGTCAGGGATCCGAAGAGGTCAGGGATCCCGTGTCACTCGACTGAGCACAAAAAAAATAAAAAAACACTAAACAGACGTCACCAAAAAACAGGACTGGAATGGCTAATTAAAGTTAATGGGAGAACAATGATGTGATGTGGTGCTGTAGGGAACACAGCACTAGCGCTAACAAAGCACCTGGCACTCTTGATACATGGAATGCTACATGGTGCTAGGAGAGCACAGCGGGCCATCCCGATTTTGGATGTCCCAGGGAGGGAAACAATCTATAAGATTCCCGGGCCGATCACCGTGAGTTTTGGTCCACTTTAAGAAATGCAAATGCCACGTAGTCCACTTAAAACCCCTCAATGCTTACATTGGAGCAGTTCAGGTATGACTGCTGTATGTGGGGGCGAAAAGCAGGTAGGCAGAGCCTTTAAAAAGATGTCTGGCCACCAGACAAACTACAAACTAGACACGGGCAGGCTGATTCATCACTAACGCCAGGTAGCGACAGATGAGCGTCTGTAGCAGGCATTTTCAGAGCGCCCGCTAGTAGTCGCTGTGCTCGGCCCGGGAGTCGGTAGTTTATAGCGACTCAGTCACTGTTCAGTAATGTTGAATACATTGTGAGGAGTCGCTATTTGACCAGTACAGCGCTGTATGGGAGTGCATGTTAGCGACTGGTCATAACGACTGTCTCACACCATATTCAGCAAAAAAACAGCCTCACAAATCTCTGGCTCTGAAAAATGCTTGTTTGAAGGCAGGAGGCAGTGTGTTTAAAGTCTGTTTTTCTGCATCTATCCACTAGAAACAAAGCGAAAACATGGAATTACATTGTAGCAACATTGTAACATGAACACTTTAATGGCAGACCTGTAATGTCATTTCTGAAGAAATATATAAAAAATGAAAAAATTGTGGAAAAACTGCTTTTTCAATGCCAGGAGAGGTCACAGAATTATTTGTGTTTTTTTGAAAAAAATAAATAAACAAAAACCCTGTTTAACCCTTTAAATGCCAGCCACGTAAAATTTACGTGGCTGCCTCCCCTGCAGTTAACCGCCAGCCACGTAAATTTTACGTGCCTGACTTTCCCCACTTACAGAATAAAAAGTAAAAAAAAAAGTCACTTACCTGACCCCTCGTTCGATCCGGCCGGGTCTCCTCTTCAGCCAGAGGGGCTCCGATCGCCCATTGGGGCTCCTCCGGCTTCAGGGGAGTGCCCAAAATAGGGTCCCCCCCCCCCCCGTTTCAGCAGCTGCCGGGATTGCCTGCAAAAAAAAAAAATGACAGTTACTTACCTCCGTGCCCGATGGCTCCCGCCGTCTCTCCTCTCCACGGGGGTGGGGGGTAGGGGGGGCTCCAATCACCCCCCCGATCTTCCATCTTCTGGGAGGGGGCATATTCCCTCCGGAGCTCCGATGGCGCCCGCCATCTTGGATTGGATGACGTCAGCGCCGGGTGTCATCGGGGCACCCGGCAGTTCAGCTCTCAGATGCCAGTGACGGCTGGACAGAGAAGGAGGGAGGTAGGCGATCCTCTGATCGCCTGCCTCCCCCCTTCTCTGCCCAGCCGTCACTGACATCAGATCGTCGCGGGACACAGGAGATGAAGATCGGAGGTGAGTAAAGTAAAAAAAAATTTTTTTTTTAATAAAAGTTATTTTCAAAAAGTGTCTGTGTCTTTTTTACTGTTAACCCTTTGTGAACTGGTAAGGGGTCCATGAGACCCCTTATACCAGTTCACAAAGCTCGGGGGTCTGGCAAGTCACCTGCGGCTAGCGGGTGACTTGCCATTAACCCCTGGCCCCCAAATTACCTGCCTCCCCAAAGCCCCGGGGGGGGCAGAAGAGCCGCGGCCCTAGGCTATGACAAAGGGTCCTCATCATTCCTGTGTAATGCCACACATAAGCTATACACTGTGCTGGGCTGCTATATAAACAATATAATACAGAACAGTGACAGAGATATTTTACGCAGCCTCCCCCATGTGAGTGAGGCTCAGAACAGCTAGGGGTAAGCATGGGGATCAGAATCACTGTGGATCACAGTGAGGCTTAGAAGAGCTGTAGGTTAGTATTAGACACAGAACGCTGTGGGTCACAGTGAGGTACGTAGGTGTAAGAGGGTAAAACAGATGTCATTACATGAATACTGTTTCATTTAGTTCTATACTGTTGTTTTGTTGTTTTGCCACAAGAGACCGCTGTTTCCCCCACGCAGCTAAGCTATTGCTGGAACTTGCAAAAAGGAAAAGGATATGACTCAGGTTCTGGCTGTGAAGAAGACGGAGGAAGTAGAGACACCTCCATCTTGTGAGAACAGAGAAAGGCTGTGTGAAGGAGTCCTGTATGTTCTGAGGAGACCAGACTTGTAGCAGAGAGGGACTGATCATTTTCCTGTATCCTGATCCTTGCCAGAAGCAGAGAATTTCTTCCAAACTTGAAGAACTGTTGAGAGCTGTGTAACGGAGCCGGCCTGCGGTTCCTCATGGTTATGGAAGGGACTTTTTGTGGTTCAGCTTGGAGACATCATCAGATTCAGCACCAGCCCTGGGTCAGTAAAAGCATGCATGCATAACAGAGCAGATGGTGACTAGGCCTGCTAGTTAGATAGGTGTTGCATAGGCCAAAAGTGCTTTCCCCGTTTGCTACCTGGAATCTATAGCCTAAAGGAACATTCCGCCTGTGAGAGCTGACAACTGTGCCACTTCTACATTCTCGGTCAGCACATTGCTCAGGAACAACACTTTTTTTTTCGGGTTTCTGGACTAGTGTTGGGGAGGGAAGTTGTTTTTCTTGTATTGTAAGTTTATAAGATTATAAGCTGCTGTGCTGTACCGCTGATGAGCCCGCATTGAGCAGCCATGCAATCATTCATTTCAGCAACAGGGTATTAACAGGTATGGTGGGGGCACTCTGGTGCACCCGCTAGAAGGTAAATTTCAGGAACTTTTCTTAATATTCAATAAGGGTCATCTGGCTATGAAGCACAGGGGTTCTCACCTGAGGCTGAGTGTATGTAACCAGAATTATTGTTTACCACAATTGTTTTTGGGAGTGTGTTTGATACCTCATTACAGTAAAAGTTTGACATACAAATGCTGGTGTCAGTGTCGCTTTCCTCGTTCATGACGCTGTATTCTGGGAGCCCACACCGGTACACGGCTTACATAGGAGCTGGAGGTCAAAGTGAAGGACAGAATCACTGTGGGTAAGAATGAGGCACAAAAAAGCTACCTGTGAAAGTGAGTCACAGAAAGCTACAAGACAAAGTGAGGCGCAAAAGGACTGTGGGTCACAGTGAGGCGCAAAAGGACTGTGGGTCACAGTGAGGCGCAAAAGGACTGTGGGTCACAGTGAGGCGCAAAAGGGCTGTGGGTCACAGTGAGGCGCAAAAGGACTGTGGGTCACAGTGAGGCGCAAAAGGGCTGTGGGTCACAGTGAGGCGCAAAAGGACTGTGGGTCACAGTGAGGCGCAAAAGGGCTGTGGGTCACAGTGAGGCACAGTCAGCTGCAGGTTGGAGTGAGGCTCAGAACAGTTAGGGGTAAGCATGGGGATCAGAATCACTGTAGGTCACAGTGAGGCAAAGAAGCATTGTGAGTAAGAGTGAGGCACAAAAGGGCTGCAAGTCAGAGTGAGGCACAGAATCACTATGGGTAAGAGTGGGGCACAGAACAGCTGCAGGTTAGAGTGGGGCACAGAATCACTATGGGTAAGAGTGGGGCACAGAACAGCTGCAGGTTAGAGTGGGGCACAGAATCACTATGGGTAAGAGTGGGGCACAGAAGAGCTGCAGGTTAGAGTGGGGCACAGAATCGCTATGGGTAAGAGTGGGGCACAGAACAGCTGCAGGTTAGAGTGGGGCACAGAATCACTATGGGTAAGAGTGGGGCACAGAAGAGCTGCAGGTTAGAGTGGGGCACAGAATCGCTATGGGTAAGAGTGGGGCACAGAAGAGCTGCAGGTTAGAGTGGGGCACAGAATCGCTATGGGTAAGAGTGGGGCACAGAAGAGCTGCAGGTTAGAGTGGGGCACAGAATCACTATGGGTAAGAGTGGGGCACAGAACAGCTGCAGGTTAGAGTGGGGCACATAAGAGCTGCAGGTCAGAATAGGGCTCAGCAGAGCTGCAGGTCAAAGTGTGGGACAGAATCATTGTGGGCCAGTGTGAGGCACAGAATGGATATGAGTCAGAGTGAGACACAGAAGAGCTGCATGTCAAAGTGAGGAACAGAAGAGCTGTGGGTCAGAGTGAGGTAAAGAAGGGCTGCGGATCAGAGTAAGTCAGAGAAAGCTGTAGTTCAGCGTGAGACACAGAAGACCTAGGGGTCAGAGTGAAGCACAGAAAGCTGCAGGTAACAGTGAAACAGAGAAGAGTGGTGGGTCAGAGTGAGGTACATCAATGTTTGTAAGTACAACTACTTCCATATTCCACTGCTGGGTCTCCAGGGAACATGCTGTGGCCTCATAGCGGACTGTTGCCTATATAGTCATTTAGTCAGAAGTCATTGTGGAGAGATAAAAAGGAGACTTGTTGGTGTAGACCTAAACCCAACATCTGTATACGGACAACTTGGGGGCAAAGCGTAACAGGGGTGTGGGTCCCTAGCAACATAGTCCAAGTTCAAATGAGGACAGTTTGGAAATTATCCTCAAGAACATTGTGTTGTCATCACATTCATAAACAAGTACAAGAAAGCAGGTCACGTCTTTAGTGGGCAAATAAAAAGTAAATGTAATAGCTAATCTGTTCTTTTCTCCTAACCTTAAAGTGGACCAAACCCCAGGATTTTCATAATTTCCTGTACTTTCAGCACATTTAGCCCTGATACACAGGTTTCTCATGGGAAGAAGGACTTGCAGTTGACGTACTAAAAACAATAAGCTTGAAGATGCTTTTACCAGCTCTTATGACGTTTTTTTGCTGCTGCCTGGGTCCTTGCTGTTCTAAGCAAATACACATTCTTTGCTTAATTTTCTGGGTCATGGCTGAGCTGAGAAGGGTGTGTCATGTTGCAGCTTGAGTCTTGAGCCCACCAACTCACCTCCCCCAGCTCAGCCCATCCATCTCTGTCCCCTCAGCTCAGCCCCGTCCATTCCTGTCCTTCCAGCTTTTTCCATCCAATCCCTAGCTTTGCCAATCCATTACTCTTCCTTCCAGCCCTGGCCATCTACCCCCCCCCCCATCTCTGCCCATTCATTCCTGTCCTTGTAATTCTGACCATCCAGCCCTTCTCCCAGGTCTCTCTTCATCCTTCCCTGCCCTCCCTGTTCTGTCTATCCATCCCTCAGCCTTACAGCTTTTCTCCCATTTATCCCTCTCCCCCGAGCCCCATCTATCCATCCTTCTTACCAGACCTTATTGCCAGTAACATTTTGGGCCTTAGTCCAACCCTGTACACAGCCTGCACAGGATGCAAGGGGGGACGGGTGAAAGTAGTGTGTTGCGGGCCAGAGCTGGGTCTTTGGGGCCCCCCCAAAAAGGCTCCTGTTTTACCCAGTGCCCAATATGATTTTTTAGGTGGGGTGGGAGCGCAAGCAGCCTATTTTTGCCTGGGGATTTTTAACTATCCACCCCTTGCAACCGCCATCCGCCCGGACCTTCACCTCTTACCAGATGCCTTTAAAGTGGACCAAAACCCACTGCAATCGGCCCGGGGATCTATCCCGCTATCCCTCTAGCAGGGTGCATGCTTGTGCCAGGCATTTGTGAATGGCTGGTGCGTGCACACTCCCTGTTAGAGGGAAGTGGGGTATGCGGGCACCAGATGATGTGACGTCAGTTCCCAGCGCGCTGATTGGACGAACGGTCGAGGCATGCGCCGTAGGACCAGGAAGAGGTGAGTTGGGCTCGGCGATCTGGGGGGTTTCACACAACGGGGCACCCCCAATCGGTAAAGGACCAAAACCCAGGATAGTCAAAATGCTTGGTTTTGGTCCACTTTGAATGGACCTTTAGAAGAAGTGGTTGAGTAGCCCTGTCCTATAGCAATCTAATTCAGCATGGGGGGGGTCCTCGTTCTCCTGATAACGCTGTACCCAGCAGTTTTGAGCTAGAACTCCATTGCAACACAATGTGATCAGACATGTCTGAGGGTTTCTAACAGGACCAACGTCAGCACCCGGCATGGCGGGGCAGCTGCCGGGGACCCTCACCCTCTGGGGGGGCCCACTGACAGGACCGGCCTTTGGGGTGTGCAACGGCGCTTGACTGGCGGTGGACTGGGAGTGCACCACCACAGCTCTTGCCCACATCTCTTCAAATGGCGAGGTTCCACACAACGGGGCATCTCGATTTGGATTCCAGTGGAGGAAGTGCTGGGTTTTGTTCTGCTTTTAAGTTGCCCCCCCCCCCCGCTGATTTCCTATCCCTGGAGCATCCCAATCTGTGCAATCTGTGATACCCTACTGTGTGAAACCCCCTGGGATCGCTGGCATACCCACCATGTAAGCAATTTCACCCCTGAGTTTTGGTCCACTTTATAGGGGCATCTCAATTTGGGATGCCCCTGTTATTGAAAGAACCTCCCTGGTTTGGCCATTAACTCAAACTGGTGATCCCACAGTGCATTCACCAGTTCCAGGAAAGTAATGAACAAAGGGGGGGTCACACACAGGGGCATCCAAAATCAGGAGATGAGTTTAGACTCCGAGGTCAGGTTCAAAGTAGACCAAAACTAGAGTTTTGGTCCAAATAGCATGATCCTTAGGGGGCATCCAGATTTGGGTCGTCCCTCGACTCTTCACCACAAAGGGGGCCACTAAGCTAAGACTATGTCGCACTAGGGCCCACATAAACCTGGAGCCGGCCCTGGTTTCTAAACATTGTCCCTCATGTCTGCTAATAAAAGCCGGGATAAATAGTGGTGCCCACATCTCCTGCATCATGCTAAATTGATAGGAAAATGTAGAGCACACAATGCCAGCTCAGGGTCAGTCTGGTTATTTGGGCTCAGAGCCATAATATGGAAAGATCCAGCTTTACCAGCTTCATGTGCATATTGCTATATTCTGATGTAGACTCTAGAGAGACTCTAGACTCTAGAGATACAAGAGTTGCATTTGCTTTATTCTAATTACAAGAAAATATAGGAAATAAAAAGTTTTCTGCATGCAATAAAAAGAGAACACACAGAAAGCTGCAAAACCCCAATTAAATCCAAACCACCTCTGTAAGACGGGGAGGCCGATTAATAGCGGCAGGTAGCGACAGTTGAGAGACTGTAACATTTTCACAGCGCCCGCTAGTAGTCGCTGTGCTTGGCCGTTGTTCGGTAGTTGATAGCGACTCAGTCGATTTGCCGTAATGTTGAATATTGGGTGAGGAGTCGCCATTTGACAGGTTCCGCGCTGTATGGGAGCGCATGATAGCGACTGGCCCTAGCGACCGGCTCCCACCATATTCATTAACAAAAAATTCTCGCGCTGTAAAATGCATGTTTAAACCCCAGAGCGCTGGCGGCGATGGGTTAAAAGTAGTTTTTTAACCCCCAAACAACCCTATATTTGGAAACCAAAAAAAACAAGTTTTTAAAATAATTTTGTAATATGAATACATTAATATCAGACCTGTAATATCAATTCTGTAAATTTTTTTTTTTTTTTTTTACCTTAAAAAAATTATCTAAAATGGAAGAAGTGGTCACAAAATTTTTCACATTAAAAAAAAAAAAAAAAAAAAAAACAACAATTAATTATGAATATTTAAAGATTGTTCCATTGAAATGCATTGGAGAGCGCCAGGTAGTGAGAGGTCATACCTGTCGCTGTTCAAGGTCGGACGCTGGCGCTGTGGGCTGAGGCTGGAGTAATGATGAATGAGTGGCTATCTGGCGCTATCTCAGTCGCTAAGCAGGATTGGCTTGATAAATGTGTGATTGTGGTGGGGAGCCGGCATTCTCGTGGCGGGGCCCGTCATTACCGGCCGCTCACCAGTCGCTACCTGTCGCTATTCCTTCATAAACAAGGGCCCAAGTTCACATGACAACACGATCCTGCACTGCCACCTAGTGGTGAACTAGCACATTTATTCTAAATGCAAAATAGGAAGAAAGCCTCTATGAAAGGGATGTTCCAAGGGAGAAACTACAGGGAGTGCAGAAGCAGCGACTGCATCAGGGCCCTGAAGTCACGGGGCCCCGCCATTATTGTGCCATTGTATTTGGCATGGCACTAAACTTAAGTAAACATCATTTGTATTTGCTGTTTCAGTGTTTAGCTTAGTTAAACCAGACCTTCAGCATAGTTTAATGAAAAGCCCAAAACCTATTCCCCAGCATCTAAAATTAATATATTTAAAGTTTTTAGTCGCTTACTTACTTATTTTTTTCTCCGCTGGCTGCAATTCTGTTCAGGAGTCTTTGATATATACTTCTCAGAAACATCACATGTTGAGGAGAGGGGGAAAAGTACAGGGCGACAGGTAATAGCTGTGCTCTGCACAGATAGAGCAGCGTTGCAGATTGGCACAGTCAGAAGACACTTCCTTGTCTGTAGGCAGCCTAAGACTCCACGGGCCACCATCTTGGATGTTAAATGGTTTAAAAAAACAGACTAGGTGTATGTAGGATGATTTTTAATGTGGGCAATCTGTATATACAGGATGGGGGAAACATACAAGATAGGCTCTTATTGAGTATGAAGGTCCTCTTTAAGCCAAATTATAGCTAATTTTGTAAAAAATTGGCATCCTAGAGGGTGAATGTAAAAAAAAGTTACTGCACCCGTGGCACTGGGGGACCTATTTAATGTTGAGGTCCGGACATATTTAGTTATGCCTCTGGGATATTGAGCTTTGCACGAGAAACTTCAGACACAATTAGTACATTCGTATCAATATTATTTTGCTATCTCACTCTGCCAACTGTTATGTCCAAACTGGTATTTTCATTTGCTATAATAGATATTTGGAGCAATAATAGAAATGATATGTTGCCCCCTCCCACTCCCAAGAGTGAGGGATGGGTTCCTCTGCACTTCATATGCAGGATGGCCATCAGAAATTTCTGGACACCATACAGCCAAGTAGCCAGGGCCCTCATTTAGCCTAACTCATCTGTGTGTACCCTCTCATACTACCTTCCCACCCCATACAATGAAAGGGTGCCATCATGATGGAGTTACCTTCCCACCCCATACAATGAAAGGGTGCCATCATGATGGAGTTACCTTTCCCCCATACAATGAAAGGGTGCCATCATGATGGAGTTACCCCCCCCCCCCATACAATGAAAGGGTGCCATCGTGATGGAGTTACCTTTCCCCACCCCATACAATGAAAGGGTGCCATCATGATGGAGTTACCTTCCCACCCCATACAATGAAAGGGTGCCATCATGATGGAGTTACCTTCCCCCCCCATACAATGAAAGGGTGCCATCATGATGGAGTTACCTTCCCACCCCATACAATGAAAGGGTGCCATCATGATGGAGTTACCTTCCCCCCCCATACAATGAAAGGGTGCCATCATGATGGAGTTACCTTCCCACCCCATACAATGAAAGGGTGCCATCATGATGGAGTTACCTTCCCCCCCCATACAATGAAAGGGTGCCATCATGATGGAGTTACCTTCCCCCCATACAATGAAAGGGTGCCATCATGATGGAGTTACCTTCCCACCCCATACAATGAAAGGGTGCCATCATGATGGAGTTACCTTCCCTTCATACAATGAAAGGGTACCATCATGATGGAGTTACCTTCCCACCCCATACAATGAAAGGGTGCCATCATGATGGAGTTACCTTCCCCCCCCATACAATGAAAGGGTGCCATCATGATGGAGTTACCTTCCCCCCATACAATGAAAGGGTGCCATCATGATGGAGTTACCTTCCCACCCCATACAATGAAAGGGTGCCATCATGATGGAGTTACCTTCCCACCCCATACAATGAAAGGGTGCCATCATGATGGAGTTACCTTCCCACCCCATACAATGAAAGGGTGCCATCATGATGGAGTTACCTTCCCACCCCATACAATGAAAGGGTGCCATCATGATGGAGTTACCTTCCCACCCCATACAATGAAAGGGTGCCATCATGATGGAGTTACCTTCCCACCCCTTACAATGAAAGGGTGCCATCATGATGGAGTTACCTTCCCACCCCTTACAATGAAAGGGTGCCATCATGATGGAGTTACCTTCCCACCCCTTACAATGAAAGGGTGCCATCATGATGGAGTTACCTTCCCACCCCTTACAATGAAAGGGTGCCATCATGATGGAGTTACCTTCCCACCCCTTACAATGAAAGGGTGCCATCATGATGGAGTTACCTTCCCACCCCTTACAATGAAAGGGTGCCATCATGATGGAGTTACCTTCCCACCCCTTACAATGAAAGGGTGCCATCATGATGGAGTTACCTTCCCACCCCTTACAATGAAAGGGTGCCATCATGATGGAGTTACCTTCCCCCCCCCATACAATGAAAGGGTGCCATCATGATGGAGTTACCTTCCCACCCCATACAATGAAAGGGTGCCATCATGATGGAGTTACCTTCCCACCCCATACAATGAAAGGGTGCCATCATGATGGAGTTACCTTTTCCCCCTATACAATGAAAGGGTGCCATCATGATGGAGTTACCTTTTCCCCCTATACAATGAAAGGGTGCCATCATGATGGAGTTACCTTTTCCCCCTATACAATGAAAGGGTGCCATCATGATGGAGTTACCTCCCCCCCATACAATGAAAGGGTGCCATCATGATGGAGTTACCTTCCCACCCCATGCAATGAAAGGGTGCCATCATGATGGAGTTACCTTTTCCCCATATAATGAAAGGGTGCCATCATGATGGAGTTACCTTTTCCCCCTATACAATGAAAGGGTGCCATCATGATGGAGTTACCTTCCCACCCCATACAATGAAAGGGTGCCATCATGATGAAGTTACCTTTCCACCCATACAACGAAAGGGTGCCATCATGATGGAGTTACCTTTTCCCCATATAATGAAAGGGTGCCATCATGATGGAGTTACCTTCCCCCCCATACAATGAAAGGGTGCCATCATGATGGAGTTACCTTTTCCCCATATAATGAAAGGGTGCCATCATGATGGAGTTACCTTCCCCCTATACAATGAAAGGGTGCCATCATGATGGAGTTACCTTTACCACCCCAGAGGTCACCCATACTGCCCAAGGGCCTGCTTCTAACACTGGGTCACTCTTACTCTCCCTGCTGCCTCATTCCGAAATAGGGGAGCCACTCAAGGAACCCCCTTAACCACCCTGGACCCACCCTTGGTATCCAGAGCACCCATCTAACACTCTCGGACCACCACCAAAGTTTAACAGATATAATTTTATAGCCTTCACTGAAATATTCTGCCTTGATGGTGGCCCTGTAGATACAGATATTTGTGTGGTGCGATCCAAGTCAAGCATTAAATCGGACCAAAACTCATGATAATGACACCCCATGGGATGACCTGCAGCATGAAGCCATCCATACTCCATGTCTACTCACCTCAATCCCCACTCCATCCATGCCTGTCTGCCTGGCAGTGAGAGCGAATGGTGCAGGTGATGCCACTGTAGACACACACATTTTCCTTGGGACCAAAGATTGCGGTAAGAATGAAGGGAACCCGGGGGTTTCACAGGATCCGGAAGCCTCTAGGACAGGGAATAGCCCGGCCCTATTTAGTATTTTACAAGGCTGGACAAATTGGATTTTGGTCCACTTTAGCATTTGTCTTTAAATCACCATTTGCCTTCAATAACTCCTTTAACTAGGTTTGTGGCAGCAAATTGCCGAAAACTATAATGACATCAGAAAACTCACAACAGATTGTGGGAAGGTGACTGTAGGGAAAGGAAAAGGCTTTCATTGCAGTTTGTGTTAGCAATCCATGTGGAGCCTTTTTTGTTGTGCTCTGCTTTATAGATAAAATGGGCACTTAGCAGATACTTGTGAAATCCTCCTTCTCTGGGTCCCACAGCCTCATTAGAGAGCTCTCCTCCTCCCAGAGATTCCCTCACAATTAATTTGCTTCCCAACAAAGCTTCATTTTCTGCATGGCTTTGTGTACAACTGAAAAAGAATGAAGCTGGAGGGTTGTTATCCTCCCAGCAGCAGCTCCAGTCTGTCCTGAGGGAGGAAAGATCTGCTCACACAAAAACAATGGAATCCCTTGGACCAAAATAAAAGAAGCATTTTCTGCTTTGGAAAATGTAACATTTAATGTGAAGTAAAGTTTGTTCCCTATTATTTCCCAGGACATCCATTGTTATTAATGTAAACTTCAGGCACACGTAAAAACAGGATTTAAAGTGGATCAAAACCCGGGAATTAGACTTTCTGGGATTTTGTTCTGTGCCCCCCAATTCGGGATGCCCTGCTGTTTGAAAACCCCCAGTTTGCCCACGGGGAGGCCGATTCATTAATAGCGCCAGGTAGCGACAGATGAGCGACAGTAGCGGTATTTTCACAGCGCCCGCTAGTATTCGCTGTGCTTGGCCGTTGTTCGGCTGTTGACAGCGACTCAGTCGGTTTGCCGTAATGTTGAATATTGGGCGAGGAGTCGCTATTTGGCAGGTTCCGCGCTGTATGGGAGCGCATGATAGCGAATGGCCATAGCGAACGGCTCCCAGTATATTCATTAACAAATCACGCTCAAAAAATTCTCGCGCTGTGAAATGCATGTTTAAACCCCAGAGCGCTGGCGGCGATGGGTTAAAAGTAGTTTTTTTAACCCCCAAACAACTATATTTTTTGGAAAAAACAAGTTTTTCAAAACATTTAGTAATATGAATACATTAATATCAGACCTGTAATATCAATTCTGCACATATTGATAAAAAATATATAACATTGCAGAAGTGGTCACAGAATTTTTGACATTTAAAAAAAAAAAAAAAAAAAAAAATACATTAATAGCAATTAATTATGAATATTTAAAGATTGCTCCATTGAAATGCATTGGAGAGCGCCAGGTAGCGAGAGGTCATACCTGTCGCTGTTCAAGGTCGCTCGCTGGCACTGTGGGGTGAGGCTGGAATGATTCGCTATCTGGCGCTCTGTCAGTCGCTAAGCAGGATCGGCTTGATAAATGTGTGATTGCAGAGGGGAGCCGGCGTTCGCTCACCATTCGCTACCTGGCGCTATCCCTTGTTAAATAAGGGCCCAAAACTCACCTTTCTTTGCTCCAGCAGTGCTGCGTTGTTTGGCATTTAATTCAATGGGGAGCGTGTGTGCCACTGGATTCCTGAGTTTTCACAGGTGCCCTGGGTGGTTTCACACAGCAGGGCTTCCCGATTCGGGATGCCCCAGGGAAAAGCCAGCAGCTGGCCCAGGAATCTTTTAGATTCCAGATGGGCCAATGATGGGTTTTGTTCCACATGACTGAAGTTTGAAAGAAATGCTTTATTTTCTATTTCTATATAAATCCATCCATGCAGAATTTAGATGTTATATTCCATCCAGCCAACTGAATGCTCTGCCATTATGCTCCATGATGGGGTCAGCGGCAGATAGGAAACTGGGACATGACAACAAGCCCCCTTAGAATGATGTCAGATGGAGTTCACATGCATTGACATTTCCCGACCTGCTATTCGGTGTTTTGGGCATAAAGCCAAGTTCTCCCTTGTTACAGAATTCCTTAGTGGCGAGCAATCCTTCTGGTGGTGAACTGAGTGTGATGAATTGTTTTCCAGCAGCATCAGCTGGCAAGTCAGAAACAAATATTCCCCATTCATTACTTTATCCAAAGAAAATACATCATGGAAGCATAATGACACATGGGACGCGGCCAAGCAGCAACCCTGGGCTTGTATGACATATTGACACATTATCTGCAGCATTCCAGACCAACGGCAAGAATATATCAAATAAAACCAGAGCAGCGCCAAACACATCTCGCCCTGCTCAGGTAACACTTTCAGTAGCTGTAGAATTACTTGCAAAGCTCAAATTTATAACATAATAATATTTAAAGTGGACCAACACCCAGGGGTGATCGGCCCGGAAATCTATAAGATTCCCGGGCCGATCACCCCCCACCCCGCGGGACATCCGAGATCGGGATGTCCCGCGGGGTGAAACCCCCCAGAAACCCCAAAAACGCCTTACCTGATCCGCCGCCGCTTCCGCCGCCGCCGCCTCCCGCGCACCCCTCCAGACGTGCGCGCGCCCGCGCCGGCCCTCTGTGAATGGCCGGCGGGGGCGCGCGCGCGCCGAGAGTGACGCGCGGGAGGCGGCGGCGGCGGAAGCGGCCTGGACGTTCCTGATCCCCGCCTGGACGTTGGCGGGGATTGGCTGCGGCGCTCACGTGGGAGCGTTGAGAGGTGAGTTTTTTGGGGTTTCTGGGGGGTTTCACACAGCGGGGCACCCCCGATCGGGGTGCCCCGCCGAAGTGGACCAAAACCCAGGATAGTCAAAATCCTGGGTGTTGGTCCACTTTAATATTATAATTTATGGCTATGTTATTTGATCTCATTTCCACAGGGCCCGGTGATCCATTAGCTTGATTTGTTTTCTACTTAACACTGCTGTGTAAATGAAACATACAGACCCCCACAGACTGCGAATAAGTAATGACACAAGAAATCACTCCAGGAAATAAGTCTCCCATGTCGTACAGAACTGGTATATGTGGTGATGGATTAAATGCTGCATCCTATTGTGCCAAAAAAACTTTAATGGATATTGATGCCTTCTTTCTTACTGCAGACCAAAACCCAGTGATATTTCAGTAAATTGTTAGATCATTGTGTCGAGCTACATTTGGCACTGTCCTAAACGTTTTCCATTTTTAATTTAAAGTGGACCAAAAGCCACGGCGATCAGCCCAGGAATTTATAAGATTTCCAGGCCGAATTATGCCCTCCCCGCGGTGTGTGAAACCCCCCAGGTCGCCCATATACTTACCTTCTTAGCGGTCCAATGGCGCATGTGCGTGCCACGGCCGCATCCCCACTATCCCTCTAGCAGTGTGTGTGCCCACGGCAGACATTTGTGAATAGCCAGTGCAGACATGCTTTCTGTCAGAGGGTAGCGGAGGATGTGGCCCTCAGTGCACGCATGCTCGTAGCCGATTGCTTTAGACGAAGGGACATCAGCTGATAGGATGAGTGGCCACGCATGTGCCTTAGGACAGTGAGTTTGTTTTAGTGACCTGGGGGGCTTCACACAGCGGGGCACCCCCGATCAGGGTGCCCTGGGGACAAGGACCAAAACCCAGAATAGTCAAAATCCTGGATTCTGGTCCACTTTAAAGAAGAAATGGCAGAGATATAAAGATTTACAATTTTACCCCATGATTTCTCTTCTGAAGCACGTGGGCTTGGCCCCTGGAGATGTGATTCCGCATTATAATAAGCATAATGGGTGGGGCAGTGCTGGAAGTGAGAAGGCTTGCTAAGAGGAGGCTGTGTGGGGATGGGGTGGGGAGGGAGGGGTTAGCTGGGCTTGAATGGCAGCTCTGGGAGTGTCATTCAAACCATCAATACAGAGGGGGCGTGGTCTGGACTAGCTCCTAGAGCTAGAACTGGTGGCCCTTTTGCCTGAAAAATCCTTTTCAGCTATGGTTCCTTTCAGGTAAAACAAAAAAAAAAATAGAACTTAACCTCAGACTGGAAAGACTGAACTCATGCAGCAATACAATAACTGGACACAGGGGCCCCAAGGCTGAAGACTGAATCCTTGCAGCCTCCAGGGAAAGTTTAAGAAGTCTGTTGGGCCATTGGAATAGCAAGGAAGCCTGCTGAGATAAGGGCACAGAAGTGCTAGAAGTCACAGGTATACAGTGTCATAACAACACCCTTTGGTGAGGGTGTGGGACGTATTAAACTGCCCGCTGCCAGGTTCAGTAGATGATGGGTTTGTAGTTCTACAGGAAACCTGATGGTGGTTGCTGGAACAGAAACTGCTGACCAGCAGCACAGTGCCGTGGACTGTAGTGGACTAGCAGCCAATCTGTTGAGCTACCTTAATGTAACATTAGGATAACAGAGGCTTCAGTGCACGTGGCACATGGTAGACTCCTGATGGTATTAAAATAAATAAAATAAAAAAATGTTTCGCATTGAAACTTCTATACATGTGCTGATTCGGGATCTACTTCAAGTGTTTTTATATGATCAACTCTATCAGGACTGTAAATTGCACAACAGTGTCATAATTTGACAATTCGTGATAATTTTGTTTGAATTTGACAAATTATGAAAAGAAAAAAAAGTATTAAACGAAGAACACACCAATAATTATAGAGATTTTTTTATTAGCTCATGACAGAAGGAAAAATACTCTTTTAGAAGTTTTGCTCTTTAATTAAATATGATTTTGTTTAATTACAAGTGGGATGGGCAAGTACATGTTCTATTGTCTTGTACAGCGGATCCAAGAACATGCCCTGTTATAAATCTACATACAGCATTGGCTCAGGGAACTCTCTGCGGAGGTCGAGAACAGATTTGGCAATTTATTACATACAGCAGTAGCGCACACACAGCAACGGGGACACAACAGTAACAGTAAAGATGAACAAGCGGGTCTGACCACAATTGGGGCTTTATTTAGGAAGCGCTAGTACCTCATAGTGCCAGATGAGCGTCAGGTGACTGTCAGGTCCCAGTGCAAAAGGTGTATTTATCAAGTCAAAAATCCAGAGCGCCTGTGATAGTGCCAGGCAGTGTCCCATCTATATCAGTGCCGGCAATGGGAGTTCAGACGCTGAGTCTCCTACAGTGCCAGATAAGACCAGAAGCTCACCATGCACTGTGTGGCCTTATCCCATAGACTTCAATGGGATGGGATTGTTATAATTATTTTGGGCACCTCTTACATTTTTGGGGGGGCTGTGCCACAGGATCCCTGGGCTGTTTGGAAGGGTTTTGTGTGCATTTTTTGCACTTATGTTTCAAGTGTTCCTAATGTAATTCCCGGTGTTTTTTTTTTGGTGCTGCCCCTAAAAGCAAAAAACGGGGATTGCAACAAGCACTGTTATCTGAAATCCCCTTTTGACAGTGCCCGTATGGGCGCTGTGTTTTTTCTTAATAGGGGCTGTAGCCCATCGTTTTTTTACAGCCCTGCTGCTGGGAGCAAGCGAAGGCAGGTCACTCACTGCCTGCCTCCAGGCGGCTCTGCAGTGGGGGTGCAGAGAGCGTCTTGCAAGAGACGAGCATCTAGCACCTGCAGGAAAAATTAATAAATAAGGCCCCCTGCCTTAAAGGAGCACTATCGCAAATTGTGTGATATTAAAAATCAATATAAACACCTTGACTAATAAGAAGAGGGGTCACTTATACACTGGAACTGAATAAAACTCCCACCAAGCTTGTGTTTTTCCTCTCCTGGTGGGAATAAAACCCAGGGGTGACAGGTTTAGTCTATGAGGGGTGACAGAGCCCGTCACCCGTGATTTCCTTTTTCTTCAATTAAAATAAAAAAGAACAAGCCTGGCTGGATATTTCTTCATGCCGAGTGTATAAGTGACCTCTCCTCCCGAGATCCAGCATATTTATATGCATTTTTATTATTGGGCCATTTTTTGCGATGGTGCTCCTTTAATGACCTAAAATTAGGCCAGCCAGAGCCCTCGCATTCAAAGGGCTTTATAATCAATTGTAAGTCACTCAGTCATTTTGTACAGTACATATGACTCCTAAATCCCTGGATAGGATTGAATAGGTGGTAGCAGTAACAATACGACCACAGTGGCCACAGAAAAGCCTGGATTGCCTGCAGCCATTGCACAGTACAGTTTGCATTTAAACTTTCTAGTTTTTTTCAGACAAACAGACTAAAATAAAAATTTTCTTTAAATATAATTGATTTCCTTCAAATGCACACGTCATGCTAGCACACACATTGCAGAAAATGGAAATGCTTTGTACAATACAATCTTCTTTTATTCTATGGCTCTTCATTGCATGAATATAAATTAATACATAAATTACAACAATACATAAAAAGTAAACACTTTATGGCTATCGGGTAAAATAACAGACACCAATCTGTTTCTCATTCAGTCTACCCAAAAATGATTTGTTTTAGCTATTTGCCCGGTTAAAGTTAAGTTTAACTCAATGGAGGCCATGCTAATTATTTGGTGGAGCAAGGTGCAATTTGGATGTGCCTTGTGGTGTGAATTGAAACCTGCATCTCAGTGAGATTTTTAACGTCAACATACAAAAAAGGAAAAAATATTTTGTTGTATTTTATTCTCTAAAAATCACCAGTAGCTGCAATGGGACAGTTTTACAGGAGAAGTACATGTTCTCCTGTATTATTTTTAGTTTTTTTAGTTGATTTTGCACACTGCTTATTATAGAGGGTTGGGGGATTCTACCACACTGCTTGTTATGGGGGGACTGGGAGGGGTTCTGCCACACTGCCTGTTATAGGGGATTGGGGGATTCTGCCACTCTGCCTATTGTGAGTGATTCTACACACTGCCTTTAAAAGGGGATTGGGGGAGATGTTTAGGGAGATGTAGGTTGGGACTCTGCACACTGCTTGGTATAGAGGGGTCAGGGGGATTCTGCACACTTTTTGTTATAGGGGATTTAGGCATTCTGCTACACTGCCTGTCATGTGTTTGGGGAATTCTGCCACACTGCCTGTTATAAGGGAGGGGGGGATTCTGTCACACTTCTTTTATTATGGGATTCTGCACACTGCCTGTTAAAGGGGGATTGGCGGAGATTCTGCAACAATGGCTGTTACAGGGGAATCGAGGGGATTCTGACACTCGTTTTATTAGGTTTTTGGTGGGGGGATATTTAAGCACACCTTTTGGTTCAGATTTTTTTTATTTTCTCCCTTTAAAACCTAGGTGCATCTTGAGAAAAGTACAGTAGTTTAAAAATAATGGCACCATATGGTCTGAAAAAATATTATTTCCTTATTGGAAAAACAATGTATTTTCTATGTAAAAATGACCCATCACAGGTGATTCTTTTTATGTATGCTAAAATACTCACTGAGATGCAGGTTGCAATTCACAGCGCATGGTACACCCAAAAATGCAGCTTCACCTGATAAGTAGCACGATCCCCCCCATTATCTAATGTAGGGGGTTTCCAACATTTATACATCAAATATCACTTTCCATTTCAAAGTACTTCAAGTACGGACAGAAAGGATGCAGAGGAGGAAAATCACCCGGGGGAGGGGGGGGGGGGGGGGTGGTTCCAAAACAGGTTTTACACGCTCAGAATGTTGTAGATGCTGTGCTCTAGGCCCCTTTCTGTAGCCACACCACCCAGTTTTCTCTTCACAACTAGCAAAAAGAAGAGAGTGGCCCCTACCCTGCATCACGTTTTGTGTACAGATCCAATTACTTTTGTCTGTTGGTTTACGCCAACCTCTTATGAATTCTCTGAAAAATGGATGATGTTTGCTGCTGGCGGTATACTGTGAAGCCGATTCATTAATAGCGGCAGGTAGCGACAGTTGAGCGACTGTAGCGGCATTTTCAGAGCGCCCGCTAGTAGTCGCTGTGCTTGGACGGTGTTCGGTAGTTGATAGCGACTCAGTCGGTTTGCAGTAATGTTGAATATTGGGTGAGGAGTCGCTATTTGACAGGTTCCACGCTGTATGGGTGCGCATGATAGCGACTGGCCCTAGCGACCGGCTCACACCATATTCATTAAAAAATCACGCTCAAAAAATTCTCGCGCTGTAAAATGCATATTTAAACCCCAGAGCGCTGGAGGCGATGGGTTAAAAGTAGTTTTTTAACCCCCAAACCACCATATTTTTGGAAACCAAAAAAAGCTAGTTTTTTAAATAATTTAGTAATATGAATACATTAATATCAGACCTGTAATATCAATTCTGTACAATTTTTTTCCCTTAAAAAAATTATCTAAAATGGCAGAAGTGGTCACAGAATTTTTCACATTGAAAAAAAAAAAATTAATAACAATTAATTATTAATATTAAAAGTTTGTTCCATTGAAATGCATTGGAGAGCGCCTGGTAGCGAGAGGTCATACCTGTCGCTGTTCAAGGTCGGACGCTGGCGCTGTGGGCTGAGGCTGGAATAATGATGAATGAGTCGCTATATGGCGCTATCTCAGTTGTTTAGCAGGATTGGCTTGATAAATGTGTGATTGTGGTGGGGAGCCGGCGTTCTCGTGGCGGGGCCCGTCATTACCGGCCGCTCACCAGTTGCTACCTGTCGCTATTCCTTCATAAATAAGGGCCTGTGATGTACACAGGTATGGCTTTTGTGAGAGCAGGGGCTATAACTCCGCAACAAAGCACGTCAAAGAAAAAGGACCAGAAAAGATCATCACCCCTACACGTAAAGTAATAATGCATTGATTTCACCCTCAGCCTACAGATGCTCTTTGAATACACTCAGTCTGAGTATACTTTAAATATCTTAGCAGGAAACATTAGATAACAGTATTTTTTCTTTGCTTAGATGAACTTCCAAAAATCCCTGTTCAGAAATGATAGAACAATATATGTGCTAAAAAAGTTAGCGCTCTATGAGATAAATATTTTTACTACTTATGTTAATAATTCTGTATTTTTATAGTATATTTTCAATGTATTTAAAGAATATTTTTCTATATTTTAGTTTGAGTCATTTACAATATAACTATACTTACAGTACATGAGGATAACACAGTCTTTCCCATACAGGTTATCCCCAGCCATTGAGGAACCCCTAGAATTTCCTGGAGTTTAGTTCCACAAAAGCTGGAGATTTGCGGGTTAGAAAGCTTGGGGCCTGATTTATCAAGCACTTATGCTAGACAATGTTATTTCAGTGAAAATTAGAGAAGTGCAAAATACGATTCATGACTTTTCTGGCATGGTGCTGCACCTCTAATGGTTTAGTGAATGTGTTTCTTGCAGTGAAACAACATGCGCAAGTGTGAAAAAAATGATTAATTATATTTTGCACCACTCTAATTTCCACTGATGTGGCATTGTCTGGCAGAAGTGTTTGATAAATCAGGCCCTTGGTCTAGTGTCAGTTCTCTAGGTTCTACTATACGTTTGTAATAACAAAGTTTTTCTTTTTATATGTAAACGGTTTTAAAATTCAGTAGTGCAAACTCCTGCTCCTATTTGTCCTTTATATTTTTTTTTCATTTTTTAAAGCTCATCTAGGCAACTCTGTACCAGGTAGGGTCCAGGTGAGCAAGGACCCTTTTCCTTGTGGAGCTCTGTGTGATGGCTCCTGTCGCCCCATTGGATGGAGCTCCACCAAGAAAAAGTGAGTATACCTCTGAGGAGGCATAGACCCTGTCCCTGTGGTCCACGACCCTCTCAGGTAAGGGAGGTTTAGGCCCACTTTAATGAGTTACTATACAACAGGGAGGAAAAAACAACCCAGGTATCTATTTTTGTTGTAGGTCAGACAGTGTGGCTTTCCTAGTTCTTTAATCTGTGGAATTTTAATTGAATTTCTACATTTTTAATTTAAGAATTACATCAAATAAATCAAATAAAAATCAAATCAAATAAAAAAATACATAAATAGATCAAAAGAGTAAAAATAAAAGACCCCAAAGTGGTATCCTGTTATGCCCATATCCACTTCTTACTCTGCCCTAGTCTATTGCAATTCTTTATATAGACAATATTATATGTACACGTTTTGACATTGAATACACAAATTTGCATATTTTACACATTATTTCTGGACTGAACAGCATACACTGGTATATGATTAACCTGGAGACCACATATGTATGATCACTAGTGATGAGCTGTATCCGCCTCTATTCTGTTCTGCCAAATAGTTTGCTATATTCTGTTTTTCATCACATAAAGACTTCAAGGAAAAGCAACTCAAGCAGCCAAATGCCCCACATTGCATGATGGGAAGACCACAATATCTGAGGTAATAAAAACTCCAAATCAGGGGTCACCTTGGCCAAGCAATGTTTTAAATGTTTTTTAATATGAGAAAACCTAAGCCATGACCACGTGGCTTGTATGGATCCCTAACATGTTCCTTTAGAAGATGACTTTACTTGTTTGTTAAGAGTAGCAAAGATATAGGGGTTATTGCCTGTGGTCCCTATTGGAGACAGCCAGGGCCATTCCTTAGAAGTGAGTGAGCAAGGTAATCGGATGAGCATTGAGTATGTGGTGAGCACTTATATCCCAGTCATAGTGTTTATCACAAATGGGTCAGGGCCACTACTAGTGGTTCCGACCACATCCAGGCTCCTCATCCATCCATAATGGGCTTAGGGAGGGAGGTCCTGCCTACTGCTAAGAAAGAGGCACAGCCAGCATGGCAAATACCAATAAGGGTCAGCAGGGACCTGCCCTAGAGTACATTAGCCTTGAAACTGTTACCAAGAGAAAAGGGTGGTCACCAAAACAACATTTGAAGGTTTTAGGCTCAAAATCCTACTGGTCACTTTAACACCCAATGTTTTTCTATTAGATGGAACAGGAAGAAGGTGAAGCAAAATCTATACAATGTCGTATCAAAATGCAAAATGTACATGCAAGTGGCTATAAACATTTCTCACAAAAACTATAAAATGGATGAGGCTGGGCTTTAAACTTTTTAACATTGATTGTTCTCTGATGCACACACAGGAGGTAAGTTATTACAATGTGGGGAGGTGCCCAAGGTAAGTTATTACAATGTGGGGAGGTGCCCAAGGTAAGTTATTACAATATGGGGAGGTGCCCTACATTATTGGTGAGCATTTCCCACATCTTTTCATTGAAATTCCGTAAAGACTGGAGCGCGATGCCAACTCCATATAGAGTATAAAACGTTATTTTAAGGCCCCCTAAACACAGTTGGGGTTTGAGATGGCAAAGGTTCTCCAGGTGAATTTTCTTCACAAACATATGAAAAAAAAAAGACGTTTATGGGGTATTTATTCAAATAGACTGCGTTACCCCATCACCAGGAGATGGGCATTAAAAAAAGCAGCTTACCTCTAACCCTATTCTTACAGAGCCACTCCGCAGCAGCCAGCCATAAAGAGGCACAGATTGGGTGACTGAGCATGCATTACTGGATGGGGGGGTGAGGGTGCTCAGAGACATTAAGGTACGGTAAGTTGAATTTGTTCTTTATTTAAATGCCTTTATCAGATGTATCACTGGTGAGCAATGGCCAGACCTTAAAGCAAGCCTATACCCAGTAGCAAGCCTGCAACATCCCTAAGCTAGTTGGCATTCATTTGAAAATACATGGAGATGCCCAAAAATCCCTAACCATGTGACCTTCTAATGAGCAATTTCTTTCACTGGTAAGTGTGCAGAGGCCGGCACTGAAATGTATTGGAGTGAGTAAGTTGTCCACTTTCTTATATGCCAAGACTAGGGAAGGCAGTTAAGCACACCAGCTTATGCCTTGACTATTCTCCTATTCTAGGTGCCTGATTTAACCCTGAACCTGTGAAATTAAATGTATTAGCCATTAAAAAAACACACACAACTCAACTCTTTAAAAAATGGGATGCGATTGCAAATGATGTCATACAGTGTTTGTTTTACATATACAGCACAACAAGGACATCTACATCTTGGTAAAAGGGTGTGTTTGGGTTCCTCAATGAAATTCGGAGTACTCTGTATCTGTTAGATTAACTGTAATGAAGGATTTTCAGAAAAAGTAATAGAAGAGGTGGCTTTTGTTTCCATTTACATTAACACTTGGTTTCGTGTGTCCGGTAGTCGAAGTCCCACCAGACCACCACAGACCAGCACAGCGGAGGCCAGAAGAATAGGAATGGCTTTGGTGATTCCAACAAGTGAACCAAATATTAGATTTCCTAGTACAGCTGCTGCTTTGCACAAAGCGTTCAAAAATCCAAAACCAGTGGATCTGAAAAAAATAAAAAGAAAAGAGCATGAGCTGTTGTTGTTATATGTTTTATAGCAAAGTGAAATATATAATTTACAACCTTTTATTCTTCTACTACCAGTTTCCCTTTTTTGGTTTCAATAGTTTTTTTCTATTGTTGTGTAATAAGAATACCAAATTATTATATACAGGTGTATATATTTTAGCAGAATTGGAAGTCCCTGTACAGGCAAAACCACAAACCACAGATACAATCCTGCGCAGTGACCTCGTCCCGCAGATAGTTGGAGTTGGACATCATTTAAGATATTGAGCCTCATCTATGAAGCGTCAGCAGCACTTAGCGTTCGATTTAAGAAAAAAACCGCAGCGCCAAATGGCCACCAGCTAAAATCTCTATTCTCTAAGTCTAATTTATTACTAGCGCCTCATAGTGCCACTTGAGCGTCTGCCGAAAGATGGTATTAGTGCCTCGGCCACAACGCCAACCACAGGTAGACAGGCTGCTAGTGTTCGGTGCTGAAGGCTATGTGGCGCTGTACCTTTCCTTGATCATTTTTCAATGGAGGTAACGACAGGTACCGCTGGTGGCGCTCTAAAACCACTCCAAGCCATATTTAACATGTAAAACCACAGTGCCAGCGCTGGTGCTCTAAAACCATGACTCTCAGGTATACAACGCCAGGTGCAATGGCAAAAAAGGAAGGCAGCACTGTGACAAAGCGAAAACACATTTAGAGCTAATCACGTTTGGGAGATGTATAGATTGCAGCTGAATAGGTTGGGATGTAGGCCAGTCTGCAGCCTCATCAAGTATCAACTCATTGGATCTCGCACACCAGAAGTGGTTGGGAACCCCTGTACTAGTCCAAAAAAATAAAACTACAACAGTTTACTTCTAAAGCTTATCCCGACCTCTCACCTAGGAACAACATTAACGTGTTTATTCCATATATGCCCACAACACAACAATAATAAGTCTACCTTTCTACCTTGAGATTGCACCTCAGTTTGGATGTTCTTAATTATTTGCTTGGCTGATTATTCATTTACCCCCGACAGTGTCACTGTTCATGTAAATGTTTTACAGGTCGTTAAAACGTTTTCAGTAATTATGTGTGTAATGGTTTTCTTTAACCTTTTTATATGTATCTAATGACAATCTATGTGTGTAGATTTATCGAAGAACATTGTGGATTGTGTCAGCTTCTCTATTTCACTGTAGAGCTTATCCATCTCAGTTGACTAATAATATTTAAAGCTATGAAGCTCCGCAATTTAATAAATAACCCTGCATTAGTAATTCAGTTTGGGAAATTTTTTATAGAAGGTGGACAAGAACCCCAATAACATTGAGAAATGGAAATATTAATACCATACCTGTACTTGGGAGACCACCTTTTCTATGCTTTGCTATCTGCACTTATTACCCTTGACAAGTCGAACACCCAACTTTATCAGGTCCCAGACTATGGGCCTTATTTATCAAGGGCTAGCGCCAGGTAGTGTCTGACGAGCGCCAGGTACCGCCAGCTAATGGCGGCTACCGACTCAAGTACGCCCGATGACGATGTACGTCACAATGACGCATTTATCACGCTAAATGAGGCTAGCGCCGGCGAGAGCGTCAGCTAGCGCGGGATTCATCATGTAGCCGACTGCAACGAACAGCGCCGCTACTAATCCCATCACAGCGCCAGATATGACCTGTCGCTCCCTGGCGCTCTCCAATGCATTTCAATGGAGCAATCTTTAAATATTCATAATTAATTGATTTTTTTTTTTTTTTTTTTTTTAACTGTCAAAAATTCTGTGACCACTACGGCAATGTTAGATATTTTTTTTAAGGTAAAAAAAAAAAATATGTGCAGAATTGATATTGCAGGTCTGATATTAATGTATTCATATTACAAAATGTTTAGAAAAACTTGTATAATTTTTAAATAAAAAAAAAAAATGGTTGTTTGGGGGTTAAAAACTACTTTACACACATCGCCGCCAGCGCTCTGGGGTTTAAACAAGGAATTCACAGCGCGAGAAATTTTTGAGCGTGATTTGTTAATGAATCTGCAGCAAGCCGTTCGCTCTGGCCATTCGCTGTCAGGCGCACCCATACAACGCGGAACCTGTGAAACATCGACCCCTAACCCCGTATTCAACATTACCGCACACCGACTGAGTCGCTGTCAACAAGCAAACCCCGGCCAAGCACAGCGAATACTAGCTGGCGCTGTGAAAATCCCGCTACTGGCGCTCATCTGTCGCTACCTGGCGCTATTAATGAATCGGCCTCTATATCTTTGGCCTGTGCTGTCTTTAATAACTTGTATTTTATGTCTTGTCTTTATCAACTCATCTTTTGTGCACCCTGGCCAACCCAATTTGGCTACAGCCATGGCTGACTTTTGGGGTGTGTGACCTGTGAAATTGTACAAGGCGCCATCCCAGTTCCTCTCTATGGGGGGGTCACCAGGACACACCATTCAGACACCCTATTTAGAGATACAGCTCTCAGCTGACTCATCAAGTCTAATTCCTGTCGGAGATACGACAGATTTCCAGCTTAGTCTATGCTGGAGTGACTTTTGCTAGATTTACTGCAGTTTACAGCTATGACAAGTTATGACACTAGATGTCGCTGTTACCAATGCTTATCTGTAGTC
Organism: Gastrophryne carolinensis; assembly: GCA_027917425.1. Classification (NCBI taxonomy): domain Eukaryota; kingdom Metazoa; phylum Chordata; class Amphibia; order Anura; family Microhylidae; genus Gastrophryne; species Gastrophryne carolinensis. The sequence continues at coordinate 572,562,835 of CM051234.1, read as the reverse complement.
TCTGTTTTACATTCTCTGTTGTGTTGTATTTCCTGTGCATCAAGTTGTTCTATGGTACTTTCTTTTTCCTGTCTGTGCTATGCACCATGTAGGGTAACCTTCTCTTACTGCATTTATGTCCCAGTAAAGGCAGTTCCTGTCATACCTCGAATGTCTATCTGGAGTACATTCTTCCCACATTTCTTCCACATCTCTCTCTTTTGTAGATTGCCTCACATTGTTGTTTCTATTTCTCTAAGCATGACATGTGTGTGTGTTTATTAAGGGCGGGGGGCATCAACTCTTGCACAGCATGCTATCCTATAGCTGACCCAGGCTATAGCAGCAGAAGACCTGCCCTGTATAAGTAAGTTGTAAATAAGTAGTATTGCTTCTTTATGTTTAATGAGTGCATATGTTGACCTTAGTTATTCTATGTCATGGTTTCAGGGCACATACAATTGCATTTAAAGTAGACCAAAACTCTGGATTTTGTCTATTCTGGGTCTTAGTCTCTGTTGACAGGGCATCCTAATTTGGGATACCCCGAGCATGAAATGAATAACTCGAAAAGCGTATTTTTTCCTGTGATCCCACAACACTTGTGCAGCCCTTGTAAGCAGCAATGTGCACCCAGCAGAGGAATGTCTGCCTGCGGGTGCATGAAGGGTAGGTGTAGCAGGCACAGTGTCTAGTGTGTTGTAAAGTAGTTGTAAAAGGGGCAGTTGTGGCAGGTTTGAATCCCGGTCCTGGAACATAACTGAAGAGCTCTTGAGCAAGGCACCTAACCCCCCAACTGCTCCCCGGGCGCCGTTATTAGGGCAGCCCACTGCTCCGGACATGTGTACACTCACTGCATGGATGGGTTAAATGCGGAGAATGAATCCCTATGTGTGCCCAAGCATACAATGGCCATCTATGCATTACAAATTTAAAATAAAAATTAAATTAAAGCAGAGCTGCAAGGCCTGCACATGGGCCGTGGATCCTAGAAAAGGTAAGATTTTCTGTCGTTCACTGGTTTTGTGCAAAGCACAGGAAAATGGCAATCCATGCAGTCCTTTAGATTCTAGGCATGGCCAAGACAGGGTTTGGCCTAACTCAATATGGCTTCCTACTCAACTCTTATTTCTAGCCCTAGACTGGAATCTTGTGAAGACTGTGCTGTCATCCCAGTTGTAACCTGTTCTTCATGAGTGTTCTTTACACTTCTTTATTATTTTATTTACACTTTGTGGCTATTACCTTTTACAAAGCAATTGAAGATGATGGTGATATATAAATAGCAATAATATTAATGTTGCTTTCTTCGTACTTCTTATCCTTCTTCCCCTCCTACTGCCCTTTTCCACCCTAGGAAGCTTGTTATAATTTTCTAGCTGATCAGCTGCGCCAGACAAGGGCTGTCTGGAGACAATTACTTTGATGGAGTGTCACAGTTAATTTTTGGCTGGCTTGGTTGTATGTTGTTTTGAAAGCCTACACGTAAATGATGCCAGCTATTTTTCTCCATAATTAAATAATCTATCAGGGATGTATATTCAATCACTCATAACAAAACACCAGCTGCTTCTAAAATTGAATGACGTACTTTGCAAAAATGGAAGCAGGGGCCTGGGGCGAGCAGACCTCTGCTCTAGTTGTTTATGATGGCACCACTGGGCTTCGTTTTATGTTGCTACACTTGCAGAAAGTCCCCAAACCAGATTTCATGCATTCACTTAAACTCCTCTAAATGTAATACTCTGTACCCCAATGTAAATTCATACAAATATATATATATATTGACTCATACACCTGAACTCACCAAACACCAGTTATGAAGAGTCAAAAAATATTCCCAATGTAGGTTCTTTAAAGACTTGACAACCCAAAGAGGAGATGTACAGCAATAAATATGTAAAATGTAATTGAGCACACATACATATAATACAATTAAAATCTACACAAGGCTATTAGACAGTTCATACAAGTCAAGAACACTTAAAAATAGTTCAGCACAGAGGATGGCAAATCAAGGACAATATTACATATTTATTACATAAGCACAGGGTGCCACCCGATCTTATGCAAACATGGAGAATAAAGAAAAAGGAGTCCAAGTAATTGAGGAACGAAGAGAAAGAGGCTTTCCACAAATCTTGATACTCCAGGTTGCCCTACCCCCAGGCTATACCATGTGGAGGAACACAGTTTAGATTATTATTTATAACACTATTACCACACACAGCCTATGCTCAGGGTGCCAGAAAATGATATGCAGAGCAACACCGTTAGTACATTATACAGAGCATCAGTCATACATGTATGAGAAAGTAAGAGCAGGTTAATGACACAGCATAACCCCTCAAACCATGATCACCCTCCTCCTGTCATCAGTACTGCCCTGGCCACTTCTGTCCAAGGGTTCTTCCTCCCATGGCCTTCTCCCCCTCTCAGGCTCCCTTTCCTCATCAGTTATGCTGTGATATTCCTTTGATGTCCAGACTTGTTCTCCCAGTCTTGCTAGCCTGAAACTTGTGAAAACCTGCTTTGCAGATAAATCTTGGGATTTTCCCAGGCACTGAAACAGGTCTTGCCTAAAAACTGTGCTGACTGTACTTCGCATTCCCGGATATGCCTCAGAATCTGCCCCCAAAACTTGATTTGAAAACCTGATTATATTAGGGTAGGAAAAGAAATGTGGACTGAAGAGCCTCTGGGCTTGTGGGAAACATCTTAGCTTGCCTGAATGAGCTGACCTATGTGTGACTGCTCAAATGCAACTAATTATACATAGTGACATAGTGAGAGAGACAGAAATACATATATATATATATATTACATAATATTTTAGGCCCTTTGTTTACACCAAGATGTGATGTCACATCTGTTGGCTTGAAACAGTTTTGGTTATATCTGGAGGAGACCTGCCAGTGGACTCTATGGAAAGTATTTTAATAACTGCTCCCAAAAGCACCTCTACGTGATTATTGTGCAGGGGGTGGGGGAATAAATGTGTGTGTGCATTTAGGCCCCTTTCACACTGCACAAACACTGCAGCACAATGGGGCAGACTGGCCACAGAGAGACCTGGAAGAAATCCCAGTGGATTGAAGCCACCTGGGCTGCTGCTTTTAACACTGCCATCTAATCTCTAGTGCTCTTAATCATTCCCCCCACCCATATACCCAACGTCAATATAGGCAAAGCTAATGTTATGCCCATGCAATGTTATTGTCTCAGCATCATGTCTGGGGGACATACTCGCCCCTTCACATTATCGTTGTACTCGCAGGTGGCGATCCATCTCTTTAAAAGCAGCCATATCCACCCCTACAAATCATCTGTTTGAGCTGTAGCCTTAGCATCATGTCTTGGTGCCAGTTTCTGCCTCTACAATATTACATAACAGCCCATTATTGTTGTACCCGCAGGTGCCGATCCATCAGCCTCAACATCACAGCTGTAACAACTGGTGCTCTGGTAATATTCCTGCAACAAATGGTGCTCTGTCCTATTCTCTAAAACTTACCTTATTTAGAGATTGCATGCATGTGCCTTTCTCCTTTAAAAGCTTGTTCATTAATCACATAGGTTTTGACATGTCCCACTGTCTGAAACACATGGCTCCATTCATTGCGACAGAGGGTGTGCTCTGTACAAGGTGGCGGAGATTGTGTCAGTGAACAAGAGTTTTTGGCAGCAGTGTTTCCAGTAATTGGGGTTGTAAATTAGGTGTGCAGATTTTCTTTTTTTTGGATGTATGTGTTAGAATGTCATGTAGATCTCATGTTGATAGGACAGCTGTTTAACTTATCAACTCTGTTTTCTACTCCCCACATCATGCCTGCCGAGGAAGGAAAACATCCCTGAAATTCACGTATACAGCCAATGTCTGCCAGGCTTTGGCTCGAGATAACAGGGTCCATGAAGGCACAATAAAAAAAAGTTATAATTGCCTATTGTCCCCACAGTGCTTGACCGCACACTCACTGGCAACCTCCAGCACAAAAGGCTACCCAGCATGCCCACTCCAATCACTGCAGTGAAGGGGGCATCTAGGCCTCAGCATGCCCCCTCTAATGCATGCTCATGGTATTTTTTTGATACATTTTGTCAGCTTGCGGCGCTCTCAGCTGGTGCTAGGTTTCGCTAGTGCATAGGCTTATGTAAGCTGTGCGCTGCGAACGCTGCCTGGCCAGGAACGCTACAGCTAAAGCTGCCGAGCGTCTCGGATGAGGTGCTCAAGTGGCGCTCGCACCAATAATAATAAATAAGCCTCCACATGATACACATACTGTATATGGTTTATGAATGTGATGGTTACCTTTTATCTGTTGGGTACAATTCCACAGTGACCACATCAAGTGAATTCCAAGCTGAAATAGTGAGACCGTTATATACGCATAACATTCCGACCATCATGGACTCGCTGGTGCCAAACCACAGGAAAAAACAGCTGATGCCAGAAAGTACCATAGACCCTCCTGTAAAATAAAACAGTAAAGAAACATCACATGAATATGTCATTCTATGTGCAGGCTCTATTTATCATACTCTATACGCTTTTCTATTGGAAGGAAATTCTTCTGTTGGATTGCTAACAAAGCCTGGTTCATCTATGTGTAATGTCACAGTTTAGGTGAAGTCAGATTCAGATCTTTAGTTACATTGGCCTTGATTCACAAAGGGTTGAAAAAAACTCAAAAATTCAATTCATGAGAAAAAAGCCTGAGAATTTCACCGTTAGTGAATCACCAGATAGGAAGACAATGAAAGTCAATGGCACTTTTTTACTCCTAGAAAAAGTATTGAACTTTTTACCCCTTTTTACCTATAGTAAAAAGTGCCATTGACTTTCATTGTTTTCCTATCTGGTGATTCACAAACAGTGACATTCTCAGGCTTTTTCCTCATGAATTGAATTTTTTACTACCATGAGAGTTTTTTTCAACTCTTTGTGAATCAAGGCCATTGTCATAGGTTCCTAAAACCAATCCCCCACCCCTTGGTGTCAGCCTTTAATACTACTCTAATACTTGTTACTCTAAAGAGCTCACTGAATTCCAGCACAGTACTGTAATAGGATGACACAAGTCACATTGTGGAATTTCTGTCCTCATTGGTATTCCATGATTAACTGCGAGGGGATCCATTTGAAAATCAAAAGCACATAAGAACCCGCAGCAACTCACGAGCAGGGTCACTAAATGCATTGTCAGCCAGAAGCTTCCTGGCAATTCTGTTATAGGTCATTATTGGGAGGATGTTGTATATCTCGCACTGTGGTTGACTTTGTCCTTAGCATAGGTGTACACTGTTTCATCAGTGTGACCAACTAGTGCATGGCCGGCCTTAGGGTAAGTGTTGCCCTGTAACAGATCTCAGGATGACCCGCTCCCTACACACAAAAAATGAAAAAAGTGAGCAAAAGAGGAAACACAGAAAAGAGCAGGACAGAGAGATATGGCAAGAAAAATAGAAAGGATGCAGAAAAAGAGTCACTGAGAGAAATAAGAGGAAATTTGGAAAAGAAATGGAGAGAAGGAAAATGTAATATGAAGAGAAGGTGAAAATAGAGGATGGGGTGGTGTGAAAAAGGAGAAAGTAGGAGAAAAGTTAGATTGAAAAAAGAAGAGATAAGTGAGAGAGAGCAGGAGATTAAAGGAATGTAACAAAAGAAAGATGGAGAGAATGTGAAAATGAGAGCAAAATATAGAAAAACAAGACAGTGGAGGAAAGAAAAAAATAAAGAAAGAACCAGAGAGCAAGAAAGAAAAGTCTAGAAAGAAAGAGGGAGAGAAAGAAAACAAGAAAAAATGAAAACAAATGGAAAAGAAAGATGGAGGGAGGGTAAATAAGGAGGAAGATGTGAAGAAGCTGAAAAGAAAGGCAGATGGGTGAAAGGTGACACGGAATGAATGGAGGGAATGTATAACTAACATTGAATGACCCAATGATAGGCTCTGTCACCCATGATAGAATAAACCTGTAACCCCTGGATTTAATTCCTACCATGAGAGAATAAACCACAAGCTTGGCTGGTTTTATTCAATTTGGGTGTATATACGACCCCTCCTCTCCTTAGCTGAAGTGTTTATATGGATTTTTTATATTACACAATTTCATGATAGTGCTCCATTAAATAGGCACGAGGAAAATAGAGAATTCATGAAATAAAAGAAAAAGAAGAAAGGGAATTACAAGGAGAAAGAAAATGGTAAAAGACAATTATAAAGACATGTGCAAAAAAGAAAGGAGAGAAATGGGGGTATTTTAAAAAAAGCAGAGGCCTCCTGGTCCAGTTGAGAGCTCCTAGTGCCTCCTTACAGAGAGGTTGGGATGGCGCCCTGTGCGACCACACACCTTAAACACCCCAAAGGCTGGCTATGAACCAGTGTACCCCAAAGACTAAAACAACCTTTGGTGGCGATCTGGTCCTTACTCTGACACAGAAAGATAATCCTCACCCTGATGCATGTTGGCCAGAGTTCCATTATCTAGATCTGTAATGGAATATATGACCCCACTATGTTTCTGTGTTGTGGTAATATGTCATTAATTCCCCTCCACCACCCAATTACCTGGAAGGAAGGTCCTAAAGTAATTGAGTAATGAAAGTAGAGGTGGAATGGCACATTTGTGCTGCTTCCCATGTGCGGCCCATATAATGCATGGTGCGGAGGGGCTTGGCTAAGACCAGTTTCACTTGCTAGCAACAAGGATCAGCAGGAGTTACAGTCACATAAGAGCATTTTCCATCACAGGAAATCACTGGCCTTCACAATCATTATGCCATTATACCTTCTTTTCGAGGAAATTAGAGGAAATTGCGCATAAGCAAAATGTTAAGGAAGGGGATGTAAAATGATTTTCTAGATTTCTATAGCAAAAAACATTTGAATATGAAAAAAATAAACTTGCTGAATAGTAATAGTGAAAAAAAATCCGGCCATGTTTTTTCTTTGCCTGAAAGGGAGAAAAGCAATGGGTGACAACAGGATCAGCCATAGGTTTATGTGGACCCTCAGGCAATACAGTGGGCCCCTTAGTGTCTCACATGACAAGACAAGATTAAAAAAATACAATTAATTATCCCACTTTGTTCCTCAACCAATCCAGTTCACTACAATACAGTAGTCCAAAGTATTTAGGCATTTTTTAATTCACTGTCTGCTGCCCAGGCCACAGTTTAACATTGAGGATGCAGAAGTGTCAGAGATGAGGAAGGAAGCCTTGATGTGTCAGTTGCTGTGTCACCGCCTCTTCCTTTGCAATGAATGGAGTGGGTGTGCTCGAGTCACTTTGAATAATAGCGGGGGGGGGGGGGGGGCGGTCATCCATCTAGGAGTCCACCAGTGCGTGGAGCCCAGGCCTGCATGATGTGGGACTAGATCTCGCAACATAGTAAGTGGACTAGGAAAGATCAGCTACAGGGGATGGAATGTGAGCATGGCTATTAAAGGGTCTATTAAAAGCACTTTACATGTCTGGGCAGTCACTTTAACTGAACTAGAAAGCCTTCTAGTTCAGGATCCGTGCACACACTGACACACACTAAAATAAAGAGAGGTTGAATGAAATGACAGGTAGCGGGATGCAGCGCCCCTTTAGCAGGGCGCGTGCCTGCGCCATGAAATTTGTGAATGGCCGGTATGGACATGCCCCATTTTAGAGGGTAGAAGGGGATGTGGGCGCCTGCGCGCTCGGGTCCACACGCTTTAGACAAAGGGGCTTGAGCAGATACGAATGCGCTGATTGGACTAGTGGCTGCGCATGTGTCACAGGACCCGGAAGAGGTGAGTTTCTTCGGGTGACCTGGGGGGTTTCACACAGTGGGGCACCCCCGCTCAGGGTGCCCCGGGGGCAAGAACCAAAGCCCAGGATAGTCAAAATCCATTCCATTTTGGTCTTCCCCTTATCATCTATTATGATTGTCTATTACAAAAAGTGTTTAAAAACCAGCACAGAGGTGTAACTAAATATGACGGGGTTCTGGTGCAAATATTCAATGGGGCCCTGTCATGGCTCATACAGTAAACTTTTTCTGTCTTTTAGCTTAGTTGGATGCAACTAGACAAATAAAGGCTGAAACATATGTGGAATATGCTGCCTTGCGTGCTTGCCAAGTGAATACAAATATGATAAAGAAGTTGGAGAAGCAGCAATGATGGGGCTCCCCTGACTTTCTGGGCCCCGGTGTGGTTGCACCCCTGAACCCCCTATAGTTACGTCCCTGGTAATAGATCGCTCTTAGGCCCTTATTCATCAAGCGATAGCGCCAGGTAGTGTCTGACGAGCGCCAGGTAGCGGCAGCTAACGGCGGCTACCGACTCAAGTACGCCCTGCGGCGGTCACAATGACGCATTTATCAAGCTAAATGAGGCTAGCGCCGGCGAGAGCGACGGCTAGCGCGGCATTCATCATGAAGCCGGCTGGACCGAACAGCGCCGCTGCAAATTCCTTCACAGCGACACGTATTACCTGGCGCTACCTGCCGCTCTCCCATACATTTCAATGGCAGACGCTGCAATGATTGTTCTTAGTGGTTAGGGGGTTTTTTGCTTTTGGACAAAATTCAACACATGTTTATATTGATATGTTTTATGAATCTAGCTGGTTATTTCTGTTTTTTTTTTTTTTTTTTTTTTTTCACAATGTAATGTTGTGAGTGACATGGGAATTGCATCTCCTCCACCCAAACTCATTGGCCTCAAAAGCGCTGGTTTTCCACACAAACGGGGCTTGTAAAGCTATTTTGTAGCCTGTCAGGTTGGGCGGTCACGTTCGCTCTTCGAAATTGTCAGCGCCCAAGCTATTCGGCAGCCCTGTCCTTGATGAATCTGTGTTGGTCAGTGTTTGTGCAGTCGCTGTTTTAATTCGCTATGTGGCGGCGCGAGCGTCGCTGTGCCTCGCTGCGCGGCGTTGTGCGGCGCTGTGCTGTTCATACATGTGCCCTTCTGCCATTTGCAAGGAATTCACTTCCCGCGACCCCAGTCGTTGTTAATGAATACACTGTAGTTGTGAGCGTGCCTGGCCACATATTGCAGGATTAACATTCAGTCGTACCAGCTCATAACAACCCGTTATGCATTCTCATGTGTGCCACATTTTCAGGTAGTTGTCTAGTTTGATTGTGTGATGACTTTGTGAAGGAATCAGATTTGTATATGTAAGCACAACGGTGTATGCTTTAGAAGGACCTATGCATTCCAGTATGTAGAACCCCCTGCTAAATCAAGCTAATAATTTGTGGCGCCGTGGGCCCTAGCTTGTTTTTCAGCGTCATTTTAATTTTTTTCCGCCATTTAGCTTGCACATAGCTGATATTAGCTTGTCCCTGCTGCGCGCATGTTTTTTTTTTTTAGTTTGGAAGCACAGTTGCTTGCGTCATATCCGGTTCCGGGATCCTCCTTTGCGTTTCAACGCCACCTTAAGGTAAAACTGTCTTGCGCTTATGCCAATAGCTTGTTTTTCAGCGTCATTTTAATGTTTTTCCGCCATTTAGCTTGCACATAGCTGATATTAGCTTGTCCCTGCTGCGCGCATGTTTTTTTTTTTTAGTTTGGAAGCACAGTTGCTTGCGTCATATCCGGTTCCGGGATCCTCCTTTGCGTTTCAACGCCACCTTAAGGTAAAACTGTCTTGCGCTTATGCCAATAGCTTGTTTTTCTGCGTCATTTTAATGTTTTTCCGCCACTTAGCTTGCACATAGCTGATATTAGCTTGTTGCTGGGGCGCGGTGCGTATTTTTGTTTTGGTTTTTTTTTTATGTCTCATGTCGCTAGCGTCATTTCCGGTTCCTGTTTCCTCCTTAGCGTTTCCAATATGGCTCCCAAACGGAGAGTAATGCGCCTCCCCAGCTCCTCCTCAGATTCCGGCCCCACCACCCCTCCCCCACATCCCCCACCTACCTCACCTTCCCCAAATACCACCCCTCCCACCCATTCCCCTCCTGTGCCCCAAAAACAAAGGCGCACCCGGGTGGATAGCCGGGTCAATGGCCAGGTAGTTAAAGTGAGTATTTTAGTTTTGTATTTTTAGTTTAAAAATGTCTAAACACACAGGGTGGATAGGGGCTTTTTTTTTTTTGTTTTTAGTCCAAAATTGTACACTCCACATGGGGCATCCCCATTGTGGATGTCCTGCTTGGATGCCCCCCCCCCCCCTGGAGGCCCCCAAAAATTATCTCTGGCCCCTCCCATCTGTGCATGTGTGAGTTGCGGATGCCTATTGCGCTTACCTCTAGCAGGGTGTACCCCTGCGCCATACATATTTTCAATTGGTGTGCAGGCGCACTCCCTGTTAGAGTCAAACGCCACATGCGTACTTTGCCGTGCAGATGCAGCTGAGCTGGTATGCACCTCCCAAGGTCCTTGGTTGCGCATACCACACCGGCGTGGACCGCTGTATTTGGCTTGCGGAGTGACGTGGGAGTGTCCTCAGCTGTGTATTTGGGCCCTTCAAAGGGGGTTGCAGACAGTGGGCCACCAACAATAGTTGTGGCCCAAAAAAGTGCACACAAACACAGACTAATGTAAATCCTGGGTGTGGATCCACTTTGATCTTGTCTCTGTAGAACTGTTTATGACATTGTTCTGAGGTCATGTTGTGATTTTTTTTTTTTTTTGTTTTTACTTTTTTCATAGGACTTCTGCCTGGCCGAATACGACTATGCCCGAGGAGCCAAAAAACGCCTTGCCATGGAGGTGAAGGCCACTGTGTCCCGGCGCTTCAAGACCAACCTGACCATCCGGGCTATTCAACAGAAATGGTCAGATTTTAAGCGCCGGGACCCAGAAGGCGTGTACCGCCTATATGATGCCTACGCATCAGGTAAGTGAAAGCTTATGTTCTTTTTGCCCTTTGTGCACAAGCATCTGCTAAGCTGTGTCCTTTTTTGCTTTTTATATTAATTATTTGCTTTCACCCCCTCCACACAGATAAGCGTCCTCCCCTGGGGAAACGTGGGAAGGGATTCCTCCCCCGAACCAGGCAGGCGGACTCGGGGGAGTCATCGGGGGAGGGTCCCTCCCGCGGGTCCTATTTAGAGGACCCAGGGGAGGAAGGGGATGACGCCCCAGAGGAGTGTGCTGCTGGGGGGCAGGCTGGATCAAGCCTCAGCTCCTCACACTCTGAGGCTGAGGACTCTCACCAGGCAAGGGGCCACTCTCAAGCAGGGAGTGAGAGGGAGGAGGGTGGCCCTTTGCCTGGTGGATCTTCTGAGCAGAGTGTGAGGAGCCGAGGCTCCCCGCCTCCTCCTCAGAGCCCTCCCTGGGCTTCAAGTGGCGCTTCATCCCCTGGTGAGTTTACATGTTTTAATTGTTAGTCTGTGCCAGGTTTCATCTGACCATTTGTGCTTAGCCCTTGCCATTCCTCTGTAATTTGCAGGGCATCATATAGGCGGCACCTCCATGGATTTTTGGCGTCAAATCCTCCTCGGGCATAGTCGTGGTAAGTGTATGTTTGAAGCTAGGACATTTTGGACTTTATGTCATTCCTTAAAGTGGACCCACAAACCTTGCTGATATTGTTTGGATTATGGCGCCTTGCCTGCCAAATCACATCCCTCACCCAGGGCCCCCCCCCAACCAAACACCACAAACTACTTCCCTCTTTGGGGGTGGCAGAAGCCATTGTCCCTGCCTCCTGTGTGGCACTCGAGATGTGTGTGCGCCTGCGCTCTGTTTCCTACTGGCATGCGTGTGCGCACACACTGGCGGAGTGAGGTGCGGAAGGCAGGGGCGGTGGCGGACTAAAATTGGGTTGCTCTGGCAAAGTAGACTACTACACTGAATAATCACAATCCTGTGTCTTGGTACACTTTTAACACACACGTTTCCTGGTCCATTGTCTAAGCTGGTTTGCTAATGTACATTAACATCACAAACCACACTACAGTGCTAGCCAACTGGAAACCACCCCTATGTTTCGGGCCACACCATGATGGTTGTTCTCATTTCTTTTCTTGGGTTAAGTTGTTCCCGCTAAAACATGTGGCACACTAGTAACATTAGCCAATCAACTGCTAATGAGTCCTTTACATAGCACTGTCTATGTTATTAGCACATTATCTTTAGGGATACATGTTGCAACCCTAACTAATTGACATTAACTCATGGACCAGGAAATATGCTAATTTTGTACAACCTGTATGTAACCATGCAAGCCTTTGCTTTTTCAGACTCAATAACCAGATGGATGTCAAATAGTCAGGTGTCATTGGCCCACTAATTGTGTTTTTGTCTTTTGCTTTCTGTTGACAGATGTTGCTACGCAGACGGAGCCAGAAAACCTCCTCCCCACCCCAGCTCCAGGGACGGCCAGCAGCATGGGCCCCCGCCACAGCTGCGATGGTGAGTACATCCCACTTCATATGCCTAAAGACTTGTGAAACCTATGTCTTCTAGTCACATCTGCAGACATTTAAAATGTACCTATGTGTTAATTTCACACACATCTAGATTCCATGTGTTTGTACAATAATCCAACATGCCTGTCTGCATGCTTGATTGTTGCCTCACATTCTTCATTTGGCCACATAGAGACTATTTTTGCCTTAGACACAACCAAATGGGCCGGATTAGGTCTGGACCTCTAACATTATAGGGCAAACTCGTGTACTCGTTAGGACTTAGGCCCTGAGGTTTGGCTGTGACTAAACACAAAAATGGACACACTGGGACTTATACCTTCTTTGCTTCCCCACAGTTAAAGTGGAACAACAACCAGGAATTTGACTTTCCTGGGTCTTGGTCCACTACGGTGGGGCACCCCTGATCGTCACCGCTGTGTGACAACCCCCTGAACTCACTTTTACTCCAGCAAACGTGCAAGCCGTGGCAAAGTGGCTCTTCCTCCGCCTCCCGCGCGTCCCTTTTTACTGAGGTAGGGATTTTGGGGTGTTGGGGGGGTTTCACCCCGAGGGACATCCCGATCTTGGATGTCCCGCGGGGAGGGAGGTGATCAGGCCGGGAATCTGATCGATTCCAGGGCCGATCACCGGTGGGTGTTGGTACACTTTAAGAGTAAATGTATGCTTGGGATGTGTTGTTCACATTCCTGCCAGTCAATAGTACTCATATCATGTTAACCAATAAGCGCACAGTGGTCAACAATGTTAATGTGAGTGTCACCTAATTGGACACACTGACATTACATTGCTACATCTGTGTCTGTTGAGGTCACATTCAATTTATTAACAAATTGTTGTTTCTACATCTCTACAGCTTGTGAAAACCAGCATCGCAGACTGTGGCGGGAGATCAGGCTCCTGAAGCTGATGCTGCTGGCCAAGAAGAGGCGCCGGCGGCGTCGTTAGGGTGGGGGGAAGGCTGGCCTGTTTACGCCCTTTGTTGGGCAATGTTGGCCCTGTTGGCCCTTTTTTTAAATTAAAGATTTTGATGAACATCATTACAGTGTGGTGCCTTGCAAAGCATAGTTTAACTGTCTCAAAACCCATTTGTGTGTCAATTTAGCCATACCTTTGGAGCCATTTCATGTGTTAATCATAGTAAGCTATGGTCTCAAATGTGTGGCCTCAATTTACAAATACATTGACATATCTAGATCAAGATACTCATCCCTGACTGTGTTATTAGCTAGGTCTTAGGAAAAACACAATTTAGAGGTGGGTTAAGCAAATATATTTACACAAACAAAAACAAACAAAATTAATATTCTTGGCTGGGTGGCCGGGGAGGTTGGGAGTCATTGCTAGGGGCGGTGTTGGGGGACAACAGTGCAGTAAAAAATATAGACTGCTGTTGTATGAGCTGTTGTATCAACAACAAAGTTTGGTCCTGCCGCTGTATTGCCTCTGCCTGGCGCTGTATTGCCTCTTCCTGCCGCTGTACAGATTGTTCGATAACATTGGCAAGGCGACCAAGGTCCTGGTTCTGTTGTAGGTTTTGCCTTAACTGGTCCACCTGGCGCTGCAGGCCCTCATTTTGTTGCTGACACATCAGCACCTGATTTTCCAACGCCGCAATGCGCTCATTAGTTCCATCACGCGGCTGTTGGCGACTGTAGTCCTCCAGCATCCGGACCCCTAGTGTGTAGAAATCGGCACTGGTTGGTGCCACACCTCCTCTTGCTGTGGTAGTCGGCTAAAAAAATAGTAAACCACATTTTAGTCAAACGGAACCAATGCAGCTATGCCCCTCCCAAAAGTTACCATAAACACTCACTAGACAACTTACCCTTGTCTGAGCCTCTGAAGCTTGGCCACATGGGACTTGGGAAGAGGTCCCAGCTTGGGGTTCTGGTTCCGCCTCCTGCCAAAACAACAATGAAATGAAATGTTACATGTTGCTTCTTCCACTACCCACGAATATGCCAATGGGTTTAGAGGTCGTCTACATCAGCCATGTTACCTGCGTGTCCTCCAGCCCAGGTAGGCTCGAGGTATCGCTGCCAGAGAGTCGCGAATCAACATCAGAGATGTCGGGCAAGTTGGCAAATGCTAAACAGGAAAATCAGGTTAGTAGGTCTGTGGGCCAAACTCTAATGTAACCTGGTTAGGCTATCGAGGTCAAACCTCTAAAAAATTAAAAAATACACAGTAGACCAAAGGTCTTGGTTAAACTCAGATTGTTAACATGTATGTTACAGGACTAAGACGCACTAATTTATGCAAATCTCATCATAAACATTGCTTAAATTAAACATACCCGCAATATCCCAGATGTCTGGAGTGGGGTCCTCACTCGAGATTGGACCTTGAAAATAGATGTGGACACACAAGTTGCCAGAAGCAAGTGGCACAACATTAGAGCCAAAACACATACTAGAGCAAGGCAAAACCACTTACCCTCATCTCTGGCAGCTGGAACTTGAGGGGCCCTTTCTGGACAGCCACTTCCGATATTCGGGTCAACTAAAACAAAAAAAAAAAGGGTCTAAAGATTCAGCAAACTACTACAGTGAATGTTTCCCTAAAAATATGTCCGCAAATATACATTGCTATCACTAAAATAACTAATAGACTGACCCTGGGGAGGCAACCAGCACTCCCAAGAGGCATCTTCAAGTTTACCAAGCAAACATGTAGCTTAGTAGACTAACCAAATTGAACCAGTGTTACCTAAACAGCATAAAGGATACATTATGTATTGCTCTACACACCAACAGGGTCCTGTTGACCGGCAACATCGGAAGTGGGGTCCAAAGATGAACCAGTCACTTGGCCTACAAAGAAAAAAGACAAATGAGACACATGCACTTGAGTCAAAGTGGATCAAGCAAGGTGAACACATGCACTTACCGACATCCAAAGAGTAGGTGGGATCCGGAGGAGATGCTGGGGCCAAGGGCATGGGAGCTAGTGCAAAATAAAACCAACATTGAGCCATAGCTAATGTGCGTGCCAAAATACAACATGCATTAAGGTGTGTGAGCAGCTCTTTCACTAATATTGACTAATCAAGCCAAGTGTGGCTCACACATTGATAGGCCGATATATGGCTACACATCTGTGGCATCCTACATATCTACACATGTTAGGGCCTTGTTAGTTACTGACTGTGAGTGTTACAGTGGCCGTGCAATTAGGGCGCACCCACATATTATTAATAGTCAACAGGGCAAACCTTTATTGCTTGAGCTGCTCCCACACCCATTTGTTTTTCAAAAAACCAGCAAAAAAATAATGGGTAAATACCTTCAATGGCAGACTGGGGTAGCCTTGAGGTTGCTGGAAGGGCAGGAGCTTGGTTGTCCGGAGCCACATCCCGGACAGCAGCATGTGCACCTATGCATAAAGCAACAGACAGAAAAGTTACAAATGTTTTAGCTATAATGTAATACTTCACAGGTCCTACAGTTAGTTGGTCAGAATGTAAAAATGCTAATCACAGACATTAACATTAGGTTATTGTAAAAGCCAGAAAATATGTACCTTCAGCCCAACCGGTGGTGTCATCCCCAGGATCCACACCCTGCAGCCGAGCCAGTGGGATTTTGGCCTTCAGCATCTCCTCATACGGCCTGTAGGTACTCTTTGGAGCCTGGATGAACCCACTGTCCACATCAAGATCGTGATTCATCTTTTTCATAAGGGCCCCTCGCAAAGTGTAGAAGCGTTTCCTGCAGGATGGGCCACTACGTGGGTGTTGAGCTGTGCTACTAAGCTCCACACCAATGGCATCCCACAGTTTGCTTCTTTCTTGTTTGCCTATGGACTTGCTTTGGGAGCCAAAGATCAGCTCCCATTTCGCAAGTGTCAGGCGCACAAGATGATTATTCTCAGCCAAATTAAATTCAGGCTCCCTCTTGGCACCTGGGCGCTTAGCCTGGGGTGCTGCCCCACCTTCAGGCTGTGCCCTTTTCCGTAAGGGAGGTCTGCGCACAGCACCCACCAAACTCCTACTCGGGCCTGCTGTGGCCGGCAGATGTCCTGTATTTGGCTCCATCCTGTAGCTGCACACACACACAAATCAACACCCCACAAGCACGCATGCACACTACAGAATGGCATCGCAATCTCTTAGGCTTGGGCAGGTTTTATGTGCTCTAACAGCCAATCCAAAAGCAGCCCACTTAATTGATTCACACATACAGCCCAGTTCCTTCTAGGCACACCTCCACTGCACTGACAGAAGCATGTGTGTTAGCCAATTAACTCATTACAGACCTCAATCAACAAACAACACACACCCAAATCCAACAATGGCCTGATGTATCTGCAACCCTTGTGACATGTGCTTAGCCTAACGGCTATTTAAAAAAACAACAGCTTCACTTTCATTGGTCCCCACCTGATTTTTGGCCCATGTCCGTTAATGCACGCACGTTACGGCTCAAGTACGCTAGTAGCGCTACTAGCGTGCGCGTGCGCACTCTGTTTTACGCACACCTGGGTCGGCTAATTGGCGCCCGGAAATAGCAGAGCGACGCAAAAGGCGGCAAAGCGGACCTGTCACTTTTGAAAATGAAGTATAAAAGGAAGGAATGAACTAGGTTCTGCTATTCTTACACTGTGGCAAAGGCTGTGGTGTGGTGCTGTGCTCGCTTCCCTTAGCTCATTTGAGCCTCTGTCTGGTTTCTGTCCTCACTCTCTGTGGCTTGTTGGGTGATTTCTGACATCAGTGCTGTTTCTTTAGGAGCTTGGTTTGGGTGGCATCTGCAAATTTTGTGTAGCATACAGCAAGTAAGGCTTGATTTTGGGGCCTTTTGTGGGCTGTGCAGCAACTCCCCTCTTGGTTGTGCTTAACTTAGAAAGCTGGTTTTCAGCAGGCTGGTGGTTTGGACCACTATAGTTCTGGTTTTGTGGTGAGCTGCATTGTAGCGGGTGTGTGTGTAGTGTGATTGTTTGTGTGTGTGTTGTGTGTGATTTTTTTTTTTTTTTTTGCTTTTGTATATATCTTTAGTGTGTGTGATGGATAAGAGGGTGATGTATGGTGTCTGGGTGGATGGATGTATGTGTATGCTGAAAGAGCAGGAGGAAAGGGAGCGGGGTGTTGTGAGGCTTAGGGCACCCCGCTCCTTTGCAA
Source organism: Gastrophryne carolinensis (assembly GCA_027917425.1). Classification (NCBI taxonomy): domain Eukaryota; kingdom Metazoa; phylum Chordata; class Amphibia; order Anura; family Microhylidae; genus Gastrophryne; species Gastrophryne carolinensis. The sequence continues at coordinate 572,545,382 of CM051234.1, read as the reverse complement.
TCCGCCTTTCAGTATGGGACTTAAGTGACGAGCAGATCAGGAGCCGCTTCCGTCTGAATCGTGCTGCACTACAGTCCCTATATGATCAGATTAAGACCAAAATCGAGCCATCCACCAAACGCACTCACTCCATTCCAGGCATAGTACGCCTGTGTGCCACTCTTAATGTGTTGGCACGAGGGACCTTCCAGGCAACCTCAGCCCTCCTCAGCGGGATAAGCCAGGCTACTATGAGCCGCATCCTAATCCAGGTAGTTCTGGCAATTTGTGATTTAATCCCAATTTACATCAAGTTTCCTGAGGAGGAGGAAGAGGTTGCCAAAATAAAACATGCTTTCTATCTGATGGGAGGGATCCCGAATGTGCTAGGGTGCGTTGATGGTACACATATCCCTTTCCGCCCTCCCCGTGCACAGGAGCTGTCCTACAGAAACAGGAAGCAGTTCCATTCCTTTAACATCATGGTGGTCTGTGACCATGAGATGAAGCTGCGGGCGGTGAGATCGGGGTTCCCCGGCTCATGCCACGATTCTTACGTCTTGCAGCGGACAGTCCTGTGCCGGAAGTTTGATAACAACGAAATGCCAGCTGGCTGGCTACTGGGTAATAAATTAACCATGTCTATGTATTTTGATAATATGTGGCCTAGTAAGGCAATTTTCCACAAACTACCACCCAAAAACATGTACTAGTACTAATTGCTGTCTCTCTCCTTGTGTTTTTTCTACAGCGGACAAGGGATATGGGCAGAGAACGTGGGTCATGACTCCGGTCAGGAACCCACGGACCTCTGCCCATGAACGCTACAATGCAGCGCATCGCAAGACCAGAAGCATTGTGGAAAGAACCATCGGCCTGCTGAAAGCACGCTTTCTTTGTTTGGCACGGCCAGGAGGAGAGATGCTCTACAGCCCACAGAAGGTTTCCAAGATCATCCTTGCCTGCTGTGTGCTACACAACATTTGCATTTGTCACCGAATCCAAGCCCCCGAGGAGACAGCACTGGTGCCAGAAATCCCCAACCTGCCCGCAGATAGAAGTGAGGACACCCAGACTGGCGATGAGCTAAGGGAAAGGCTGATCACTTCTTATTTTGCGGTAAGCTAACTACCCTTCACTCTAATGCAAGTACTGCACTCCTGTTTAAATGTCTTTGACCTCCCATCCAAAAGAGCAACCAAACGCACTAAGGGGGGGTTTAAGATGACCCAAACCACTCTAAGGGGGGGTGTAAGATGACCCAAACCACTCTAAGGGGTGTTTCAGATGACCCAAACCACTCTAAGGGGGGTTTCAGATGACCCAAACCACTCTAAGGGGGGGTGTAAGATGACCCAAACCACTCTAAGGGGTGTTTCAGATGACCCAAACCACTCTAAGGGGGGTTTAAGATGACCCAAACCACTCTAAGGGGGGGTGTAAGATGACCCAAACCACTCTAAGGGGTGTTTCAGATGACCCAAACCACTCTAAGGGGGGTTTAAGATGACCCAAACCACTCTAAGGGGGGGTGTAAGATGACCCAAACCACTCTAAGGGGTGTTTCAGATGACCCAAACCACTCTAAGGGGGGTTTAAGATGACCCAAACCACTCGAAGGGGGGGTGTAAGATGACCCAAACCACTCTAAGGGGTGTTTCAGATGACCCAAACCACTCTAAGGGGGGTTTAAGATGACCAAAACCACTCTAAGGGGGGGTGTAAGATGACCCAAACCACTCTAAGGGGGGGTGTAAGATGACCCAAACCACTCTAAGGGGTGTTTCAGATGACCCAAACCACTCTAAGGGGGGTTTAAGATGACCCAAACCACTCTAAGGGGGGGTGTAAGATGACCCAAACCACTCTAAGGGGGGGTGTAAGATGACCCAAACCACTCTAAGGGGTGTTTCAGATGACCCAAACCACTCTAAGGGGGGTTTAAGATGACCAAAACCACTCTAAGGGGGGGTGTAAGATGACCCAAACCACTCTAAGGGGGGTTTAAGATGACCCAAACCACTCTAAGGGGGGGTGTAAGATGACCCAAACCACTCTAAGGGGTGTTTCAGATGACCCAAACCACTCTAAGGGGGGTGTAAGACGCCAATGTTGGTTATCAAGTTATGCATTTTTTTAAAATAAAGCACAAAATATCTATAAAGATATATACTAACTGCACTTTTCTTAATTTTTCAGGCACCAAGAGATGCACCGTGATCTCGACATTCCTCTTACAACCCTTTCCTGGACTTTACTTTTCTTTTGCATTTCTGCTGGACTTTTCTTTTTCTATTTCATTTATATTTTATTCTTAATTTAGTTTCTGAGAAAAAATTAAAAAAAAATTAGATATATACATGTGGCTATGTGTTTAATTCGGTTGTAAGTTTCCTTTACATTCTAATTCCTATTTTCATTTTCCTTTTCTTTCTCTGTTCTGTTTTTATTTTCCTTTTCTTTCTCTGTTCTGTTTTTATTTTCCTTTTCTTTCTCTGTTCTGTTATTAATTTCCTTTTCTTTCTCTGTTCTGTTTTTATTTTCCTTTTCTTTCTCTGTTCTGTTTTTATTTTCCTTTTCTTTCTCTGTTCTGTTTTTATTTTCCTTTTCTTTCTCTGTTCTGTTATTATTTTCCTTTTCTTTCTCTGTTCTGTTTTTATTTTCCTTTTCTTTCTCTGTTCTGTTTTTATTTTCCTTTTCTTTCTCTGTTCTGTTTTTATTTTCCTTTTCTTTCTCTGTTCTGTTTTTATTTTCCTTTTCTTTCTCTGTTCTGTTATTATTTTCCTTTTCTTTCTCTGTTCTGTTTTTATTTTCCTTTTCTTTCTCTGTTCTGTTTTTATTTTCCTTTTCTTTCTCATTGGTGATTTAATTGTATTTCCTTTTTAGGTAACAAATAAAAATTAAAAAAATTGTGACTATGTGTTTAATTATGTTTTATTTTCCATTTATATTCGAAGATCTGGTAGAATGTAATTACCTTTTACACACAATAAAAAAATATTTACATTTCAAAACAAATGTGGCAATGTGTTTTATTCAGAAGGTACTGGATGGGCAGGACACAGCAAAGCTAACAGGCGCTGTGTAGAATAGCGTGGTCACACTGACTGACAGCGCCAACAAAGCTGAGGGCCAACATCATATTCAGCAATGTAGGCGTTGTTCGCAACAACGCCAGGTAGCGACTGAGGAGGCCTGCTATAGCGAATCGCTAACGCCCGCGGCTGACGCTAGCGGCGCTCATAGCGCCATACTTCAGTCGCTCATCTGTCGCTACCTGGCGCTATTGATGAATCGGCCTCCCCGACTGAAAAATGCCCCAAAACTAATCCAGAACAAGCAATGTGATTAGTGGAAATCATACCCAGCATTGTTAATCTTCCAATCTTGTCCATTAGCAGCGCTGATACTATGTTGCCTGGAAGAACAGCGAGGGTGCCCAGGAAATTCACAAAGTAGATCCAATAGGCACTGTAGTCATCATCAAATGTGATCTGACATCCAATCTTCATGTCATGAAATGTGCAGTTTATAAGCTCACTATCGGTAAACTTATACTTTTCAAGATCTGTGGAAACAAAATCAAATGGAATTTCATTTTCACTCATGTAGAAGACAATTGTAAATACACTAAGGACTTGCAAAGATACAGCCTGATGAGCCACAAGCAGGAGGCACGGAGATTGATAGAAGAAGAAGTGGACAGTGATTGTATGTGTATGAATGTGTAGGTACAGCCATGGAGAGAGAAGTTGTGCTTAGGGACAGACATTACATTTGAACAAAAATCAAAAATCCTGCACCAGTAACTGAAAGCATAGCGCCAGGTAGCGACTGGCAGCAACAGGTAGCGTGAGGTAGAGAACGGTGACCGCCGGGCGCTGTACGCAATACCACATTTATTAAAGCGATTCTGGTGAGCGACTCTTACTGCGTCACATAGCAACCGATTCATCATCACAGAAGGCTCAGCGTATACCGCCGACACTCTGGCTTCCTGTCGCTCTCCCATACATTTCAATAGACATTCCTTTTTATATTTTTATGCAGAATTGTCATTACAGGTCTTGCATTAATGTCACAATGTAATAACAATGTAATTCCATATGTTTTAGCTTTGTTACTAGTGGATATGTGTTCAAAAACAAAAACTTTAATCACACAGCTTCTGGCGCTCTGGGCTACAGCGACACAATTTTATGCGCCGGCGCTGTGTGTGTCTGTTTTTTTGATGAATATGGTTTGAGTCGCTCACACTGCCCAGTCGCTACCGTTCGCTCCCATATAGTGCCGTACTGGAGTTATTCATCAATGCCGGCCAGCCTCTGAGGCGCTCAGTAACAGCGAACCATGGCTGAGCACAGCAATTACTAGCGGTCGCTCTGATCTACAGATGCTCATCTGCCGGTACCTGGCACTAGTAATGAATCAGCCTCCAAGCAAATCGGATTTTTAAAGCAGAACATAACCCAAAATTTTTACTATCCTGTGTTTTGTTCCTTACCCGGGGGAATCTGGATTTGGTATGCACTGTTATGTGAAACCCATTTTATACATATATATAATATATATACTAAATTATATGTAAATAGCTTATGTTTTCTAAGCGATGCCGCCTTCCTTGCGTTAATTTCTGTGTGTGGCTGGGCTCACAACAGCATATCATTTACATGCCCTTCTGTAGTCAGAGACAGCTGTGTGACCACTGTGGCTTGCTGTGCTTGCTTACATTGAGAGCAAGAGAAAGTATGGCTGTTAGATGACATTTTTTAGAAGGTCCTGGAGAAATAATATTTAAAAAAAGGGCAAACTTTGAAGCCCTGCTACGGCTTCTACCTGGCACTACAGGAAAGAGGAGAGACACACGGGACAGGCAACAGTAGCAGCTTGCTGCCTTACTATTACCATTTAGTGCAGAGTCCCTTTAAATAGACTACTACAGAAGTTAGGGACTGCAGTACCCGAAAGGGACACAAGATGTCACTTGTGACATATACAATAAGAATTGAATAGATAAATGAGAGGGAAAAGAGTAGAAATAGGAATAGTGTAGAGTAGGGCCCTAAGTTTGCAATACAGAAGATCAATCACTATCAGTTGGTAGTAGTCAACAGGAAGTCAGAACCGATTTGGTCCCATTTTGGAAGGTACTAGAGAATTGGCTCACATGCCAACATGGTTTAACCTGGAAGTGGTCTGAGTGGGCATTGGATTATTGCAAGTTTGTGGATCATTGCAAGCGTGCAATGCAAGAGGAAGCGCTAGCCCCCTTGTCCAGATCATAGCGTCACCAGGAGCCTGTCTGCTCAATTGTTAGCCCTCTGCAAGGTTAGAAAAACCTCAACTACCAATCATTGTTCTGAAGGCTCATCCTGTTTGCATCCGTGATTACTGACTTTGGCTTGAACCACGCCTTTATCTTCTGAACATTTGCTGCCTGCCTCGACCTACCTCGACCTGCCTCAACCTCCTCCTTTATGAATCAGCAATCCATGCCTCCTCCTGAGCACTACATGACCTCTGAGAGGTCGCTTCTTGCCTCCTGGGTGCACAACCTAGGTAGTGCCAGAAGCCAAGTCTATTCCCACCATCTGGGCTTTAGCGTGAAAACCTGACCTAATCTCAGACATCAGGGTCCCGTTCATCTGTATTTCCTGGCAAAGCATTTTTTCCCCTTATAGCCCTGCCCAGAAACATGGCACTAGGCTGTAGTGATGATGCCTCTCAGTGCCACAGGAGCCTGGAGCTGTGCCATCATCACACCTAATGGAGGCTTGACTCCTAGATATTTAGAGTGTTTAGAGAGTTTCTAAGCCCTGAGTGCATTATTCTGGAGTAACTTGTAAACAGCATGTTGAATTGTGGTAGCACTGTGTTCTGGTCAGAGCCGGGCCTTAGGGTAAGTCTCACCCTGTGCAGGATCTCAGGATGGCGCCCACCAGACATACAGACCAAAAATATAAAGCAAGCAACAGAGGAAACATAGAAAAAAGGGATATAGAGAGATGGGGGCAGAAAAACAGAAGGAAAGCTGAAAAAGAAGTCGAAAGTAGACAAGAGAGGAATAAGAGGAAATGTGGAAAAGTGATGGAGAGAAGGAAAAAAAAGGAATGTAATATGAAGAGAAGGTGAAAATACAGGATGGAGGGAATGTAGAAAAGAGAAATGAGGAGAAAAGATAACAAAAGATTGAGGATGACAGAGAGAGAAGGAGATTGAAGGGAAGAAACAAGAGAAACATGGAAAGGATGTGAAAATGAGAGCAAGATGGGGGATTGTAGTAAAATAAGAGAATGGAGGAGAAATAATGGAAAGAAAGAAAAAATGGTGAGAAGGAGAGGGAAAGAAGGAAAGTGGAGAAGAAAGATGGAGGGAAAGTAAAAAATGAGAAAGATGTGAAGAAGCTGAAGAGAGAAGCAGGTGTCAAAAGAAAAGTGGAGGAAAAAATGGAGGGGATTTGTAAATGACAAGGCAAGGGGTAAAGAGGAAAATGGAGGGATCATGAAATAAAAGAGAAAGAAGAGGCAGAAACTCAGGAAGAAAGAAAAAGGTAAAAGACCATTATAAATAAAAATGTGCAAAAAAATAAAGAGAGCTTGGAATGGCGCCCTGTACGACCACACAGCTCGCATATCCCAAAGGCCGTCCATGGTTCTGTTGTTAATTTGTAAGTGGTGTGTTCTAACTTATGAGTGCAACGCTCTGGTGTAACTTGAAGGGAAAGTCTACTTTCATGGCATTTTTGGAAGTGTCCCAAATGTGCTGAACTGATCTAGTAATTTTCTTTCCTTATGTCAGCAAATGTGTGTTTTATGGAAGCAGCTTTTTTGTACTACCTGGGTTTTTTTTGCTATTAGCAACTGTACACCAATATCTACAAGAAGCGAGCAGCAAGCACTGTGCACACAGAATGTCGCTGCTGGGCATGTGTTTAATTCAAATTTTTCTTATGATTTCATGAAACTCACACCATGTTACTCCTGTGATGTACAGTAGGTGCCACTGTGCTCATGTGTTCCCATTCTAGATAAAATCACAATATATCTCCGCAGTAATAAGAGATACAAACACTTTGCTGTACTGTTAAAATGTTATTTTTCTATTTTCTGTTGCTGTTTTCTGTGCTATAAAAAAATGTTTGTGTCTTTTATAGTCCTGCAGCAGCTATTGATTCCAGGAGGTTACACTCCACTAGTTGTAGATGCCCACAGGAGAGAACACAATTCCAGTAGAAAGGCGCACAGTGTTAGGAGTATGCACCATAGTAATACACAGATATATGGTTATCTATATATATATATATATATATATATATATATATATATATATATATATATATATATATATTACCAATACTGACCTGCAATAGATAATTATGAACTAAAAGAGCTGTGCCTAAAATGTTTGCACAGCGCTCTGCACATTATGCTAATGTAGACACATATACACGATATGGCCAAAAGTCCACTTCTAATTGAAGCATAGAAACATAGAAGGTTGACAGCAGGAGACCATATGATCCATCTAGTCTGCCCTTATGTGTATACTATGGGGGTTATTTAAGAAGGGATAGTGCCACGGCAGGTAGTGCCTTATAGCGCCAGGCAGCGTCTGGTGAACGCAATTCTGGTGAGCGACTCTAACAGCGCCATGTAGCTTCCAATGTATTATTCCAGGTGGCTCAGCATATAGCGCCGGTGCTCTAGCTTCCAGAGCGCCAGGTATTACCTTTCGCTCACTGACGCTCTCCCATACATTTCAATGGCCGTTCATTTGCTTGTGTTTAAACAGCGTGTTTGACAATTTTTTTTCCGCTCAAATCATTGTGTGTCCTCTCCTGGCTGCAAACAAAAACTTTTAGAAACTTTTTTGACTTTTTATATTTTTATGCAGAATTGTATAGCAGCAGTTCTCTGCCTCACTGAAGACCCCAGGGAGGGGATTGGAAGCCCCCCCTCCCCCTTCCCCCCCCGGGGGAAGAGGAGACCCCTGGCGCTGGATCCCAGATGGAGATGAGCTTTTATTCATTTTTAGTCCTGCTAGCTGGGGATAATGCCAGGCATGTGTAGAATCTATGTACTTGGCACTTAACGAACGGAGAAGTGAGCACATAGATTCTAATTGTTTGAAATTTAAAGGGTTAAAGCAGCAGGCATGTCTCTCATAGTCTAACAGGCAGCCAGTAGAACAGAAAGTACAAAGCACTTTCAATTTTTCCCACTTGTAGTTTTAGAAAAGCAGAAAGTGACCTCAGTCATCTATGTATTATTCTGCTCACATGTATACCAAGGCTAATGTATTGTATGTGTACACACGTATTTCTCCTTCCCCGTCAGTCGCTGAGCCTTACCTGTGTTCACAAAATGTGAGTTTGTGAAAGTGCAGTTTCTAAAATATGTGTTCAGTGAGGTGACATCTTCAAAGTAACATCTATCAAACAGCGAGTCCTGGAACACGACAGATTTAAACTTCATGGATATAAACCTGCCATACACAAAGGATGACACAAGAAATGGTAGAGAATTCTGGGCAATAGATATTAGGCTTATTATTTGTTTCACTGTTAACAGTGCACCTATACTCAGAGGCAAGTTTATGTAGTCACCTTCTATCCCCAGGCCAGTGCCCCAATACAGCCTGTGTTTCTTTTTTTACTAAAGCCTTTGCCCAATATTTATAAAAGCACTAACAGGAAGTAGTATTATGCTATAATGGCAGTTAGGTTGAAATGCCTTCCATTGCTGAGCTGTTTGTACTGTAACTGAATGCATCATTGCAGGGGGTGAATGTTGGGCAAAGTCTTTAGTGACTAAAGAAACACAGGCTGTTTTGGGGCACTGGGCTGAGGCTATGAGGCCATGACATAAATTTCCCTCTGAGTATCGGTGCAGTTTAAAGCTGTGGAGAACAGGGAGATACAGAGATGAATGGTATGTTCAGTGATTTCCTGTGTCAGGAACTGAAATGGGGGAGGTTATGCTAATTATTTGGTAAAGCGAATACGACACTGTTGTTTATATATCCCTAAAAATTATGGTGCTGCTTTTTATCTTTACTAGAGAAAAGTTTGAGACTGCACTAAAGCCTATCAATTAGATCATAAATCAGGCGGTGTGCACAGGTGGGTGATCAATTCTAAAGACAAAATTATTAAGACAAGTCCCACTACATGTCAATCCACCCATTAACCATGGCACCACCGCTGTAATTTTCTTAAAAATACATGCTTTTATTTATAATTGATAAAGTATATATCAAAACATTACACGAGATTTTTAAAAAACATTGAAGACAATAGACAAAAGGAAGGGAAGCTTCTATGTGGGGGCTGTGGGAAAGGGGTCTGATACAAATAAATCACCTATCTATAAGGGTAAATACAGCCCTGGCTAAACAAAAAGTGTATAAGTTCTAACAGTAATAAACCTACTTCAATATCACCAAAAAATATATATATGTGTGTATCATAAGTGCCTAAAAAGGTGTAAGACTAATCCATAAAAAATATATGTTAATGTGTGATAATAACAAAACATTGTACCCACACTGACTACTCTGCTACTCTAATGAATAAGAACAACGCCAGGGAGGACCAAGGAAAGGTCCCCAATGTGAAGAGACAATGAACTCACGTAATGCACGACCACCTGCCCACAGCCCCGCCCGTCTACGCGTTGCGTGACGTCAGACCGCGTCACTTCCTCAGGACTAGAGTAGCAGAGTAGTCAGTGTGGGTACAATGTTTTGTTATTATCACACATTAACATATATTTTTTATGGATTAGTCTTACACCTTTTTAGGCACTTATGATACACACATATATATATTTTTTGGTGATATTGAAGTAGGTTTATTACTGTTAGAACTTATACACTTTTTGTTTAGCCAGGGCTGTATTTACCCTTATAGATAGGTGATTTATTTGTATCAGACCCCTTTCCCACAGCCCCCACATAGAAGCTTCCCTTCCTTTTGTCTATTGTCTTCAATGTTTTTTAAAAATCTCGTGTAATGTTTTGATATATACTTTATCAATTATAAATAAAAGCATGTATTTTTAAGAAAATTACAGCGGTGGTGCCATGGTTAATGGGTGGATTGACATGTAGTGGGACTTGTCTTAATAATTTTGCTTTTTATCTTTACATCACAGAATGTACCTGTAACCCCCCCCCCCCCCCCCCCCCACACACACACACACACACCGCCCCTATTGCAGGTACAGGTCAGCAATTAGGAAAAATTAACTTTTTGTGTGTTAAAATGAAAAATGTTACCGAGATGCAGGTTGCAATTCCCACTGTAAGGGAGAACCAAAATGCACATTGCTTTACCAATTAGAATAAACCCCCATTGAAAGGATCATGCTATTTATTTGGGTGAAGCAAGTGTAACTGTTAGCATGACCCCCACAGGATGTGCTTTTCAGTTGCAACTTGTATGTGAGTTAGGTTTATAATTTTAACACACAATAGAGATCTTGCCAAATTCATCTGGTGAAGCAAGTTTACCTTTGGGTGTGAACTGAAGCTTGCATCTGTTTAAAGAGGACCAAAACACGCCCTGGAGTCTCCGGGGCACACCACTGTGTGAAACCCCACAGGTCGCCTGAAAACTGCAGCAGCCGCATCCCCGCATTTATGATTGGCCGCTGTGGGCGCACTCCCTGTTAGAAGGTAGCGGGGCATGCATCCGCCAGTGTGCTCGGATATGCTCGCATTAGACGAGCTCTTCGACGAAAGGGCTCTAGCGGATCTGAACGTGCTGATTGGACGAGCGGCTATGCATGCGCCGTTGGATTGGGATGAGTTGAGTTTGTTCGGGTAACCTGATCGGAGGCAAGGACCAAAACCCAGGATAGTCATAATTAGAGATGAGCGAACTTCTCAAAAATTAGATTCGGGCGATTCGCCGAATTTCTCAGAGAAATTCGGGTTCGTCCGAATCGAACTTTTGTGAATCGCTCATCTCTGGTGGGAGCGGGGAGGCCGGCTGCGCTATCAGCGGGCGGCGGACACCGGCTTCCGCCGCCCGCTGACAGCACAGCCGGCCTCCCCGCTCCCACCATGCCGGCATTTTTTTTTTTTTATTTCAGGGAAAATTCGGTCAGCACGAACCACAAAAAATTCGGGTTCGTGCTGAATCGATTTTTCCCTGAAATTCGGAGCGAATTCCCTAATCCCTAGTCATAATCCTGGGTTTTGATCCACTTTTTAAATTGAACCCACCAAAACATTTTAATTAAAAAAAAATTGTGTTCTAATTTTTCCCAAAAACTTTCCTACCCCTGTGGTCTGGCATTTTTACAGGTGAGGTCCATCACCCCTACATGTGATTATTTGGGAAAAACTGAAACAATCATTTTTTATTGCACTTTCTTGTGTGTTAAAATGAAATACCTCAATGCAAGGCACAGCCAGATTGCACCTTACAAATCATTTGCACGACCCCCAATTCCCACCTGTCATTTCTGAACTTTATTTCATAGCAAAATGAGATGATCACAATGATAGGGACACATATACTTACTTATCATTGAGGAACTCTCCATTTTTATGAATCTGATTTTCCAGTGTGAAGTTAAAATGGTAGTTAGAGATGTTTTCTCCATTGAATGTTTTCACTCTCAGGGCATATTCATTTGCTTGGAGGTGTTTAATGACATCTGAGAACCAGACAGACAGTCCATAGTAACTGTAACAACAGAGAATAAAGTGTCAATAGACTAAGAACAACTGTGACTGCCAATAACACTGGAAAAAGGCTTTCAGCCTGCTTTCATACATAGACATTGTAATAGAACAACAGAAAATAGGAACATCAGCAGAAAAATAAAAAGGGGCCGATTCCCCCCCATGGGACTCTACTTACCATTTGGATGGCGGTCACATCTGGCTGCTTCAGGGCCCGATCCTCACCCCACCGCCAGCTTAGCTTGTCTGTAAATGACAGCACAGCTTAGCCATGCTCTTCAACATCCCCCCTCGCTCAGTGAAGTCTCGCAGGATTTCAGGGTGGCTCCATTGCATCCTGCATGTGCAGGCATGCGATCATGGGCCCCTGTGCATTGCCTCATGGAATGCAAGATGTCGCCGCCCGTCAAAAGGAATCCGAGGGACCCAGAAGTTGGATCCCCTGGTGAGGTGAGTAAATATTGTCCAAAGTTAAAACCGGAGGGGGGGGGGGCAGATCAGTGAGGATTAGGGGAAGTTTTAACCTCCCCGGATGTTCCTCTTTAAAGAGGGCTTGTTGTAACCATATGTGTAATAGGATTTGGTACTGTATGGAAAATACATGCAAGATGACTACATCAGTCCATTCCTCTAGTCTTGATCTTACATCCTCAAAGTCCCTCTGACTATTTCTTAAGCCTACTGATGAGCACTTTGTGTTGGAGAAACTGTACTACAGACTTCAGCTTAGTCTATGCTGGAGTGACGTTTGCTAGATTTACTGCAGCTGTGACAAGTTATGACACTAGATGGCGCTGTAACCAATGCTTAACTGTAGAGTCTATGCATTTTACTGCTGTGTTGTTATTTCCTGCGCTTGCAGTTACTCTGTACTTCTTTCTTTTTCCTGTCTATGTTATCCACTATGTAAGGTGACATGCTCTTACTACATTCATACTCCAGTAAAGCCAGTTCCTGTTATACCACTAATGTCTATCTGGATTATGACTCTGCTGCACCCAACACTCACACTCTGCAACACTTAGGTGGTTATTAGTTGTCTATAAATTGGTATTAGATGGATTAGGTTATGATCTGAGAGGCCCATTGCTGCTTTAGACTCCCTGTAGGCTCCATTTAATGTTATGTAGCAGTGGTCTAACATACAGTTCCCCCTTGTCGGGCAAATAATGTGCTGCATAAATGTAGGGAGCTCCTTGGTTAGATTTGCTTTGTTATTCATCCAAAATTATTACAATTGTCTTTTGGCAATCTTTTTTCTGTGGAATCTTTTTCCCGATCTCAGATAAACCATCCAGGGCCAGTTTAGACTTTGCTTGATTTAATAACTAATTATTTAATCACCATGCAGGTGCAAGAGCAGTTGCCAACATGGTGCTGGGGCTATGGGAACAATCGCCTCTTCTTCCAGTGAGTTCTTCTCTAAGGTAAGTAACATCTGAAATGTTTGTGATTAATCACACATAGTTCTGGGACAATTAGCTCCCATGGAGCACACAGCAGTTTGTTTCATTGGTTAATCACACACATATTTAACACTGTGGGGTCCTTTGCCACTGATGGCTGAACAAGTTGCTGAGCAGTTTCTTTTATAAAAGCTCCACTGTCTCTGTCTTAAAAGATGCTTGTGCAGATTGTTGACAAGAAAGAAATGGATTTAAAGCGGTCCTTCACTCTGAATAAGAGTCTATCTTATATGTTTCCCACACCCTGTACATACAGATTGCTCACATTAAAAATCATCCTACCTGCATCTACTGCATATTATGAGCCTTTAAACATCCAAGATGGCGGCTTATGGAAGCCGCCATCTTATCAGGCAGCCTGCAAACAGGAAGTGCCTCCTGACTGTGCTGCTCTGCATTCTGGGATTGCTGACCTTTACCTGACCCCAGCTCTGCTCTGTCTGAGCAAAGCACAGCTATAACCCGCCCCCCTGTACTTTATCCCGCCCTCCTCTCCTCAGTAAGTGTGATGCTTCTGAGTCAAGATGGCGGCGCCCGTATCCTAAATTCCTGAGCAGAGTTGCAGCCCAGTGGGGTAAAGAATAATAAGTTAGTGACTAAAAACGTAAAATATATTAATTTTAGATGCTCAGGAACCGTTTTTTAAGAGTTTGGGCTTTTCATTAAATCACGCTGAAGGTCCAGTTTAAGACAGATACAGATATGTGTTGGAAAGATCACTCACACATCTTAGAATGCTGCGCGTTAGCTGCGAACTAATTATATTGTAACAGCAGATACGTGGCTGCTTTTACATTGTAACAGAGCAAAGTGCATTCCCTTTTTACATTATTAACTACAGCTGCATGACTCACAGTTACAATGCATAAACCAACAGCTTTGTCTATTAAGTGACAGTATAAATTCATGAAGCAGCAAATGGCGACACGCAATTAATGTAAGCCTTTCAATTTTAGCCTCCTGGCTGCCAGGTAAGAACCTTTTTGTTATTATAATGAATTATACCCCTGAACTGATGGTCTGTTAATGTTTTTTATCCACTGGGCTAAATTTATTGCTTAATTACAGTGTATATGCACATATTTATTGAGCAATTTTTTTGTATATATCCGACAACTTAATCAGATCATTTTAGTGTGTTGTGGATACTTTATTTATTTAAAGTGGACCTATCACCAGGAGTTTGACTATCCTAGTGATGAATTCTTGCCCCAGGGGCATACCGAATTGGTGTGGAATGTCCCACTTTACTCACCTTTCTGCTGCTCCCACGGCGCATGCGCTTTAAGCTGTGCATACCAAAGCATGGCATAAAGCCACTGTTTTGAACGGTGCATCAGCATAGGCAGTGCCAGTGGCGGCATACCTGGTTCCCCTGTGGAGTGGGTGCTCCTGCATGCCCAGCCATTAGAATAGCTGGCCGCTGGAGCGTGCACAGCTGCAGGGATGCAGGCAATATGGCAACGGTCCGCAATAACAGTGAGGAACCAGGGAAATGTAAGGGGGCTTACAGGTGGCCTGAAGGGGCTCACACAGTGAGGGGCACCTAGTGGACGCGGCGGTGATAGGTCCACTTTAAGTATAAGGAAAGTATTCAGCATGTAGACCCAGCATGTGTTCTTAGTCTGTCTTTGTTATACGTCTTTCTTAGGTTAGCTTTTTTGGTATTTGTTATGTAGACGATTCATTAAAGTTTGTATACATTTTGATTACAATTTGAGTATTAATGAGTGCCTTTTTACCACATAACAGCAGGATTCGGTTATGCTTGTTGCAATGGATAGCGTTGCAGCAGCATGGGGTTTTTTTTTTACACGTGTGATGCTGCTGCCACTGCGAGCCAGCAATAGGTGGAGGTTTTTCTTTTCTACAATAGAAGTCTGTGCAGCAGACTTAAAGGAGCAGTATCGCGAATTTTTCTTGGTGACTTATATTTAAATGGTACTTTGAATGTAGATAAGTGTTGGAGTAAGAATTACAAATGTAGAAAAAAATGATGTGTGTGTTGAGCAGCTGGAGACTAATAGCTGATGTTTATGTCTTGTCAGTGTCGGGCGCCGACACTCTGGCCTGTTCCACACTGAGGAGAGGGGTGCAACAATGTATCAGTTCCACGCTGAGGAGAATGTATCAAAGTCTCAGCTGTTCAGTGCTGGCAGCCGTCCAGCATCAGATAACAACATTGCAACATTGCCTGGCCAGAACTTATATCTAAAACAGAGAGAAAAGCTCTAGAAGTCATTTAGCTGATTTTGACAGTTTTCCCTTCATGTTGGCTCTGCTGCAAAATTGTTCAGTTTACCATTTTCTCTTTTTTTTCCATATGATCTTTCTTTCAGCTTTGTGTGTTTTGAGCAAAGCCCAACCCAGGATTTTCACTATCTGGAGTTTTGTTTTGTGCCCCTAGGGGCATCCCGACTTGGGATGCCCTGATATGTGAAATCCCCAAGTTCGCCTGTGAAAACGTACCTTTCCCTGTCCCACAGCGCATGCGCGGGCTCTCATCCAATCAGATCTGTTTGCACACAGATGGGGAACCTGAGCAGTAACCTTCCTGGCCGCCCGGCCTGTCTAAATGACTATCTGCGTGAGCGCACCAGAAAAATGGGGGGATCTGTGGTTATCCAGGGGTCGTTTCACACAGTGGGGCATCCCGATTTAGAATGGGGTTTTGTTCCACTTTAATACTTTTAGATTTTCCTTCACAGTTATTCAAAGAAGAATTTCAGTCATTTTCAGTCAGTTTAGTTTATTTTGTATAGATTTTACACATTTGAGTCACCTGGTCTCATAACAAAAGCAGCACCTCACACACACACACACAGCCGTTACCACTGATTACAGTGTCAGCCTCTGAGGTAAAGTGTTGCTAGGAGACCAGTGGGCTAAATGAAGCAGCTCACTAAATATAAACCCAGCAGATCCCCCTATTCAGCAAATGGACTGAGCTATTATAATTATACAATTTAAAAGAGAGGCATATATTTTTTTCTTTTTCTATCGCCAGATTATTTATACACATGTTATAAGCTATTGTATGGCTATTTAATTATTTATCTTTTTTAATGCAAATTTCGCGATACTGCTCCTTTAAGCAGCATATCTAAAAGATTCATTCAAATTCGGGATGCCTCCGAGGGACCTTTCTTGCTGGAAAAGAGAGTAGTAGCTGTAATGCTATGCACCTAGAGGGTTACATGGCTGGCAACCAATGCAAAAACAAAAGTGCTTTCGAGAGCAGGCTAGTTTCATATCAATGTGAATGTAGAGCATTCACGCTTTCGGGCGAGCACCCCGTTTTCGCATGTGAAAAGCTGCCCATAGTATGCTATGGGAGCTTTCACTTGTCATTTGCACCTGCAGAGTCCTGAGGGAGCAGCACTCGCGATCTCCCTCCATGTGAGTGGAAAACGCAAGCTCAGAACATCCTCCACTCACTGACACCAGCGATTGCAGGGCGCTCGGGTTGAAAGCGCAAGCGCTCCACAATTGGACTAGTCTGAACCCAGTCTGATATGTTTCACCAGCACCCCACCATTAACAGTACTGGACGAGCAGCTCTGGAAGCCATTTTGGAGATACATCAACACTAGTTTCAATTTTAAAATCTTCTTTTTGCATACATAGATCCAAAAGTAAATTGAGCATATAAGAAAATTTGCTGATGAGTAAAGCTTACCCAAACGACAGACTGAGCCACACTATAGTCAGCTTCATTGTGTTATCTCTGACAGGATAGTCAAAGCACCTCATGAACGTTAACCAGATCTGAAAAACAATGTATAATATTACCATTCATATGAGACGAATGATCGCCCCCATCACAATACAGCACGTCTAATAGCATAAAGATAAAAGGAATTAGTAGGCTAGATAATTACATGCTTGCACATTGATTCATTTTACATGGTAGCAGAAAATAGCAGCAGTGTGGGAGGGACCTTTAACATGTGTCCTGTGCAGGGCTACCAAGATGAAGATGCATTCATTTATTCTGTATTCTAAACATGAGTGCTGAACTCCAACTTAGTTTAGAAAAATTGATTTAGATGAAAAAAAAACACTACTAGATGAATTCTCATGGGCCTTATTAATGAAGTGTGCCGTTTAGCATCTTTAACTACAATGTCGCGGGAAGCCACAACGCCCAATGCTAGCTAATTTGCTTTGATTGTTGCACTAGGTATTTGGTGACCAGTGTCAGCGCCGACTGCCGGTTATACCAGCGCCAGTGAGCGCCACTTTATAGCGCAGTCTTTTTCGTGATGCACAGTGTATTTATTAATTTTTGGCGTGCTAAAAAGATTGGTGCTGTATTTTTCCCGCGCTGATTGTTTTTTCATCATTACAGTTACACAATATCACTACTGGGAACAGTGCGTTTAGGCAGCGTTTCAGTTGTTCATATTACACATTAGTAAGCAAAGAAAAAATGATTTACAGTGGACCAAAATGCATTTTGACTATCCTGGGTTTTGGTCCTTGCCCCCAGGGCACCCCGATCGGGGGTGCCGCGCTGTGTGAAATCCCCCAGGTTGCCCGAACAAACACATCTTCCCGGTCCTACGACGCATGCGCGGCTGCTCGTCCAATCAGCATTCTCGGATCTGCTCAAGCCCTTTTGTCCAGGAGCTTGTCTAATACGAGCGGATCAGAGCACGCTGACAGCTGCATCCCCCGCTACCATCTAACAGGGAGCGGGCACACGCCTGCCATTCACAAATGCCTGGTGCGGGCACGTACCCTGCTAGAGGGATAGTGGGGATGCGGCTGCTGCTTGCGCATGCGGCGTTGCACCAAGAAAGATATAGGTGACCTGGGTGCTTCCACACAGCGGGGCATTCCAATTTTGGATGCCCTGGGGGGAAGGAATCAATTGGACCGGGAATCTTATAGATTCCTGGGCCAATCTCTGTGGGTTTTGGTCCTCTTTACCAAGAAAAAAAGACATTAAGCGACATCTAGTACCAGTATTTACATTACTGATAAGTCACAATGCAAGTTTGGTACAAATAAATGTGTGCAATATTAATTATAAGCATAGAATCTTTTACTACAGTTCTGCCCATTGTGCTCTATGTGATCTTGACGTACAGCACCACTATACACTGGCGCAGCTTCAACCAGAGCACTCACCAATGCAACCTTTAAGTGGGTAGTGTTAATTTAGACGCAGCATGAAAGCTGTTTGGCGCTGCCTGTTTTTCGTTTGTTAAATTACAAATTCAGTGCCGCTGAGGCCCAAAAATTTGCCCTCAGTGGTATTAACAGGCTTAATATTACATGAACTAAAAGCAGAACAAAAGTCTATAAACTAACTCTCCCCCTGCCCCCCAAACCAATCCCAAAGCAGCATATTAAAGACATTCTGCAAGCAAAAAACACTCCTCCGCAGGCGAATGATGTTAGTCCGGTGATCACATACTTATCGGATTGTGTGATCCAGTCCTGTGCCACGTGCTGTCCACTGCCAACTCCACTGCCACTCTCCTCTATGCAATTGTTGATGGACAGCTCCATGCCATTTGTCATATATATATATATATATATATATATATATATATATATATTATTTCATAAACAAACATATTTTATAATAATGAATAATAGTGAAAGCCAATTATGACTGAACAACCTCTACACTGAAATATTATGTAGTCAGTGCTTCAAGTAGAGTGATACAGACTGGAGACTGGATGCAATGAACGCTCACATGCAAACAATCACTTACACCATGCAGCTCTGTGCGGATCCTGACAAAGCATCTCCTGTACCATGTTGCTGTGTCTGTCTCAATTTCAATGAAATCATCAATTTGCTTGGGAACCTTGATGCGCTGCACCTGTAAGAGATGCCATCACATGTTTATCTACTAGAAACAAGCATTTACAACATTTAACCCTGCTTTCATCCTTATGTCCTGCTCTGGTCATTAGAGCATCTCATCATTAGAGAATACTAGTATTGCTGCTTGAATGTTGCCACTTTGGTCCAGAATATTGGCAACATTTAGTTGAAATTCTAAGGCTAACGTCTGGGAAATCGCTACTTCCCTTTTGTGTGTTCCAGCATGGTTTGCAGACCAGGAATATCCTATTGGTTTCTCCCAGCAGTTTGTATATAACTGTGCGTCTGCTGGCCCTGCAAACCCAATTGGTTTCCTGCGGTCACATGAACAGCCATGACCCACGTTGTGGGTGGTTGTCTACAAAGGTTCACCCGAATTGGATTGCCCCTGTGCTGCCACAATGAGGAGACCTCCAGCCTATTTCCTATTCGATCTACCAGTCTGTAATGCTAGTAATTTATCCTAAAATGCTAGGGTTCCTCTTTAACAAACTCTTATATATTTAAAGGGACATTCAAGTTTTGATATTAATCATAGGACTATGCACACTTTCTTAAATAAATCACTATTATTAATTAACGGGGTGCTGCAATACAGGGAAATGCTCGGTCCCTCTGTATGTTAATAATCAAAATAAGTAAAATGCACATCCTCTATTTATCTTTGCTATTTAATATGGATAATTATTTCATATACAAAAAATAAATTATTGACACACTGGTATAAAACCTACTTCATCAAACACTAGAATTCGGTCATAGCTACCAGGGTTTAAATAGCATTTAAATAGCGTATAAAAAGTAGAAGACCTATGTGTCCCCATCTCAACAAGTGTTGAGCTATCCAATTTGTGCAACTGTGCTAATCCCCTAGATATAGCAGCAAATGCAGGAAATGTTATTATTAATCATCATGTTACAATCTAAACAATGTGCAGTTTCCAGCAGCAGAAAGAGAACAAACAGAAATATGCTCAGCCAAACAATGTATCTACATCAGTGCTCTATACATAAAACGTGAATCATATATACAAAGTGAAACATACAACAATGCAATAAAACCACAATCATTTACCAGAAAACGCCCTTTCCCCAAGCAGGCCTACCTCTCTCATCCATGCCTCGAATCTTTTAAATGGAGATCCCCCGTGTGGCCAGAGTGACGTCACTTCCTGTCGTGAAAGGTACGAGGCAGGGATAAGAGAGGTATGGCAGCACTGATGAAGATACATTGTTTGCCCGAACATATTTCTTTTATTGTTTATTTTTTTATTTTCCTGGAATAATGCTCCACTGTCTCACTAGAACATTGTCTTATTTCAACTGCAATTTTTGTGTCTAGACGCTTTTACCCATAGTGCAATGCTTGGACAAGGTATTGGAGTGGGTAATGCTACTGGTCCCCACTTGCTGGCTCAGAGGACAGGCATTTAGAGGTTAGTGGTTCTTGCCTGTAAAAATAGAACAGCATTTTTCATTCTTATTCTTGTTCTTTCACCCATGATGGTGAAGGGAATTACATCAGAAATTGTGTCAGGTCTATCAGGGATGAGACCTGCCTTGTCACCTAAAGCCAACATACAACCTCCTGTGCCATACTACAGAGCAGTGACTATACTGCAAGTACTGTCTTACCGTAAAGACTTTCTCAGGCTGTCCACGTGCTCTCATGTTTGTGTCATGGATTTGTTTCAGGATCATCCAGGCTTCATCATGTTTCCCAGTCTATAGTACCAAACATAAAAGCAGGACCATAATATATTAGTCATAAAACAATAGATTCCATTTATTACACACTACTGCCTATTATTATTTATATTCAGGGAAGGTAAGCCAATGAGCCCCACAATTTGTAGATATTGCAGAGCTCCTTCTGATGGGGACCTGGCAACAATCGCCAGTTGCCTATCCCTCATTGAAAACAAAGAAGGGATGGCTCAGACCAATTTATAACTAACCTGGGAGGTGTACGGAAGCAGGGCACTTAGGGTAGACAAGTCTTAAAGGGGCCACAGCACTCAACCCTGTTAGCTTGCAGCCAAATTTATAATCTGTCTCTGAATCTGGTCTGAAGCTGTACTGTAAGGCTTTTGACCCTTCCACCCCATGCACTGCACTCGAGGTTATAACCTCAGATAAGCTGCTCCCAATTTATCTATTGCATTGTATGTCCCAAATGGGGCTCTCATAGATATATTAGGACTGCCCCTCACAGAGGCACCTTGGCGTTTGGTGGTGCAGCTTCACCATACTTTTGCAGATGTGTGTGGGCCGAGACCTCTGTTTTAACCAGATTTAAAGACAGATGAAAAGTTTGGCTGCAAGCTAATGGGGTTGGGTGTTGTGGCCCCTTTAAACCAGACCTTCACCATAATTTATTGAAAATCCCAAACCCTTAAAAAAACGATTCCCCAGCATCTAAAATTAATATATTTTAAGTTTTTAGTCAGAAGGCACTTCCTGTTTGCAGGCTGCCTGATGTCCCATGAGCCGCCATCTTGAATGTTTAAAGGCTCATAACAAGCAGTAGGTGCAGGTAGGATGATTTTTAATGTGAACAATCTGTATGTACAGGGTGTGGGAAACATATAAGATAGGCTCTTATTCAGAGTGAAGGACCGCTTTAAGACTTGTCTATCCCACATTGAACTGAACTCCACAATAAAAGGTAAGTATCTTTTGAATTGGACTCAAACAAGACCTAAAGTGTAAAAAGATTTAGGTCCAGTAGAAACACTTCTATAGGGGTCGTTGGAAATCAGGATGCCCCACAGTATGAAACTCACTTAATACAGGTGAGTGTTATATATTGCTGCAGCATCCCTGCTCTCATTTCTCTGCGGCAAACCACCAGCAGATCATTGGGTCTGTTGGGTAGGTAGAATAGGGATAAATTAAAGAGGAGCCTTGTCTACCCTGGAGACGTTTAGGTTGATTCCCCCATCCCTAGGCCATCCAGATTTGCAATTCTCTACTGTGTAAAATCCTCTGGATCACCTACTATACACACCTCGCAATCCCAAGACACATGCATGGGCCACAGCCACATCCCAGGCATCCACTCATAAGCTTCACCTATAGTCAAGCCCCCCGTTTGCCGGGATGCTTTAAACGCCTCATCGGACACAAGACTTAATAATTCAAAGATTGTAAACTCACAGGGGTGAAGACGGATGAACAATCACGATAACAGCTCCAAGGGAGAAACACGGGAAGGGTCAAAGGTCAAGCCGGGAAATCAGAGAGTCAGTAGCATAAGGGGCTGAGACAGGTTCCCTGGCAGGCAGCGGTCATGGAATAGTCTTGCTAGCAAGGTCGGAAGCGATCAAACATGAGTCTCAGGAACAAAAGCACCCAGCTAAACATTATCACAGACAGTGAGAGAGTGAGGAACGGACGATATTGGGCAGAGGGGAACTGGGCTCATTGGTTAACTGAACAACATATGGGCTGATTGCCCAGATTAACCTTTAGGGCGTTTCGCCCACAGTAATCTTTGGGCTCATTAGGCCTTTAAACTAACCTCCGGCAGCCACGTTGAGTACAGTGCCTCCGGAGGGCACAAATCAGCTGTGCGTGCGCGCACGAGTACAGGAGTAAGGGATGCGGCGGGGAGAGGAGGAGCCAAAAGTGCTCGGTGCCGATAGAGCCGGGTGGAGGGAGACCCAGCCAGCCGCCCGAGCCCACGCCGCCCAAGGACACCAGGTAAGTGTGTTGTGACAATGTGGTCCCTCTGAAAATGAGTTTGACACCCCTCTGTAGGGGAACAGGGGCACCATGGCCTCCCCAGGCAACACGCCATCAACACAAGGGGCACACAGTGAAGCTGTATCCCCAGGGCGGAAGGCCCCCACCATGCTAGTTTGCTACAAACTTCTGCCTCAAGGTTTACTCAATGTTTGTAAATGTTTTGTGCTTCAATGTATGTGAAGCTTGTTACAAACTACCTTAACCTGCCTTAAGCACTGTACCAAGCATGGCTACCACTTTCTACAACAAGCCTGCCAAATAAGTCCTAACTAATCCACTTTCCATTTTATTACAAAATGTAAAAAATATCCATTTTTATTTTTTGCACATATTTCACCCAAAAATATTGAGAATACACAAGAAATGACAAACAAGACATTTCATGTTAAAGCCCAGATTCTGCTGAAAGATAAATATATAATATTCCTGGGAAATTTCCTGGGAAATCCCTGGACATTCCTTTAGAAATCACAGTTAAACATGTATAGTGCAAAATGGTGAAAAATAGCCGAGCAACAGAGGGTGACAAAATCTCTAGGTGAGCTGACACAGGGTTAAAGACGTGATGAAATGGCCATAAGGAAGGTAGTCAGAATTCACTGTGGGCTGCACTACTTTTCAGGTGGCTGGTCAGATTTTACAGAACTGCCAATATTGCCCAGGTCCTATGTTTTGAAATTTAAGTTTCTCCACTCCCTGCCTCTTGAATCTTCTCTAACCCATTCTCCTTTTTCCAGCATCAATTTATCCCCCAGTCCATATAGCCTCAGCAACCTGTCAGGGAGGTATACCCACCTCTGCCACATTATCAGTTTTTACAATACTAAAGCTTCAGTACCATCACTGGTACTGTGTCCAGCCTCCAATGGATTCCAGTGTTGATGCCCCTCTGCTGGCTGCTGAGGTTTGGGGTAGTGAGGTCAGATAAAAAAAATGAAGATTACCTTACCAGCGCAAGTTCTGAGCTCCCACCTTGACCCCTCTGCTGCTGCCAGAGTTGGTAAAGTATTTTTTTTTTTATAAACTTCCAAATCCACCTCAGCATGGGGTGGGGGTGTCATCAGCAGTGGAGTTCAGCAGGGGCTTTAAAGAGGAGCAATGGTCTTCCTCAAATAAGGATGCCCCAGGGATGAGGAAATCTCAGGGGCATCCTTATTTGTGAGCTTTTTTCGAGGCTCTTGTCCTGGGCACCTTGGTTCACATGATGCACAGTGGTTTTGAAATATTGCAATGCAGGGAATTGTGGAATACAATGTGTTTTGGGAAATTCATATTTTACACAAAAAGCTTTATCATCTCCCCCTATAGCATAGACAGTAGCATCCTCACCTCTAAGAGGAAGCGTGGACTTTCTGGCATGAAAGTGAGGGCCACGACAGCAGAGACACAGGGCAAGGCACACACAATGACAAACACCCTCCAGCTGTGGAACTGATACGCTGATCCCATGCTGAAACTCCATCCTAGAATAGACAAAAATAATATATTATATAAAGGTTGTATGTGTTATATCAGGTTTACCACTGGTTATTGTTTATTGTAATCCCGCCTGGATTACTGTAACATCCTTCTTTGTGGCTTACCAACTAACAGACTGGCACCCCTCCAATCTATCCTGAACTCTGCTGCTCGCCTCATCCAGCTCTCCTCTCGCTCCTCCAGTTCTGCACCTCTCTGCCAATCGCTACACTGACTGCCAGTCCCACAGCGAATCCTGTTCAAAACTCTAACTCTCACATACAAAGCTCTCTCCAACCAGGCCCCTCCCTACATCTCAT
This sequence comes from Gastrophryne carolinensis, assembly GCA_027917425.1. NCBI lineage: Eukaryota > Metazoa > Chordata > Amphibia > Anura > Microhylidae > Gastrophryne > Gastrophryne carolinensis. The sequence goes on along the minus strand of CM051234.1, from coordinate 572,520,868 downwards.
CTCTAATCCAACAATATCAACCTAGACGCAGCCTCCGCTCTGCTGCTGACCTTCTCCTGTCCTCCACCCTGGTCACCTCCTCTCATGCTCGCCTCCAGGACTTCTCATGTGCAACTTCAATCTTCTGGAATGCCCTCCCGCACCCAATCCGCCACTCCACAACCCTCAAAACCTTCAAAGGCGCTCTTAAAACTCACTTATTCAGACAAGCATATAATCTGGCCTAACCAGTCTTCTAAAAGGCACATGCCACAAATCTTAATACTGACTGTTTGTGATCCTTCCCCCTCGTCTTCACCCCTCTTCCTTTAGACTGTAAGCTCGCAAGGGCCGGGCTCTCTCCCCTATTGTATCTTGTACTCAGAATATCCACTGTCAAATCTGTAAAACTGCATTTGAAATAGTATATGTACCATATTCTACCCTGTCTGTAATTACTAATTTGTAAAGCGCTACGGAAGATGATGGCGCTATATAAATAAACAATAATAATATTAATAATTGTTATGCTGCCACACATTTTCCTCTCCTTGATGGTGGTGTAACTTTCTCTTTCCTCAGTGCTGAGTTTCATGCTGAGGAAGGAGATTCTGTTCTGTACATATCCCTTTTAATTTCTATTAACCTTTATAATAATAAACCATTCCTAGTACTAGTTTGCATCATCTAATGCCGATATTCTCCTAAATGAAATGCAGATACTTGTGGATTCAAGGTACGGGGTGAGTCCAAGCTATCTCTGGAAAATTGTCTGCAGTGATTTTCTGCTGGAGTAATTGAGAAGTTATCATGTAACCATTATGACAGCTGAGTGCAGAAAAAAACATAATGTGCCATTTAAGAGTTTGAACAAGTCTGCATAACTTACCAGCAACCTTATGTGAAAAAGCAGTGCTTACAGCTAAAACCAAACTCTATATTGTTTTCATACCAATGTATGTCTGGAACGCCATTAGAGAGATCTAGCTATAATTCCGGTTTGCTAAATGGGTTATTTAAGTTAATCTAATAGAAGAGCGCCTTCCTCAGAGAGAAAGTGAGGCCTTAGTATCTAATGTGGTTTTAACCCTTAATCATTCTCTATCTAAAAAATAATTAAAATGGTGAAGTTGGGCATTAAGCAGTAGACTGGGAGGCCGATTCATTAACAGCGGCAGGTAGCGACAGTTGAGCGGCTGTAGCGGCATTTTCAGAGCGCCCGCTAGTAGTCGCTGTGCTTGGCCGTTGTTCGGTTGTTGACAGCGAATCAGTCCGTGTGCAGTAATGTTGAATATTGGGTGAGGAGTCGCAATTTGACAGGTTCCGCGCTGTATGGGAGCGCATGATAGCGACTGGCCATAGCAACCGGCTCCCACCATATTCATGAACAAATCGCGCTGTGAAATGCTTGTTTAAACCCCAGAGCGCTGGCGGCGATGGGTTAAAAGTAGTTTTTTAACCCCCAAACAACCATATTTTTGCAAACCAAAAAAAACAAGTTTTTTAAATAATTTTGTAATATGAATACATTAATATCAGACCTGTAATATCAATTCTGCACAAATTTTTTTTTTACCTTAAAAGAAATATCTAACATGGCAGAAGTGGTCACAGAATTTTTCACATTTAAAAAAAAAAAAAAAAAAAAAACATTAATAACAATTAATTATGAATATTTAAAGATTGTTCCATTGAAATGCATTGGAGAGCGCCAGGTAGCGAGAGGTCATACCTGTCGCTGTTCAAGGTCGGACGCTGGCGCTGTGGGCTGAGGCTGGAATAATGATGAATGAGTGGCTATCTGTCGCTAAGCAGGATCGGCTTGATAAATGTGTGATTGTGGTGGGGAGCCAGCGTTCTCGTGGCGGTGCCCGTCATTACCGGTCGCTCACCAGTCGCTACCTGTCGCTATTCCTTCATAAATATGGGCCATAGAGTGGTATGCTACATGCTTGTGAACCAGGGTGTTAGAAATGTCCCTTCCAGCCAAGACAATCAGTTACTTTATAATGAATTTGGTCAGATACAATCAAATACGTTCTATCTGATCACTCAGCTTTAGACAGTGCCCTGAACGGTGACTACACTAATGGAAAACTAAAACATATATCATCAAGATAGAACATGGGCCTGAGCCACTGCTTCCAATACCAACAGCATAACACTGAGCGTTATACTGAACTGTTGATTATCAGAGCAAATTTCAGAGAATGGTATTCAAAAAATTAATGAAAGAAAAGCAATTAAACAAATGGAAAGCACACCATAAATAATGGCAGTGTATAGTGGGGTCCTGATCTGAATTTCCTGGTATTAGCCAAAGGTTTTATGTTAAGCAGGGTTTTGGGTTGCGTAGAATCTGTTCTGATGAAGGTTTGCCTTTCAAGTGCAGGCACATCTTGGTCTGGCATTTAAAATAAACAAAAGCTCCTGCTGTCATCACTCAGCAAACTCTTTTAGTGGGGTCCCAGGTGGAGCAGACACTCTGGGCACCTCTCTAGACATGCCAGGGAGGCGGGTGTCCTTTCTGCTCATTGCCATCCTGGTTCTGGCAGTCTATATAGGCCTCGAGTCCACAAAGAGGCTGATTCATTACTAGCGCCAGGTACCGGCAGATGAACGTCTGTAGCGAAGCGCTCAGAGCGACCGCTAGTAGTCGCTGTGATCGGCTATGGTTCGCTAGATGTCGGAAAATGACATTTTTTTCTGCTAAAATAATTTTCCATAGCTTTTTTTGATTATCAGTGTGTAATTTGGTCAACAACTAAAACACAGCCTTAACGCACTGAAAGTTTGTCCCCAACAGTGATATCCTGTAACTGTAATGATGAAATGTTGATCAGCAGTGGAAGAATACAGCGCCAATATTTTCAGGGTGGAAAAAGTAATAAATACACTGGGCAGCGCCGAAAAGACAGCATTACAAACTGGAACTCACTGGCACTGGTATGTGTCTTTCAGCGCCATTGTAGACTGGGAGGCATTACGAGCGCCAGGTATCGGCAGATGAGCGTCTGTATAGCAGCGCTTAGAGCAAATGCTAGTATACGCTGTGATCAGCTATAGGGTGCTGAAACAGAGCGCCTCAGTCGCTGTAGTAGCCTGGCCAGCATTGATGAATGTTATGTATGTTGGGCGCTCTAACACCAGTATAGCATTGCAACGAGCGAAAGGTAGCTCTCAGCGACTCCATATTCAACAAAAAAACATACACACAGAGTGCCGGCGCTCTAACATAGAGCGCCAGACACTGTGTGATTAAAGTCTGTTTTTGAACACATATCCACCAGTAACAAAGCGAAAACACATGGAATTACATTGTTGTAACATTGTGACAAATGAATACTTTAATACCAGACCTGTAATGACAATTCTGCATATAAATATAAAAAATCAAGAAAGTTTTTAAAAATTACTCTTTCTAGGCCAGGAGAGGTGACACAATTAGAGAGAAAAACCCTGTTTAAACGGAACGTCCATTGAAATGTATGGGAGAGCGACAGGTAATACGCTATACGCTGAGCCGCCTATAATGATACATTGTACGCTACATGGCGCCATTAGAGTCCCTCACCAGAATTGCCTTCATAAATGTGGTTTTGCGTACAGCGCCCGGCGTTCACCAGACGCTACCTGTCGCTACGAGGCACTACCTGGCGCTATCCCTTGATGAATAAACCCCATAATAGCAGCACCAAAAAAGAAAAAGATACCAACAGGTGCACTACTAGATAAGGCCCATTAGTCTGTTTTTTGAAAAATAAAAAACTACATTTTTAGCCTTTTCAAAATGTTGTGATTCAGCAAAGAAAAAACGCTTATTTTTCTACACTATTTTTTTCACTTGTCTTCTCCAATGAAGTGAAAAAAAATTGTCTAAAGTGAAAAAAATACAACTGAAATCCAAAATTTGCTAAAAAATAGCGTGATTCAGCACTGTTGTGACTAGTTTTTACTACTCTTCTGAACAAATTATTTACAGCTGCCCTGAGCAGGTGTAAAAAATACTCTGGTAAAAATGTTATTTTTACCTAACAAGCCAAATCAGCAATTGGCAGCATGTTATTTTATATTAGTGTAAAGACATACGGAATTCACTTTTACATTTTTTATTACTGTTTTAATTTACATCTAAAACATTTTTTTTTTTTGTTTGTTGAATCAAGCCCATAGAATTAAAGTGTTTGGGGCAAGTCAAAAGTTAAAACAAAAAATATCAGTAGTGTTTGAAGCCCGGGTTTGGCTGATGCCCGGCTGGTGGCTGGGGTCAATTACCCCATCTGCTGTACCGGTAGCCACCAGCTGGTGTCAGCAGTGCTCTGGCTGCTCTCACCCCATCTGCAGTTCCATCAGCCACCAGCGGGTGCCAGCAGAGCCCTGGATGCTCTCTCCCCATAATCTACTGCACCTGGTGTGTGGGGCTATTTAAGTAGGATCTGCCCTTCACCTGGTGCAGCAGGATTTTGTTTTGCTTGTGTGTTTTGTGTCTGGTGATCTGAACCAAAGTCTGTACCTGTACCTACCGGAGTCTGGAGACTGCTGGCATCTGTCATAAGGCCCTTGGGTGAGTGCGCCAGCACCTTAGGGTTTCTTTTTTTGTTATTAGCCATTTTGTTAGTTAGCCCTATTTTTGTATCTGAATATAAGATTTTTTTGTTTCCATTTCCTTTATTAAAACCTTTAATTACATTTTGTTTTGTTGTGTCTTTGCTCTGGTCAAACTGTCTGCTCCCTGGCGGAGAGTTCATTTTGGACAACTCTCCGGCCTGACAAGTAGCTTAACTTACATGGGGAGGCCGATTCATCAATAGCGCCAGGTAGCGACAGATGAGCGACTGAAGTATGGCGCTATGAGCGCCGCTAGCGTCAGCCGCGGGCGTTAGCGATTCGCTATAGCAGGCCTCCTCAGTCGCTACCTGGCGTTGTTGGGAACAACGCCTACATTGCTGAATATGATGTTGGCCATCAGCTTTGTAGGCGCTGTCAGTCAGTGTGACCACGCTATTCTACACAGTGCCTGCGCTTCGCTTTGCTGTGGCCTGGCCATCCAGTACCTTCACAATAAAACACAATGCAACATGTTTTTTTACTTTTTGGAGTTTTTATTTTGTGTTGAAAAGGAAATTAAATTAAACCAGATATTAGAATATAAATGCAAACTAAAACATAATTAAACACATAGCCACATTTTAATTTATTTTATTTATTTTTTAAATAAAAAGGAAATACAATTAAACCACCAATGAGAAAGAAAATGAAAATAAAAACATAACTGAGAAAGAAAAGGAAAATAGAAAAGGAAAATAAAAACATAAATGAGAAAGAAAAGGAAAATAGAAAAGGAAAATAAAAACATAAATGAGAAAGAAAAGGAAAATAGAAAAGGAAAATAAAAACATAAATGAGAAAGAAAAGGAAAAGAAAAGGAAAATAGAAAATGAAAATAAAAACATAAATGAGAAAGAAAAGGAAAATAGAAAAGGAAAATAAAAACATAAATGAGAAAGAAAAGGAAAATAGAAAAGGAAAATAAAAACATAAATGAGAAAGAAAAGGAAAATAGAAAATGAAAATAAAAACATAAATGAGAAAGAAAAGGAAAATAGAAAAGGAAAATAAAAACATAAATGAGAAATAAAAGGAAAAGAAAAGGAAAATAGAAAATGAAAATAAAAACATAAATGAGAAAGAAAAGGAAAATAGAAAAGGAAAATAAAAACATAAATGAGAAAGAAAAGGAAAATCGAAAAGGGAAATAAAAACAGAACTCAGAAAGAAAATGAAAATTAAAATAGGAAGTAGAATGCAAAAGAAACTTTCAACAGAATTAAACACATAGCCACATGTATCTATATATAGTAGATTTTATTTGTCAAATCTACAAAAATTAAAAAAGGAACAGAAGAGAAAATGAAATTCAAAATTCAAACAGAAAGGAAAAAGCAAAGTAAAGGGAAAGAAAGTTTTTAAAGTGCCAAATAGGGATCAGGGTGCATCTCTTGGTGCCTGAAAAAATAAGAAAAGTGCAGTTAGTATAGATCTTTAAAGTAGTATTGTTGTTGCCAATAAAAAAATGCATTACTTGATAACCAACATTGGCGTCTTAAACCCCCCTTAGAGTGGTTGGGATCATCTTACACCCCCCTTAGAGTGGTTTGGGTCATCTTACACCCCCCCCTTAGAGTGGTTTGGGTCATCTTACACCCCCCTTAGAGTGGTTGGGATCATCTTACACCCCCCTTAGAGTGGTTTGGGTCATCTTACACCCCCCTTAGAGTGGTTTGGGTCATCTTACACCCCCCCTTAGAGTGGTTTGGGTCATCTTACACCCCCCTTAGAGTGGTTGGGATCATCTTACACCCCCCTTAGAGTGGTTTGGGTCATCTTACACCCCCCTTAGAGTGGTTTGGGTCATCTTACACCCCCCCTTAGAGTGGTTTGGGTCATCTTACACCCCCCTTAGAGTGGTTTGGGTCATCTTACACTCCCCTTAGAGTGGTTGGGATCATCTTACACCCCCCTTAGAGTAGTTGGGATCATCTTACACCCCCCTTAGAGTGGTTGGGATCATCTTACACCCCCCCTTAGAGTGGTTTGGGTCATCTTACACCCCCCTTAGTGTTTTTTTGGGCTCTTTTTGATGGGAGTTCAAATACATTTAGCCAGTAGTGCAGTACTTGCATTATAGTGAAGGGTAGTTAGTTTACCGCAAAAAAAGAAGTGATCATCCTTTCCCTTAGCTCATCGCCAGTCTGGGTGTCCTCACTTCTTGCTGCGGGCATGTTGGGGATTTCTGGCACCAGTGCTGTCTCCTCGGGGGCTTGGATTCGGTGCCAAATACAAATATTGTGTAGCACACAGCAGGCAAGGATGATCTTGGAGACCTTCTGTGGGCTGTAGAGCATCTCTCCTCCTGGCCGTGCCAAACAAAGAAAGCGTGCTTTCAGCAGGCCGATGGTTCTTTCCACAATGCTTCTGGTCTTGCGATGCGCTGCATTGTAGCGTTCATGGGCAGAGGTCCGTGGGTTCCTGACCGGAGTCATGACCCACGTTCTCTGCCCATATCCCTTATCCGCTGTTGAAAAAACACAAGGAGAGAGACAGCAATTAGTACTAGTACATGTTTTTTGGTGGTTGTTTTGTTAAATTTGCCTTACTAGGCCACATTTTTGCAAAATACATTGACATGGTTAATTTATTACCCAGTAGCCAGCCAGCTGGCATTTCGTTGTTATCAAACTTCCGGCACAGGACTGTCCGCTGCAAGACGTAAGAATCGTGGCATGAGCCGGGGAACCCCGATCTCACCGCCCGCAGCCTCATGTCTGGGTCACAGACAACCATAACATTAAGCGAGTGGAACTGCTTCCGGTTTCTGTAGGACAGCTCCTGTGCACGGGGAGGGCGGAAAGGGATATGTGTACCATCAACGCACCCTAGCACATTCGGGAACCCTCCCATCAGATAGAAAGCATGTTTTATTTTGGCAACCTCTTCCTCATCCTCAGGAAACTTGATGTAAATTGGGATTAAATCACAAATTGCCAGAACTACCTGGATTAGTATGCGGCTCATAGTAGCCTGGCTTATCCCGCTGAGGAGGGCGGAGGTTGCCTGGAAGGTCCCTCGTGCCAAAATATTGAGAGTGGCACACAGGCGTACTATGCCTGGAATGGAATGAGTGCGTTTGGTGGATGGCTCGATTTTGTGCTTAATCTGATCATATAGGGACTGTAGTGCAGCACGATTCAGACGGAAGCGGCTCCTGATCTGCTCGTCACTTAAGTCCCATACTGAAAGGCGGATTGCAAAGGAGCGGGGTGCCCTAAGCCTCACAACACCCCGCTCCCTTTCCTCCTGCTCTTTCAGCATACACATACATCCACCCAGACACCATACATCACCCTCTTATCCATCACACACACTAAAGATATATACAAAACAAAAAAAAAAAAAAAAAAAACAAACACACAACACACACACAAACAATCACACTCCACACACACCCGCTACAATGCAGCTCACCACAAAACCAGAACTATAGTGGTCCAAACCACCAGCCTGCTGAAAACCAGCTTTCTAAGTTAGGCACAACCAAGAGGGGAGTTGCTGCACAGCCCACAAAAGGCCCCAAAATCAAGCCTCACTTGCTGTATGCTACACAATATTTGCAGATGCCACCAAAAACAAGCTCCTAAAGAAACAGCACTGATGTCAGAAATCACCCAACAAGCCACAGAGAGTGAGGACAGAAACCAGACAGAGGCTCAAATGAGCTAAGGGAAGCGAGCACAGCACCACACCACAGCCTTTGCCACAGTGTAAGAATAGCAGAAGCTTGAAAATTCCTTCCATTTATACTTCTCTTTCAAAAGGGACAGGTCCGCTTTGCCGCCTTTTGCGTCGCTCTGCTATTTCCGGGCGCCAATTAGCCGACCCAGGTGTGCGTAAAACAGAGTGCGCACGCGCACGCTAGTAGCGCTACTAGCGTACTTGAGCCGAAACTTGCGTGCATTAACGGACATGGCCCAAAAATCAGTGGTGGCCCAATGAAAGGTAAGCTGCTGTTTTTTTAAATAGCCGTTAGGCTAACCACATGTCACAAGGGGTTGAGATACATCAGTCCATTGTTGTATTTGGGTGTGTGTTGTTTGGTTAATGAGGTCTGTAATGAGTTAATTGGCTAACACACATGCTTCAGTCAGTGCAGTGGAGGTGTGCCTAGAAGGAACTGGGCTGTATGTGTGAATCAATTAAGTGGCCTGCTTTTTGATAGGCTGTTAGAGCACATAAAACCTGCCCAACCCTAAGAGATTGCGATGCCATTCTGTAGTCTGCATGCGTGCTTGTTGGGTGTGTATTTGTGTGTGTGTGCAGCTACAGGATGGAGCCAAATTCAGGACATCTGCCGGCCACAGCAGGCCCAAGTAGGAGTTTGGTGGGTGCTGTGCGCAGACCTCCCTTACGGAAAAGGGCACAGCCTGAAGGTGGGGCAGCACCCCAGGCTAAGCGCCCAGGTGCCAAGAGGGAGCCTGAATTTAATTTGGCTGAGAATAATCATCTTGTGCGCCTTACACTTGCTAAATGGGAGCTGATATTTGGCTCCCAAAGCAAGTCCATAGGCAAACAAGAAAGAAGCAAACTGTGGGATGCCATTAGTGTGGAGCTTAGTAGCACTGCTCAACACCCACGTAGTGGCCCATCCTGCAGGAAACGCTTCTACACTTTGCAAGGGGCCCTTATGAAAAAGATGAATCATGATCTTGATGTGGACAGTGGGACCATCCAGGCTCCAAAGAGTACCTACCGTATGAGGAGATGCTGAAGGCCAAAATCCCACTGGCTCGGCTGCAGGGTGTGGATCCTGGGGATGACACCACAGGTTGGACTGAAGGTACATATTTTCTGCCTTTTGTACAAACCTAATGTTAATGTATGTGATTAGCATTTTTTCATTCTGACCAACTAACAGTAGGACCTGTGAAGTATTACATTAGAGCTCAAACATTTGTTACTTTTCTGTCTGTTGCTTTCTGCATAGGTGCACATGCTGCTGTCCGGGATGTGCCTCAGGACACCCAAGCTCCTGCCCTTCCAGCAACCTCAAGGCTACCCCAGTCTGCCATTGAAGGTATTTACCCCTAATTTTGGTGCTGGTTGTTTGGGGAACAAATGGGTGTGGGAGCAGCTCAAACAATCGAGTGTTGCACTGTTGAGTATTAATAATATGGGCCTGCGGCCTAATTTCACGCCCACTGTAACACTCACAGCAACTAACTAACAAGGCCCTAACATGTGTAGATATGTTTGAAGCCAGAGATGTGTAGCCATATATCGGCATATCAATGTGGGAGCCACACTGGCCTTGATTAGTGAATATTATTGAAAGAGCTGCTCACACACACCTTAATGCATGTTGTATTTTTGCACGCACATTAACTATGGCTCAATGTTGGCTTCATTTTTGCCTAGCTCCCATGCCCTTGGCCCCAGCATCTCCTCCGGATCCCACCTACTCTTTGGATGTCGGTAAGTGCATGTGTCCACCTTGCTTTATCCACTTTTACCCAAGTGCATGTGTCTCATTCCTCTTTTTTCTTGGTAGGCCAAGTGACTGGTTCATCTTTGGACCCCACTTCCGATGTTGCCGGTCAACAGGACCCTGTTGGTGTGTAGAGCAATACATAATGTATCCTTTATGCTGTTTATGTTACACTGGTTCAATTTGGTTAGTCTACTAATCTACATGTTTGCTTGGTAAACTTGAAGATGCCTCTTGGGAGTGCTTGTTGCCTCCCCAGGGTCAGTCTATTAGTTATTGGAGTGATAGCAATGTATTTTGGCGGACATATTTTTTGCCAAACATTCCCCGTAGTAGTTTGCTGAATATTTAGAGACAGTCCTTGTGTTTTTTAGTTGACCCGAATATCGGAAGTGGCTGTCCAGAAAGGGCCCCTCAAGTTCAGGCTGCCAGAGATGAGGGTAAGTTGTTTTGCCTTGCTCTAGTCTGTATTTTGGCTCTACTTTTGTTGCACTTGCTTCTGGCAACTTGTGTGTCCACATGTATTTTCAAGGTCCAAGCTCGAGTGAGGACCCCACTCCAGACATCTGGGAGATTGCGGGTATGTGTAATTTAAGCAATGTTTCTGATGTGATTAGCAAAAATTATTGCCTCTTAGTCCTGTAACATACATGTTAACAATCTGAGTTTAACAGATACCTTTGGTCTAGTGTGTATTTTGGCACTTTTTAGAGGTATGGCCTCGATAGCCTAGCCAGGTTACATTTGAGTTTGGGCCACAGACCTACTAACCTGATTTTCCTGTTTAGCATATGCCAACTTGCCGGACATCTCGGATGTGGAATTGCCACTCTCTGGCAGCGAAACCTCGAGCCTACCTGTGCCGGAGGACACGCAGGTAACATGGCTGATGTAGACGACCTAGAACCACATTGGCATCTTCGTGGGTAGTGGATGAAGCAACATGTCACATTTCCTTTCATTGTTGTTTTTGCAGGAGGCGGAACCAGAACCCCAAGCTGGGACCTCTTCCCAAGTCCCATGTGGCCAAGCTTCCGAGGCTCAGACAAGGGTAAGTTGTATAGTGACTGTTTCGGGTATTTATTTTGAGGGGCATACCTGCATTGGTTCTGTTTGACTAAAATGTGGTTTTCTATTTGTTTAGGCTCCAACCACAGCAAGAGGAGGTGTGGCACCAACCAGTGCTGATTTCTATGAGCTAGGGGTCCGGATGCTGGAGGACTACAGTCGCCAACAGCCGCGTGATGGAACTAATGAGCGCATTGCGGCGTTGGAAAATCAGGTGCTGATGTGTCAGCAGCGCCAGATGGACCAGTTGCTCCGAAACCAACACCAGAACCAGGAACTTGGTCGGCTGGCAAATCTAATGGAGCAATCTCTCCAGCGCCAGGAACAATCTCTCCAGCGCCAGGAAGAATCAATACAGCGCCAGGAAGAATGTATCCAGCGGCAGGACCAAACTTTGTTGTTGCTACAACAGCTCATACAACAGCAGTCTATATTTTTTACTGCACTGTTGTCCCCCAACACCGCCCCTAGCAATGACTCCCAACCTCCCCGGCCACCCAGCCAAGAATATTAATTTTGTTTTTTTTGGTTTTTGTAAATATATTTGCTTCACCCACCTCTAAATTGTGTGTTTCCTAAGACCTAGCTAATAACACAGTCAGGGATGAGTATCTTGATCTACATATGTCAATGTATTGGTCAATTTAGCCCACACATTTGAGACCATAGCTTACTATGGTTAACACATGAAATGGCTCCAAAGGTATGGCTAAATTGACACACAAATGGGTTTTGAGACAGTTAAACTATGCTTTGCAATGCAACACACTGTAATGATGGTAATCAAAAAATTTTATAACCAAACATGGCCAACATTGCCCAACAACGGGCATCAAGAGGCCAGCCTTCCCCCCACCCTAACGACGCCGCCGGCGCCTCTTCTTGGCCAGCAGCATCAGCTTCAGGAGCCGGATCTCCCGCCACAGTCTGCGATGCTGGTTTTCACAAGCTGTAGAGATGTAGAAACAACAATTGATTAATAAATTGGATGTGACCTCAACAGACACAGATGTAGCAATGTAATGTCAGTGTGTCCAATTAGGTGACACTCACATTAACATTGTTGACCACTGTGTGCTTATTGGTTAACATGATATGAGTACTAGTGACTGGCAGGAATGTGAACAACACATCCCAAGCATACATTTACTCTTAAAGTGTACCAACACCCACCGGTGATCGGCCCGGGAATCTATCAGATTCCCTGCCCGATCACCTCCCTCCCCGCGGGACATCCGAGATCGGGATGTCCCTGGGGGTGAAACCCCCCCCAAACCCCCAAATACCTACCTCAGTTTCGGTGGGGCAGTGCCGGCGGGCCCTCCCTGGCGCCCCTCTAGACGTGTGCGTGCCTGCGCCGGCCGTCTGTGAATGGCCGCCGCAGGCACGCGCGCGTAAAAAGGGGCGCGGGGGAGGCGGAGGAGGAGCCAATTTGCCGTGGCTTGTACGTTTGCTGGAGTCAAAGTGAGTTCAGGGGGTTGTCACACAGCAGTGACGATCAGGGGTGCCCCACTGTAGTGTAACAACACCCAGGAAAGTCAAAATCCTGGTTGTTGTTCCAGTTTAACTCTTGGGAAGCAAAGAAGGTCTAAGTCCCAGTGTGTCCATTTTTGTGTTTAGTCACAGCCAAACATCAGGGCCTAAGTCCTAACGAGTACACGAGTTTGCCCTATAATGTTAGAGGTCCAGACCTAATAGGGCCCATTTGGTTGTGTCTAACGCAAAAATAGTCTCTATGTGGCCTAATGAAGAATGTGAGCCAACAATCAAGCATGCAAACAGGCATGTTGGATTATTGGACAAACACATTGAATCGAGATGTGTGTGAAATTAACACATAGGTAAATTTAAAATGTCTGCAGATGTGACTATAAGACATAGGTTTCACAAGTCTTTAGGCATATGAAGTGGGATGTACTCACCATCGCAGCTGTGGCGGGGGCCCATGCTGCTGGCCGTCCCTGGAGCTGGGGTGGGGAGGAGGGTCTCTGGCTCCGTCTGCGTCGCAACATCTGTCAACAGAAAGCAAAAGACAAAAACACAATTAGTGGGCAAATGACACCTGACTATTTGACATCCATCTGGTTATTGGGTCTGAAAATGCAAAGGCTTGCATGGTTACATACAGGTTGTACTAAATTAGCATATTTCCTGGACCATGAGTTAATGTCAATTTGTTAGGCTTGACACATGTATCCCTAAAGAGAATGTGCAAATAACATAGACAGTGCTATGTAAAGGAATCTTTAGCAGTTGTTTGGCTAATGTTAATAGTGGGCCACATGTTGGAGTGGGAACAACTTAACCCAAGAAAACAAATTAGAACACCCATCATGGTGTGGGCTGAAACATAGGGGTGGTTGACAGTTGGCTAGCACTGTAGTGGGGTTTGTGAGGTTAGGGTACCTTATCAAACCAGCTGTGACAATGGACCAGGAAACATGTGTCTGTTACAAGTGGGCCTATACACAGGATTGCAGCAAATCTGGGTTTGGGTCCGCTTTGGCAGAGCCACACAATTTGCATGAGACAACGTACTCCGCGCCCGCTGCCTTCCACACATCACTCCTCGAGTGTGTGCGCACGCGCAGCCCATTTGGAAAAAGAGCGCAGGCGCACACACATCTAGAGGGTCACACAGGAGGCTGGGATGGTGGCTTGGGCAACCCCCAAAGAGGTAAGGAGTTATTGGGGTTTTTTTGGTGGGGGGGGCCCTGGGTGAGGGATGTGATTTGTCCTGGAACCTTCGAGAATCCAAGCACTATCAATGTTTGGGGGTACACTTTAATGAATGTCATAACATTGGGAATGTGATGGCTAACCACAAACACTTACCATGACTATGCCCGTGGAGAATCCTTCGCCAAAACGCCATGGAGGTGCCGCCTATATGATGCCCTGCAAATTAGAGAGGAATGGCAAGGGCTAAGTACAAATTGCAAGATGAAACCTGTCACAGACTAACAATTAAAAAATGTACACTCACCAGGGGATGAAGCGCCACTTGAAGCCCAGGGAGGGCTCTGAGGAGGAGGCGGGGAGCCTCGGCTCCTCACACTCTGGTCAGAAGATCCACCAGGCAAAGGGCCACCCTCCTCCCTCTCACTCCCTGCTTGAGAGTGGCCCCTTGCCTGGTGAGAGTCCTCAGACTCAGAGTGTGAGGAGCTGAGGCTTGATCCAGCCAGCCCCCCAGCAGCACACTCCTCTGGGGCGTCATCCCCTTCCTCCCCTGGGTCCTCTAAATAGGACCCGCGGGAGGGACCCTCCCCCGATGACTCCCCCGAGTCCGCCTGCCTGGTTCGGGGGAGGAATCCCTTCCCACGTTTCCCCAGGGGAGGACGCTTATCTGTGTGGAGGGGGTGAAAGAAAATAATTAATCTAAAGAGCACAAATGGACACAGCTTAGCAGATCATTATGCACAAAGGGTAAACAGAACATAAGCTTTAACTTACCTGGTGCGTAGGCATCATATAGGCGGTACACGCCTTCAGGGTCCCGGCGCTTGAAATCCGACCACTTCTGTTGAATGGAGCGGATGGTCAGCTCGGTGTTGAAGCGCCGGGACACTGCGGCCTTCACCTCCATGGCTATGCGTTTTTTCCCTCCACGGGCATAGTCATATTCGGCCACGCAGAAGTCCTATGAAAAATGAACAAACAAACTAAAATCAATACATGACATCAGAACACTGTCATAAACAGTTATACAAAGACCAGATCAAAGTGGACCCACACCCAGGATTATCAGTATTCTGGGTTTGTGTGCACTTTGGTGGGCCACACCAATTGTGGGTGGTCCGCTGTCTGCAACCCCCTTGGAAGGCCACAAATACACCCCTGAGGACACTCCCACGTCACTCCGCAAGCCAAACACAGCGCTCCGCGCCGCTGTGGTATGCGCATACAAGGCCCTTAGGGACGTGCATACCAGCTCAGCTGGGTCTGCACGGCAAAGTACGCATGTGGCGTTTGACTCTAACAGGGAGTGCGCCTGCAACCAAAATTAAAATATGTCTGGCGCAGGGGTACACCCTGCTAGAGGTAAGCGCAATAGGCATCCGCAGCTAACGCATGCACAGATGGGACGGGGCTGAGGTAATTTTTAGGGCCCTCCAGGGGGGGGCATCCCAGCAGGACATCCACAATGGGGATGCCCCACGGGGAGTGATCAAATTTGGTCTGAAAACAAAGAAATTTCTGACCCAATCCCCCCTGTGTGTTCTGCAACTTTTAAGCTAAAAATACCAACAAAAAAATACTCACTTTGACCACCTGGCCATTTACTCGGCTATCCACCCGGGTGCGCCTTTTCTTACTAGGCCCAGGAGGGGAAGGGGTGGGAGGGGTGCTACTTGAGGAAGGTGAGGTAGGTGGGGGAGGTGGGGGAGGGGTGGTGGGGTCAGAGTCTGAGGAGGAGCTGGGGAGGCGCATCACTCTGCGTCTGGGCAGCATATTGGAAACGCTAAGGAGGAAACAGGAACCGGAAATGACCCAAGCGACATTGGGAAAAAGTTTAAAAAAAAAAAACGCTACGCGCACCAGCAACAAGCTATTCTCAGCTATGTGCAAGCTAAGTGGCGGAAAAACTAAAATGACGCTTGAAAACAAGCTAGTGGCATAAGCGCAAGACAGTTTTACCTTAAGGTGGCGTTGAAACGCAAAGGAGGATCCCGGAACCGGATATGACGCTAGCAACTGTGCTTCAAAATTCAAACACAAACATGCGCGCAACAGGGACAAGCTAATATCAGCTATGTGCAAGCTAAGTGGCGGAAAAACATTAAAATGACGCTGCAAAACAAGCTATTGGCATAAGCGCTAGACACTTTTACCTTAAGGTGGCGTTGAAACGCAAAGGAGGATCCCGGAACCGGATATGACGCAAGCAACTGTGCTTCAAAATTCAAAAACAAACATGCGCGCAACAGGGACAAGCTAATATCAGCTATGTGCACGCTAAGTGGCGGAAAAACATTAAAATGACGCTGCAAAACAAGCTAGGGCCAAAGGCGCCACGAATTATTAGCTTGATTTATCAGGGGATTCTACATACTGTAATGCATAGGTCCTTCTAAAGCATACACCGTGGTGCTTAAATATACAAATCTTATTCCTTCCCAAAGTCATCACACAATCAAACTAGACAACTACCTGAAAATGTGGCACACATGAGAATGCATAACGGGTTGTTATGAGCTGGTACGACTGAATGTTAATCCTGCAATATGTGGCCAGGCACGCTCACAACTACAGTGTATTCATTAACAACGACTGGGGTCGCGGGAAGTGAATTCCTTGCAAATGGCAGAAGGGCACATGTATGAACAGCACAGCGCCGCACAACGCAGCGCAGCGAGGCACAGCGACGCTCGCGACGCCACATAGCGAATTAAAACAGCGACTGCACAAACACTGACCAACACAGATTCATCAAGGACAGGGCTGCCGAATAGCTTGGGCGCTGACAATTTCGAAGAGCGAACGTGACCGCCCAACCTGACAGGCTACAAAATAGCTTTACAAGCCCCGTTTGTGTGGAAAACCAGCGATTTTGATGCAAATGAGTTTGGGTGGAGGAGATGCAATTCCCATGTCACTCACAACATTACATTGTGAAAATAAAAAAAAAAAGCTAATACATATTAATAACCAGCCAGATTCATAAAACAGATCAATATAAACATGTGTTGAATTTTGTACCAAATCAAAAAACCCAAAAACCACTAAAAACAATCATTGCAGCGTCTGCCATTGAAATGTATGGGAGAGCGGCAGGTAGCGCCAGGTAATACGTGTCGCTGTGAAGGAATTTGCAGCGGCGCTGTTCGGGCCAGCCGGCTTCATGATGAATGCCGCGCTAGCCGTCGCTCTCGCCGGCGCTAGCCTCATTTAGCTTGATAAATGCGTCATTGTGACCGCCGCCGGGCGTACTTGAGTCGGTAGTCGCCGTTAGCTGCCGCTACCTGTCGCTCGTCAGACACTACCTGGCGCTATCGCTTGATGAATAAGGGCCAAAGTCATTTCAGCGTTCTCCTTCCTCTCCTGTCATCATTTCCTTTCCATTCAACTTTCAATCACCAGCCCACTGACCTGATCCTTCAATCAACCTTTAGTGGACAGATAACAGAAACACCCCCACTCCTTCCCCAGATATTCTGACTGGCTGCCTCTCTCTGCAGCTCTGAAACCCCACCCTCCACTCTCTACTCTCAGCGTTCAGACATCGGGCTCCAGTCTTTGATCAGGCTGCCAGTAATCAACAGCCTGCTCCCACTGTATTCCAGCATTTTCCTCTGTTTGCCAGTCTTGCCACAGGTCATACACGCAGCAAACCCTACTCTTTCATACATGCACACTAGTTATTAACATGGCGCAGCCAATCACTCTGCCTGCAGCATGTCTCTCACTCCCATGATTTTGTCACATTCATCTGACAGGGTGCAGACAATCTCTCTGCCTGCAGCATGCCTCTCCATGATTCACTTTTATGTACAAGCTGTGACTCTCAGCACACTTATTCAAGCATGGCCCATTATGAATATGCTAAGCTCACAGTGTGCTTACATCCTATAGCTGTTGCCAAACCCACTGTTTCTCTTAATTTTTTCTAGAAATCCCCAATGCTCTAATACTTTTAAAGATAACTTAGGAACTATATGGTCTTAGTAGCCTGCCCGGCATTGATGAATGTTATGTTTGTTGGGCGCACTAACACCAGTACAGCATTGCAACGAGCGAAAGGTAGCTCTCAGCGACTCCATATTCAACAAAAAAACATACACACAGAGTGCCGGCGCTCTAACATAGAGCGCCAGACACTGTGTGATTAAAGTCTGTTTTTGAACACATATCCACCAGTAACAAAGCGAAAACACATGGAATTACATTGTTGTAACATTGTGACAAATGAATACATATAAATACAATATAAATATAAAAAATCAAAAAAGTTTTTAAAAATTACTCTTTCTAGGCCAGGAGAGGTGACACAATTAGAGAGAAAAACCCTGTTTAAACGGAACGTCCATTGAATTGTATGGGAGAGCGACAGGTAATACGCTATACGCTGAGCCGCCTGTAAT
This sequence comes from Gastrophryne carolinensis, assembly GCA_027917425.1. Lineage (NCBI taxonomy): Eukaryota > Metazoa > Chordata > Amphibia > Anura > Microhylidae > Gastrophryne > Gastrophryne carolinensis. The sequence continues at coordinate 572,502,697 of CM051234.1, read as the reverse complement.
GATACATTGTACGCTACATGGCGCCATTAGAGTCCCTCACCAGAATTGCCTTCATAAATGTGGTTTTGCGTACAGCGCCTGGCTTTCACCAGACACTACCTGTCGCTACGAGGCACTACCTGGCGCTATCCCTTGATGAATAAACCCCATAATAGCAGCACCAAAAAGATAAAGATACCGGCGCTCCAAACTTATGTAGAGTAAATCCCCAATGCTCTAATACTTTTGAAGATAACTTAGGAACTATATGGTCTTCTTAAAAATCGATTGAAGTATAGGACAGTGCAACGTGTAGCCGAGACAATGGGACAACAATCGGGCTTGCCTTTAGTATAACTTTAAAATTATATTCATTGGACAAAAGGCCACATAAGTGGGATCTCAGTCATACACTGCCTACTTCAGGGCCAAACACACCTACTCTAGGGAGCCATATAAGAAGTTGGGAGGCCTTAGAGGTTTCATATTTTTGTCTCTTTTTGTTTGTGGCTGTACAGTTCAGGAGGACTAATGTTGATCTATATACACACACACACATTTATATATTGCCCACACAGAGGGGAGTTTTGTTTGTTTCAGCCCAGAAGTGAGCTGTCACTATCAGACTTTTCATGTTTCATAAGGAGGGGGTGGGGTGGCCTGTTTAGCAGGTCTACAGGAGATGCACCACCTAACTACAGGTACATATACACACTCAAGTGCATGGCTGCCATGCAGAGACCCAAGACACACCCCCCCCCCCCCCGCAAGGGCATTGAGGGAGGATTGCAGCCATCAGGTGAGTTGTTTTATTATCTTTATTATCTTAAAGTGGGCCAACACCCAGGGGTGATCGGCCCGGGAATCTATAAGATTCCCGGGCCGATCACCTCACACACCGCGGGACATCCGAGATCGGGATGTCCCACGGGGTGTAACCCCCCCAAAACTCCCGAAAAACCTTACCTCTCCAGCCGCTGCTTCCGCCGCCGCCGCCTCACTCGCGCTCCTCTAGACGTGCGCGCGCCCGCGCCGGCCGTCTCTGGCCGGCGCGGGCGCGCACACGTCAAAAGTGACGCGCGGGAGGCTGGCGCTAGTAATGAATCAGCCTGCCCGACTGTGGGATTGGGTTTTTATATAAGCTAGACTCATGTAGCAAGATGGTCACTGTGATGCAGTTATGCAGCACACAATCTGCCTGCTATTCCATAACATCTACACTGAGTTAAAGCGGACCAAAACCAACATTTTTAACTAGCATCCCCTGAATTGCTCCACCCATAAAGAGCACCTTTTGCCAATTTTTACTGCTCCTGCTTCACTCTAATCTTAGATAATAGCGCCTGTTTTAGCTGTAAAGCTCCGCCTCCTCCATTCATTACCATTGTTGTGTGTGGCAATGATGTCATAGCCACATCTATGCAATGACTCATCGACTGCCATCTTACAGAGAGGAGCAGCAGAAAAATAATGTTGCAGGACAATCTGATAAGTGAAAATATCCATTTCTAGTTCTACACCCTAAGATGGGAGCATTGACAGGGGATTTGGCCAAATGTATCTCACAAGTTCAGTGGGGTTTGATCCACTTCAAGTCCTCTCAAATAGTTGATGTCACTGATTGCCAGAGTGGGGCTTTAGGAGTATAATTTACTGAGCTTGCTTTTTAAGACTATGGTCTGCTTTAAGTGTTCCCCCACCTGGCTTTCCTGTGTCCCACCTCAATTCAAGTACCACATATGCTGCTTCTTGATAGGCGTCCATTTTTTCCCAAGCCTTTTCCCGGGTGCTCGCTCATACCTCGGGCATGTGCAGTGCACGCACTCTCTAGCCGGATAATTGGGCTTAAGTGCTCTGATCTCCTGAGTCGCTCTGTCATAAAAAAAAAAAAAGGCAGTGGCCATTTTGGCGCTTCCTCTCCCAGCATCTCAGCCATGCTGCTGCCTGGATTAACTGACATAACTGACAATGCACAGCAACAGGAAGCCCAGCAGCACTTCCAGTTTGCAGGTGGCCTGCAAATTCATGAGCTGCCATTTTGTTTCTAACATTTACTACAGCAGGAGTTAGAAAAAGGTAAATGATTTTTTATTGCAGGAATCTAAATTGCCCCGGAGAGGGATGTACCTGTATATGAGAACTGTTTGTTGTGTTGGTCTGGTATAATTCATTTTTTATGCTTGGTCTGCTTTAAGCTCCGGATTGATTGTAAAGTGCTGTGAAATATTAGCACTATATCAATAAAGATTATCATTATTATCAGTCCAACTTGGTTGTAAAGGGTGGACCTAAACACTTCCTTGCAGACAGGGTCCTAGTCCGCAGGGATTAGAGGAATGCTCCATTCTCACAGTGGATTACCATTTGATATAGACTGCAGTATGCAGCTGTTTCTTAGGCCATGACAAACAGGGCTTCATGAAGAAAAGGGTGAGTATTTCCTCCTTCATCAGCAGCGGAAATAGGTGGCTCCTACCTGGCAGAGATGACAGTGAGGGGTTAGGTCCACTTTATTGCCAGGCTAGAGATGAAAATGCCCAAATGTATAAATACTCATTAGTAGATAAAGATACTTTTCAAATGAAAAATCTAGGATGTAAGGATCTTGACAGTTCCAGGGCTCCCTAACCCTCCTCCTCAAGGCCAGCAGGTCAGTTTTGTGTATATGCATCAGGGTCAGACTGGCCATAGGGAGTAAAGGGAAAAATTCCACTGTTCTGCACTGCTATAGGGCTACATGGGCTGGGACTCTGCAATACTGTAGCCTCCGCGTCATGGATGTGGGTACCACAAAACAATAGAAAAGTTTCACTCTGCCCATTGATCAGCTGAGAAGTTCCTTGGGGGCGTGGCTAACGAGCTCATGGGCTGGTAGTGGGCTGGTGTGGGCCTGTGATTTCCCAGGCTGATTGTTGGCCCCAGTCCACCCCTGATCTCCACACACCGTAACCAGCTCTATTACTCTGTCTGATCTCTAATTAATCCACAAAGCATGGCTTGTTGAGGATGAGGGTTTCCTAACATACTTCTATACATACTACTATACTTCTTTTCTTTTTTTACCATTTTCTGTGTTATCTACAGTACCTTCACATATAAGCACTGATTTATCAAGCACTTCTGGCAGACAGGGTCACAGCAGGGCAAATTAGAGTAGTAGAAAATATAATAAAATATATTTTTTTCACACTTCCATATGTTGCTGCACTACAAGAAGCAAGTCAATCTGGTGAGCACCTCTAATAGTGTCATGTAGCGTCACATGTATCACTAGCAGTGCATGTTTAGCAGCGCCATGTAGCACCTGTCGCTCAGCAGCGCTCTCCTATAAATTTCAATGGTGTTATTTTGCTTTTGTATAAATAACGTTTTAATTCATTATTTTTCTCAATTTTAGGATCAAATTATTGTGTGGCCTCTCCTGCCCAACAACCAAACACTTAAATTGTTATATTTTGATTTTTTTTATTTGATTTATGCAGATTTGTATGCGCAGGTCTGCCATTGCAGTGTCATTGTTACAGTGTTAAAACAATGTCATTCCATATGGTTTCACTCTGGTGCTGGTGGATATGTGTTGAGAAACAGACTTTTTTTCATATAGCGTCCGGCGCTCAATGCTAGAGCGCCCAGTTTTAGAGCACCGACGCTGGTTTTGTGTATGATTTCCATAAATATGGGCTTCAGCGGCGAGCGTCGGATGCACTTAATTGGCGCTACAAATCGTTGGCTGCAGCGTTGTCCTGTTCTTATATATACCGTCGCCTTGGGCGGCTTTCCCTCGGGGCGCTACATATGCATTGATGGAGGAAGAGTGCTTCTACAGCGCCCTCCAGACATCACATCTATCACCGATATTACAGTGTCACTTGTTCGCCCGCTACGCCTGGTTATAGCGTCAGACACCCGCTTGCAGCGTTCACTAGAGGATGCTCTAAGCACCGCTACATAGACGGTCACATGGCGCTAGTCTTAAAGCGGACCAAAACCCACCGAACTTGTGAAATACATTTGGCCATAACCCCTGCCAATATTTCCTTCTTAGGGTGTAGAACTAGAAATATATCATTTCGTTTTTCGAATTGTCCTGGAACACAGTTTTTTTGCTGTCCCTCTCTGTAAGATCTGACAATGAATGGAGGAGGCGGAGCTTTACAGCTAAAACAGGCGCCATTATCTGGGATTAGAGTGAAGCGGAAGCAGTAAAATTTGACAAAAGGTTTTCCTTATTGGGGGAGCAATTCAGGGGATGCTAGTTAAAAATGTGGGTTTTGGTCCACTTTAAATCGGCCTCTTAGTAAAACATTAGCAGTGAAGCAACATGCTAAAAATGTATAATTTGCACAAAAATTGCATTTTCTTGATAAATCAGACCCATAGTCAATTCTTTGTCCTTGGAGACATGGCAGTGTTACTTTCCAAGCCTGACTGACCTCACCCCCCCCAACTATTTTCCATCCAAATGCTGCACCATCTATCACCGGCTCAGCTCTCCAGGTCTCTCCCTGTCGTCCTTTAGCTCACAAAAAGTGAAATGAATGTAGATTCCAGCTTGGCTATAATCGCAGGATAATGCTGAAAGTGGCCTTGATAAAATGATTAATGATCTGCCGCTGACTCCTTATTTTTTTCCCCTTCTCGATATCCAGGCTGCAGTGAATGAATTTCAATCCTTTGTATTATGGACTTATCTTATCTGCTACAGTCACATAGGAAACTGTTTAATTATTTCCCTTCCTGTATCCAGGGTGCTGCGGTTTACTGCCATTTCTGGGCAGTTTTGCTCTGGTGGCTTTAAACTGAAGCAGAAAAGAATTCATTAATATTGTGTAATGCTGCCGCAGCAATTCTGCTGAATTCAGCGGAGGAGGGGGAATTTCAGCCATTATTATTATTACACATATTCTTTAGCCAGTAAAAGGAGGAAAATGAAGGTGTCAGCCAATGTTTTATGTTTTTAAAAAAAAAGAATTTAAAATATCTCCATGAAAGGAGGAATGCTTGCCTTGCTGACAGGGTCAGAATAGAGCACTTAGGCCCCACCGTGGGGCCCACTCTTTAGCTAAAACAATGATATTGTCCAACTCAGAGAACAATCCATTCAACCCAGTCTTTGATTTCCTGTACTGCCCTGGGGATAGCCCTGGGTTAGTGCCTTGGGCCCACCAGAGGATCCTCTGGTGTTATGGTGAGCCAGTCTGACACTATTCTCACATATGCCAAGTCACCCGTTTTTTTAGGGAGTCACGCAGATTTTACCCCCCTTCACCCTGTCCCCTGACAAAATATGAAATCACCCTGCACCAATCGGCTGACTAATATCTTTAACCCGTGTGCAATTGGGTAGCAGATGCAGATAAATGATTGGCTGACCATCTAGACCAGGGGTGGGCAATTATTTTTTCCATGGGGCCACATGAGAAACTAAAAATATTGTGGAGGGCCGCTGAGCTATGGGCGTCTAAGCGACGTCTAAGCTCAGCGGCTCTGAGTGCGCTGGCGGCTGCATCTCGAGCTTCCCTCTAACAGGGAGCGCGCCGTGATGGCCATTCTCAAATGGCTGACACAGGCACGCGCCCTGCTAGAGGGATAGCGGGCATGCGGCCGCAGCTCGTGCATGCGCCGTTGAACTGGGAAAGAAGGTGAGTTTATGGGCGACCTGGGGGTTTCACACAGCGGGGCATCCCGATGTTGGATGCCCCGCGGGGAGGGGATCTATAAGATTCCCAGGCTGATAAAGCAGGGTTTTGGTCCACTTCAAACGTTCTGATGTGATAATTTCCCAGCCAATCAGAGAAGCCCTTGGCTTCTGGCAGTCTGGAAGGAGAGCTCATATCAGCTGGGGCAAAGTGTAAGAATGGTGGGCAGCAGGAAGGGGGCATGGTGAGAGCATGGTGGACAGCAGGAAGGGGGCATGGTGAGAGCATGGTGGACAGCAGGAAGGGGGCATGGTGAGAGCATGGTGGACAGCAGGAAGGGGACATGGTGAGAGCATGGTGGACAGCAGGAAGGGGGCATGGTGAGAGCATGGTGGGCAGCAGGAAGGGGGCATGGTGAGAGCATGGTGGGCAGCAGGAAGAGGGCATGGTGAGAGCATGGTGGACAGCAGGAAGGGGGCATGCTGAGAGCATGGTGGACAGCAGGAAGGGGACATGGTGAGAGCATGGTGGACAGCAGGAAGGGGGCATGGTGAGAGCATGGTGGACAGCAGGAAGGGGACATGGTGAGAGCATGGTGGACAGCAGGAAGGGGACATGGTGAGAGCATGTGGACAGCAGGAAGGGGGCATGGTGAGAGCATGGTGGACAGCAGGAAGGGGGCATGGTGAGAGCATGTGGACAGCAGGAAGGGGGCATGGTGAGAGCATGGTGGACAGCAGGAAGGGGGCATGGTGAGAGCATGGTGGACAGCAAGAAGGGGGCATGGTGAGAGCATGGTGGACAGCAGGAAGGGGGCATGGTGAGAGCATGGTGGACAGCAGGAAGGGGACATGGTGAGAGCATGGTGGACAGCAGGAAGGTGACATGGTGAGAGCATGGTGGACAGCAGGAAGGGGACATGGTGAGAGCATGTGGACAGCAGGAAGGGGGCATGGTGAGAGCATGGTGGACAGCAGGAAGGGGGCATGGTGAGAGCATGTGGACAGCAGGAAGGGGGCATGGTGAGAGCATGGTGGACAGCAGGAAGGGGGCATGGTGAGAGCATGGTGGACAGCAAGAAGGGGGCATGGTGAGAGCATGTGGACAGCAGGAAGGGGACATGGTGAGAGCATGGTGGACAGCAGGAAGGGGGCATGGTGAGAGCATGGTGGACAGCAGGAAGGGGGCATGGTGAGAGCATGGTGGACAGCAGGAAGGGGACATGGTGAGAGCATGGTGGACAGCAGGAAGGGGGCATGGTGAGAGCATGTGGACAGCAGGAAGGGGACATGGTGAGAGCATGGTGGACAGCAGGAAGGGGGCATGGTGAGAGCATGGTGGACAGCAGGAAGGGGACATGGTGGGAGCATGTGGACAGCAGGAAGGGGGCATGGTGAGAGCATGTGGACAGCAAGAAGGGGGCATGGTGAGAGCATGTGGACAGCAGGAAGGGGGCATGGTGGGAGCATGTGGACAGCAGGAAGGGGGCATGGTGAGAGCATGTGGACAGCAAGAAGGGGGCATGGTGAGAGCATGTGGACAGCAAGAAGGGGGCATGGTGAGAGCATGTGGACAGCAGGAAGGGGGCATGGTGAGAGCATGTGGACAGCAGGAAGGGGACATGGTGAGAGCATGTGGACAGCAGGAAGGGGACATGGTGAGAGCATGGTGGACAGCAGGAAGGGGACATGGTGAGAGCATGTGGACAGCAGGAAGGGGACATGGTGAGAGCATGTGGACAGCAGGAAGGGGACATGGTGAGAGCATGTGGACAGCAGGAAGGGGGCATGGTGAGAGCATGTGGACAGCAGGAAGGGGACATGGTGAGAGCATGGTGGACAGCAGGAAGGGGACATGGTGAGAGCATGTGGACAGCAGGAAGGGGACATGGTGAGAGCATGTGGACAGCAGGAAGGGGGCATGGTGAGAGCATGTGGACAGCAGGAAGGGGACATGGTGAGAGCATGTGGACAGCAGGAAGGGGACATGGTGAGAGCATGTGGACAGCAGGAAGGGGACATGGTGAGAGCATGGTGGGCAGGTACATGGTGAAAAAGAGACAGCAGGCAGGAAGGGAAAACACAAGCAAACTACATAATCTTTCTGAGCAGACTTACTGATGCTCTGGAGCCCCTACTCTGTCCTTCCAAAGTCCCGAGGTCTCTATCACCTGCTCATCGGGTCTGGCTTCCTCAGAGGAAGGGAGAATGTGCCAGACCCGACGAGCCGAGCGGCCGATCAGCTGCTGCTTAACCTAAGCCTCTCACACTGTACACAGGCGATCACCTAAGTTAAGCAGCAGGCGATCGGCCACTCGGCTCGTCGAGTCTGGCATGTTTTCCCTTCCTCTGTGTCTCTTACTGGCCAGCTCAGCCCGGGCCGGTAAGAGCCTAGCAAAGGGCCGTATACGGCCCGCGGGCCGTACATTGCCCAGGTCTGATCTAGACCATCACTGTTGGCTGCCTCTGACTCCTTCTAAGGCCCTTATTTATGAAGTAATAGCGACAGGTAGCGACTGGTGAGCGGCCGGTAATGACAGGCACCGCCACGAGAACGCCGGCTCCCCACCACAATCACACATTTATCAAGCCGATCCTGCTTAGCGACTGAGATAGCGCCATATAGCGACTCATTCATCATTATTCCAGCCTCAGCCCACAGCGCCAGCGTCCGACCTTGAACAGCGACAGGTATGACCTCTCGCTACCTGGCGCTCTCCAATGCATTTCAATGGAACAATCTTTGAATATTCATAATTAATTGTTATTAATTTTTTTTTTTTTTTAAATGTGAAAAATTCTGTCACCACTTCTGCCATGTTAGATAATTTTTTTAAGGTAAAAAAAAAAATAAATAAATTTGTGCAGAATTGATATTACAGGTCTGATATTAATGTATTCATATTACAAAATTTTTTTTTTTTTTGGTTTCCAAAAATATGGTGGTTTGGGGGTTAAAAAACTACTTTTAACACATCGCCGCCAGCGCTCTGGGGTTTAAACATGCATTTCACAGCCCGAGAATTTTTTGAGCGTGATTTATTGATGAATGTGGTGGGAGCCGGTCGCTCTGACCAGTCGCTATCATGCGCACCCATACATCGCGGAACCTGTCAAATAGCGACTCGTCACCCCGTATTCAACATTACTGCACACCGACTCAGTCGCTATCAACTACCGAACAACGGCCAAGCACAGCGACTACTAGCGGGCGCTGTGAAAATACTGCTACAGTCGCTCAACTGTCGCTACCTGCCGCTATTAATGAATCGGCCTCCCCGTGTCTGGTTGGTTAGATTTGCCATAGGGTGTAGCAAGGATACCCAGTCAGTCTAGGAACTGGAGGAACAGTTGTGGTGACTGCAGAGTACTCTGCTTAATGCCACATTAGATTACCTCCTAGAAGTGGGTGAGTATGTTGCATAGCGGGGTCCCCTAGGAATTTACACTGTGGGGCATTCCTAATCAGGCTTCCCGCATTTTAAATGTTTTGGTCTGCTTTAATTTCTGTGATCTCTGGTGGACACATGAATTTTAGGGTAAAGAGATGGCACTCTGCATATTTCATTTGATCTGGAAACATCCACTCTTACTCCACCAATGATTTGTTGGGGCAGAGGAAAGGGGGGTTGTCCTACACGGCTGGAAGCCCAAGATCAGGCACAGATACTTACCTATGTCCTATTCTATTGCCCCATGTAACCATTAGTGATCAGCAGGGTTTGCAAGGCCAAAGGAAGCACAGCACTGTGGTAGCCTGCCCTGCAAATCTCAAAAGCTGTAAGTAAAAGCAAAGGTAAGTGCCTCTGCCCATATTTGGGCTTCCAGCTGCAGTATGTATGGTGGGGCATCCCCTACTGATAAAGGGTCACTTTATAGTGGCCCTCCACTCACAAATGAATGGGGGTCCACTAACTGTGCATACAAAGGTAAAATGAATCCCAATAATAGGCAAAATTACAACCGTAAGTGGTCTTTGACGATTGCTTTGCTTGTGTCAGTTACTGTAATAGTGAAGAGTACGGGCGGAATTAGTATGAACGCATTGTCAATTTTAAACCCTTATAAATCTGCAAATTGCCATTTATTCCTCAAAAGCCAGTGAATAAGCCCTAAACCCCTAAACCACACCCCACCATGCCCATCACCCTGTTAAGTGGTCTCCAAGGTTGGCATCTCGGTATTCTATGTGACATCAGTGTGTGTGTGTAGGGGGTGGCAAGGCACTCCATACCCATACTACCAACTATTTTCACCTGGCTCTGAATCAGCCCCAATGTAGGCAATGAAAGTGAATGGAAGTTTCCTCTCCTAAAAAAAGGAGCGAGAATTGTCACCTGGCTCTGAACTGACCCTGTTGACATGTAGATGTTTGGAAGAGCAGGCAGATCTCTAATTTCTAGCTATAAGTAGTAAGCCTTCAGCTGTAATTACTCATACATATATGTAATACACTGTATCCCCTGATTGAACCCTCTTTACTGACACCAAAGGGATAATTTGGGAAAACAGCTTCCCTCACACAGATTTCCTTTGCTACATTAGCAATGACATTTTTTTTCATAGAAAAATCATTTTTCCTAGCTTCTTTTGGTTACAAATGTGTAATTTGAACAGCAACAAATAAAACGCACTCTAAAGTTTGTCCTCTTTGTCTCCAGCAGTGATTTCTTGTAACTGTAATGATGAAACGCTGACCAGCGCCGGGAAAATACAGCGCCAGTCTTTACAAGTAGGAAAAAATTTATAAATACGTTCTGCAGTGCTGAAAAGATGGCGGTACAAAGTGGTGCTCACTGGCACTGGGGTAACCGGCAGCTGGCACAGGCTGCCCAATACCTAGTGCCACAATCAAAACTAATTAATTAGCAGGGACATCTAGCGCCATTGAAGTCCACAGAGCAGCGCCAGTAAAAAAAAATGCTGGTGCTCCAAAACTGGCGCTATAGCCACCAGAAAGATGCTAAATAAGGCTTGAAATTCCTCTTTCCATCTCTTTTTAGCTGAGGCCTGAAGGTTTTGTGCCATAATTGGCTTATATTTGTAATTAAAATAAAAAAGATGATAAAATACCACATGCCCACCTTACACTCACCAGTAAAAAAGGGTTAAAAACATACCATATTCTCTAATCTTAATAAACCTCACACTCACGCACTCAGGAACTTAATCATAATGCTATGGCCTAAAGAGAAAAAAGGAGTCATAGAAAGGGCACTGTATGCAATACTTCTGCAGAGTGGGGATGGGGGGGGAAGATAACCCACCCCCTAATTGATACCCCCTCTACTACGTTGCTGTATTAACACACGAGAGAGGCCCCAGGTCACTACCAGCGATTCATGTTGAGCCTCAACACATCTGGCATACAGTGACACCCTCCCGGTAATTTTTAGTTACCAGTACAGGTCTAGGCGCCTTGGATATCAGCTGCGGTTCACGGTTGCTCCTCCTTGGTAGACTCACACCAGAGTCATACCTCCACCATGACTAAAGCTACAGTCCTGGTTATTGATGAACAGCCCCAAATAATAATTCTACCTCCACCATGCTTCACTTTTTGGGTGATTAGCTTTGTGCCAAATATACAGTACCTTTTTGAATTATGGGCAAAACGTTCAACCTTTGTCCCAACAGACCGTAACACTTTTCCCACATGTTTTGGCAAACTTTAGGTTTTGACAAAACATAGCCAGGCTGGTATGTCTTTCTTCATATGGCAATGCTTCCATCTGGCCACCTTACCCCACAACCTAGACATACCATTGTCACTTGCAGCACACAAGTACTTTCCAAAAATTACTGAAGCTCTTTTAATGTTGTAGGTCTCTTAGCAGCCTTCTAGACTATTTTTCTTCTTGTCTTTTTATTCAATTTTGAGGAGCAACCGGTTCTTGGTAATGTTACTGTTGTGCCACCTCGCTGTAGCATGACAACTAGAAACAGACCCATATAACTTTAGTCCACCCACCTTTAATACACAATTGAACAATCTCCATAAAAATCACAATACATGGTAAATACATGTGCAGATCTATAATTATCTAAGTTCTGGCACAAGTTTAACCAAATTCTTAAATGGAAAGGAATGTTGCTGCTTTGAACTCACTCTACAGCTGCACTTTAACATGGTCAAATCAAGGAATATCACCTCTGTGGCCTAAGTCTCCCTTGGGGAATCCCAATTCAAGATGCCCGACTGTGTGAGCCCCTACAGAGGCTCACAATCACCTACCTTAACAGTGTTATTGCACAGTCATCGTAGGGTGAGGGCGCATCCACAGAGACCATCCAGCTGTAGTATGATCCTGTGCCCAGACATTAGGCTCGATTCAGAGCGTCTGCACTTCCGTAGCTGTCTGTGAAAGTTTTAGTGGGTGTTTGTAATTTTTTTGCTTTTTTTCTTTCATTTTTCATTCGTACGAACGTTCGGGAAAATGTGTATATGCGCTTTCGATGAACGGAAGCAATCAAGCGGATCATTTTCCAAACAAAATCTGATATTTTTCGTTCAAATAACTTACGTTGTTGGGATGGGCTTACGTCTGATTCAGAGAGCTGATTTCCGACGGATCACCACCCTAGAAATCCGTTTAATTTCCGATCCACTTACGGGACCTTTGAGGGCTCGGATTGCTATTGTTGAACATGTTTTGCGGCTATGTGGAGGAGTCTGCGCGCCTTTAGCACCAAGGCATTGCATGTATCAGCATGGCCGAGCCCATAAATTGTATAGCAATGCATAGCTAAATCAATACTTTTCATGTATGCCTTATAGATGCATTTTAATGCTGACCTTAATTAGTCCTTAGCATGTAAACATTTATTTTCCCACACATCCATATTATTGCTAGATTTTTTTAGACTTATGTCCTTTGTGAATTATATTTGGATTGTTGAACTTGAATCTTAATTTGTTGTAGGAGTTATTGTTTTAGTCAGTTACCTTTGCTTTGTGTAATTATTTTATATTTGGTTGCAGGAACCGCAAGATGTGCCACTCACACAACATACAAGCAGTGTTTGGTCCAGCTATGCGATTCCTCAGTGTTTTTGCAGGGCATCCAGGGTCGTCCCATGATGCTTATATATTGCAGAGCTCCAGCTAATTTCGTCAGTTTGAGTCAGGAGAATTATCTGGTAGATTTGCTCACATTCCATCAATCCATTTTCACTGTATGGCAATGAATATAGTTGATGACTCATGTCTTAACCTATGGCTGTTTTTAGTCCTTGATGACATGTTAAACAATATTGTAGCTTAGAATGTGTATTTTATGTTAGTATTTTTAAATTCTTTCAGGGGATTCTGGATATCCGCTCCTGCCCTTGCTCCTGATGCCCGTTCTTTGCCTGCAGAATGCGGGCCAAGGGTTCTCTAATCGGGCACTATGCAAAACCCAGGCCGTGGTGGCGAGGGCCCTCTGGCTTTTGAAGTCCAGATTTAGGTGTTTGGACCATACAGGAGGGCGGGCACTGCAGTATGACCCCAACAAGGTTATACCAATATTTTAATTTACGTTTTTTAACAGGGACCACACGTGCCAGAGTGGCACAACTGAGTGTCAGGGTCCTTTAGTTGGTGGGCAAGATGCAGGAGCTGCGCAACTCGTTGGGGACCACAGATGAAGAATAATGTTCTGTGGCCTGCCATTGCTATGTATTTTGTTTTTTATAGTTGTAAAAATTTGAAATTTTCTAAATTTTTAAAAATTTGAAATTTTATGATGGAATAAAAAAAAAATGTTACAGTGTCACTTCATTTACAAAATACATTAACACAAAACTAATGGGCCCAGAAATATTTAAAGATGAATATTCACATGACCGAGAAGTGATTTGGGTGAGCTTTAAGGGTCCAAAAGGGAAGATGGAGGATAGTGCTAAGTGATTTAGCTAAACATTGTAGTAGAAGTGAGGGTGGCAAATATGTAGGTGAGCACTTTAATGAGTTAAGCTTGTAGTGCGCAGGCGCAAGATCGTAAGGATTTCCGTCTGGACGATTATTTATTGAAAAAGGGAAACAGAATCTAACGGGAAACATAAAGGATTCGTGGGAGGATACGATGGGAAAAGGGCAAAAACGAAAGCCTACGTTGTAACATGTGAAAATGAAACGGAAAAGTCACACTGGAAAATGACATACTCGTATTCGTAATCTGCTGTACGAACGGACGGAAACTTTACAGAAGGATTGCAATGCATGCATAGAATCGCTCGTACACTCATACAAGAACGGAGACATTAAAAAAAAAAAAAGATCGGCACTAAAACGGAAGTTTTTTTTGTCTCTCTGAATCGAGCCTTTTAAGCTAGGCTGGGTGCGGGACTGCACCTCACTCTGCAGGGAAACCTGCATGCCATGCATAAGTATGCCCTGCATAAAGCGCTGATTGGATGCATGAGCCATGGGAATGGCAGAGAGGTTAGTTGTGTGGCGATGTTTTACAAGGTGGGTCATCCGGAACTGGGATGCCCCAAGGACAAGGACCTATATATAGCAAAAATCCTGGTGATTGGTCCCCTTTAAAGAGGAACAAAGCCCAGAAATGTTCACTCTTTGGGGTTTTTGTTTCTCATCAAAATTTTGGATGTCCCATTGTCTGAAATCCCAAGGAAAACCCTCTCTGCTTTCTTTGCCAGTGATCACATGCCATCCGAGGCTGCTCTCCTCCAATCAATAGTTAGACATTCTGGTGAGGCCAAGAGCTATGTAGCAGTGGCAGTGGCTGTAGTATGGGCCTGCACATGTGCTGTGGGTTCAACAGAAAGGTAATTTTTATGGTGATCCTGAGCAGTTTACACATTGACGCATTTCAAATTTGGGCGCCCCACAAAGAGGCAAACTACCGACTCAAGAGTGTAACAGACTTTAGGCTGATGGTTTCTACCTGCTATGCTAACTTTTTCTATATGATGAAGTAAATTATTCATTCCATTTCCCCATCCCTGAAGGTATTTCTACATAGCCTAAGCAATCTGACTTCCAAGCACTTATATGAATTTATTATTCACTTGAGATAGGTCTTGAGATAGGTGCTCACTCTTTGTCTCCCACCACCAGCTACCACAGAGCTTCCATAAAACTCATTTTCAGGTTTCTCGGCACATTTGAACTAACTTAACACAATACTTACTCAATATCACCTTCTCAGTCTGCTGCTTGTGTGGAATGGGGAAATAAATCACAGAGAGCCACTAATCACTCACAATGACAGATTATAAAGCCGTGCGTAAGGCAAAGGCATCAATTACTGGAAAACCTCATGCCTCATATACTAATGGAACATTGCAATCATCATTCGGGTTCATATTGTCCACTGCACTTTGCAAAATCATCTAAACCATATTTGGAGATTTTTCTAATTTTGAAGCACAATTTGCTATTTTAAAGCACATCAATGTAAAGTCTCTGTCCAGGCAAAAATAATAAATAACAGATACTCACCTATAGTCCTGTGTAGCTGAACCACCTGATACCGACAGTTTGAAACTTACCTACATTGGTAATCTGGTCTCTGGCAGCCAAGAACTATCTGGCCATTGCCTCTTTTCAGTCCTGTTGACTGGCTGCACCCCCTACAATTACTTGTATCAGGCCGGATTATGATGGGTGTACGCCCCTGGGCTTCCACCACTTGCCCTGCAAAGGAGGCCTCCACCAACCTTTAGGTTATGGCCTGGCCCGGGAGGCTTTTCAGTCTTTGGTCAGACAGGCCAGTAACAAAGCTATCTGCAGCAGTGGGAGCCCCCTGTGCCTGAGCAAGCCTTTTTTTGTTTTTGCAAACCTGCAGCCAAAGCCGGCAGGACAGAGAGTCTAGAGCAGCAGAGCCGCCGTCAGCAGTGCTACAGTGATGGGTGGGTGCAGGGTTGTCATTCAGCGGCCGATCACTGCACATAAGTCACCAAGCACAGCCGCTGGCAGCTCAATGCAGGGAACTGGTTTCTGCTGGACCAGCTGGGTGACTACACTACCCCCACCCATAATGGCAAAGCAGGAGTTCCCAAGCAGCACGCACCCGCACAAGGGTGGCACAAGGGACTCAATCTGATGTTCCAGGAAGGAGGCGGGTGCCAGACAACCACCAATCAGTTACTAGGCTGGACTATTATTTTAAAAGAAAAAAATACTGGGGCCTCCACCACATTTTGTGCCCAGGGGCCTCCACCACACTTCATTCGGCCCTGACAAGAATAGTGGTGCCCTTACCAGGCCTAAAGGTCCTGAGATCTCTAGCAGAGGTACTGTAAGTTTTAAACTCCTGAAATATTGATAATTGACAGTGCAGGATTATTGGTGAGTATGTATTGTTTACTATTTTTGCCCTCCCAGTACCACTATCAGGAATCCATTAGCATATAAAAATCGAAAAATATAAATAATTCTATAAAAATGTTTTATGAGCCATGCTAATGGAGGAAGCATGCCACATGTTTCCAGATATTTATTTCTTGTTCCTTTCTTTTGATCTATTTATTTAATTAGTGATAACATCACTGCAGAAGGGCAAAAAATGAACATTTTACTAAAAGTGGGAAGGATTAGGATGGCCCGGACCAGGACCACCCCGGACACAAAACTGCTTTAAAGTGAATGTTAGGTAGCAAGTCATCACAAAACCGGATGTCCCAAGGGTATAGACTTATAATAAATTTTTAATTATAGTTCGACCTCAAAAGCATTTAGACATGGCATGCAAATGGTGCATGCGTTCATTTATTTCTCTTATAGCTTAGTGGTATTGTTGTGTTAGGGTACAGAGCAAACAGTAAATACAATAAACACCACCTAAAGTGAAAAAAAATCCCTAATCCAACAAACATATACAATCAAAATAAATTTATAAACTTAACAGTTATATAATCATAAGTCCATATTTTTAAGTGTCCCAAAAACACATGCACTGATAATAAAGTGCTATAAAGAGAAACTTTTTGGTGCAAATAATGTCCGATGGGTATCCCACACACGTGCACCCGTTGACGGTGATCACCCTTCACACTGTGTGCGCTTACCAGAAATTTGTGTCAACCGCTCTTTAAAATCAACTCCTTATAATCAACAGATTCAATCCGTATTGCTCAGTGGTCATATGAAAGAAAAACAAGAACAATAGTGCAACCCCATCTAATATGTTCACGTGTTTAATAGTAAAAAAATTGCACTTACAAAAATCCAAAAATGTATGCACATAAGAACAAGCTCGAAGAGTACTTCTCCTTCCCCCAGTCCACTATGGCCAGTAGTAGATATGGATAAGTAAGAACTGAACTTATACTCAGATGGATACACTTCACCTAAAATAAAAGAAACTTTGCCGCTGCCCCGCCTAACGCGTTTCACTGATTTTTCAAAGGCTAGTGGCAGGGAGCAGAAAAGCGGCTTTTAATACCAATCAAATTCAAATTGACCATATGTTGTGATCAAAAACAATCCTACCTTTCATAATAGCGCACTTAGTCCGCCGCGTTGTGTAGTGGCGTTTACTCACCGCCACAATACCGGCTCACAGGATGGCGCCGGAAGATAAACAGTATGGGAAGGAGACGTCACGACCCTCCCCCTTCCCCACGTGCAGGCTGTGACATGGGAGAAAACCACGTCGCAAACCGGCACGCCTACGCCCACCCCCTTACTAAGCAGTGCCGCTACATCCAAATATCCGCCCCCTACCTCCAGCTGACACGAGCCCGGCCACCGCCGGAGACTGCCGACCGACATCGGCTCACTTCGGAGGGGAGGGGGAGGCGCCCCTCACACTGGCACTAGATGACGGCCACGCCCACTCACCGCGAACCCTCGGTGAAGCCCAGGAACGGGCCGCCACCCGCCGATCCCGCTCGCCGGGGAGAGCGGGCCAATGTAGAAGCCCCTGTAAAGGCGGGCCAATGTATGACTGGCCAATGTATGCCGGGGATTATATTTAAAGGGGACCCAAACTGGACCACACTGGAAACCTAGCAGCGATAAATTTACATGCATTGCTATGGGGGGGATTTAAACCACATATGGCCTAAGGGAGGGGGAACTACTCCTCCACATCACAATATATATACAATGTGAACCCATAAAATCAACAACATTCATATTAATGAATGAGATCAATGAATTCTATAACAACTGTTTTAAAATTTATAACAATATAAAATATAAAAACAATAGAATGCAATAACAGCAATTTTACTAAAAAGGGATAGCAAATTAACTAAGTATAATACACAGTAAATGAATTAAATTGCACTATAGGGGAGAACTAAGAATTATCCAGAAAACAATTTAAGTCAAACTCCACATTAAGTCCCCTAGGAGATAAGGTATCCAGTTCGAATATCCACTTACTCTCCCGCTGGGATATTTCCCTAGTTAAATTAGATCCTCTCCAATTTTTTTATATGTGATCAATACCCATAAAGGACATAAAACGGGGGTCACTCTGGTGTTCACGTTGGAAATGGGCGGAGAGGCTGTGGGCCAGAAAACCACGTTTGATGCTATATACGTGTTCTCTAATCCTAGTTTTCAAATCCCTGGTGGTTCGGCCCACATAATAAAGTTGGCAGGGACACCAAATGAGATACACAACATGCTTTGTGTGACAAGAGATGAAAGTGGAAATCTCATATTTCTTTCCTGAATCACTCAAGTTAAAAACCTTTTTTGGTTTCTCAACCGGCTTGCATGTCTTGCATCCCATGCAAGAACCACATTTATAGAAACCTTTTATAGCATTGCCAGTTAGCGAAACCTTCTTGGGAGGATCCACATAACTCAGAGTTATGAGATCCTTTAAATTTGGTGCCCTTCTAAAAACAACTCGAGGGTTATCAGGTAAAGTGGTGCCTAGCACAGGGTCATCCTTCAAAAGATGCCAATGTCTGGATAACAAATGTTTCACCTCCCATTGTTGAACATTAAAATCTGTAATAAAAAGTGGGGATGTCATAACTCCTTTATTCTCCTTTTCATCCTTATTGCTATGACAAAACCTATCCTTAGATCTCACCTCCTCCCGTTGGCGTTCAATAGTTTGTAAGTTGTAACCCTTTTCAACAAACCGATTAGTTAACACACTAGCCTGTTTGTCAAAATCACTCAGATTTGTACAATTCCTTCTAAGTCTCGAATACTGCCCTTTAGGAATTGCCTCTAACCACTTAGGGTGGTGGCAACTAGTGGCAGGGACATAACCATTGCGGTCAGTTGGCTTAAAGTACGTTAAGGTGGTGACACTAGATCCTACTTTACTAATGGTTAAATCAAGAAAATTTACAGACTCTGCACTACATTCCAATGTGAATTCCAAATTAACCCTTTAAGTGCCAGCCTACCTGGAGTTTTTGTCACTCTGTTGCCAGACCATTTTGCACTATTTTGCGCTCCCCATGTTCAAATGTGATTTTTGAAGGGATTTTCCAGGAAAATGATATATTGTTTTTTTCAGCAGAGTCTGAGCTTTAACATGAAATGTCTTGTTTGTCATTTGTTAGGTGTTTTCTCAATATTTTTTGGCGAAATATGTGCAAAAAAAAAAAAAAAAAATAAATTTTTACAATTTGTAGTGTTTTTTTGTAATAAAAAATGTAAGTTTGTCAATAAAATCTTATTGCGTATGAAACCCCAATTTCTCCCGGTTACAGCAGTACCACATATGTATAGGTAGACACCCTTTCCTGCCCAGGAGACTCTCCCAAACTGAAACAGAGCTTTAGGGGATTTTCAGAAAAAATACAACTGTGATATGCGCTGTGCGCACCTTGCAGTTTTTCCAGAAAAACAACCCTTTACATTTAAAATACCCCCCACAAACTATATATTCTCTGGAAGTACACACCTCAGGCTTTCTATTTGTACCAGGCTTGTTGATGTGGCCACAGTTTTCTAGAAGTAATCCCTCACTGTATTCTTTGGTTGCAAAGAGTTTCCCTAAAAAAAGGATAAAAAAGCAGAATCAAAGCCACATTTTCCTAAAAAAACTATATACAAACAAGAAAAAACAAGTATAATCTGAAAAAGCAACATCCCCCGAATAGAACGACACCCAACATGCATAGGTACTGTCAAGGGAAGAGTTGCCAAACACCCCAAAGTAAAGCATGAGCATAACGGTAATTTTTCCTGAAAATTTCAGCTCTGCAGACAAAGTGCGCACCTTGCGGTTTTTCAACCAAAACAACCCTTTACATTTGGAATATCCCCCATAAACCATATATTCCCTGAAAGTACACATGTTAAGCTTTCTAAGCGTACCCAGCTTGTTGTAGTGGGCTCATCTTTCTGGAATTAATCCCTCAAAGAACTCTTTGGTTGCGCAGGGTTTCCCTAAAAAATTTATAAAAAAGCTGAATAAAAAACACCTTTTCCTAAAATATAAATATGCAAACAAGAAAAAACAAGCTAAGTCTGAAAGCGCAAGGTCCCCCGAACAGAACAATACCCAACATGCAGAGGTACTATTAACCCTTTTAATTGCCAGCCTACTTGAGATTTTGTCACCCTCTGTTGACAGGTCATTTTTCCCCATTTTGCGCCATGTTTTGCGACATTTTTGCTGGAATTTTCAGGAAAATTATATATATATTTTTTGCAGCAGAGTTTAGGCTTTAACATGAAATGTCTTGTTTGTAAATTTTATTTATTATTAATTTTATTTATTATTAAGTAAAAAAAAAAAAAAAAAAAAAATTTTTTTTAGAAAATTGCCTCCTTTATTTTAAATAAAAAATGTATTTGATTAGGGAAAACCATATTGCATGTGAAAGCCCCATTTCTACCGATTAGAACGGTACCACATATTTATCGGTAGCCCCCTGTTCCTGCCCAGGAGACCCCCCTAACTGAAACAAGTAATTTTTAACATTTACAAATAAAATACAACTACCATCCACACTACAAAGGGTTAAATCGAGAAAAAAAATGACATAGGGTCCCCCCTCCCAGGGGAGGGGGGCCCATTTTTGGGGGGGATTTTTAGGGGTTAAAAACCCTTAAAAATAAAAAAAAAATGACATGGGCCCCCCTTACCCAAAGTAACCAGCCCGGGACCAGCTATGCAGGGCTTGGAGGAACAGGGCGCAGGGGCCAGCTTTTGTGGCCCCTGGCCCTGCAGGCTACAAGCCCGCATAGCCCGTGGGCCCGGGCTCTTCTGCCCCCCCCCTGGGCTTTGGGGAGGCAGGTAATGGGGGTGCCAGGGGCTAATGGCAAGTCACCGGCTAGCGCAGGTGACTTGCCATCCCCCCAGCCTTGAGAACTGGTATAGGGGTCTCATGGACCCCTTACCAGTTCACAAGGGGTTAAATGTAAAAAAAACAGACACACAAAGAGAAAAAATATTTTATTTTTTATTTTTTTAATACTTACCTCCCATCCATAGTGGAGCACTCTGTCCCTCGGCGATCACTGGCTTCTGCTCACTTGCTAGAAGCCTTTTATAGCTGCTGGATGACAGAACACAAAAGGGTTAATTAAAAAAAAAATGACATACAGTCCCCCCGCCCAGGGGGGGGGACCCCATTTTTTGGGGGAATTTTAAGGGTTAAAAACCCTTAAAAATCCCCCAGAAAAATGACGTAGGGTCCCCCCTACCCAGCATTAGCGACCCGGGCTAAGTGGCCCGGGCCCTTCTGCCCCCCCCTGGCCGTTGGGGAGGCAGGTAATGGGGGGCAGGGGGTTAATGGCAAGCCACCCACTAGCTGCAGGTGACTTGCCATACCCAGAGCCTTGTGAACTGGTATAAGGGGTCTCATGGACCCCTTACCAGTTCACAAAGGGTTAACTGAAAAAAAAAACACCACACTAAAAGTATTTTATTAAAAAAAAAAAAAATAAAATTTTTTACTGTACTTACCTCCGATTGTAAGCTCCTTTGTCCCGCGCCGCTCTGATGACAGATGCCGGTGATCGGCATCCAGAGAAGGGGGAGGCAGGAGATCAGAGGATCTCCTGCCACCTCCTTCCCCGGCACGGGGGATCGGATGGCACCAAATTAAAGAGGAGACCCGGCCGGATCCAACGAGGGGTCAGGTGAGTATTTTTTTTTTTTTTTTGCCCACTAGCAGGGGTAAATGCCAGGCACCTAAATTTTACGTGGCTGGCACTTAAGTGACAGAGAGGCAACCACGTAAATTTTACGTGGCTGGCATTTAAAGGGTTAAAGGAATTATCATTTACCCTCACAAAGAAGGCCTCCAAATCCATTTGTGTGCCCTTCCATAGTATCAGCACATCATCGATATAGCGCCCCCATATAGCTATTTGGGGCCACTCAAGATGATTAATGAATTGGGACTCCCATAGTCCCACATACAGGTTAGCCATACTGGGGGCAAATTTAGCCCCCATGGCAACCCCCTTGACCTGCAAGTAGAACCTATTTGAAAACCAAAAATAATTGTGTTTAAGGGCAAACGTTAAACACTCTAATAAGAAGTCTATCTGTGCCTCAGGTAAGCCAGATCCCAATAGAAGAAAGTGTCTAACTGCTAAGACACCCTTATCGTGGGGAATCACAGTATAAAGTGAAGTCACGTCGGCAGTCCCCAACATGTTCACTTCATCCCAATCCTGGTTCTCAATCATATTTATAACTTGTGTGGAGTCCTTCAAATACGATGGTAACTTGACTACCAGGTTTTGTAAATATGAGTCAATAAACTCCCCTAAACGGCAGGTTAACGACCCCACACCACTAACTATAGGGCGACCTGGTGGTTTCACAAGACTTTTATGCACCTTAGGCAGTTGGTATATTGTAGGAATCCTAACCACCTGGGGGCTAAGATATTTATTCTTTTTTTTCTGTAAGAAAGCCCCTAGATTGGCCTTCAGCTAATAGATGGTCAAGTTCAAGCCTATAATCCAGAGTAGGGTCCTTACTCAATATTTCATAAGTCTCTCTATCTTCTAGAAGCCTATGTAACTCATCCAGGTAGTCAGACTTATTCAGTATGACCAACCCCCCCCCCTTTGTCAGCCAGTTTAACGACCACCTCATGTTTGCTTTCCAAGGTCTTAAAACCATTAAAAAGGGCTGATGGCCATCTCTTTTTCTTAAGCGTCAATTGTTTAAGGTCCCTAACCACTGCTGTTTTAAAAGCTTCCACCTGTGGGCCTGTTACAAAGGATGGATTAAAAAGTGAATTATTGGAGAGCATAGTGTGTCGTATACTGGATGAGCTATCATTTGATTGTACATTCAAGGGAACTTGGCTTGAAACGGCAGTCGCCTGCCCATCGGACCCATCTTTGGTCATAAAAAACTTTCTAACTGTAAGCTTCCTGACAAACCTCTGTAGATCAACAAATACAGTAAACTTGTCCAAATTTTTTGGCGGAGCAAATTTCAAACCCTTATCAAGCAATAACAGCTCCTCATTGGATAGTGTGGCTGAACTTAAATTAAAAATCCCTTTTCCTAATTCCGTCGTTGCTTTCTTATGTTTAGTTCCTCCCCTATTTCCTCGTCTGTTTCCCCTTTCCTTTTTTGGAAAATTTTCTTGATTTAACCATTAGTAAAGTAGGATCTAGTGTCACCACCTTAATGTACTGTGTTAAGCCAACTGACCGCAATGGTTATGTCCCTGCCACTAGTTGCCACCACCCTAAGTGGTTGGAGGCAATTCCTAAAGGGCAGTATTCGAGACTTAGAAGGAATTGTACAAATCTGAGTGATTTTGACAAACAGGCTAGTGTGTTAACTAATCGGTTTGTTGAAAAGGGTTACAACTTACAAACTATTGAACGCCAACGGGAGGAGGTGAGATCTAAGGATAGGTTTTGTCATAGCAATAAGGATGAAAAGGAGAATAAAGGAGTTATGACATCCCCACTTTTTATTACAGATTTTAATGTTCAACACAGGGAGGTGAAACATTTGTTATCCAGACATTCGCATCTTTTGAAGGATGACCCTGTGTTAGGCACCAATTTACCTGATAACCCTCGAGTTGTTTTTAGAAGGGCACCAAATATAAAGGATCTCATAACTCTGAGTTATGTGGATCCTCCCAAGAAGGTTTCGCTAACTGGCAATGCTATAAAAGGTTTCTATAAATGTGGTTCTTGCATGGGATGCAAGACATGCAAGCCGGTTGAGAAACCAAAAAAGATTTTTAACTTGAGTGATTCAGGAAAGAAATATGAGATTTCCACTTTCATCTCTTGTCACACAAAGCATGTTGTGTATCTCATTTGGTGTCCCTGCCAACTTTATTATGTGGGCCGAACCACCAGGGATTTGAAAACTAGGATTAGAGAACACGTATATAACATCAAACGTGGTTTTCTGGCCCACAGCCTCTCCGCCCATTTCCAACGTGAACACCAGAGTGACCCCCGTTTTATGTCCTTTATGGGTATTGATCACATATAAAAAAATTGGAGAGGATCTAATTTAACTAGGGAAATATCCCAGCGGGAGAGTAAGTGGATATTCGAACTGGATACCTTATCTCCTAGGGGACTTAATGTGGAGTTTGACTTAAATTGTTTTCTGGATAATTCTTAGTTCTCCCCTATAGTGCAATTTAATTCATTTACTGTGTATTATACTTAGTTAATTTGCTATCCCTTTTTAGTAAAATTGCTGTTATTGCATTCTATTGTTTTTATATTTTATATTTTATATTGTTATAAATTTTAAAACATTTGTTGTTACAGAATTCATTGATCTCATTCATTAATATGAATGTTGTTGATTTTATGGGTTCACATTGTATATATATTGTGATGTGGAGGAGTAGTTCCCCCTCCCTTAGGCCATATGTGGTTTAAATCCCCCCCATAGCAATGCATGTAAATGTATTGCTGCTAGGTTTCCAGTATGGTCCAGTTTGGGTCCCCTTTAAATATAATCCCCGGCATACATTGGCCAGTCATACATTGGCCCGCCTTTACAGGGGCTTCTACATTGGCCCTCTCTCCCCGGCAAGCGGGATCGGTGGGTGGCGGCCCGTTCCTGGGCTTCACCTAGGCTTCACGGTGAGTGGGCGTGGCCGTCATCTAGTGCCAGTGTGAGGGGCGCCTCCCCCTCCCCTCCGAAGTGAGCCGATGTCGGTCGGCAGTCTCCGGCGGTGGCCGGGCTCGTGTCGAGGTAGGGGGCGGATATTTGGATGTAGCGGCACTGCGTAGTAAGGGGGTGGGCGTAGGCATGCCGGTTTGCGACGTGGTTTTCTCCCATGTCACAGCCTGCACGTGGGGAAGGGGGAGGGTCGTGACGTCTCCTTCCCATACTGTTTATCTTCCGGTGCCATCCTGTGAGCCGGTATTGTGGCGGTGAATAAACGCCACTACACAACGCGGCGGACTAAGTGCGCTATTATGAAAGGTAGGATTGTTTTTGATCACAACATATGGTCAATTTGAATTTGATTGGTATTAAAAGCCGCTTTTCTGCTCCCTGCCACTAGCCTTTGAAAAAGCTGTATATCAGTGAAACGCGTTAGGCGGGGCAGCGGCAAAGTTTCTTTTATTTTAGGTGAAGTGTATCCATCTGAGTATAAGTTCAGTTCTTACTTATCCGTATCTACTACTGGCCAAAGTGGACTGGGGGAAGGAGAACTACTCTTCGAGCTTGTTCTTATGTGCATACATTTTTGGATTTTTGTAAGTACAATTTTTTTACTATTAAACACATGAACATATTAGATGGTGTTGCACTATTGTTCTTGTTTTTCTTTCATATGACCACTGAGCAATACGGATTGAATCTATGGAAATATATTGAATCCATGATATATGGTTTGGAATCATTCACGGAGTATGTTGATTATAAGGAGTTGATTTTAAAGAGCGGTTGACACAAATTTCTGGTAAGCGCACACAGTGTGAAGGGTGATCATCGTCAACGGGCGCACGTGTGTGGGATACCCATCGGACATTATTTGCACCAAAAAGTTTCTCTTTATAGCACTTTATTATCAGTGCATGTGTTTTTGGGACACTTAAAAATATGGACTTATGATTATATAACTGTTAAGTTTATAAATGTATTTTGATTGTATATGTTTGTTGGATTAGGGATTTTTTTCACTTTAGGTGGTGTTTATTGTATTTACTGTTTGCTCTGTACCCTAACACAACAATTTGCATGAGGCTTGCTAGGGATAATAGGTCTGGTACGTTGTAGCATTTTTTAACTTAATTTTATTTAGTTAAAATTTAGGAGCGCTTTGTTTTTTTAAAAAAGTTTTTAGCTTAGTGGTATTGCTTTAAGATGGGCATCCTGGGTTTGGGGCCCTGATCCAACGGCATCCTGATTTGGGATAGGCAAGTGCGATCGCTACTAAAGCAGCAATCAAAAGTTTTATATAAATCATAAATCTATAAACAGAAATATATTATTAATATATGAAGATTTGTAGTTCTTACTGGGGGGGGGGGGGGGGGGGGTTAGGTGGATTTTCACATTAGGAAGCAAAAAAAGTGGTTTCAGTTAGGAAATAGCATGTGCCACAACAAACGTGAAGGGGTGCACCACTAATAAACTAAGATAATGTGCTCACTCCTCAAACCATCCAACCTGTTTCTATAGGAGTGGCCAAGAAAAAATCATGCCTTCCTCCCTGTGAGGAGCACCAAGAGAAATGTATTGACAAACTATCTATGCAAAAGTAATTTTATTGACACAATATAAAAGTTAAAAAGTACATACAAACACATAAACCACAGGACAATTAAAAACAAGTAGCAAGTCCCTGTAAGTAACTCTAAATATATAGTATCAAAAACCCAAATAATGGGCCGTATATGTAATGTATATGCTAGCGCTCCCAAAAGTAATGAATAGAATAGGGCAAAGAAAATAATTGTATATATACAAATACACAGAAAGGCATAGGAGTCTGTCAGCGCAGGGACGGAATGTCCCTACACTCACCCACCCCCGTGCCTGTGCCGGCACCACCCTAATCAAATAAAATAATAACTACCCAAATAATCACAATAGACTGAATGAGAAAAAATAATAAAACAAACCCTATGAGTGAGGAAAAATCTACCCCTAAAAAAGTGACAAAATACACACTCAAATACCAAAAAAAAAAAAAAAAAAAAAAAAAAAATCAAAAAAATGTGAAAAAATAAGCACCCCACAGTGAAAACAAACTAATAACAACTGTTAATAAAGTGATGAAAATATCACCAATAAATACTTAAATAAATCCCTATCAATGTATGAGTCTAATAAATGTCAAAATTCTAGTGACCGCAAAAATAAAACATCTAAGTGCATAATCAATGAACTAATATATATACATAAACTAAGTGCCTTAAATACATATAAATATTAACAACCCCACCAATGTACTCTCAGGTGGGATGAACCAATATGTCAGGGTATTACATATACCAGATATTGAAACAGCAGATGGAGTCAGCAATTATAAACAAAGATACTACCAGAGCCCATAAGGGGAGCGCCTTCGCGATACACAATAGGTTGGTGGCATATTTATAAGGACTCACTATGGAGATGGATTTCACCTTTCACCCTTCTGAAGCCGCATGGGGGCGGCGGGCGCGGGTGGCCGGGGTTGTGTGCGGTCCCAAGTTTGGCATGACGTGATGCTGGCTTAGTCTCCCAACCTTATGGGCTCTGGTAGTATCTTTGTTTATAATTGCTGACTCCATCTGCTGTTTCAATATCTGGTATATGTAATACCCTGACATATTGGTTCATCCCACCTGAGAGTACATTGGTGGGGTTGTTAATATTTATATGTATTTAAGGCACTTAGTTTATGTATATATATTAGTTCATTGATTATGCACTTAGATGTTTTATTTTTGCGGTCACTAGAATTTTGACATTTATTAGACTCATACATTGATAGGGATTTATTTAAGTATTTATTGGTGATATTTTCATCACTTTATTAACAGTTGTTATTAGTTTGTTTTCACTGTGGGGTGCTTATTTTTTCACATTTTTTTGATTTTTTTTTTTTTTTTTTTTTTTTTTTTTTTTTTGGTATTTGAGTGTGTATTTTGTCACTTTTTTAGGGGTAGATTTTTCCTCACTCATAGGGTTTGTTTTATTATTTTTTCTCATTCAGTCTATTGTGATTATTTGGGTAGTTATTATTTTATTTGATTAGGGTGGTGCCGGCACAGGCACGGGGGTGGGTGAGTGTAGGGACATTCCGTCCCTGCGCTGACAGACTCCTATGCCTTTCTGTGTATTTGTATATATACAATTATTTTCTTTGCCCTATTCTATTCATTACTTTTGGGAGCGCTAGCATATACATTACATATACGGCCCATTATTTGGGTTTTTGATACTATATATTTAGAGTTACTTACAGGGACTTGCTACTTGTTTTTAATTGTCCTGTGGTTTATGTGTTTGTATGTACTTTTTAACTTTTATATTGTGTCAATAAAATTACTTTTGCATAGATAGTTTGTCAATACATTTCTCTTGGTGCTCCTCACAGGGAGGAAGGCATGATTTTTTCATGGCCACTCCTATAGAAACAGGAAATAGCATGTGTGTAAAGCTACAGAACCGTCCAGCTACATGATACATGAGGCAGTGAAGCTGCTGCTGGGGCTGGTGTCAGACATTGCCTAGCAGCAGCAGGAGACACAGGCACTACAGTGAAACACAATCAGCTAGCCAGAATGTGCATAACATTGGCATATGGCCCGGCTTTAAGCCCAACCGTATGCTAATAAAAAAGGACATTTGACTCAGCAGCAGAACCAACAGCCAAACCCACTGCTTAGGAGCTCAACTAGGAAAAATTTAGAGTAGATAAAACGTTAGATATCTCATGAATGACAGCACCGTTTTCAAAAACTAAAAAATGGCAATGCTTAGGAACTTGGCAGGATATAACCATAGTATCTAATGGCTTGCCTTCAGAATTTATTTACGTGTGCCTCAGAACCTGTTTCTGTATACATGTGCATTAAGCTTCTTTTTATGCAACAAAAAAAATGTGTGTTTTTTTTCCAGAAAATCTGCACCTGCGATTTGACCTTTCTCCAACTGCAAAACAAGAAATAACAGCACCTTATGGGGCAACCTGAACATTTTGGCAAGGTTCATTGCACAGGGTTCCTGATGCAGATTGAGAAGTAGTGCCTCCAGCATACCTATATGTAACCCCCCCTCACTCTTTCTTACAATTCCTCACACAAGGGGCATGAGGATCGGAGAGGTAGGGCAGATGCAGTGCAATCACATGATTAGAGTGCTTGGCCTTAACCTATGCTCTCGCAACATGAGGGATGCTTGAACCAATTTTGCTACTCTCCTTTTAGACAAGGAACAAAAAGTATAGAAAATAGAGAATCAAAACACATTCAATAATCAAATAATTTTTATATGGGAAGAAGGATAACTGGAGGATGGAATAAATAAAGGACATTTTATTTTTATTTTTATTAAGTGCTTTAAAGTGGACCAACAGTGTAAGCCAAATACATGTTTACACCACCCTAGCCCATGCTCCGCTGTAAAAGAAAAAAATAAAAACTTACCTAAAACTTCCGTCTTCCTAATCTTGCAGCTTTGCCTTTCTGTATCAGCATTCCCATGTTGTGGAATCTGCACAGACAGGCCGGTATCCCCCAGCAAACAGACCGCAACCGCAAGACTTGCGGGCCAGTGGGCTGCACGTCGGGCAATTAACTGTATTACACAGCTCAGACAGAAAACGCACACGAGGCAACTGCAAACAGTTCTGACAAATGTCATTGTAGGTGCAGGATTTTGAAGAGCATCCTGAGAAAACTGAGAAATAGCTCCCGAGTGTACAAAGATGGCGGCGCTTATTGGGGGTTTTTGAGCGGGACAAAGCAATCAGATCCTTCATTTCAAAAGGTAATTTTGTTATATTAAAATCCAGGACATGAGACTTGCAGAGGTGGGGTTAGATGGTAACGATATTTAAACCCTGATACTTGCTGTTGGTCCACTTTAAGTAAATGTAAAGTAAATTTTGCTGCAATAGAAGTGAGGTGACTTCAGTCAGTCACAGACACCAGCTGAATGCATAACTATAGAAAAAAAAACCTAACAAGATTAAAAGACAATAGCTTTCAGGAACATACGCAGAGGAGGTTTATAAAAGGACAATTATTTAAACAAGCATCATAGAGTCAAACAAAATGAATATGAGGGATTTTTTCAAGGTTGAATAATACATACGTGTGGCATAATGGAAGATGGTTGGTAAAGCAAAAAACAAGTAGAGCCTTGTATAAGTTGCAAGAAGAAAAAAGATCAGAACAGCACCATTGACAATCCCCATATTCTGCAGTATAACACCCACTGCCAGTATTGTCTAGGGCTGCCCTGGGCCCACCAGACTCTACGGGGCCCATCCTACTGTTTAATGCAAATACTACCTGCTCATTTCTAGTGCTAATACCAACAAACTGCACTGTCACACTAGAACAGCAAAGTCCCTATTCATGATAGAAGAATGGGAAGCCCTGTGTACAGCCCCAGCACTAAAAACTGAGAAACGGCTGAGAAACAGTTACCAGACACGGGCAGGCTGATTCATTACTAGTGCCAGGTAACAGTTGATGAGTGTCTGTACAGTGGCGCTAAGAGCGACCGCTAGTGGTCGATCTGATCGGCCGTGAGTCACTATTACAGAGTGCCTCAGTCGCTGTAGTAACATGGCCGGCATTGATGAATTTGATGTGTGAGTGGCTATAACACAAGTACAGAGCTATATGGGAGCGAACGGTAGCGACTGGTCAGTGTGAGCGACTCAAACCGTATTCATCAAAAAAACAGCCTCACACAGCGCCGGCGCTCAAAATTGGGTCGTTGTAGCCCAGAGCGCCAGGAGCTGTGTGATTAAAGTCTGTTTTTCCGCTAGTAACATAGCGAAAACACATGGATTTACATTGTTATTACATTGTGACAATAACACTTTAATACCAGACCTGTAATGCCAATTCTGCAAAAAACTTTAAAAAATCAAGAGTTTTCAAAAATGACTTTAAATAGGCCAGAAGAGGTCACACAATGATTTGATTTAAAAAAATTAAAATAAACCCTGTTTAAAGAGAAGAGAGGTAACGTCCATTGAAATGTATGGGAGAGGGACAGGTAATACCAGGCACTCTGGAAGCCAGAGCACTGCCGGGATCCGCTGAGCCGTCTGTGATGATGAATCGGACGCTACATGGTGCTGTTAGAGACGCTCACCTGAATCGCTTTTATAAATGCGGTATTGCGTACAGCACCCGGCGTTCATCGTTGGCTACCTGCCGCTATCCCTTGATGAATAAACCCCTCAGTTGACAGAGTTTTAGGGCTATTACCATGCAAACCAATGTGCCCAGAGAGGAGGACCCCTAAGTTCAGTGGCCCACTGGGTAATGATGAATTTTCCCGAGGGCAAGTCCAAGCCTGCGCACCGCCTAGAAACTGCAAGAAGTAGGTTTAACACACCATTATCCATAACACACCATTATGCATATACAGTATAAGCATTAAAATGAACCAAAACCCAGGATTTTGACTATCCTGGGTTTTGGTCCTTGCCCCCCTGGCACCCTGATCAGTGGTTTCAAGCCACTTTAAAGTCATTCTTAACCAAATGGCAATAATAGTAGCATCACATGTTTTACTATTGGTGGCTCAGTGTAAAGCACCAGCGCTGTATGTTCAGCAGCGCCATGTAGCACCTGTCGCAGTTGCGCT
The DNA here is from genome assembly GCA_027917425.1 of Gastrophryne carolinensis. Taxonomy (NCBI): domain Eukaryota; kingdom Metazoa; phylum Chordata; class Amphibia; order Anura; family Microhylidae; genus Gastrophryne; species Gastrophryne carolinensis. The sequence goes on along the minus strand of CM051234.1, from coordinate 572,471,410 downwards.
CTCCCATACACTTCAACGTTGTATATTTTAGCCGTGTAGAAATCATGTTTAGATTATATGCTTCTTTATTTTTTCTCCTAAAATAAGTGCCCTGGCTCCTAGGCAGCAACAAGACTTTAGCATTGTTCCTGGCACCTTAGGTTGAGGTTGCAGAATTGTATTTTGTGTTCCTCCTTTGAAGTGCCAGTGCTTCAGTGCTCCGAATAGCGCCCGACAGAGTGTCCAGTTTTAGAGCGCCAACGCAGGCAATGTGTTTTGTGTTCTTAAATATGGACTTCAGTGCCGAGAGTCGTACGCTCTCCACTGGCGCTACCCATCGCTCGCAGCAGCCTTGTCCTGTTATACGCGGGGGTTGCCTTGGCCTGCTTTCCCTCGGGGAGCTACATGAAACAATAGCAGCATTGGTATGCTCAGGCGCTTTAGTGAGTCAGGGAGAGCACTTCTACTGCGCCCTCCAGACATCACATTTATTAATGCTGGACAGGATAGTACAGCGCCATTTGTCCAGCGGCGATGCTAGGTCACAGCACCAGCGTCCACTTCCAGATGCTCTGAGCGCAAATACATAGACGCACAAATGTATTGGCATTTACATCTACTTTTTTGTAACTCTGTACCATAAGATCATGATGGCTTGATTAGAACTGTTTTTTTGCTCACTGGGCAGTCAGTATAACAAACAATTTATTTAAAAAAATATTTTGACGGTCTTTTATGTAACACTTTGCAGTGTCATCCATCTAGGTCCCTTGTGCCTAATTACAAACTGTGCCTTAAAGAAAGCTTTCTCGCTAATGGCTGCTCTGCATTGTGTCTCAGAACTCCTGGCCATGCCGGGCAGCTGCAGACATAGCAAAAGCTTCGAGTCCTGAGCTATGTGTAATGAACCATAACATGCTTGAATGATTTTCTACAGAACAGGTACTTCCATAATAACACTCAGTAGATAGCAGTGACTCACTGTACACTGGTTAGATTATTTCACATAGCTTAAAGAGAAAAAGCAGGCTAATTTAATAAGATCAAGAAAAAACTATAAGACAATTAGATTTTCAATTCTTACATTTGGTAGCATGAAGACAAATGAAAAGCGACATCCCTTTAGACTGTAAGCTCGCAAGGGCAGGGCTCTCTCCCCTATTGTATCTTGTATTCAGAATATCCATTGTCAACTCTGTAAAACTGCATTTGAATTATTATATGTACCGTATGTTTCTACCCTGTCTGTAATTACTACTTTGTAAAGCGCTATGGAAGATGATGGCGCTATATAAACAAACATTAATAATAATAATCCTATTGATTGCTTTACACAGGCCTCTTTTTTTAAATGCCAAGTCAGTGGGTTGGATTCACATAAAAAAAATCATAAAATCACTTCACATGTGAAAAACATTAGTAACTTTGACCAAATTAAATTTGTGCAGACTAATAATCTCACAAATGTTTGTGAAAAATGTACATATGCGTGCATAAATGGATTTAGAAAGTGGAACGTATGGAAAAATCAACTTGAAAATCTCTGGAAGCATTTAAGGCCATGAAACCTTTTCCTAAAATTGTCCATTTGTTGTATACAGTTCACATAACTTCAGATGGATCAGAGGCATCCCCGTGAAAAATGTTTGTGTACTTCATTTGTCCCTGAATGAAATATATTATTGTGAATCCGTACTTAAAGAGGAACATTGGGGCAGGTTAAAGCCTCCCTCAAACCCCACCGATCTGCTGCCCCTCCGGTTTTAACTTTGGGCACTATTTAGTCACCTCGCCAGGTGATCCAGCTTCTGGGTCCCTCAGTTCTTGGGCGACCTTCCAATGGGTGGCACCTGCGCAGTGCCTATGAATGGGAAGCAATGGAACTGTCCTAAATCCCGCGAGACTTCACTGAGCTGTGAGATTGCCATCGGACATTGAAAAGCCACTTGACTAAGTGAATGGTGGAGTAAGGATCGGGCCCTGTAGCCTCCAAAAGCTAAGTCGGGACGATGGGGGGGGGATCAACCCCTTTTTATTTTAGGTCCGATGTTCCTCTTTAAAGTGGACCAACACCGAGAGGTGATCGGCCCGGAAATCTATAAGATTCCCGGGCCGATCACCTCCCACCCCGCGGGACATCCGAGATCGGGATGTCCCGCGGGGTGAAACCCCCCCAAACACCCCAAATCACCTACCCTATCTTCGGCGGCGGCCGGCCGCTGCCGCCTCCCTCGCGCCCCCGTAGGCGTGCGCGCGCCCGCGCCGGCCGTCTGCGGATGGCCGGCGGGGGCGCGTGCGCGCCGAAAGTGACGCGAGGGAGGCGGCGGCGGCGGCAGCCGCCTGGACGTTCCTGATCCCCGCCTGGACGTTGGCGGGGATTGGACCGTCCAGTCACGTGGGAGCGGGGACAGGTAAGATTTTGGGGCTTTCTGGGGGGTTTCACACAGCGGGGCACCCCCGATCGGGGTGCCCCGCCAAAGTGGACCAAAACCCAGGATAGTCAAAATCCTGGGTGTTGGTCCACTTTAAACCAGAACAACATTCATTTTTCAAAAAATGCATGTTGTTCCTAGTATGGGGGCATCCCGATTGCCAGGGGCGCCTGCACATTAACCCTGTTAAACCCGAGAAATCTTAGCCTTTCTACTCGTCTCCCGTCAAAATCGACCACTGTGACTGGCCAGCGCAGTCACGCGGTTACAGGCTGCCAGATACCAGGATGACGCCTGCAATTATTTTTTAATGCACTAGTGCAGCAACTTGTGAAGAATCACATTCATCCATGTAATGTTAGATATGTATTTAGTAATAGGTCAAGGCAAATAGACTTGCTGTTTTCTTTTGAGCCATATGTTTTGTTCTTTAACCCACTGGATGTACAAATTCAACATTGCCCATTGGCAAAGGTAGCTGGATGACTTATGAAATGCGTTGAAATAAATAGAACAGCTATTGTAGTTGCTTAGATATATTTCTACAGACATGCAAGAGTTAACTTTATTTTTTCTTACTGCGTCGATTAAAAAAAATGGCCTTGCCCCTCCAGATGGCCAGTCTGATGCACCAAGCATAGTAAGCTCAGGGCCAAAAGGCCGAGCAGCATACCCTTGGCTATTTACCAGCTACCTGTTAGGCACTTACCTCGTCGCCGTCCCTGGTCCCGCGACGCGCTGTCGGGTGGCCCCCGGCTGGCTGCTGCCCGACGGTCCCCGGGTGTGCCGACTCCTCGGCGCTGTCGTGGGGACCGGGGGTCGGCGGCGCTGGGCAGTGTCGGTGGCCGCGCCGCAGCCCGCTCTGCGCGGCTGGGCGGTCCCGCCGGGCTCCCTCTCAGTGTGGCGCTTCCCCCTCCTAGCGGGGGCGCGCCCGATCTTCAACGTGCTCGCGCGCGCGCGCGAGCACGTCCTCTTTATGCCTCCCGGCGGCGCTTCCCCCAGCGCGCCCGCCGGGGGCAAGTTTAAATCTGGGGGAAGCGCCGCCGGGGGCAAGTTTAAATCAGCCTATCCCCAGCTTGATCCTGGGAGCGGACCCAGGGACTGGTCGGCCTGTCTGGCCTGGGCCGTCCAGTTCCTGGGACCACTCCCGTTTTAGTACCGTGCACCAATCACTGTCCTTCCCTCCATTTGCCCCCTTCCTTAGTGGCCAGTATTCCCTATAAAGTAAGACTGCTTCATTATCCCAGTGCCCGTTATAGCCTCTGGGTTCTGGGAGCGTTACAGATTGTCTTTTTCCTTATAATTCGGCTTTGAACTTTGACCATTCTCGCTTGCTGCCTGCCCTGACCTTTTGCCTGCCTGACCACGATTCCGCCTGACCCCTCTGATACCTCGCACCGTGACCTTCTGGATTTGACCTCGGCTTGTTTGACTACTCTTCGTAACCCCCCATTGGATACCTCGCCCCGTGACCTCCCGGCTCTGACCTCGGCTTGTAATCGGACTTCCGCCATCTGGCATCCTCACTTGGGACTCCCTGCCGTTCATCAGTCTCCACCTTAAGCTGGTAATCTTTGCGCCCTATAAGTCCTGGGGGTAACCGAGTAGGAGAGGCATTACCCGTGTCTCCTACAAGCGGGGACTTGTCTATAGGCAGAAGAGGCGGTGGAGATTGGGGGTTACCAGCTCAAGACAGACTGGTGTCCGGTACAGTCCTTACACTACCCTTGCATAAACACCAGGCCCATGCTGATGGGCACTAGGTTCTTATGCACCCCCAGTGCCCCAGAGGGCATGTGCCCAGGCCCTTTAAACCTTTTCCCAATTAAAACATTTTTAAAAAGTCACCTCTGCTATTAGTTTTAAAAAAGTAGTGTCAAATCAGTGCTGAATCACAAACATTTTTTACATGTAGAAATTTCGTTTATGAAAAGGGTAATTGAAAAAAATTTGAAATTTTTCTTTGCTAAGTTACATAAATCCCCAAAAAAATAACCAGACCAATTTCTTATTACAAACTTTTCTGAATAACTAAGAGGCCGATTTCTTAACAGCGGCAGGTAGCGACAGTTGAGCAACTGTAGCTGCATTTTCAGAGCGCCCGCTAGTAGTCGCTGTGCTTGGCCGTTGTTCGGTAGTTGATAGTGACTCAGTCGGTTTGCCGTAATTAGAGATGAGCGAACCGGTTCGGACGAACCGGAATTCGCTCCGAATTTCAGGAAATATTCGATTCGGCACGAACCCGAATATTTTGTGGTTCGTGCCGATCGAATTTTTCCTGAAATAAAAAAAAAAAATGCCGGCATGGTGGGAGCCGGCCGGCGGGCCGGTAAAGCCGGCCGGCCCGCTCCCACCATGCCGGCATTTAAAAAAAAAAAAAAAAAAAAAAAAAAGCATTTTTGCCGGCATGGTGGGAGCGGGCCGGCCGGCTCCGCTGTCAGCGGAACCGGCCGGCCCGCTCCCACCATGCCGGCATTTCAAAAAAAAGCAAACACTTACCTGCAGGTCCGGAGCGTGGAGGCCGGCGCCGCTCTCAGCTGTCATCTGAGGGCGCGTCATCAGAGCGCCCTCTGATGACGCGCCCTCAGATGACAGCTGAGAGCAGCGCCGGCCTCCACGCTCCGGACCTGCAGGTAAGTGTTTGCTTTTTTTTTAAATGCCGGCATGGTGGGAGCGGGCCGGCCGGTTCCGCTGACAGCGGAGCGGGCCGGCCGCTCCCACCATGCCGGCAAAAATGCATTTTTTTTTTTTTTTTGTTTTTTAAATGCCGGCATGGTGGGAGCGGGCCGGCCGGCATTTATGATGGGGAACTTCGTAAAAGTTCGATTCGGCCGAACCCGAATTTCTTTGTGAAATTCGGCGAATCGGCCGAATCGAACTTTTCAAAAGTGCCACCATGCCGGCATTTATGATGGGGAACTTCGTAAAAGTTCGATTCGGCCGAACCCGAATTTCTTTGTGAAATTCGGCGAATCGGCCGAATCGAACTTTTCAAAAGTTCGCTCATCTCTAGCCGTAATGTTGAATAATGGGTGAGGAGTCGCTATTTGACAGGTTACGCGCTGTATTGAAATGCATTGGAGAGCGCCAGGCAGCGAGATGTCATACCTGTCGCTGCTCAAGGTCGGACGCTGGCGGCGCAGTGGGCTGAGGCTGGAATAATGATGAATGAGTCGCTATATGGCGCTATCTCAGTCGCTAAGCAGGATCGGCTTGATAAATGTGTGATTGTGGTGGGGAGTCGGCGTTCTCGTGGCGGGGCCCGTCATTACCGGCCGCTCACCAGTCGCTAGCTGTCGCTATCCCTTGTTAAATAAGGGCCTAAGAATATGTACACAACAATCTACTCCACCTGTGGTCATGTGTTTCAAGGTGTGCCCCCACTAGGTAAGCTAGCACACAATGGCCTTGATTCACTAAGAGTTGAAAAAGATTCTCATGGTAGTAAAAAATTCACTCCATGAGAAAAAAGCCTGAGAATGTCACTGTTAGTGAATCACCAGATAGGAATACAACGAAAGTCAATGGGACTTGATGGGACGGGGTAAAACGTTTAATACTTACGTTTAATAGGAGTAAAAAAGTGCCATTGACATTCATTGTCTTCCTATCTGGTGATTCACTAACAGCGACATTCTCTGGCTTTTTTCTCATGAATTGAAATTTTTACTACCATGAATTATTTTTTCAACTATTCACTCTTCACTCTTCGTGAATCAAGGCCATAATATCCATCATTGTGTATGTTCCAAATGTGGGGCTCTCGTTTGGAGTAGAGACTGCACCTACCAGCAGATGATCGGTGATTGGATTTTGAGTGATAAGTTATCTTTTTGAGCATGTTGTCTTTGTTGCCCTGCCCATTGTTCATTGCTCAAGTCAGCTGACGACTGATTGCAATTTACTGTTTTTTAATTTTTCTTTAGAGAAACCTGACAAAAAGAGATTTTCTTTAAAGCAGAACAAAACCTGGGCTTTTGACTATGCCAGGTTTTGTTCCCTGCCCTAGAGGCCTTCCAATTTATGAATGATGTGCTGTGGGAAACCCCCCAGATCGTCCATAATAACTCACCTTTCCCCCGTCCTACAGCGCATTGGTGGGTTCTCATCCAATCAGAGCCATTTGCCATGCATATGTAATGTTCAGCAATCGTTAGCACTAGCGGATGCATCCCCAGCATTGGGAGTGCTCCTGTCCCCAGTCTATCTGAATGGCTGGCAGTGGGAGAGCGCGCACAGGCCATAGATGCTAGGGATGCAGCCACCAGTGTTTACGTTGGCGAGGGAACCAGGAAGAAGGTGAATTTTATGGCTGATTTGAGATGGCTCCAGGGAAAAACCAGCATTTGTTTTTTCTGCTTTAAAGAGGAACATCTTAGTTCCAGTCCTTGGGGCATCCTGGATTGGGATGCCCCGCTGTGTGAAACCCCCCGCTGACCTCTAGCTGCGCACACGCCTGGCCTTCCTGAATGGTCGGCACGGTCACGCACGGCTGCAAGGTGGCCGGGGGTTGCGGCTGATGCCGATGCTCAGCTCCCTTCGAGACACTCGGCTGCTTAGCCGCCCAAGCGGTTTAGCCCTCAGCGACACAAAAGAAGTTGAGTGATAGTAAGCACGCTGATTGGCTGTGCGTGGCGCCTGAGTCTGTGCCATGGGAGCGGAAGGAAGGTGAGTGAAAGGGGGGTGACCTGAGGGGTACACACAGCGGGGCACCCCAATTCGGGATGCTGCCACAGAGAGGAACAACGCACAGGAAAGTGAAATTCATGTATGTTGTTCCTCTTTAAATATATGCATGGTGTTATTTTCATGCCAAACGCTTCTTCTTCCAAGCCTATTAATAATCATCTCTAGAATACATTTTCCCCGGCGTTAACTTTTTAATAAAACATCTGCTCAAACATTTTTCATTTTACTCGGGGCCTAGCAATCTGGATGTTGTAGGTTTCATATTAACTTTTTATTATTTTGTGATAGGCAGCCGATGCATCGCCATTAATTTCTATCAGTTTTGTTTCCTGTAGGCTGTAATTTGTTTCCTGTAAGTGCAGCAGTCATTCAGTTGACTGAATTAAAGTGAATATAAAATGTCAAAATCACAACTCATCAGACTGTCTGAAAGTTGTATTAAATGTTGTTAACTCTAAAAACAAGAACTCATATTGGGTTATTGGGTGTCCTGCTTGTACAAGACCTTCCTTCTACATTTCTCAAGATAAAATAGCTCCCTCCATTTTATAAATTAAAGTTTAAGATGGTGGATAAGAAGTGGTAACAAATACGGTCATGGAAAATCTGATGCACTGGAAGCAGTATACCTCCCAGCTACTTAAAGTGGAATAACACCCAGGGGTGTTCGGCCCGGGAATCTATAAGATTCCCGGGCCGATCACCTCCCTCACCACGGGACATCCGAGATCGGGATGTCCCGCGGGGTGAAACCCCCCCAAAACCCCCAAAAAACCTTACCTTAGACGTGCGCGCGCCCACGCCGGCCGTTTGTGAATGGCCGGCGCGGGAGCGCGCCCTGTAAGAGTGACGTACGGGAGGCGGCAGCGGACGCGCTGTCTTGTCCGTTGCTGTCACCCGCTTGTCCGTCGGCGGGGATTGGACGGCGCGTGGGAGCGTGGTGAGGTGAGTTTTTGGGGCTTTCTGGGGGGTTTCACACAGCGGGGTGCCCCCCCCCCGAAGTGGACCAAAACCCAGGATAGTCAAAATCCTGGGTGTTGGTCCACTTTAACGGGTGTACTCCAAGGCTGAGGCTATAGCTTTGCAGGGACAGATCATGGGCAGGGGTGGATATGGGTTAGTCCAGCCAGACTGCCCGTTTTTTCAAATCCCCACCACCCCGCTCCCCTAGGGCTGAAGCAGGATGGGGGGTTTGCATAAATACAAATCACCTAATTGTCCCGAAATCCAGCACCAATATTTGGGCAACTGTGGCGCTGCTTGCTGTCATCTCTCGAAATGGCCATACATTTAAAGCTGGGATAAAGTTAACAGTTAAGAGTTAAATTAAAGTGCAATAGTTAAGAGTTTCCTTTGAGTAGTATACATGTTTATAGTCACATTTAGAATTTAAAGATAAATAGAGCTTACCATAATGGGGAATTATTGCCCAAGCCATAGCTGATGCATATATTCCACCAATCATCCAAAACATACACAACCAACTCAGATGTTCTCCACGCTTCTCTCTTGCAAGGACTTCGGAAAAATAGGAAAACGCAGTTGGAAGAGCTCCCCCAATGCTGTAAAAGAGGTAAAAATATCATTAAATTATACCTAATGATTCTATTGCTGATCAGACTAAATATAAATTAAATACAATAAAAGAAAAAGGCACAGCTCCATTAATGTGTTACCATCATTTGCAAAATACTTTATTATTACTACAGTTTTATTACTATTATTACAAATTCCCAATGTATCTAATCTATAACAGAACCTTTGAGGAGTAGCAGGAAAAGGCAACCAACTGCTTTCCAGTAACCGACTATTATTAATATTATTATTATTGTTTATTGTTTCTGTGGTGCTATATTAAGTAGTGATTACAGACAGGGTAAAACAGATTATGACAACCAAGCTGCCAGTGGACCAAAACCCAGGATTTTAACTATCCTGGGTTTTGGTTCTTGCCCCTGGGCACCTCGATCGGGGATGTCCCACTGTGTGAAACCCCCAGATCGCCCGATCTGACTTACCTTTTCCAATCAGCTCTCTCGGATCAGCTCCCGTCCCTTCGTCTAAAAGCCTGTCTAAGGCGAGCGAATCCAAGCGCGCTGGCGGCAGCATCTCTCACTACCCTCTAACAGGGAGTGTGCCCGCGACGGCCATTCTTAAATGCCTTGTGGGGGCACGTGCCCTGCTAAAGGCATAGCGGGGATGGGGCCGCTGCTTAAGCATGCGCCGTTGGACTGAGAAAGAAAGTGAGTTTTTGATGGGTTTCACACATTGGGGCGTCCTAATTCTGGATGCCCCCAAGGGGAGGGAATCAAGCAGGTCCTGGAATTGTGGCCCATGGACACGGTAACATATAGACAACGCATTCTGTATTGCGTGTAATCAAAGATTTGATTCACATTTATTTATTACCTGCCTTGATTTCCATTATCTGAACATGACTTCTGTTGTGGTTCAGGTAGTAAATGAGATCCCTGCTCCATAAATCATGGGTTTAGTTAATCCAAAATGTTTAATATGCAGGACTGATCAATATGATTATTGATCTCGGTAAGTCAGCTGATATCATTGTAGATCTGTAAAATCGCAATTATCTATCTGAAAAGTCTTCTCTTCTGCTTATGCTATAGAAGACAGTGTTGGTTATACACTCTAAATCCACATATTGTGCAGTTCCCTTGTGTTTTCAAGCAAGAAGATAAATGATGGGCATTTATCTTCTTGCCTGAACCCCCCCCCCCCCCGAAATGTTTTCAATAAAGAATATCTGCAATTCAGAAAAGGGCAAGTGAAATTCATACTGCTGCCCACCACTTGCACGTCACAGTACCTACAACCTACAACCTTTGGTGTGCAGTTTCTCTCCCTTGAGCTCTGCACCATAATCTGACCACTATATGATATAAACCACCAAAACTGCTTTCTGCTTTCTTACTGCTGTAGCATGTATCTTTTAAAAAAAAATAATCAAAAGAACATGAGCACAAGTGCACCCCCTATTGGTTGCTGAATATTTAATTTATAAATCACAGGCATACCGGTAACTATAGATTTGCTGCTATAACTGCCTCTATTTACAAAAAAGGGCTGCAGGGCCTAGCTTCTATTCAGATATAAGAGACATATGCCCCAATGATACGGGACACAATTTAGCCATACTAGTGAAGGATGTGCAAAGTGTAAAACACCTAAGAGTTTTTGGATGCAAAGCCTTCATCTACATTCCAGAGCAAAAACACACTAAACTCCAAAACAGAGGATTTGAAGGAGTCTTTGTTGGATACAGTGACAATGTTAAGAGCTATAGAATCCTAAATCCCATAACAGACAAGGTTACCATTAGTACAGCATAAATTTTGTTGAAGATCTGAGAGACATTGTGATGATAAGTGAGGAAGTAAATTGCTGTACATTACCACCACTACAAGGCCTGACATTGCAGGAGCTACTGGAATGCTATGCAGAAAGGTTTCAATGCCAAGTCAGATGGCCTGGAATGCTGTAAAGCGAGTAATTTGCTAAGGGACCGTACATTACAAGCTAAAGTTACCAGCAAGTGATGAAAGCATCCTGACAGGATATGTAGATGCCGACTGGATTGGAAACATCAGTGATAGAAAATCAACCAGTGGCTACTTGTTTCTTCTATCAGGAGGTGCTATGTTGGACTAGCAGAAAGCAGCTCTCTGTTGGTTAGGAGTATGTGGCAGCAGTGCAGGCATGGCAAGAAGTTATATGGCTAAGACAACTGTTAACATACTTGGGTCAACCACAGTTGGAACCAATGGGATTCTCTGGCGACAATCAAGGATGCTTTGCACTTGGAAAGAGTCAGCTCGAGAACCAAGTACATTGATGTAAAATTCCACTTTCTGAGGAATCTTCTAGAACAGGGACTTCTTGAGTTACTGTATTGCCCTAAAGAGGATATGACAGCAGATATCCTTACCAAGCTCCTGACTGCTGAAAGACACTCGAGGCTTACAAAAAAGATGAGTTTCACAGACTAAGCCTCAGCTGTTGAGAAGGGGTGTTGGAGAAACTGCAACAGCTTACAGCTTGTCTACATTTATGACAGTATATGATGCTGATGCCCATGCTTATCTGAAGTCTCTGTTGTACATTCTCTGCTGTGTTGTATTTCCTGTACATCGAGCTGTGATCTCTATGACTGATACTTCTTTTCTGTCTGTGTTATGCACCATGTGAGGTGATATTCTCTCACTGCATTCATGTTCCTGTAAAGCCAGTTCCTGTTATACCATTAATGTATGACTCCGCTGCACCCAGCACTCACACTCTGCAACAAGCAAAAAGTAGGCCTTCCTCTTGTAGACAAGAGACACACCAAAGGATAACAGCCATCTGTAGGTGACATGAATTCTCTGAATTTGCGTCAGTAAAGGTTTAAGAGCTCTCCTTTTGTGAATGGTGATTGGATCGTTATCAGCGAACACTTGTATGGGGAAGTCCTGCAATTTGAGGTCAGGTGACGCCCTGGCTGCCTTCATTAATTCCTCCTTTGGAAATAATGCAGTCTCAATATAATGTCACCTGGGGGAACCTTTTTTTTTCACTGCTATGAGGGCCCTGTGAGCTCTATCGATTGTGCAGTGTTCATTGCTCACTTCTGGGATAAAAACACCCAGGAGTTCCCCCACAATCTGCTCCACTTCCTGTTGTGAGTCAGGCAAACCCCATATGTGGAAATTGGACCTTCTGGACCTATTTTCCAGCTGATGTTGGCGGATGGGCGAGCCCCGAGGTTTAACGCTGGAGAGGCTGGGCATTTTCACTGATGATAACCTGTGTTATGTTTCTCTTCAATAAAAATCTACAATTAAAAAAAAATAAAACATTACATTTTTCACAGGTGACTCAGAGGCCAATTTGGGGGTAACACCAGAAAGTACTCAGGCGGTCTCACATCCTCCCTTTGGGGGGAGACAGATGGCCTTGATGATGGGGAGGCGGTGGTAGTGGTAGAGTCAACCAAAACAGCAAAGGAAGCCTCCGGTGTTTGCATGGTTTTTAGGTATTTCTGCTACTGCAGCTCATGTTTGTATTGCAAGTGCCTGATCATGGACATGGGGCTAAGATTATTAAGAATGTTCGCTCGTTTCAGGCACTGGTGGCACAGTTTGCAAATGACCTGCCTTGTCATCCGTGTACTGTTCAAAAAAATGCTATGCTGGTGAGATCCTTTGAGCCTGCCTTGGCGAGCTGAGTGGTGGGCAGTAGTAGCAACGGGCAACGGGCTGACGACTGGGGGTTGGTGCCACTCTGGCAGCATTACTGAGGCCTACAAAAAGATGCTGCAAACCCTGGCGCCTGCTTGCACCAGGGGAAGGTGTAGCAAGCACAGATGAAATACGTTGTATTCCTGTAGTGCCATCTCCAACACCAGCAGCAGCACCACGGCCATGTCCCTGTCCATTATTTGCTGCTTTCTGCATCGTTGGACACAGTGTATATGCAGTCTGTCCTAGTGAGTGCAATGCAGGTGAGCGGAGGGCAGTAGTTCTATCAAACCCCCAGTAAGTAGAGTGCAAGGAGTGCCAACAAGTGAAAAGTTCTTTTTTCTAACCCCCTGTAAGTAGAATGCATAAGGTGCATAATTTTGATTTTGCAGTGTCTCCTGGGCAGCGTCAGGTGTCTGCTGATACATACTGTATGCGGTCATTTCTGCAAAAATCACAGTTAAACATGTATAGTGCAAAATGCTGAAGCAATGCCCGTGCAAGAGAGGGTGACAAAATCTCTAGGTAGGCTGCCAGTTAAAGGGCTAATGGGATGTGGAGTCATCAGGCTACAGTTGCTGTGCATTGTAGTGAGGGAGGGCTGTACAGATCACAGAAACTGTCAGGTAATGTGTTAGGTAAAGTGCCTCCAAACGATTCTATAAGAAAAGAAACTCTGAGCCTGCCTTTGCTGGCCACCCTCTAGAAATCAGCCTGGTACCCATGGTTCTTCTTCATCTGCAGTCAACAGTAGGCCATTAATGTGGAATCAGCATGTAGCCAGTAAAACAGAAATTGTCTCAAAAAAGGGTCAGATCTTCGGATCTGCACATTAGTTCTAGGTCAAGGCTTCAGTAACTATTGTTAATGGTGGAGCAGCAAAATACACAGACTACTAGAACATTTGACATCATCCAGCTATATCTGTGTTTTTCATTTGTGTACATAAGTGATTTTTAGAAAACATTATAGTCTTCTTGGGCTACATTCTTCAGTGGCAAACAACAATTACTTGAATTAAGAAATATTTATGACATTTTTGCATTCCAATTTTGGTGTTTCTGAACGCGATTGTCAGACTGTGCCCTGGGTTATCCATGTAACAGCAGGATGACACTGGGCGTCGCTGTAACGGTAAAGCGATCCCATCATTGAATGCAATGCTAACATTTGCCCTTTCATCAATAAGGCCGTGTGAGTTTGCATAGGGTTAAAAGCGAGGACCAAAACCTGGTTGCGGGTTAGGGGGAGCCGCTGCATAGCAGTGTGCAGGATCCCAGGACCATGTGAGTTTAAAGCTGTGGGACATCTAAAATTGCCCCTGGTGATATGTGGGGGGGTGGGGTGTTGGCCGAATCTACGCATACTCTAGGTCTAGTTTCTGTAGACTTTAATTTAGAATATAGGATAGCAACGTGTTTAGATTTACATTTGTAAAGGTTCCTATTCAGGGTGGCCAGCGCTGGAATCTAAAAGATTCCAGGACCGGCAGCTGGCATTCCCCTGGGGCATCCCATTTTGGGATCACCCGTATCAACTTACTTTTCCCTGGTCCGATGGTGCATGTGCGGTCTCTTGTCCAATCAAAAGTTTGCCGCGCCTATGAAATTCGGCAAACAGCTATTGGCAAATTACATTATCATGGCAAACAGCTCTGACTGGATGAAAGCATGCGCATGGGTCGTTGGACCAGAAAAAGGTATTATGGACGATCTGGGGGGTTTCACACAGAGGGGCATCCCAAAACAGAATGCCCTTAGGGCATGAAACAAACCTGCGATAGTCAGTATCCCGGGTTTTGTTCCGCTTTAAAGCAGACCTTCACCTAGTTAGAGGTAAGAGGGAAAGGGAAGGCTGTGTCTTTGCCACGTAACATCCCTCCCACCCCACACTGTCCCCTGCTATGCAGTGCTGGTTTTCTTAGGCCTTTTCCTCCAGCAGAGGACTGAAAATTGCAGCATACACAGTCAATCTCCATAGTGTGTGTGGTGGATTCTGGTCCCCCATCAGAGTAAGGGTAAACATCTCTTCACTGCCTGGGGGCAGCAAGAGGGAGGGTCAGGTTTACAGCAGACTTACACCTTCCCTGGGACAGACTTGCCAGGGATAGTGTCTATTTAAATTAGGAAAGATTTTTGGCTAACTGGTGAACCTTGGAAAAGAAAAGTCAAATTGCTTTTCATTTATTACAGACATGCCTTATATTTTGTTTCGGAGAAACCAACAGCGTTCCAAATCAAATGACAAGAAAACAATAATGATATTATAATAATAAAACGCCAAAAAATATTTTTTGTTCCTGTGCCAAGCTCATCTAAATGAAAGCTTAAACGGGTAATTGGCCAAAACTGAATCTAATTTCAGGAAACATATTAGTACTGGTAAAATCACCTGTGACTCATTAGGTGGGAACTGAATGTAATTTCTACATAACGGATTTATTACAGAAAATACATTAAATTAAAATGGCATATACTCCGTTTAGATGAGGAGCTGTGGCATCGCTACATTTAAACATTGTTAAAGTGATATTATTGTAGCACACGTATACCTTGAGGGGCTTAGATACTCAGGAATGTGGGGAGTGGGTTCTTTGTCATGGGCTTGGGGGACCTCGTAATGTGGGTCTGTATCCAATAACTCCAATAAGACTGACTTTATGAAAAGGGCATTTACTTTATTAGCAGGACTTCAGGTACCCTTGAATGCTCATAGCAGGTCATACAGTCATAATCCATTAGCAATTTCCATAGCACACCATTGCATCCAGGTGGACTTGTACAGGTGGCAGTCATGCATTCTGGTCCCTTAGCAGGATACTAAGGCCTTAGCTTCCTCCATCAGCACCTTGGGCTGAAAGGGTCACCCTTCCTGTGGTCACTTGTTAGGTATGAATGTGGCTCCTCTGCTCTCTCCTTCTCCAGTGACTGCTACCAGTAGACCCTCCTTGTACCGTCCTTCCTCACTTCTGGTTACTACAATAATGAGAAGAGTCTCCTCTAACTAACCCATGACCTCCCTTTATAAATTTCCATAGGTTATATAAATATGAGCTTTGAGGGCACTTTTAGAGGCTTGGAGATTGACAGATTATACGGGTTAGCACATTCCAGAGAAGTGGGGAGGCACGGGAGAAGTCTTGAAGGCGGGAGTGCGAGGAGGTGACCAAGGAGGAAGACAGGAGAATGTCAGAGGCAGAGCGTTGTGCTTGGGTTGGTAACACTGGATCAGAGATGAAATGTAGATATATAGCTTCCATTGTTCAATACAATGTTACTCATCTCAGCCAATGACATCTGTTAATTCTCTATGTATTACGTTATCCTGTGAACACACCAGAGTCATAATTCATTCCTTATTCAACAGTGCCATCATATGGTAATGTGGTGCAACTGCAGGACAGATATGAACTACCATCCTAAAGACCTCTGGAAGTAGTTGTTGACCACTTTCCACCGGCCACACTATACCCAGAAAGGGAGTTTATGTCGTCACCTTCTATCCCTAGCCCAGTGCCCCAAAACAGCCTGCTTTTCTAAAGCCTTTGCCCAATATTCATAAAAACACAGGAAGCAGTATGATGTCTGAATGGCAGCCATATGCTAATCCATACAGTTACAGGATGAACTGCCACTTAATGGCAGTTTAGTTTTAAGTGCTTGAAGTGCTTTCTAATTTATTGCAGTTATAACTGATAAGGCTGACCTCCAGAGCTGAGCTGCTGAACAGCCAGGGAGCAATATGGCCGACTGCATCTGGTTTGTTTTTATGAATATTGGGCAAAGACTTTATTAAAAAAAAAAAAAAGAAACACAGGCTGTTTTGGGACAGTTGGCTGGGGATAGAAGGTGGCATGAATTTCCTTTCCGGGTATATGATCCACTCCAGAAGTTGAGCCTAGAGCTCACAATACCTGCAGTGACCACCATGTTGCCTACTGAATCTCCTTCATCTGCGAGCAGCAATATAACACATTAGTGCAAGTGATTGGTTCCCCGAAGTGACCCAGACACCCCTATGTTTCATGCTGTTCAAATAATCAAATCTAAGGTAACCTAAGCCGCACACCACCCACATCCAACTCTTCTGGTTTCTGGGGCTTATCATTTCTGGGGCCCCATGCAAAGTTGTGCTTGGGGGCCCTAATTAAAGTACACATTTTGTATAGTGAAATACAATATTAACTCACCTTGCCGCAGATTTACCCGTGGCCTGCTCATGAGCTGTGGGAGCGTGAGCAAACCCAGGGGAGGGGAGGGGCATGCTGGCATTGTCCATCCATGGTATAGGGAATTGTCCAGGATTTTCCCATTACCATGCCAATCTAGGATGCCTCACTGTGTGAAACCCCATTAAATCGCAGCACCGCCCACCTAACCCTGTTCCAATGGCACATACGCAGGTCATTTGTGATTGGCCGGCCTGGGCACGACCCCAGCTATAAGTGAGCAGGGATGCTCTGCACCATTCTGCTCTCTTGCTGCTTAGATCTTACAGCATCTTACATAGCTGAATGGTGCTGAGCGCACTGATACTGCAGCAACTGGCTCGCCTAGGTGTACAGTGGCTTCCTATCTGCTACACACTCTGCATTGTGTTAAAGTGGATCAAAACCCAGTGCGATCGGCCTGGCAATCTCCTCCCGGGGGATCTAAAATCAGGATGCCCTGCTATGTAACCCCCCCGGGAAGAGGTGAGTGAGCTCAGGCGATCTGGGGGGTTTCACACAGCGGGGCACCCCCGATCAGGGTGCCCAGGGGAAAGGACCAATGTCAAAATCCTGGGTTTTGGTCCACTTTAAAAGGTACCCCTCACTCACCGAGTGCCGTTACTTATAAAAGTAAAAAAATTATTATAAATACTAATTTTATTATTAAACAAAAAGTTGCCACTAATCTGACCCTGCCTCTGGGGGGCCCCTGGCAGGTGAGGGCCCCATACATTTGCATGGTATGCGGTAAAGCACGTCACTGCCTGTATTGCCCTGAATGTAGCCCTGGCTGCAGTGATTGGAAGACAGAAGTGCAGCTTATGGTCTCTGCAGCTTCTATAGCTATGGCTTCCAATAGAATACCATGGGACTTCCATCAGAAAGAAGGATTTAGGGCATCTATGGCAGGCAAGTACCGGTATATTCCTTGTATGTCTAGGATTTGCAAAGTAAAATAAAGGCATGATGCAGCTTGTATCTGCACGTGGCAGGAGTCATGTAAGAGGGGAGCAGACAGATTTGTTTGACATGTGATAGGTCTTCGTCAAACGGAGTCACCCCTTGCTTAACAAAAATGGCAATGGCTTCATTTATTTAAAAACCACAGAGGATCAATACCCTTTACAGGAAAGCAAGTTATCAATGCATTCATTAAAGTAACCAGCCTCCATATCATTGTAGGGTATTGAATTGACATGACTGCAAATATGGCTTTACCTAGCAACTTAAAGCAGACCTCCAGTGGAAAAAATAACCCTATTTTAATTCATTCGATAGTATTATCTTGTTCTAATCATCATAAGAAGAACTTCCCATCTAACTAATTCTGTTTGCTGGAAAACACTGTCACTGTAGTCCTTGTAGTCATATCTTCTGGAGGCTTCCATGATGGCACACCCAATGATCAGCTCTAGGGTGCCGAGAGAGAGAAAAAGACATGACTGGTTGCAATTACACAAAAGGAACACTGTCTCCGCAGCTCAAAGTGTAGGGCAATGGGAAATCTGTCTATGCTGTGGTTGCCATAGCCCTTCCGGCCACTTAATATAATCATTTTACAGAGAAAATTAGAAAGGTAATAGGTAACTCATGCCTACTCTACTCATAAAATAAAAATATTTTAGTAAATATTGATCTTACCCAAATCCAGAAAGTAATCGGCAGACAAGGAACAATCCATATCCCTGGACAAAAGAGGACAGGAAGGCGAAGAATCCATTGACCGACATACATATGAGGAGAGATTGCTTCCTCCCAACTTTGTCTGCTAGGCCTCCCCAGAAGAATGCTCCCATCATCATGCCCAGGTATACTATGCTTCCTGGGGGGGAAAAAACATCATCGTTACAAAAGACATTCAGACGTAACAATGCAGACTTAAATTTGTCATCAAAGATAGAATTCATAGCTGCTTTGTACTAGTGTTCCATGCTCCCCGGGCATCCTGCATTGTGATGCCCCACTGTGTGAAGCCCCCGCCATCGCCCCATTTAGACTCATCTCTTCCTGGTCCAACGGCACCTGCACGGGCTCCTTTCCAAGCAGAGCTGCCCGCTGATGTGATGTAATTCGTCGAGCGGCTCCAATTAGAGTGAATGAGGAGCGAAATCGGGCGCATCCCCTGCTGCCTCGACACCCAGCCTATCTAAATGCAGGGGTGGGTATGCTCCTCCCAGACATGATGCTGATTCCATAGCATTGCAGAAGTAGAACATGGGTTGGGGGTACTGTGGGTTCAGTGGGAGGTCAGGGGTTAGAGGGGGGTGTTAGAAGCAGTGCACTGCCAGGAGAGATACAATTCTAGAGTAAGATGGTCTGTGTGCTGGGGATACAGCCAACCCAGCAAGCCCAAATGCAGTTCTCCCAGTTCTCCCTATGGCAAGTCCACCCCTAGCTACCAACATTCCCAGATGGAAAATAGACATACTCGTCACAAAAAGCTGTAGGTGAAACACAGAATTTTGCTTTACATGTACTTTAAATTATGCTCCTGTTGGCCTCAATTTGAATTTTAATTTCCATCCATAGAATTATGGTGTCAGTTATGGTGTAAAGTGCACTTTATGTTCTGTAGATATACAAATCTGTAATTACTGCGTTCCCAGTGTAAGAACATGAGTGTGCTTTATTATATTTATGTTTCACAAGCGCCGAGCTACAACTACATTACAATATATTCATTATTGAGTTTCATTATATCTACTGGTGTAACACGCCAGAATATACCTCCAGTCCAGATGGTGCTATTCCTCAGCGCCCGCGAAGTGCATGCGCCATAGGAAGCCTGCCGGAAAGAGGCACATTTAGAGGGCAGCCCAGCAGGAGGGCTTGGAGGCCCCACTACCCCCAGTCAGCAGCAGTCCAACAGATCATGCTGAAAGGAGGACATGAGGAGACAACCTCTAATCCTGGGTAAGTGAGAGCTAAGAGGGGAACCATACTTTGGTCTCTTGCACCACTTTGTTTTTTAGAAGAGCAACTGCTGTGACCCAGAGCCGCCGAGCAGACCCTGGACTACCCCTGGGGGCCTCCAACTGGCGAGGAAGAGGACCAGGACAGGGATACCCACCAACACCCTAGGACACCCCTGTGCTCTATCCCTGGGGATACCAGCCCCCACAGGCAGCAACCTGGTGAGTAACCCATGTATTTACCAGGAGGAGAGCTGTAATTTTTTGTTCTCAGCAATTTATCATTGGTGATAAGTCACTTATTGCTCAATGCAAGGGGCAGCTACCTGGGACAACTACTACCCGGACAACAGTAGCCCTTTGGTTTTATATGTGCACAGTGGTTGTCCCAAGGTCACTTGTTCCCCAATTAGTATACAACCTTACCAAACGTAAGGCCAAGAGTGGTGCTAGGACTCTTCCTTCCTGAACATGGTAGTGGGTTAAAAGTCCCCGTTTGCTTGTGTTTCTGTGTGGTAGAGTCACTGGAACAATCATCCTTTGTTGGGTATATTCTGGTCGGGAGGGGTATAGTTTGGCCTAAGCTAGAAAACAGTGAGGTAATAACATTATGGCCTGGAGGCATATAGTCCGGCTTATACCTATACCCAGGTCTCACATTAGATGGGTATATTCTGTCCTGGAATGCTATCATTTAATGCGTATATTCTGTCCTGGATGGGTATATTTTGGCCTAGGCTAAAAAACATTTGTACGATTTTCAACAAATTTGACAAAGGGTGAGAAAACCAGTGACATGATAACATTATAGACTGGAGGGATATAGTCTGGCCTGGGCTTTTTTACACCCCCATGTCCCTGGGGTATAATGTGGCCTGGGCCAGACTATACCTAGGATCTCATGCTAGATTGGTATATTCTGTCCTAGGTGGGTATAGTTTGATGGGTGTATTCTGACCTGGAGGGGTACAGTTTGGCCTAGGATATTTTACACCTCCGGGTATAGTTTGGCTTAGGCTATTTTATATCTCCGTTACAGTTTGGTCTAGGCTATTTTACATCTCTGTTATAGTTTGGTCTAGGCTATTTTACATCTCCGTTATAGTTTGGTCTAGGCTATTTTACATCTCTGTTATAGTTTGGTCTAGGCCAATTTATACCTTGGGCTATAGTTTGGCCTAGGCTATTTTACAACCCCGGATATACTTTGGCCTAGGCCATTTTGTACCCCTGGGTATACTCTGGCATAGGCCAAACTCTACCCAGGTTTAATCTGGGACAGGGTTAATGTGACCTGCTACACTGGCATATTAATATACACTGGTGTCACTTGTGTATTACAATACACACATAATAGGCCGCTGCTCGGCCTATGATTACTACATAGCTACTGCTCCAATGTCGGTGACTTTTTTCTTCTTATCAAGGAAGCAGGATAGCACTCAGTGGAGCTGGAATTAACAAAGGTAAATGTTTTCCTCCATTATCTGCGGGCTTCGCTTTAAGCACTCAGCAATGGGGTTTGGTGTTACCATAATAATAATAGATTGAGCTGTCTTATGGGAACCTTGCTGGTGGCAGGTGTTTGCCCTGATAAGAAGAGCACATATGAGTGTAACAGCAAAACCCAGAGCCCCAAAAACTGAATGGAACAACCACTGAAAAAAAGGCTTTTCAGAAACATTTTTTAATTGCAGAAATGTTTTATATGGCTGATTGTGCCTAGGCCGTAAATGAGAAAACCATAAATATAAAATATCTTAATTTGATGCCTCCTTTCAGTACCCAGCTCTCACTCAACCTTGCCGGGGTACAGCAATACAAAATAAGACACATCATACATATCCTTGCTAGTGTTGCCACTGATGAGAAAATCATCCTGCCTGGACTGAAACGCCGATCTATTTAAAGCGGACCAAAACCCATCATTTTAACTAATAACCCCCCCCCTCCCCATCCTTCACCCCACAGGCAGTACCTTTTGGGTGGTTTCGCCATCATTTAAAGGGGCACTATCGCGAAATTGTGTAATATTAAAAATCCATAAAAAACACCTTGGCAAATGAGAGGAGGAGTCACTTATGCACCCAAACTGAATAAAACTCCCACCACCTCTTGTGGTATTCTTCTCCTGGTTGGAATAAAATCCAGTGGTGACAGGTTTAATCTTTGAGGGGTGACAGAACCTGTCACCCCAGCTGTCCTCTTCCTTCCAACAAAATAAAAATGACAAGCCTGGCTGAAAATTTCTTGATGCCGGGTGTGTAAGTGACCCCTCCACTCGCCATCCAGCATATTTATACAGATTTTTATTATTGGGCCATTTTTCACGATAGCGCTCCTTTAAGGAAGCGGCCTTGTTACGGGAGCATGGTAGGTTTGATTCCGGGACATTACTGAAGGCACCTAACCCCCCCAACTGATCCCAGGTCAGGGACACTCACTACTTGTGTTTGTCTCACTGCACAGATGGCTTAGAGGAGCTCTGTCGCAAAATTGTGTAATATTAAAAATCCATTTAAACACATCGGCTAATGAGAGCAGGGGTCACTTATACACCTGAACTGAATCAAACTCCTGCCAAGCTTGTGGTTTTCTTCTCCTGGTAGGAATAAAATCCAGGGCTGACAGGTTTAGTGTATCAGGGGTGACAGAGCCTGTCACCTGATTTCCTCTTCCTTCCATTAAAAAAAATAAAAAACAAGCCTGGCTGCATATTTCTACATGCCGGGTGTATAAGTGACCCCTCCTCCTGCCATCCAGCATACTTTTATAGATTTTTATTATTTGACGATTTTTTCAGGATTTGCGCTCCTTTAAATACAGGGGGAAATTCCTATGTGTGCACAAACATACCATGGCCATAAATGTCAAAAAACATATAAATAAATAAACAAGACTTGGTGTGCAAGGAGCTAGGTGAACCCTGAGTATTTTTTACTTTAGATCATCTTTAACTGTCATATGGCCAATCTCTCCTTATATGGTATATACCAGTAGTTAAGCCGAACCAACAGCCTGGCACAGCTGGAAAAGAAAGGTAGCGGCCATTTTGGAGCTTCCTCTCCCAGCATCTCAGCCATGCTGCTGCCTGGATTTAACTGACATAACTGACAAAGCCCAGCAGCACTTCCTGTTTGCAGGTGGCCTGCAAATGCACGAGCTACCATTTTGTGGATAAAATTTGCTACAACAGGAGTTAAAAAAGGTACATTTATTTTTAGGTGCAGCAAATTAAAATATTAAATTACCCTCGGGAGGGATGCATATAAGCACTGTTTGTTGTGTTAGTCTGGTTTAAAGTGGACCAAAACCCAGGATTTTGACTATCCTGGGTTTCGGTCCTTGCCCCTGGGGCATTACGATCGGGGGTGCCCCGCTGTGTGAAACCCCCCAGGTTGCCGTAACCAACTCAACTTTTCCCGGTCCTAAGGTACATGCACGGCCGCTCGTCCCATCAGCGCTTGGAGCTTCTGACGTCACGTCGTCTAATCCTTCATCCTTCGCATTATTCATAAGGGGTCTTTCACCCACAGCACATAGCCCAGTGTGGATTTATTTCAATATGGATTGGTGGTGCCCTAAATCCAAGTATATTCTAAGTATGTCACACACCCCACTTCAAGAAATTCATAACGTGTGGGTAATACTGACCTGTAGAGGGCGATATGCAGAGATGCCAGGAAAAAAGAGAGCCCCTCCCGGTCCATAAATACCTGGGACCTCCCACTCATTACCCAGTCTTCATCTCTGCAGTCGGCGAGCAAGTCAGAAGATGTGGTCTCCTCCTTGCACAGGGGGATTTCAGGTAGCCGGGATGACTCCCGGCCCTTTAGTTATCTATTTCCGCCTGGATCTTTTTTTTTTCTGTTACCTCATGCCTCCCAGCCTAGGCTGACGGTCCGGGTGAGGGTAGAAAAGCACCCTTGGTGCTTAAGAGCAAATGCTCACCCGTGAGACCCTATATAAGAGGGTAGGCGGTCATCCGGGACGCTGACCCCAGTTTGGGATGCCCCGTCCCTTGGCCTTACACTTTGGGTGCCCCCCCTTTGGGTAATGCCCCTCTCTCTAGCGGAATAGCGGAGGGTAGGAGCAGGGCCCCTTATTCGGTGTTAGGTCCAAATTTTGTAATCATTAATTCTTAATAATGTTTTAATGTATTAATTTATTAAATTATCCTCCCAATAGTTATTAACTTATTAATTACTGCATAACAGCGTGTATTTCTCTGTCAAAACGGCGCTGTGGCCGCCATTTTTATGCAGGCTTTCTCCCTGAAGTAAAAGGGGTGGGGTCGGGCGTCAGGGTCAAAGCCACGGCCCGCTCCCCTCCTTCTGTCTCTTCTGAGACCGGCGCCACAGCCGCACATGGCTGCGGTGCCGGCCTTTTTGCATTGTCATGGTGGAGGGGAGCTTCTCCCCTCACACTTTCACTCTTGGGGGCGGGGCCGGGCTTTCCAGCGCTGCGGCCTGCCCCTGTGTCACAGGCACCGCTGAGGTGCTTTTCTCTGTGCCTGTTTCCTCAGAAGGAGCTGGTCACACCCCCTTCTCTCCTCAGAGCTGCTCTTTACCTCACGGAGAGAGGAAGCTGTCTTCAGGACCACAGTGAGTGGCCCGGTGGGCCCCCCTTCTGTCCCATCACCTATAATTATATATTTTTATGTCATATATATATATATATATATATTTTATACTCCGCTTTTCTTATTAGCCTTTTTTATTATGTCTTTCAGATATAACCTACAGTGGTGTTAGGGGGTTTCTCCCGGTCCTAGGGTCCCTGGGTTCTAAATTGGCTTATTGCAAATCCTCCCACTTGGGACATTAAAGGGGCATCCCGGGTTGCTTATATGCGTAATTCCCTCGGTCATTGCAACCAACTATAAGTTCACCTTATGGAGGCAACCCCGGATACTGGGCGCAGGCTCCCCTCGGGGCAATCCCAGAAGTGTATGGGGTGTGGGGCATCCCTTACTGGCGATGATGTATTTCTGTGTATACCATGCGCACAGCAGACTATTACGCGGCAGTCCGGACCCCAGGCGTCTGGTTCAGCGCCACCGGTCTCTCCTCCCCCCCCTCCCAGTTTGATCCGTGCTCAGTCTGACGTTGTCATGGGCGGGCAGTTGCAATCAGAGATGTGTGCCCGATTGGCCAATCTTGAAAAATTATTCTCCAGCACGGTCACCAGAAAGGCTCCGGCTAAGAGAAAGCACTTGTCGCCGTCTTCACCGGCGGCCGACTTGGATGATCTTGATAATCTGGACTGGTCTGATTACTCCCAATTTGAGGAAGGGGAGGTATATGAAGAATCAGATAATTCAGACGATCAGCAGTTTGTGGGTGCTGATACCGAGCGGGGCTTGGGGAGGTCTTCGGATACTCCTAATGTTCTGGCTCAGATGTTTGAAGTTTTGGCTATTTTTCCTCCTGAGGCGGTTCCACAGCAAAAGGGGGAATTTTACGAAGAATCCAGGCCGCGCTTGGAATTTCCTAACGAAAAGCATTTTGATGGGATTATTGCTAAGGAATGGGAGAGGCCTGCCCGGCTCCCAGGTGTCCCTCAGGGTTGGGACAAAAAAAAAAATATCCCTTTCCCTTGGATACGGTTAAGCGTTGGGCGTCCCCTCCCGAGGTGGATGCACAGATTCTGGGTTTATCCAACACTACTGTTTTAAATTCTCCTGATTGCTCCACACTTAAAGATGGTGACGATAAACGCATTGACCAAATGGCTTGTCATGGTTTTGCCAGTGTTGGGTCAGCCATGAGGCCGGTTTGTGCTTCAGCGCTGCTGGTGGTGGCTACCAGGTCGTGGTCAGGGACCTGTTGACTTCTTCCGGGTTAGATCCGGATAGTGACGAGTTCCTTGGCCTTAAAAGGTGTGAATTGTTTTTGTCATTTGTACTAGCCGCCTTGGATGACACACTGATGATGTGTGGCAGAACGTCGGCTCTATTGGTGACTATTCGGCGTTCGGTTTGGTTGCGCCAGTGGGCGGCTGATTTTGTGTCTAAAAAGTCGCTGACCGCTCTTCCCTTTGTGGGATTACGGCTCTTTGGTGAGAAGTTGGATTCAGTTGCCAAGGGTGGTAAGTTACCTCAACGCAAAAAACAGCGTCGTCCCTTTCGGGGGGCGGGTTCCTTTGCTCCTTCCTTTCGTGGGGCTAGAGCTGGCAGAGGAATTGTTTTCCCCGCAGCCAGAGGAGATTCCTGGAACAGGGGCAGAGGACGTGCCCGCCGAGGATACAGCTGGGGCTCTAAGCCCAAACCCGCTGCCAAGCCAGCTCAGCAATGAGGGGGCGCCCTCACCCATGTGGGTGGGGGGACGGCTGCAACACTTCTCCCAGGTCTGGGACCGGGAGGTCTCGGACAGATGGATCCGGGAAGTGGTGACTTCCGGCTACAAGCTGGAGTTCGAGCTCCGCCCCCCTCCCAGATTTCTCAGGTCTCGGGTTCCTTCGGACCTTCTGGCCGCGCAGGAGCTCCAGGCGGCAGTAAAGAGTCTGTTGGATATGGCAGTTATTTGCCCAGTGCCCCCCTCAGACAGGGGTCGGGGCTTTTATTCCAATCTATTCACGGTGCCCAAGAAGGACGGCTCGGTTCGACCCATTCTGGATCTAAAGATCCTCAACAGGTTCGTCCGTCCGCGGAAATTTCGCATGGAAACGCTGCGTTCAGCTATCCATTCTTTTCGGTAGAGGGACTTTCTGACGTCCGTAGACATCAAGGACGCCTATCTGCATGTGCCGATTTTTCCAGCGCACCAGAGATTTCTCAGGTTCGTGGTGGAGGATCGGCATTTTCAGTTTGTGGCACTTCCTTTCGGTCTTACCTCGGCTCCAAGGGTTTTCACCAAGGTGCTGGCCGGGGTGATGGCTCTCCTCAGAGCCCAGGGTATTCGCATTGTCCCTTATCTGGACGACCTTCTCATTATGGCATCTTCCTTCAGCCAAGCGGTATTGGACACCAGAACTGTGGTGTCCACTCTGGAGAGATTCGGGTGGGTGATCAACTACCCCAAGTCCTCCCTTTCTCCGTCCAGGTTAGTGTCTTTTCTGGGAATGTCCCTGGATACTTCCCAGGCCAGGGTGTTTCTTCCTCAGTCCAAGGTTCTCTTGATTCAGGAGTTGGTTCGACTCCTCCTGTCTATCCCTCGTCGGGCCATCAGACTGGGGATGAGGCGGGTGGGATTGATGGTAGCCTCCTTCGAATCGGTTCCCTTTGCTCAGTTCAACACAAGGACACTCCAGCTCCATCTGTTGGCGGCCTGGGATGGGTCGCCACTGTCGTTGGTTGGATCAGTCCTTCCTGATGACCCCCGAATCGGTGCTCCCTTCAGTGGTGGCTGGATCCAATCAATCTGTCGAGGGGCAGATCCTTTCTGGCCCCTTGTTGGGAGACGGTCACCACAGATGCCAGTCTATCAGGATGGGGGGGTTCTGGAAGGATCGTCAGTTTCAGGGACTGTGGGGGCCTCAGGAGGCTCACGAGTCCATCAATGTTCTGGAATTGAGGGCCATCAGGATGGTTCTGTTTCGCTTGACTCATCAGTTGCAAGGATTGCCGGTTCAAGTCCGGTCGGACAATCGGACGGCGGTCGCCTACACCAATCACCAGGGAGGGACTCGCAGCAGGAGTGCCCTCAAGGAAGTGTCTTTGATTCTGGCCTGGGCGGAGACCCACGTCCCGTGCATTTCAGCAGTTTACATTCCGGGAGCGGAGAACACGGAGGCGGACTCTCTGAGCAGGTTCTCAGCTCGCCGGGGGGGAATGGTCTCTCAGCCCCAGAGTGTTTCGCTTGATTTGTCTCAGGTGGGGGTCCCCGGTGGTGGACCTCTTTGCCCCTCGTCACAATCACAAACTTCCAACATTTGTGTCTCTCTCACGGGATCCACTGGCTCTGGCAGTGGATGCCATGTCTCTGAACTGGAGGGATCTGGGGTTTCTGTATCTGTTCCCTCCGTTTCCCTTGGTGGCCAGAGTGGTGCGCAAGCTGGCCCTGGAGGGTGCGTCAGCAATGCTGGTGGCTCCAAGGTGGCCAAGACAGGTTTGGTTCGCAGATGTGGTAAGGTTAGCAGAGGATCAGTTCGTTCTGCCCCTGCTGCCGGATCTGCTCACCCAGGGTCAACTACGTCATCCCAATTTACCAACACTGGCTTTGACGGCGTGGCTGCTGAAACCTCCATCTTGAAGGAGGAAGGTCTTTCCGATGCTGTGATTCGAACTCTCATTAGTGCTAGGAAGCGGTCTTCCTCTAATATCTACTATAGGACTTGGAGGTCTTATATTGATTGGTGTGAGATCAGGGCGTTGCCTTGTAGGGAATTTTCCATCTCCAGAATCCTGGAGTTTCTTCAACATGGTCTGGACCTGGGGCTCCAGCTTAGTACTCTGAAGGGGCAGGTTTCTGCCCTGGCGGTGTTCTTTCAAAGGTCATTTGCCCTACATCCTTTGGTTAAGACTTTTTTCCAGGGAGTCACGCACGTGCGGCCTCCTAGAAAACCTTTGCTCCCTGTTTGGGATTTGAATTTGGTTCTTTCTGCTCCTTTTGAACCCTTGAATGATATTGCCTTGTCTTCACTTACGCAGAAGGTGACCTTTTTGCTAGCCATCACTTCGGTTAGGCGTGTCTCTGAGTTGGCGGCTTTGTCCATTCAAGCCCTGTACTTTGAGGGGCATTAGGACAAGGTGGTTTTTTGTTTCAAGTCCGATTTCCTTCCTAAGGTTGTTTCTGCCTTTCACCTAAACCAAGACATTGTTCTGCCCTCTCTGTGTCCTAATCCCAGCAATGACAAGGAGAGGGCCCTGCATTCTTTGGATGTGGTTCGTGTTGTGAAGTATTATTTGGAGGTAACGTCTTCCTTTCGTAAGACGGATGCCTTTTTTGTGGTGCCCCCCGGGCCCCGAAAAGGCTTGGCGCCTGCCAAGTCTTCCATTAGTAAATGGATCCGTCAGACCATAGTTGGGGCCTATTCTGCCAAAGGCAAGGTACCCCCTTTTCGTGTTACTGCTCATTCTACTCGTGCGGTTGGGGCGTCCTGGGCTTTTCAGCACCAGGCCTCTGTTGAGCAAGTTTGTAAGGCTGCTACTTGGTCTTCTGTTCACACTTTTTCCAAGTTTTACAAGGTTGATGTTCGGGCCTCAGCGGATGCTGTGTTTGGCCGCAAAGTTCTGCAAGCTGCAGTGGTTTAAGTTGTGCCTTGTTGCCTTGTTTTGGATCCCCGCCCTTTATGGACACTGCTGTTGGATGTCCCACACGTTATGAATTTCTTGAAGCGGGGTGTGTGACATACTTAGAATAATACCATTTTGTGAATACTCACCTGTAAAATGGGTATTATAAGTATGTCACACACCCCGCTTCATCCTGCCGTTTTGTATTCTGCATCCTTTATATGGTGAACTTTGCGTTGTTATGCTTTGTGTTGGGCTCTTCCTGGTCCCTGACCTTACTGCTGTTCTTATACTGGATAATGAGTGGGAGGTCCCAGGTATTTATGGACCGGGAGGGGCTCTCTTTTTTCCTGGCATCTCTGCATATCACCCTCTACAGGTCAGTATTACCCACACGTTATACATTTCTTGAAGCGGGGTGTGTGACATACTTACAATACCCATTTTACAGGTGAGTATTCACAAAATGGTATTTTTTGGTTTCTCTGTGTAATCCTTCATCTAAGGTGAGCGGCTCTGAGTGCACTGATGGTTGCATCCCCTTCTACCCTCTAACAGGGAGCGTGCCCGCGCCAGCCATTCACAAATGCCTGGCACAGGCACACGCCCTGCTAGAGGGATAGCGGGGATGTGGCCGCTGCTCACGCATGCAACGTTGGACTGGAAAAGAAGATAAGTGTATGGGCGACCTGGAGGGTTTCAGACAGCGGTGCATCTTAATTGCCCCAGGGAAAGGGAATCGATCAGCCCGGGAATCTTATAGGGCGATCACCGTACGTTTTGGTCAACTTTAAGTCATTTTTGACTGTTGGTCTTCTTTAACTTTTATTAGCGGCAATCCCCCTCCCAGTTCTCCCCTCCCTCCTCTTTTATCCTCACCCTTGTCCGGGGTCCTTTTCAAAACGGCCCTGTATCTGTGTACCTTACAGGCTCTGGTTGGTTTGTTTCTGCAGGTAAATGCTAATAGGATTCTGCAGCACAGATGTCTGAGTGCGGATGTGATGAAGCACTCGGCTTGACAGGCAGTATTATGTGGAAAGAAAGACATGACAAGGTGTAGGCTGTACCCTGACAATAACAGTTGCACGGGGAACGCAGCTCCTTGCCAAGTGCTGTAATTACGCAGCCCACCACCGCTGTCAAAATTTTCTAAAACTTAGAAAGACTTCAGATATTTTTTACAGAAAGCCAAGTAGGTATTTGTAAAGTTTTCATTAAAATATTTTCTAAAAATGCCCCAGTGCATCAAAATGAGAAAAGTGGGAAGAATATCTTATTTGGCCAGTATTTAAAAAAGACCAAAGCCAGCCAATAGTCATAAAGGGTAATTCCACTTTTGATGACAATATTATGGCCTGGGTGGCCATATGAACTTGGATACCTGTGACAACAATCTATTGTGAGGACCGGTGTTTCACACATTAATATGCTGAAGAAAGCTTTTTATGTTAAATTGTTGGAGTAAAAATAAACCATTTAAGCTAATTATCACTGTGTGAGCTGTCTGTGCCCAAAAAGAACCTGAGTTGCTACTCCACATAACAATGTTATTGGTACATAACTGGTTTACTTGGCCGATAAAAATACACAGTGTCAGATTCCTTTAATGCGTTTCGCCCACTGTGGCTTCCTCAGAGAGGATTACCTTACAGCCATTCCATATATCTATGGGGGTTATGTAAGAACAGCTAGCGCCAGGTAGTGCTTCGTAGCGGCATGTAGCGTCTGGTGAATACTGGGCGCTGTACGCAAAACCACATTTAAGAAAGCGAATCTGATGAGGGCCTCTAACAGCACCATATAGCGTTACATTTATTACCAGAAGCGGCTCAGCATATAGCTCCGGCGCTCTAGGCACAGTGCCGCTCTCCCATACATTTCAATGGGTTTTCATTTGTTTGTGTTTAAATTGCATGTTTGGCAATAAAAATTATTTATTTTTTTTATTGTGTGACCTCACCTGGCTGCAAACAAACACTTTTATAGATTTTTTGGACTTATTATATTTTTATGCAGAATTCTATTTACAGGTCTGGCACTAAAGTGTTGTCGCAGTGTTAAAACAATGTCATTCCATGTGTTTTTGCTTTGTTACTGGTGGATATGTGTTTAAAAACAGACTTTAATCACACAGCGTCTGGCGCTCTATGCTACAGCGACCAGATTTTGAGCGCCGACGCTGTGTGTGTTTTTTGTTAAATATGGTGTTGAGCGCCGAGTGCCGGACGCACTGAGCTGGTGCTACCTCTCTTTCGCTGCAGCGTTATACTGTTGTTAGAGCACCCAACACACATCATATTCATTAATGCCGGCCAGGTTACTACAGCAACTGCAACACTAGGTTGCAGCGCCCAATACCCGCTTACAGCGTCTACTGGCAGTCACTCTAAGCGCTGTTATACAGACGGTCACATGCCGATACGCGGCGCTAGTAGTGAATCAGCCTCTTTATGTTGCAATTTTGAAACTGTCACAGGAACATGACAATTGCGTCTGCTCGCCAGCAGAGGGCATCAAGGTTCCAGAAACATTAAAATATGTCAGCGTAGGTGATAGAGTATCACCTTGCCCTTTCTATTGACAATATTATATTTAATTCCTGTGTGCTTGCATAGCTTGTGCCACTTTTGCCCTTATTCATCAAGCGATAGCGCCAGGTAGTGTCCGACGAGCGCCAGGTAGCGGCAGCTAACGGCGACTACCGACTCAAGTACGCCCGGCGGCGGTCACAATGACGCATTTATCAAGCAAAATGAGGCTAGCGCCGGCGAGAGCGACGGCTAGCGCGGCATTCATCATGAAGCCGCCTGGACCGAACAGCGCCGCTGCAAATTCCCTCACAGCGCCAGGTATGAGCTGTCGCTCCCTGGCGATGTCCAATGCATTTCAATGGAGCAATCTATAATAATTCATGATTAATTGGTAATAATTTTTTTTAAAATTTTTTTAATGTCAAAAAATCGGAGAACACTTCTGCAATGTTAGGATTTATTTTTAAGTAAAAAAAAAAAAAAAAATGTGCAGAATTGATCTAACAGGTCTGAGATTAATGTATTCAGATTACAAAATGATTCTAAAAACATGTATAATGTTACATTCAAAAAATATGGTTGTTTAGGGGTTAAAAACTAGTTAATACAGATCGCCGCCAGCGCTCTGGGGTATAAACAAGGAATGGACAGCGACAGCACATTCGGAGCGTGATTTTTTGATGAATATGAAGCTAGCCGTTCGCTCTGGCCATTCGTTGTCAGGCGCTCACATACAACGCTGGACCTGTGAAACAGCGACTCCCCAGCCCGTATTCAACATTACCGCACACCGACTGAGTCGCTGTCATCAAGCTAATGCCGGCCAAGCACAGCGAATACTGGCTGGCGCTGAAAAAATCACGCTACAGTCGCTCATCTGTCGCTACCTGGCGCTATTGATGAATCGGCCTCCCCGTCTTCTTGCTTAATGGAGCAGCAAAGAAACGGGGTGCCTACTTCTGTCCTTTTTATTTCCATTGCTTAACCATTTGTTGCTATGTTATTTATTACTCTGTTTGTGTATGAACCCTCTGGTTGTAAAGTGCTGCAGAATATGTTGCTATGTTGGCACATATGGACAAATCAGGCATATTGCGAGGGGAGGGCGCTCCCCTGGAACCCAGTTTTTAAATGACTTCCACTTTATGGTAAGTTTTTTAATTATAATTCCCTAAACGGATTTATCACCGACAAAGGGTAAGAGGTGGGATTGGGGATTTAAAGTGGACCGATAGTCAAAAATGACTTAAACCAGACCAACACAACAAAGAGAGCTCCTATACACCCCTCTCCAGGGCAATTTAGATTGCTGCACATAAAATTGAATCCACCCTCCTCAAGAGCCACAACAGGCCAGGTTTTGCTGATCTCAACTCTGATGTAAAATTGGAATAGTGCTCAGAAAGCGCTATATTTCCAGCATTAACTATTCCCCCTGTGCATTTGTGTGGAGAACCTGGTGTAGAAGGAGAAGTTGAGCACCTATGACTTAGGTAGTACTTAAAGCGGACCTTCAACCTGAATAAGAGCCTATCTTATATGTTTCCCACACCCTGTACATACAGATTGCTCACATTTAAAATTATCCTACCTGTATCTACTGCATGGGCCAAACCAAATTGACAAGGGTCATAAGAAAGGGGCACAACTCCACAAATACCATAAAATAATAATATTTTATTAAGTGTTACACTATAGCAAAAATAAAAACACACATACAACACAGGGAGGCTGATTTATTAATAGCGCCAGGTAGCGACAGTTGAGCGACTGTAGCGGTATTTTCACAGCGCCCGCTAGTAGTCGCTGTGCTTGGCCGTTGTTCGGTTGTTGATAGCGACTCAGTCGGTGTGCGGTAATGTTGAATACGGGGTGAGGAGTCGCTATTTGACAGGTTCAGCGCTGTATGGGAGTGCATGATAGCGAATGGCCATAGCGACCGGCTCCCACCATATTCATTAACAAATCACGCTCAAAAAATTCTCGCGCTGTGAAATGCATGTTTAAACCCCAGAGCGCTGGCGGCGATGGGTTAAAAGTAGTTTTTTAACCCCAAACAACCATATTTTTGGAAACCAAAAAAAAACAAGTTTATAAAAACATTTTGTAATATGAATACATTAATATCAGACCTGTAATATCAATTCTGCACAAATTTTTTTTTAATTTTTTTTTACCTTAAAAAAAAATATCTAATATGGCAGAAGTGGTAACAGAAATTTTCACATTAAAAAAAAAATTATTAACAATTAATTATTAATATTTAAAGATTGTTCCATTGAAATGCATTGGAGAGCGCCAGGTAGCGAGAGGTCATACCTGGCGCTGTTCAAGGTCGCTCGCTGGCGCTGTGGGGTGAGGCTGGAATAATGATGAATGAGTCACTATATGGCGCTAGCTCAGTCGCTAAGCAGGATCGGCTTGATAAATGTGTGATTGTGGTGGGGAGCCAGCGTTCTCGTGGCGGTGACCGTCATTACCGTTCGCTCACCAGTCGCTACCTGGCGCTATCCCTTGTTAAATAAGGGCCAAAGACACAAAAACATCATCAGGCAGTGGATTGAAGGCAAGACCTGATGCTCTGCCATGCTACATAAAAGGAGACACCATTCAAAGAGACAGAACCCCTGGAGAAGCCGTAGTGGAGTGGCGGAACGCGTGGGGTCTCCTACCTTGAATCCACTGCCTGATGATTAGTCACATTTGACCACAAGGACAGTATGATCTTAATTTTTTTCTTTCCAGTGATTGCTTACTACCTCGGCTCCCTTATACAGCCCTCTGCACTAACAGCACTTTTGTGTATTGGGTTTACATTGGGGGTCTCATCCCCTGCTTTACTTGGTGAAGATAGCCTCCTTATCTAGCATTTGCACTTTAGATTTTATTGATTGCACAGGTTTATAGTGGGAAATGGTTTTGATGAATTATTTGTAGTAATTACCTTTTTATATTGGTGTTTTTTTGCACAAAGTGGAGTAATTGAACACTCACTTGAGTAATTAGAATTATATAACAAATATATATTTTTTTTTCTTGGGCTATTTGTGGAGCTATTTAATACTGATTTCTATTTGTACTTTTTGATACCTTGTGGTATTCTATAATATGGTTTGCGAAGTATTTTAGCATCACAGAAATAGTGGATGAATTGATTTTAACAGTGTCTTTGTGTTGTATGTGTGTTTTTATTTTTGCTATAGTGTAACACTTAATAAAATATTATTTTATGGTATTTGTGGACTTGTGCCCCTTTCTTATGACCCTTGTCAATTTGGTCTGGCCCATGTTCCAGTAGCTTGACGGGTCGGGCAGCACGCTCAGTTATCAATATTAAAAGCTGTGCCCACTATTTTGTATAAGTGCATCTACTGCATGTTATGAGCCTTTAAACATCCAAGATGGCGGCTCATGGAGCATCAGGCAGCCTGCAATCAGGAAGTGTCTTCTGACTGTGTCGCTCTGCATTCTGGGATTGCTGTTCTTTCCCTGACCCCAGCTCTGCTCTGTCTGTGCAATGCACAGCTATAATCCCACCCTCTGTACTTTATCCCCCTCCACTCCTCAGTATGTGTGATGCTTCTGAGTCAAGATGGCGGCGCCCGTATCCTAGAATCCTGAACAGAGCTGCAGCCTGGGAGGGGAAAGAATAATAAGTAAGTGACTAAAAACTTAAAATATATTAATTTTAGATGCTGGGGAATAGTTTTTAAGGGTGTGGGCTTTTCATTAAATCATGCTGAAGGTCCAGTTTAAATCCATACCTCCCACGTGTCCCTTATTTGGAAGGACTGTCCCTCTTTTGAGCCCATGTCCCCCTGTCCATTGTTGTTCTTATTTGTCCCTCTTTGAGGTGTAACATGCAGATCTGCTTCAATAAATGATCCATTTGCCTATTCAAAGTGTTTTTTATTGCTGTAACTGTCAAAACCTCTTATCCATCCCTCAATGAGGGGGTGAGACCTAATATAACAAATGTCCCTTTTTCCCACCCTGCCATTTTAGTCTGGCATCCGAGCAGTGCACACATGCTGCTCCCTTTCTACTACAGTCCTTTTACCTGTTGTTGCTGTATTGATTACACCACAAGTATTGCAG
Organism: Gastrophryne carolinensis; assembly: GCA_027917425.1. Lineage (NCBI taxonomy): Eukaryota > Metazoa > Chordata > Amphibia > Anura > Microhylidae > Gastrophryne > Gastrophryne carolinensis. Next base: position 572,436,147 of record CM051234.1, on the reverse strand, counting down.
TACTGCTGTATTGAATGTACATGTCTGCTGTAACAAGATTCTGTACCGAAATAAAGCTCTGAAATTTAACCACGTGATCCAAGAACAACCGATTAAGCTATCTGCCAAGCCTTATGGAGTAAAGAAAACAATCACAGACACACACAAGGAAAGTGGAGCTGTCTACAGGATTCCTGCCATTTGGATAAGTCACAATAGGGACCAACCCAGAAGCTTTAAAGCCCTAAAGAAATTCCTTGGATTTGCTCATTTCTATAGGCGGTTCATTAAATAGTTGTTGTCCATTGTTGCTCCACTTACTGACCATTCAGGAGGAGTGAAGGAGGCCTTTACCTCGGCTCCAGTGTAAATTCACCTTGATGTAAGTAAGTTGTACATTCATTGTTGATGCTTCTGAGCATGGCATAGGGGCCGTTCTCTCTCAATAATCCGGCAGTCCTGAAAGACTACACCCCTGTCCTTACTTCTCGCATAAATTCAGTTCTGCCAAACAGAATTATGATGTGGGGAAGCGGGAGTTGCTAGGGGTGAAGTTGGAATTCGATGAGGGGAGGCACTGGTTGGAAGGTTCCTTACACCCCATTACTGTGAACACTGACCATAAAAACCCTGAGTACATTCAATCTGCTAAGAGGTCCAATGCACACCAGGCTCGCTGGGTGCTCTTTTTCTCCTGATTCAGTTTTGTCATCACATTTAAGCCAGGAGCTAAGGACACCAAGGCAGATGCAGTGTCTCGCAACTTTGGGGAATGTAAGGGTAGGTCCAAAGAGAAGAAACCCAATTTGCTCCTGGATTGTGCAGTTGGTGCATTATTGCCAGATGTTTCTAGCTCACTGGAACCACTACAGGCAGATTCACCTCCAGGCAAACCTACTCATATGTTCCACCCCATGAGCATTTATCTGTCCTGCATAATTTTCATGATGCTAAAACATCGGGTCATTTCGGCAACCGAAAAACTACTTAAAGAGGAACCGAATTGATTTTAAGTGCATGGTTAAAGGCATTCTCATTGATTTAAAGAAGATCTGAAGCCTTTATTATTTGATGTGCTGCTGAGGAACCAATCTGGTACGCATTTAATCTCTTGTGGTGGTGGATTCACAGACATTTTATTTTCACAATGCTGTTTTTTTAACTCCGTAGGAAGGCATCCTTGCTGTTCCAATATTGGGAAGGTATATGATAGAGGAATTTGTTTATTTATTAAACATATTTTCCACATTCATGGTATACCCCAAAATATTGTCTCTGATCGGGGGGGGGGGTTCAATTTGTTTCCTGGTTTTGGAGGGATTTCACTGCTTGTTTGGGGATTAAAGTGGACCAAAACCCAGGAGGGATCGGCCCGGAAATCTATAAGATTCCCGGACCGATCAGATCCCTCCCCGCGGGGCATCCGAAATCGGGATGTCCCGCAGGGAGGAACCCCCCAGGAGGCCCACAAACCTTACCTCAGCCCCGTTCCATCGGCGCACCCGCGCCGGCCGTTTGTGAATGGCCGGCGCAGGCGCGCTCCCTGTTAGAGGGAAGCGCGAGACGCGGCCTCCAGCGCTCAGAGCCAGCTGAGCTGGTATGCGCGTCCAAGCGGCCTTGGACGCACATACCGCAGCGGCTCTGAGCGCTGTGATTGGCTGGCGCGGTCACGTGGGAGCGTGGTGAGGTGAGTATTTCTGGGCTTTCCGGGGGGTTTCAGACAGCGGGGCACCCCCGATCGGGGTGCCCCACCGAAGTGGACCAAAACCCAGGATAGTCAAAATCCTGGGTGTTGGTCCACTTTAAAATCTCATCATTCTTGGCCTTTCACCCCCAATCCCAATCACCCGAATATATTGATTTTGCTGAATTTTTCCCTTAACAATGCACCTAGTGAATCGACAAAATGTTCACCGTTCTTCTTTTACCCAAAACCTGATACAGATAATAAGAACTATTTTTGTGCATTTCTATGCATCTTATGCATATAAATGCATCTTAATTATATCTAGTTGTTTAAGGTGACAAACTCCCCAGAGATCATTAGAAAATGGAAAGTGCTCTTGATGTAAAAAAGGTTGGGAAATGCTGCCCTAGATTTTTGCCCCATCAATATTAAGAGCACCTGTGCAGACCTCCATGGCAACACCACCAATAATCAGAGCCTGTGTATTGACTGAGAAGGTATTCTGTCTTGTCATGATTAAAGTGAATCTTCAGGCAGTAAAACAAAACCCAAAGAGAAGCCTAATGGTGGCAAGTTGCATCAATGGTGGCGTCCACTTTTACAACCCATGTGGCCACCAGCAACTGATCAGGTCAAAGGGGGCACAAGACCAGTGCAGAAGCACAGGCCCAGTGAGTATTCTTATCCTAGTTTAACATTTGTTTACTGATAGCTGAGTGTGTGAGAAAAGTTGAGTATAGGAATTTTTTGGGAAGATACCGTTTTTTTAATAATTGTCACTTACATTTTTCAGGCAGTTAAGCCGGAACAACACCCTTGCAAGAACCAGTGCTCATATGCACCCCACCGCAAGGCAATTCACATTGCTGCAAATAAAAATTATTTTACCATTTTGTAACTGTCATGGGCGATTTTACTCTCAAAATGGTGTCCCAAGGAGCTGCAGGTAGCCTGCAAACAGCAAGTGCTGCCAATACGCATTGTGGGCTGCAGGCCTCCAGCAAAGAGGAAGTCCTGCTTGTTTCATGCCGCTATGCATTGTGGGTTATGTTGGTTAAATCTAGGCTGCAGCACTGATGTAATGTTGGGAAAGGAAGCCTCAGGGGTGCTTGAAACTGGCTGCTACCAGGAAAAAAAAACGGTGAGTTAGTGTAAGTACTGACAATGATTCAGTTTCATGCATGCAGATGGGGCAAGGGAGTTTTGGGGAGTTTATTTTTATTAACTGTACAAGATTGTTAGTCCGGCTTAAAGAAATAATGCGATGTGCACACAGACCATGGGAAACCCTCTTGTATATGTGTGGCAGGGTTCCATTCGTTTAGGGGTTTTCCTTTTTTTCTAGATATCTCTTCTAAAGTGTCTTACGTTTAGCACAGCAGGCCGCGCCTTGTCACAGCAGAAGCCTCTTCTATAATACTATTATCTGTCAGTGCTGAAAGCGTTCAGGAGCGCCGCTTGCTATCCAGTCTAAAGTTGTTTTTTGCCATCCTAATACCATTTGGTCAATAAGGACATTCTCCTGCTGTTACTGTCCTCACTGATATGACTCTTTGTCTAGAATGAAATGGCTTCCGGCTGAGATAATGATTAGGACAGGTTGATGATTCTATTTCACTCTGGAGAAATGGATCCTATGTACTATTCCAATGCAATCACCGTGGTGAACTCTTAGATAGCGGAGACAATATATTCCTTTTTATCTCTCTGCGGCAACGCCGCTTGATGGAGTCCATCAAATCACGCAAGGCTAAATGAAATTCAAACCATGCAGATGTAGCTACCTGGCAAACAAGCGGCATTAATATGAAAATACTGTTCTGCTTCACCTCCGTCCTCATAACACTGGGCTGAATGATGACAATTTTTTATTTCCATAAATTACTGTCAGGGAGGCTTTATGTTGTTTTCTTCTTGTCCAAGTGAAAAACACTTGAAGTCTGTCAGGATTATAAAGAAAAGGAAGGCTAAGCAACTAGGTTTGATTTATACAGTTTCTCTCTGTTAGGCTGTGGCGGACTTTTGACACAATCAAACGGATGTCAGACTGAAGCATTGTGCACAGATTGAGCTCTATATACATCCACAAGAGGGGTTACAGTATAACAAAGGCTCTGGCAGTCTTTGGTTAGGTCCTAATTTGATGATAACCATCTTCAAATCATTGTTATATTCCACCTAAAAATTGCCTTTTTAGTGTAGGTTGACCAGACCCGAATTGGGGCAATATTTAGGTCACACTTTCCACCCATCTATTTTTTGACCCTTTTTACTAGTGTCCTTCAAAGAGTTCAGTCCTGCTGTCATGTCCCATGATGTGTGTTTTGATTTACCCGGGGTAACTGTTTAACATAATGTTTTTTTGCATAGGCTCAGCAGTGTGCCTTTAATTCCCCTTGTCCCTTCCTGGCCCCCTTAGTCTTGCTGTGATGCAAGTAACTCCTCCCTTCTTCCCTTCTCCTTCTGCCATTTCTAGACTGGCATCCATGCAGTGCACACCTGCTGTTCCCTTCTGCAGCTACATGTTTCTACCTACTGCTGTGTATGGGTCACATCACAAGTTTTCCAGCTGCATTGAACGTATATGTTTGCTGTAAGAAGTTTGCTGCAAGATTCTGTATTGAAATAAAGCTTTTGAAACTTATCCATGTGATCCTCGAGCAGTTGAGTAAGCTTTCTGCCAAGCCTTATGGAGTAAAGAAAACCTCCATCACAGACACACACAAGGAAGGTGCAGCTGTCTACAGGATTCACATTACTGCCATCTGGTGAGTCATAATATTCAATCTTCCATCCCAAGTTACTTGCTCGGCGCACCAGAGATGGGTTAATAGTTTCTCTTTCACAACCCAGTTGCCCAGGAGGGGTGACAGTAATTGCATAAGGGTATCAGCAAATCATACACAGTCCTACAGTTAATTTTCCAACTTGGGATGTCCCGGGGGGAGGACTAGTGGCGCCCTGTGAACCTTTTAGATTCCAGGGCTGGGTCAGGTTTCCTCCACTTTAAGTTTTTTTGCCATTTTTTAGATTACGGGTCACATTAAAGGTGGAAAAAATGTCTGAAATTCTTGCATAGCATATGTCTGGTCAATCCTTTAATTAGAATTGGTGGCAGAAGCACACAGTGCAGGGGTCTCCTGCCACCTATTTATATTCACTGTACATATGGATTTCACTTCAAACAACTTCATTAGGCTTTCTCCAGCATAACAATAATCCAACTTTTCACTTATTCTTAGGCCTTGCTCACAGTTTACTTCAGCGCAAATGCTCCAACCCAGAACAACAAGCTCTCTCAGTTGCCACTTTACACAACTTTATGCTTTATTGTTGGTGGTTGCCATCCTGCAGTTCCACCAAGGGATCAGTGCATTTTTATCCTCTCACCAACTCTCAAGGGCAGTCATGGCCTAGTGGTAAGGAACTGATATGAACAGAGGGTTGCAGCATCGATACCCAGCTGGGACATGAATGAAGTGGTCTTGAGCAAGCCACCTAGTCACCAACCGCTCTCTGGGCACCATGATTTGAGGGCACCATGTCCCAGGTTGTGAGTGTGGAGAGATCCATTCTAGCATATCCAGGGCCGGATTAAGCGTGGTGGAGGCCCCTGGGCATAAAATCTGGTGGAGGCCCCAGATACAGTATTTATTTTCCTTTAAAGTGCCCTGGAGCACCCCGATTGGGAGTTCCCAGCTGTGTGAAACCCCCCAGGTCACCAAAACCAACTCACTGGCCACTTGTCCAATCAGCGTGCTCAGATCTGTTGACGTAACATCACCTAAGCCTTCGTCTAAGATGTGGGGGTCTGAGCGTGCTGACGGCCGCATCCTCCGCTACCCTCTAACAGGGAGCGTGCCCGCGCCGGCCACAAATGCCTGGCGTGGGCACACACCCTTGTGCCATTGGACCGGCAATGAAGGTAAGTGTATGGGCGACCTGGGGGGTTTAGACAGCAAAAAACAAAAAAAGGCTTGCCCAGGCACAGGGGGCCCCCCACTGCCATGAATAGCTGTGTTGCCGGCCCCGCTGCATGTCAGATCAAAGACTGAAAAGCCTCTTAGACCAGACCATAACCTAAAGGTTGGTGGGGCAAGTGGTGGAGGCCCCGGAATGTGCACCCCTTGCCCCTTTCTCTCACCAAGATAGGGGGGGTGACTTGACATGAGCCTCTGGCTTTTATTTGTGGTCAGGAACAGGGGGAGCCTTTGAAAGGAAATGCTGACTGGAGCAAAGAGACAGCATATGGCTGACCCTACATCAGGAAAGCTGCCAGCCAAACGATTTTCAATTTTGACAGGTCAATCCCTTTAATTAGAATTGGTGGCAGGAGCAGACAGTGCAGGGGTTGCTGCTTTGTGTAGCCTTCTTGCGGCCCCCTGAAAAAATCTTAATCTGGGGCCAGGTTCATTTTTCTGCCCTGTTTGATGACATTAAGGGTGCAGATTTATAGGTACTATATGTATATATAGTGCGGGTATGGTTTCTATGTGGCTGTTTAATGTCGCATCAAGGCCCACAGACTGTAGTACCTACAGTAGTATAAATGGCTAAATCAGTAGAACTTTTCAAATATAGAAAGACATTCTTTTTGTGCAACCCTTTTCTTCCTTGTTGATAGAATATAAATATTCTGTATAATGAAAAGAGCTCATGTCTGCTATTGCCGCTGGGTCAGCAGGTGGGCCCGGCACAGCCTCCAGGGATATGATGGGGCTCAGTGGAAGCGTGTACCTGTCTGTCTCTGTCTGGCTTGCAGACTCCTGCTAAGCTGACAAATCTGACCTGCAGGGTAAGCCTGGAAGCTGATCTGACAAGGGACACGCACCTGCCATTGATGAAGAGCTGCTGTAATCTTCTCTCTAGTGCTTCTTTCTGCTGAAGTGCGTCAAGGAAGTATTGGACAAATGGGAACATAAAATATATAGATCTGACGCAATGAGTCAGACAATTTACAACAAGGATGTGCATTTTACCAGGGAAGGGAAAAACTATTTGTAACAGCAAAAAGGACTTTGCTGCCTTTTTAGCCTTTTAACATTGAGCCGCTTCTCTAGAGAAGCTCTGGTGTTGCAGAGCTGTTGTGCTAGAAGAAAAGAAAATATATCTTATCAGTGTTATGTTCCTATCACACCTCTGCGCTTATGGGAAATGGTCTGTGTTTGTGCTAAGTCTCTTTAAAGCTGAACAGAAACCAAGGTGGCGGTCCCTGGAATCCCCTTGGCCATACCTGTGTGAGACCCCCCCCCAGGGTGCTGCAAAACTCACCTGCTTCCTGGCACCCCCCTGCATCTTTGGCCTGTGCGCGTGCTACCACCCTTAGCCATTAGATAGGTTAGGCATACCTCCCAACTTTTGAAAGCCATAAAGAGGGACACGAGAAGACAACATTTAAACCACGCCCCTGTCACACCGCTGCCACGCCCCCAAAGGGAAACACCACCTAAGAATTAAATTAATAATACAGGCAAGGCATCCACAAACACATCACAGCCAGGGGCTGTAGTGAGAGGGGCATCCCTCCATTCCAGCCAGTGAGGGGCATCCCTCCATTCCAGCCAGTGAGGGGCATCCCTCCATTTCAGCCAGTGAGGGACATCCCTCCAATACAACCATTGAGGGGCATCCCCCCAATACAATCAGTGAGGGGCATCCCTCCAATACAACCAGTGAGGGGCATCCCTCCAATACAACCTATGAGGGGCATCTCTCCAATACAATCAGTGAGGGGCATCCCTACAATACAACCAGTGAGGGGCATCCCTCCAATACAACCTATGAGGGGCATCTCTCCAATACAACCAGTGAGGGGCATCCCTCATTCCAGCCAGTGAGGGGCATCCACCCATTCCATCCAGTGAGGGGCGTCTCTTATTTTAACCAGTGAGGGGCATCTCTTATTACAACCAGTGAGGGGCATCCCTCCAATTCATGGTGAAATGATTATTTATGGAAATATAACTACCAAATGATGAACAGAGCAGCTTTATCGTTTGATTCCACAAAGGCATTTCACTGTTTTCGGGCAATCTTAATAAGATTTAGGTTTAGTAGATGAATTAAATATGGTGAATTTATTGGAAATGATGTCTGTATGCAAAACTGGTTGTGCTTCAGCAAATCATAACTTATTATAACAGATCATCTTGGCCTTGTGTACTTGACTTCTATGTTATGTTAGTGCTAGAAACATTAGTGCTAATATTTAGAGGTTCAACTACAATAAATGGTTTGGAGATGGGGCTATTCGAAAAATTGCACTTCAGTTAAGGAGAAGGGGATGGTCAATTATTTAGCGGACCAGAAGTAAAGTTATCCTATACCAGGATCGCCAGTCTTTTTCAGCAGAAACAACTTTCCATTTTCTAATTTCATCAAGTGCCACACGGTGGTATGTGTGATTCACAAGCACCTAAAACTGTATAGTAAAGTACACAAAACAACTATTTAAAGTGCATGAAACACACAAATAAATTAGGCTTAAGCAAAGTATAAATGGTAGCAGATTGGGTTGAGGTACAGCGTATACTACTGGTTGGCAAACATGGTTCTAAACTTTTATATTTTAGTTGCATGGATTCTTTTGAAGACAATGGATAGCACTTTCTACTTGTAGCAGAGGCAGTCAGGTTCAGTTTTTAAGTTTGCCCTCAACTATGCTTTTCCTGTGTCCTTGGGTTTCAACCCAGTGCTCAGATGCCCTTAGACAACCAAAAACCATATTTATGGGTATATTGGTCCCTGACTAAATTGCCCATCATGCATCTGTGTATCGGGGACATTAGGTTCTGAGCTTGTATGAAGGACAATGAATGCTGTAAAGTACAGCAATGGAATATATAGGCACTTAAGATATCCAGATCAAAAGAGGAAAGCCATACCACCTGCTACTGAGCCTTTTTCTTCTGTACTTGTGGCATATAAAAGCCTAGAAACCTGGCCATGTGATCTTAATAGTCAGTAAAGAAGTCTATATGGCCAGGGGGACCCCAGACGCAAAATTTAACAAACTACAAGACTAAAGTGAGGAGAGAGAATGATCCTGAAGACACATGTTCTACCAGATTTTAGGTTATTTAGCAGTTAAGGTTGATTTATACCAACAGAATTTAGGTCTATAATTCAAGTCTTTAGCTTTGCGGTCATCTGGGCTTCCATTTTTAACTCCTCCAATCAACACCTTCCAGACCCACCTGTACCTCGCCAGCTGCCCCCCACAACCCATATTTGCCCCCCCATACTAGCATTCTGGTTGGGGGGGGCATACCCACCCCTCACTCATGATCTGCCCTTAAAAATCTAAAGCTTAAGTACCATCAGGTAAAGTGTGTCTGCCCGTGATCTATCCCTTCAATGCTATAGCCTCATCTACAAAGCAAACTCGTGGACTGTCTGGATGGCTCAGCAGAGATGCTATGGGTTGGTCATGGGCTGGTAAAATCACAGGCTGATTTATGACTCCAGTCATAAAACAGTGCCATGCTTTTCAAGAAAGTAAGTTTGCACCTCTACATAGAATACCGTTATGTGAAAGCAAGGTAGTAGGTAAGTGGGAGAGTTGGGAGGGCAGTTTGGAGATCATGTGTGGGCAAGAGCTTAAATAAAATTAGGCCAAGTATTTTTAAGTGATTTACATGCAACACTTCTTAATTATAATTAAATAAGTTAAAGCCATTTGGGTACATCAAGAGAATAGGGGTAGCTAACAGAGCTGTCCAAATAGATCTGTGTAGACAGAAAACCTTGGAGATACAGAGTCAAACACAAACTTCAGATTTCCAAAATGTGGAGCTGATGTTTATGTTGAAATTTGATCAAAGCGGGGCTTTATTCAAAAATTACTTAAAGTGGACCAACACCCAGGATTTTGACTATCCTGGGTTTTGGTCCACTTCGGTGGGGCACCCCGATCGGGGGTGCCCCGCTGTCTGAAACCCCCCAGAACGCCCGGAAACACTCACCTCACCACGCTCCTACGCGGGTGCTTGTCCACTCAGAGTGCTCAGAGCCGCTGTGGTACGTACAAGCGGCGTCCAACCACAGCGGCTCTGAGCACTGGAGGCCGCGTCTCGCGCTTCCCTCTAACAGGGAGCGCGCCCGCGCCGGCCATTCACAAACGGCCGGCGCGGGTGCGCGCCCTGCTAGAGGGACGTGCGCGTGCCCGCGCCGGCCGTCTGTGAATGGCCGGCGCGGGCACGCGCGCGTCAAGAGGGACGCGCGGGAGGCGACGGCGGAGGAGCCGCTTGTCCGCGGCTTGTCCGTCGGCGCTGGGAGCGGGGAGAGGTGAGTTGTTCGGGGGGTTCGGGGAGTTTCACACAGCGGGGCACCCCGATCGGGGGTGCCCCACCAAAGTGGACCAAGACCCAGGATAGTCAAAATCCTGGGTGTTGGTCCACTTTAATGGAAGGAGGAAGAATCAGGGGTGATAGGCTCTTTCCCCCCGATACACTTAAACCTGTCACTTCTGGATTTTATTCCTGCTAGGAGAAGAAAACCACAAGCTTGGCAGGAGTTTTATTCAGTTTGAGTGTATAGCGACCCCTCCTCTTATGAGCAGACATGTTCACATAAATTACATGACATGTTACACTTAAAAATATAAAACACTTAAATTGTACTTACCAAGCCATCCAGATCCTGAATCTGGTATACACATATCAGTTTCTGCACTTGGCA